>CM034243.1:29568317-30768317 GCA_019916065.1 Vitellaria paradoxa
TTTAATTTAACTGACGTTTGGAACCCTATTTTTCCCCCCCCTTTTTTTTTGCCAAAGTTGCAATCTCAAAATTGATAAAATTGTAAAAAGTTAAAAATAATTGATAAAAGTCAAATTTTTTTTTGTATTTTTTTGAACTCCAAACGTTACCAGTTACTCCATTTGGCAAAAACAAAAAAAAAAAAAAAAAAACAAAAATACTATGTGTCCTTTACGCACACCAAACGTGTGATATTCTTCATTAATATTTTTTAAAATGAAACTAGATTAAACATGCAAGGAACAAGTGCTAAGATTTAAAATATAAGGAGTAAAATTAGATTGGGAATAAAGTACATATATGCTAAGTGTAATTGTTACGATCCCATGAGCATAAATCATATGAGTTATATTTGTTTCACATCAGTAGTATGAAATGGTAATGCGGTGCTTATATATCTTGAACTCTATCCCTTTAACAACTAGTTTTTAGAAGTAAGTTCTCCTAAAGCATATAACAAATGGTATCAAAACATGCACCACCTCTCCCATCCACTACAATACAGGAGGTGACACCAACAAAGCAGTATTAGCTCGGCAACGTCGACATTGTGCCTAAATTATAATGCAAAATCTGCCTATGTGATTGCAGAGCCTAGTGGAATGTAACGATTCCGGAGGTATGCAGACTGTAGTGCAAAGTAGAAGTACGAAGCGTAATAAAAAGTTATGATCTCGTAGGCATATAAAGGTCATACTAATAATGTGAGAATTTCCTCCCCTTCACCCCAAATTTTTAAGAGTAACTTCTCTAAACATATATAACATAATTTACCCTCGAAGAATAATAGAGCCAAAGAATGAGAACAAACAGAAGAATCAATAAAAGTGAGCTCAGAATCCGCAGTTAAGGTGAGAGAAATACTTCACATCCGGCATAACTTGTGAATCTTTATCAAACCAAAAGGCAGAAATTATAGCTAGTAAGACAGCAAGACATCATACAGAAGAACAACTCACAAACCCGAAAACCAAAAAACATAGTCTTTGTCATATGCCCCCTACTTTGACTAAAATTTCCAACAACCAGAATCCCAAAAGTTATAAACAAACTAAATACTGCTTCTTGTTGATCGATTCGCAGTTCAGCATTATCTGACCATCCAAATCGGGCTTCTTCGCCAAAAAGAAATATATTGGCGTAAAGATCTCTTTCCTGAAACACCCGTTAATATAGATATGGGTTAGAAGTATCCTACGGACTCGGAATCATAGTTAAATTATACAATTAAATAAACTTCAGGAGCTCACCCTCTCAATTTTTCTTGTTCAATCGAAATTCAGACGATAATTAAAAGGGATCTCAGATCAGAAATATTTATTTAATGTTCTGATAACAGTAAAGAGCACTTCTCCATCCTAATCTCAATCTCCCCCCCCCCCAAAAAAAAAAAAACAAAGCCCCCAGTGACTACATATTTTCACCTTTCATTAACTAAAACAAGAGAGGATTAACAAACCATAAACCTGGATAAACCACTTAGGGCTGATAATGGCCAAGAAATTCACAAAGGTAAATTATCTATGCTATACAAGAGGCCTATGCTCAATCGAGTCAATTCATATTCGAAAGGGTTAAGCAGCAGCTGTTTGTTTGAAAAGAAGTTGCCCAGAAGCAAGATACTGTAAACTAAAATATTACTAATTGCGATTAACGCACACGAAAAGAAAGACGATAAATTATGAGCCGGAAAAATCTCCACCTTCCGCCATCAACTAGCCCTTCTGCAGCTTTCTGCAAGACAGCTTCAACCCTTTGACTTCCCTTGGGGGCAATTCCCGCATATTCTAGAGCCTTGACCTTAAGGGATGAAAATCAAAGCATAAATTAACTAATCCCAACATGTTGGAACAGAAAACACAGAAAAGCCCACAGTAATTATTGAGAGCAAAAAAAATCACATGAAAATGCACTTTAAAGTGCAAAGTTACTATTTTAATGAGAAAACACCTTCCAATCACACACTCAAACAAGAACAATACAATAATAATTGGTGGCATGTTGGCAGTATGCGACTGTATACAGCCCTTACCAAGTTTCTGGTAACAAAACGTCCAACGGCTGTTGCACGGAAGCCACTCAATGAGAAATGACTTGTATCCAAAGGCAAGTACCAAGGAACGGGTGAGTCTGCCAGATCTTTCTCCCATATAACCTTGATAGACCAAAAATATATATATATATAGGTGCCAGTTATCGTAGCCATTTTGGTTTATCTATATAGAATCAATCAGATAACAAAAAGTTAGTAGACAAGCAATTTGCTACTCACTTCAAAGCCTGCTTGCTTCAGAGCTTCAAGGCATTGTCCTGTAAGCCTAACATCAGGGAGACCACTACCAAGCTCGATTTCTGCCTGCATCAATTGAAATATTAATATAAATACAAGTACCTATATCAACTCGTATTAAAAATAATAATAAAAACTAATTGCAAGCTAATTTGTGCTTCCAGATACACTACTATAATAATTAATAAAGATCACATTGAGAAATTCATAAAAATCACGGTTTTAGAAAAAGCGTGATAAAGATTTGTAAGTTAAATTTTTTATCTCAATTAATTAAAAAACTGAGATAAAAAGTTACTTTAGTTACTTATTATCTTATTTTTGTTAAAACTGTGATTGTATTTAAAATGAGATAAAAAATCAATGAAAACCATCTCTAGAAAAAACTGAGATAAAAGACCAGTAGAAACTATCTCTAGAAAAAACTGAGATAAAAGATTAGTGAAAACATCTCTAGAAAAAATTGAGATAAAAAAGTGAGAAAAATTATATCTTAAAAAAAGTGAGATAATTAAAAAATGAAAGACAATATTTTTATTTTTTTTCTCTATATCTCTCTCAAACAATTTTATTTATCACTTTATATGATTTAAATTAGATTCCATAAATTTTATGTAACATTTATTTATTAATTTTAATTAATTGTATATGCTATAAAAACTACAATCATAGATCAACAAACAAAAATATTTTTAAATTAATGTTAAAACTAAATTTACTAAATCAAATTTAAATAACGTTAAATATATAATCATTATTTTTTCAGTAAATATATAGGAGTAGTCTTCATAATTTGTAAGACTTATAACGAGGTGAATATTAAATACTTAATATCTAATAAACGTTTAGTGTATCTTTAATATTAATTATATTAAAAGTGACATTATTTTATTTTGTTGCAAGTGATAAAAATTTAAAAATAAAAATAATAAATATTTTCTTTTTTTTTTCTTTCTAGAACTAATTTTTGAATATAATCATTGAAAATATTTTTGTATTACAAATCAATTTTTAAAATAGTTTTCAAAAATTTTGTTTTGAACAATAATTTTCTAAAACTAAAATAAACGCAGCTTAATTACTTTTAAAAATATAATACAGAATGAAGAAAAATATATTATAAATAGTGAGTTCTGATTAAATATATGCCATACACAAAGATTAAAGGAAAATAAGAAAAAGAATTAAAATTATTTTTAATTAAATATGATAGATATTCATAAATTATTTATTAAGTATTTGCATGGTACTATATATTGGTTATGATTTTCAAATTATTACAAAAAGTTAAAATAATTAAATAAAAGTAAATTTTTTATTATTTTCCTGACCAATTGATTAGAAAAGTGCAACTTTTAGCTACTAATTGGTTAACAAAAGTCATAATAAATTATTGTAAAAATCTTAAAATAATTAAATTAAAATAATATAATTTTATTACTTTTTTAGTAATCCCAAAAGTGATAAAAATTTGTTTTTATATTAATATGTAAAATATATGTAAATGATAACTCGGACTAGCGGTCAACTACACTAACTTTTAGAGGAGTGACACGAGTTCAATTCTCAATAGAAACAAAAAAGGATATCAAATATATATGGTTACTATAATGACAAGGCGCCAAATAGTGCTACGATGACATGATAGAAGGTTGCCGTGTGGATTTTTATTATTTTTAAAATTAATCCATTTTTTCAGCATAATTATTTTTTTTATATTTGATCACGATTTTTAAAAAAAGTGAGATCAAAATTCATAAAAGATCACATAAGATTTCATCTCAGTTTTTATCATAAAAGATCACGCTTTTAGTGGGTGATTGTTCTAAGTTTTTTTTATCACGGGTGTAAGCTGTGATCGAAAAGAAGTAACTTACAATCTCAACTGAATCAATCACGCTTTTATGACTGAGATAGAAAGTGAAATATCACACCTAAAAGATGTGATGTTTATACATTTTTGTAGCAGTGGATACCTTGATTTTTTGGTGCTCTTTGTTATTAGGATCGAAGGAGTCAGTCATACACCATTCATCAGCAGCAAAACACTGACCAGGCTTCAATACTCTATAAATCTCTTTGTAGCACCCAACCTTCAGACCAGAAGATCAAAAATTAATTCAAAACAGGGCAGGGAATTGAGAACGAAAGAAGAGAAGTAGAAAAGCAAACAAACTTAACATGTTACAAGACAAGAGCTACAGTTTTCATAAAATAAATATTTTAGATATATCTACCACATCTGGAGCATGACAGGTAGCCTCCATTGCATATATTGCGTCAAAACTATTGTCAGGAAATGGCATCTTCATGAAATCTGCCTGCATAATTATGAAACAATAATCAAAGGCTGGAAAATGACAGGAACAAAGTAATGCAATTTATTTAGACGACCACTAACCTTCACAAGGTCACAAGTCCCATCTACTCCAGCATTGCGGTTCAATTCCTGCAGAATGATAAAAGCACCTAAGCATTGCACCGCCGGAATGATAAAGAGTTTTTCTTTTTATTTTTTTAACAGATAAAGAGCAATATGGCAGAATTTCAATAGTTACACAGGATCTATTTAACCAACAGAAATGGAACGCTGATCATGCCTTCTTTGATTATGAATTCAAGCTCAAATAAAACTATGTTTTCGATGCCACTAATAAAAGAATTCCCGCTAGAAAGAGCATTGATCAACCGCATTAAGAAATTATAAATTCAAAAATAGACATTTGTTCTTATGGATCACCTTATTACTCCATGTAATTTTTGTCACATGGTAAAACATAAGAATGTACCTTTGCTCTTGATAGCTGATATTCATTGTTGTTCAGGCCTGTAACAGAAGTCATGCTGCCAGATATCACCAACAAACAGATTCTCAGATCCAACTCTTGCAAATAGCTAAATGAATTACCTAATGGAGCTATTCAGCCCTTTTTCTGAATAAAACTGAAATAAGCATGAGTCATACAAGGAAAAATACCAGCAACCCCATCACTAAAGTCGTGGCTATTACATGTTATACTAGGACCAGATAACATCTTCTCACTTGGTTATTTGTGCCACATTCAGATAGATTCATGAAAATAAACCCCCAAAATCACTAAACCCATGCCTCAAATCGTTACCATCGAGGGAAGGAATACATAGGGAATAAAAATCCTCCCTTGTCGCAGCAACTACGGTTTTCTGGCAATGATGGGAGTTATCTTACAAAGATGTGTATAAGATACATTAGTAGATTCAGTAAAATATATAGATTGAATGAACAGCCTGTTGTTCAAGCAAGATATCAGGCATACAGTACCGTGAATGTGGGAAATAGGGTGGTGATAGTGAAGGAACACAGTGGATTAGTTGGGTATGGATCACAGAAGAAAAAGATAACATAATTTTACCGTTTTGAAAATATATAACCCTAGGTTGTGTGATGGTATCCAATTGGTTCAAGTTAACTATTTGTTATTTTAAAACGGTAGTATGGACGTTTGAAGCAGTCAGCTGAGGCAACCACAACAGTCAAAAGATCTCCTTGGTCCAGCTAAGTAATTCCAAAATGGGGTGGAGGAAGGAAATTGCCTTTCTGCTAAAACCTCGAGGGTTAAAATTCCAATTCAGCATCAAATCAAACCTTTCAAGCATTAGCAAATATAAAATACAACTAGGACACACCATACAAATGTTTTAAAAGCATCATTCGGATTACATACTTGCCCCTAAACCGTTCAAAGAAAAAACCAAGCAAAGCACAAAATCAACAGCCATATCCAAGAACAACTTAGGTTCACCATGAATAATACCTGAACTTAGCAATTTCCCTTAATGGTCCACCAATGCCACACCCAACATCCTAACACCTACAGCAACAAGAAATAGCTAAAACTCATCTATCTCAAAAAATAACTCATCATAAGTCAGTTCACTATTCATTTCTGATATTCTATTGTAAAATCAACTAAAGTGAAAAGACCTTCTGTCCAGGTTTAGGCCCAACTGTAAAGCAAGGAGTGCTCCATGTCGAATAATGCCTCTCTTTAAGAGACTCCCCTTTCCATCTGCAGGCACAAACACATGACCCTGTTTTAGGTCCTCATCATCAACGATTGTAAAGGAACAGCGAAAGTGGTGTAAATTTCTTGGGCCAGAAATTGAAAAAATGTGGAAAATGGAAATGGAGCATTTTGAAAGAGTATAAATATTATTGACCTCGCTGCAAAATGGAATGCCTCTCCCCAGCCATAGTCATAGAAGCTGGTAACAAGATCATAATATTTATTCACCTGAAAACCACAAGGCAATATTTATAGATGGTGACTGCTATTTCGTAAATCCAATTAACTTGCATCCGAATAGAAAATTTACAGCGTGCATCACATGAGCCCAGAGTAAGAGATATCACACTTCAACAAATACATCATTAAATGGGTGCACCTGATAGTCGTGAAGTTGCGAATTTGGGACTAAATAACGATTTGAATTCTTGAAGCTTCTAAGGCGTCATTTGGTTATTTTTCTATTTTTATTTTTTGTTTTGGGTTTTCTATTTTCTGTTTTTGTTTTTGAGCTCATTTTCATTTTAGCTTTTGAAAATAAGGCAAATAGCTTAAAATGATTTGGTCACTTGTGTCTTTAAAACTTGTTTTAGAAACAGAAAACGAGTTTACACATAAAATGAAAAATGGCAAAAAGTCGTTTTGAGTGTGTTTAACACAAAATACGAAAAATCTCAAAACAAAAGAAAACAGAGCATTTTCTGTTTCTTTATTTTGAGACTTTAAAATATAAAATAAAAACGAAACAAACAAACCAAATACTATCTAAAATTTCGGTTTAGAGGCAAGAAAGGTACTTATTCTTTATTATTTTCAGATTAATCCAGAAGATACTATAAGAATTAGACCACGAAATAGAATGAAAAAATTGGTTTTATAACCCTCCATCATGGAAGGCCAGGTTGGACTTCTAGAAAAAAGTAAACCACAAAATATCACCTACTTGCAGCTATATTCTTAGGCTGTCCTAAAACAATTCTGATTTTAATTAAGGGGCTGATATATCAGGCAGTAAAATCATCAATGCATGAAACCGAGAGAAATGAATGTTGGTAGCCTTGTCTAAAAGGAATAATCAACACAACATGGCAAGTTTCCCCTCATGATGAAAAAAAGTAAAAGTTAAATTACAGGATTCTACTGCAGTAGTATTTATAAAGAAGCCACCTTAAGAATAATTCTAAACTCTAATATTTTATAAGGAACTAAGATAAATAGTCAACTTAAGAATAATTCTAAACTTAGATATTTTATACAGGAACTAAGATAAATGTACAACAGACAACATAAAAAAATGAGGGCTGTACACAAAGAATGTTAAAATGGAATTTTAGAGTGTTGTACATAAACGGTAAAAAATGTTAAAATGAAATTTTATTACCATGTCCGTATAGTTATCCTTTCTCTCTTTCTCTTCACCCCCATAATAACCGTGATACTTCTCATACCTGAACCATTATACAGATACATTTGCACAATATTCATATATATATATATATATATGAAACATAAGGCAAAAATGCAGATCTACAGCAATGAACACAACCCAGGATCTCCAACAATAAAGTTGACTACAAGCGTTGAAGATTGAATTATCCGTACTAAATAATGTCATTCTTTTACACATGCACATTTAAATTCGACTGTTATTCCTGATAAATTCTACAATTCTACAAAAAACTGAAGGAAATGGGGGAAAAACTACAATTCCTCAAAATTCAATTTTCAATAGATAAGGATGGCATAGCACTGGCAGCTCAATAGCTTAGTATGCTACTATAATCATGGTCCAATAATGCGTGATTAAAATACATATTAACAGCAAAGAGTACATTTTGAGGTAAACAGAAGTCAATGTCATGGTGTCGACGCATTCAATAACATGTTCAAAGAACTTGGAAAATTATACATATTTGTGTTTCACCAAAAAAGTATCTCAAATTTATAATTTCTTAGGCCTTTTCTCCTAGAAGTATAAATGGTTAAATTTTATTTATTTCAAACATTCTCCTAGAAATATAGTGGCTATGCATGCTCCATATGACTTTTTTTTCCCCTTCTCTACCTTTTTCTTCTTTTTTCTCCATAGGTGCTCTGAAAATCTTCCTTGCAAATAATTTAGCTGGGTAGTAGACTAAACTGGCAGTTCAATTCAAAGATCAGTAACATCAGCCAGACCAGGCAATGTAGTTCTCCACCTTGGATAGGAAAATTAATTGTGCAACAATTTACTACATTTTTGTTTTAAACAGACACAAATTCCCAGAAGATCAACACAAGGCATAAGGGACATATAAACATGTGCAGCAACAGTAGATTCTACTGTTTTTCCAGGCCAAAGATGAGTACTATCAGCCAGGTTGAGTGTAAAACATCTAATATTGTGATTTTACACGCAAAAAAGTGTATGGACTCAAGTATGAATATCTTGTGTAAGTATGTAACCTCCCTAAACCTTAATTTTATTTTAATTCAAAAGTTGGGTATTGACAAATAGTGAACTTTTAATATATTTACATTATATTATATAGGGAAATTTAAAAAAAAAAAAAACAATTAGACCAAAAATTCCATTTTTTTGAATTGAAAACTTGAAATTCCAAATATATAAACTTTCATTTGCACCTACTAATCTTCAGTTGCGCTTGCTGCAAAACCTACATGCACCCAGTTGACCAAATTTTTAAAGTAAAAATGCACTTAGAAGTTCAAATTTTCAGTTTATGCAAATGAATTGTCAATCCAAAAGTTTATTTTTTTTTTCCAAAAATTTTCCCTATTATATACATATGATGCAATTTATTATTATTATTACGAAATTTCCTCGAAATTAAATGAATTTTTTGGTTTTCTTTTTTTGGGGAGGGGGTGTTGGAGAATCCCTGTGAAATCCCCCTAAAAAAAACTATTTTTCTTTACCACCCAATCTTTTTTTTATAAAACTCCAACCAAAAATCTAAGTCCAAATATCTAATTTAAAATTGCTAAGGGCCAAACAATATTTGTCATATACCTTAGAAGAAAAAATATAATAAAAGGAGTGGCAGAATAGCTTTCAAAAGGGGAAGGGGTAGGTCCGGTTCACCACAGACTGTTAGATCAAAAACGTTTGATCCAATGGTCCGTGGTGCACCGGACCTACCCTACCCTTCAAAAGGACCCGCTAGTCATTTTCAAGCATAATGAGTAGTGTGACTCAATACTGCAGAACGTAGATCAACCACAAGAAATTCATCATTACCTTATTTAAAATTATGAAAAATTTGTAAAAATTTTTAATAATAATTCATTTTTTATTATAATAAAAATAACAATTTACAAATTATATTATTTTATCTTACTTTTTATCATTTCAAATTCTCTTATATCAAAATCTAATTGAGAAGCAAAGATGAAGGCAATAGATATCATTCCGTAGAGCATGAGATTACAAATTGAAAAATGATACCAAACGTGACTTTAGTCCACTCATCAACTCAAAAGAAGGAAAAAAAAAAATAAGAACCTAAACTCAAAAGAAGGAAAAAAAAATTCAGGGGGATAAGTTTTAGAGGGTATATAAGATAAGAGAGAATATTATTTTTAGAGGGTTGGCCCACATTGATGATATTTATGGAGGGAAATAAGTTTTGACTTGGTTTGGATATTTTATAAATAAGAGGAGGTGAATGATGGAAAAACAGTCAAATGACCCTTTTACACTTGTGGTGTCCCAAATTTGGTTACCCATTAAATTAAACTTGGTTACCCAAACTTAATTATATGTTTATCTTAATTATATAATGTGAAACCAACTAGTACAAATTAATTTTAGACAAATCAATTATAAATAAATTATGTTATTAATAAATTAAACTTTATAAATATATAAATTAGTTTCGTAGACAATAACATCCCAATTTATCCGAAACTTCCTTAGTCGCTTATTTTTTTCTCCTTATTTAAAAAATATCAATATATGTGTAATTTTGCATAAATTTGCTGAAAAATAATATTATTATTTTGTTAAAAAATAATATTATCTTAAAATCACATCACCTCCTATTTGGAAAAAATATATTTTTTTAATCACACGACCCCCTATTTGGAAAAAAATTATATTTTTTTATTTTTATTAATATAATTTTTAATACATTTTTCATTAGAAAGAAAGAAGAATTTATTTCTAATATAAAATACATTTTGTGGGTGAGAAGATGAGAATGGACATAATGGTCCAATTTAGTTCATATAAGGAGGGATAATTTTTGGAGAGCTCAAACCCTCTCCAAAAATAATACACCTTCTTCCAATATTAAGAAAGGAGGATAATTTTTAGAGAGGAGAAATTTTACTTCCCAAACCAAACAAAAACCATCACATCAAAGCTTATAAGTTGTATTATTTATGGAGGCCACATTTTATAGCATCCAATCAGCCCCTCAACTCAAAAGAAGTAAAAAAAAAAAGAACCTAGGGGCTCGATTGGATGGTGTGAAAATTTCAGAGGGATAAGTTTTAGAGGATATATAAGATAAAAGAGATATTATTTTTAGAGAGTTGGCCCACATTGATATGATATTTATGGAAGGAAATAAGTTTTGACTTGGTTTGGATATTTTATAAATAAGAGGAGGTGAATGATGGAAAAAACAGTCAAATGACTCTTTTGCCCTTGTGGTGTCCCAAACTTGATTACCCATTAAATTAAACTTAGTTACCCAAACTTAATTATATGTTTATGTTAATTATATAATGTGAAACCAACTAGTACAAATTAATTTTAGACAAATTAATTATAAATAAATTATGTTATTAATAAATTAAACTTTATAAAATATAAATTAGTTTCGTATACAATAACATCCCAATTTATCCGAAACTTCCTTAGTTGCTTATTTTTTCTCCTTATTTAAAAAATATCAATATATGTGTAATTTTGTATAAATTTGCTAAAAAATAATATTATTATATTTGCTAAAAATAATATTATTATCTTAAAATCACATCACCTCTATTTGGAAAAAATATATTTTTTAATCACACGACCCCCTATTTGGAAAAAAAATTATATTTTTTTATTTTTATTAATATAATTTTTTAATACATTTTTCTATTAGAAAAAAATTATTTTTAATATAAAATACATTTTGTAGGTGAGAAGGGAGATAAGAAGGGTTATAATGGTCCAATTTAATCCATACAAGGGGGATAAATTTTGGAGAGTTTAAACCCTTTCCAAAAATAATACTCTTTTTTCCAAGATTAAGAAGGAAGGATAATTTTAGAGGAGAGAAATTTTACTTCTCAAACCAAGTAAAAAAATCACATCAAAGCTTATAATCAAAGCTTATAAGGATGCATTATTTATAGATGTCATATTTTGTAGCGTCCAAACAGCCCTTAGAAGGAGAAAGATTATATACTTGTCGACAGCAGAAAGAACGTCCTTTTTCTCGATCTTTCCGCCGACTCCAGAGGCGAGATCCAACGCTCCGGCTTTCGACATCTCAAATCAAATCGCTACAAACAGCGCCGAGATCTAAAAAAATAACACAAAAAAACAGAAATCAACCCAGTGTGATTCAGAGCGTGATGGACAAAACCCAAATCCAGAAACAGTTCAAAACATCCTCGGCGAAATGTGGGTAGCCGTGTAAACTGATCGGCGCCACTACACAGAGAGAGAACTCTTACATGGAAAGTATTAACCAGAGAGCGAGAGAGAGTGAAGCGATGAGTCAGACTGGAATTGTCGTTTTATAGAGACAGAAATTTCTTTTGTAGCGGTCAAGTAAAAAAAAAAAACTCAAAAAATTCTAAAAAGTTTTAAAAATTTTCAAATCTCTTCGATCAAAATTTGTTACTTATCATTTTTAAGTTTTTTTAAATTTTTTTTGGATTTCCAAACACCCGTAATCCTAGTTTTGAAGACTGGGAGCTCGCAGCAGATGTAATCCTGTGCATTTTAACCCACGAAGTCCCAGTGTTCCGCCTAATTGCTGACGGCAGAATTGTGTGAAAAAAGATATTTGGTGAAACTGACTTAAGTAATTTTTTTTTTTTTAATTTTCCCGTAGTACTCATTAATTGCCTACTATAAAAAAAAAAAACAGAAGTTCTATTTATACTCTAAAGTATTCATAAACAAAAAAAAAAAAAGAAAAACCAAAATTATCATTATACACATTGTTTACATTAACCTTAAGATATGTTTGATAATATTTCGTATTTAGGGCACGATTGGATGGTGCTAAAATTTTAAGGGGATAAATTTTAGATGAGGTATAAAATAAGAGGGGGTATTATTTTTAAAGGGTTGTCCCACATTGATGTGATGTTTATGGAGGGGGATAACTTTTGACTTGATTTAGATGTTTTATAAATAAGAGGGGGCAAAGGATGAAAAAATCAATTAAATGACTCTTTTGCCCTTGTGGTATCCTAAACTTGGTTACTTATTAAATTAAATATTAAATTGTAAAACCCACTCTATTTAATTATTTTTAGACAATTTGAAGTTATATTATTTATTTCATTGAAAATTTAATTTTTTATAAATTTATTTAAAAAACTTTTTTTTAAATATGTATTTTGAATGGTTGGTTATTATCCAATTTTTTTAATTATGTTTATTTTGACTTGTTGGCATATCTATTATTTTTTATTAGCATTATATTTATTTTAATCAAGTTAACAATACCATTAACGAAGGTTAAAAGGTCAAAAATTTATCCACTTGAAGGGGGATAATTTTTAGCTAGCCCAAACCCTAGCTAAAAATTATCCCCCGCGGGGACTAAATTTAATACCACGCAAAATCAAAACTGGAGACGATTTGGCTGCCAAACCAAGCAAAAAATGCGGGGCCCACGGGCAAAATTTATGCCCCCGTGCTTTAGCGGCATCCAATCGGGCTGTTAATTCCGAATGATTACTGATCCGAGTTTGCTCATAGCTATTAGATGTTCATCACTTTGCTAATTTTAGAGATCTAGAAATTAGTCGAAGTGTGTATAAATTACCTTAGACATCCTGAATTATCTAAAAATATATATACATGATTTTTTTTGGGTTACAAGAGTTGTAATGTAAATGGGCTGAAAATGCAAGATTAACAGTCATGATTTAATTACATTTCAATAAAATATAACTTTTTATATTCTGCATCGATAGTGTTCCAATTAAATTTATTTTAACTTTTATTTTTATTTTAAAATAAATTTTAATTAAATAAAATTAGGACTATTAGATCATTATAAGAAAATCAACACCCTTTATCCATGCAGTTCAACTTCTGTAGTGTATTTTTTACACTGCAACCCCTAAAACTCGATTTTTTTGCCCTTAAAATATTTTAAACATTTTAATAATGCTTAATATATTTTATACAAAATTTAAGAACGTTAATATTGTTTCGAGTTAAACCTTTAACTTTTTAGGGGTAGGATAAAAAAAAATGAAGCATCATAAAAGTTAAAAAAATATAACAATTATTTTCATTATAAATATTCGCATAATTTTTTTAAAATCTATAGCAAACTCATCCTTAAGTTAGAATAACAAGTGGTCCCATTTGCGATGAAGGGCTCATTGAGAGTTGAGATTGGAAGAAGGGCATATTGAGGGATAAATCTATTGTCTTTTTATTTTTTAAAATTATAATATAAAATAAAATTGATTTAATATTTTATTTTTATTTTTATTCAGAGAGGATAAGTTTCATCTTGAAACACACGCCACTCCCTTATTTGACATGTCCAAGTAAAGTGATCCTGGACGCAAAGCACCCCCCGTCCAGTCACTCCCTTATTTGGCATGTCCAAGTAAAGTAATCCTGGACGCAAAGCACCCCCCGTCCAAGCCCTTTTTGACTTCGTATCCTTGTTAAGCATTTGAATTACTAATAAATTGTTTGATTAGATCCAGAGATCAGAGAGAGGATTTTGGGCAATCCCACCAAATTTTTCTTGTTATACGCAATATTAAGGAAATGTTTGGTTGTTGTCGAGTTGTTGGAGGGTTTATATGCTCCTTTATTTCAGGATTTAAAAAAATCGAAATGTTTGATTGTCAAAAAAATAGTAACAAAAAAAATCAGAGTAAGAATAAAAATTAAAATAAAATTTTAATATTTAAGTTAGTACATTAAGAAATTAAAATTAAAATTTATTTTTTAATATTTAGGTCCCGTTTGTAAGTTTTTATTTTTTGTTTTCAAAATTTTGTAAACTGATAACAGAAACATGTTTGTTAAATCCGTTTACGTTTTTTGTTTCTAAAAAAAAAAACTTAACAACAAAAATGTAAGTAGAAAAAAAAGGTGTTTTAACTTTATTTTTTTCTGTTACAAACATTTTGTCAATTCTAATACTTTATCCATTTTTGTTACATCATATTAAAATAGATTATTTTATTCAAATATTTTATTAAACTAAAATTATTTTTAATAAATAATAAAATTAAATTAAATTAATTAATATGTAATATCTATTATTAATTTATTTCTAATAAATAATTACATTAAATTAGTTAATTTAATTAATAAGAAATATATATTATTAAATTATTTTTAATAAATTAAATAAAATATTTAATTTAATTTAATAAATAATTTAATTAATACAAATATATTTTATTAAATTATTTTTAATAAAATATTATAATTAAATTATTTAATTTAATTTAATAATAACTAATTTAAAATAATTAATTTAATAATATTAGATATATTTTATTAAATTATTTTAATAAATATCATAATTAAATTATTTAATTATTTTAAAATATATTTTATTCAATTATTTTTAGTGAATATATAATTATATTATAATTAATATATTTTATATTTACTAGATTAATTGATATAATATTTAATTTTACTTAATTATTTTTAATAAATAATATAATTAAATTAATAGAAAATATATTTATTAAATTTAATTAATTTTTTAAAAACTAATAAAATTGAGTATTTTATGAAAATAAAAAATTAGTAATTGCAAACAAAATTTTATTTTCAAACGTAGTTTCAATTTTCATTTCAGAAAATGAAAACAGCAACAGAAAACAAAATACATAAAATATAGGCTGTTTGGAGTGTTAGAAAACTCAAAAAACTCTATAAAACTCCAATAATCTCTATAACTCACTACAATTCTCTATCATACTTTTAATTTTCCTGCCTTTACTAATCTCAAAAAATTTTAATATTTCATTAAAAAAATAGAAAATTCGTAACAAGATTCATTGAGTGCAAAATTTATTTTTCATAATCATAATCTTCACGTCGATTAATTAAAACATTAAATTAAAACAACAAGTATTAATTAAAACATTAAATTATCCTCCCATTTTTTAAAAGCTCATTAAATGAATGAGAAAATTTTATAAATTCACGGGCTTTAAAGAGTTCCTCCTTTTACTGAGACCTGTTTGATGGCACTAAAAGTCACAAAAACTTACTAATTTTAACTAATTTTTATTTTTTTAAATTGAATTTCTCCACATATTACCTTTATGTCATATATTTTTACTTTTATTGTACTTTTTGACTAATTTTTTGTCAACCAAACAGCCCCTAAAAATCTTCAAGTACTACATCGAATTTGAAATTTATAATTTCATAAATATCAAAATTCTTTAGTTAAGGTGCATTGATCAAATATTAGCTTAATTAGCAGAAATTCCTTAATTAACAGAAATATTAAAATTTCTTAATTCCTTAATTTGTCAAACATGAAGCAAATATTGAAATTTCTTAATTAACGAATATTTTCATTCTAAAATCTAATGTGAAAGTATGTTTTTCAGTTTAAAAAAAAAGGTATGCTTTCATAAAAACAAAAACCGATTTTCCCAAGATATAATGATACATGCGTTTTCGGAAAAATCTAACAGTCATACAAATGTGTTTAAATAAGACTTCAGCCGTCTCACCAATAGTTTCTTTCATAAAACCAAACAGTCAATACAAATTCATAAAAACCAAACAGTCAATACAAATGTATACAACAACAATAGGTGTCTTTTGAAAAAAAAAAAAAAAAAAGAACCGTCGTACGTGTGTCTGTTGGATGAAAAAATTAAAATAAATTTAAGTTCGCCTTTGACAAAAAAAAAAGAAAAATCGAAGAATTATACAAATGTTTTAGGCATGTTTGGTGTGCTAGAAAAAAAAAAAAAATCTCTGAAAAACTTTAAAAATTTCTAAAAGTTATTATTTTTATCTCACACAAATTAGGAACCCTCATTTATCTCATTTTATTTCACTTTTCACTCCAAACACACCATTGAAGGGAAAATTTTAATTTAATTTAAATTATAACAATTAGGCTTGGTTTGAATACGAAAAAGTTAGTTTTTAATTTTTGTTACTTTTTTGGTCTTATATGACTTTTTTACTAAAATTTAATTTTATTCTTAAAAGTTATAATTTTTAAACAAGTTAATCATATTTATGAAAGAAAAAAAAATTCACGTTCATTCGTTAAAAAAAAATTAAAAATTAGTTTTTTTTTTTGTTTTTAACTTTTACCTAAATTAACATAAATTTTTTTTATTTTTTTTTTACAAATGTGATTCACCCAAAAATTTATAACTTCTAAAAAAAATAAGTTATATTGAAAACTGAATAAAATAAAAAAATAAAAACAAATTTAATTTTGAGAACCAATGAAGCCTTAATTGACAGAGGCTATGGAAGTATTACTCCGAAGGGAACATGTCCACCTAAAAAAAAATTATGCTATTAATTTTTTATTTTTATTAATATCATCTTACATGTTTAATTGTACCCACCCAAGAAAAGAAAAAAATTAACTCAATGCCAATTGTGCCCATCTAAAAAGAAAAAAAATTAACCTAATACCAATTATACCCACTAACGAAAAAAATAAATTTTATTCCAATACAATTGTACCTAATCTATCAAATATAATTAAAAAATATCTAACCTCACTTTAACTCTTTTCTATCTCTATCCTCTTTCTAACTACAGTCAAGCCCTTTTTTTTATTCCTCCAATATAACCCTATCAACTGTTTATGTGTCTTATAATTAGTACCCATCAGCGGCGTACTCAAGATTTGAAATTTACTTGTACTGAAAAAAGATTTAAAGATAAAGTGGATTAGATTACAAAAATTGAAACTAGATATAAGTTAAATAAAATATTTAAAGGCAAAATAAACTAGATTATAAAAATTTCAAACGACCAAATTTAAAAAAAATGATAATTTTTTAAATTTAAAAAAAAAAATTAGAGCCAAAGTACCCGAGGGACAGTTCATGCATGAGTCCACTGTGGTCCTCACACCAAAAAATCATTTTTTAGTTCCAACCCTTTTAGGCTGCGTTTGGTGCAACAAAAGTTGCTAAAATCTCTATAAAATTTTACACATTCCCGCCTTCTTAAAATTCAAAAAACGTTCAATATCTTTCCAAAAAAAGTCAATAACTAGAATTTGGTTAATCAAATAGCAAAAATTTTTTCGTCATTCTCACTATGGTCTCCTAAGCTACCAAATGACACCACTTTGACTATTTTTTTGGCGCTTTTAAAACGTTCCAACGGATTGTAAAAACCTTTCCGACGGAATCACGCGGCCAATTTTCGTCAAACGGTTTCTATAATCCGTTAGAAACCGTTTGGATAGATTGTAGTGTAAAGAAGTCATAACTGCCTAATTTTTTGAATTCGTCCAAACGAAATTCAGTCCGTCAAAACGAAATTTTACTAGTCATTTCCAAAAAATGTGGTTTGAGCTATATGCATCAAACGAAAAAGTTTTTTAAACCACGTTTTATCTCATTTTATTCATTTTTGGTGCGCCAAACGCAACCTTAATTGACAAAAAGATATAAGTACTTGGACAACTAGTGTGTGCAATAATGAGTTAGTTAGCAGAAGTCTCGATCAATCAATTGTATTCATTTTGTTCAATTTTTTTCCTGATTACTATTTTTTATTCTATTTAATTGTGATTCAAACCACATTTTATCTTATTTATCTCTTTTTTGGTGCACCAGATGCAGCCTTAATTGACTAAAAGATAGAAGTACTTGGACAACTAGTGTGTGCAATAATGAGTTAGTTAGCAGAAGTCTGAAAAGCAATATTTAATACTAGTTGCGATCAATCAATTGTATTCATTTTGTTCAGATTTTTTCCTGATTACTATTTTTTATTTTATTTTAATTGTGATTCAAACCACATTTTATCTCATTTTATCTCATTTTTTGGCGCGCTAAACGCAGCCTTAATTGACAAAAGATATAAATACTTGGACAACTAGTGTGTGCAATAATGAGTTAGTTGGCAGAAGTCTAAAACAATATTTAATACTAGTCGCGATCAATCAATTGTATTCATTTTGTTCAAATTTTTTCCTGATTACTATTTTTTATTTTATTTTAATTGTGATTCAAACCACGTTTTATCTCATTTTATCTCATTTTTTGGTGGGTCAAACGCAGCCTTAATTGACAAAAAGATATAAGTACTTGGACAACTAGTGTGTGCAATAATGAGTTAGTTGGCAGAAGTCTGAAAAATAATATTTAATACTAGTCGCCATCAATCAATTGTATTCATTTTGTTCAGATTTTGTTTTCCTAATTACTATTTTTTGTTTTACTTTAATTGTGGCACAATAAATACGAACATTTAGAAATTACAATTTTAAGATAAATTTTTTAATTCATTATATGAATTGTGTTTATTGATTTGGATAAATTTCTTGCACTAATTTTTTATCCAAAAATTTTTTCTATGCTCTTACCGTGATTTTTTTGCCTTGTTAAGCAATTTTCTGTACATTATTGTTCTGAATTATAATTGTCTGTCCATTATTTTACTGCACAGAAGAATAAGGTACTAATAAAATTTCTACACAATCTAAAACTGCACAGAAAATTTTTTGCAAAGTCAAAATTTGCACAAAATATTTTTTGCACTGTATTTTCTGCGTAAAAAATTATGCACAGTTTTTTTCTTGGACAGAAAATTTTGCCCTACAAAATTTCTACATAGAAAATTCTGCACTATGTTGTTTGCATGGTAGTTTTCTGAAAATTTTTCGCACTGCAATTTGCTGCAATTTTTTGTTCTGCTTAGCATTTTCTGCACAGTGTAAATCCAACACTGTTTTTATTTTTATTTATTTATTTTTTTTTTTACAATTTTTTGCAAAATTTTTCTGCACAACTTTATGGATAAACAGTATGTAAAAAATAAAATATAAATAATATATATATATATATTTAAACTGTATTGTTTGGGCCGATTTTTTTACATTATATTTTTTAATATATTTTGCACTATATTGTGTTTAAAATATACTTTTTTAATATATATGTTTATACTTTTCTAATAAGATTATGGTCTGTGTCCCAAAAATTGAGATAGTAGCGAACTTACTATCACTATTGTATGCTTCTCCCACTTGTGAGTCATGGAGAGACAGCCCCAACAAACTTAATGAAATTGATTTCAAACGTTAGAAAAAAAAAGAAAAGAAAAAAAAGAAAACATGTTTTTATCTCAGTGGCATTGAACCTTGCAAAGGTCTCGTGAAGAAACTCTTAATCTTTCGGAGGAAGAACAAAATCTTTAAACTATTGTTGCAGTCGAGCATAGAAGCATTTTAATCTTCTGTGCTAGAATTACATTCTCAATGGACCTAGACAATGTGTTATATAATGCGTATAGTTAATTCAATTACTAAGTAACTATGGAAATCTTTGGATAAAAAAGATACAAATAGATGATGCTTGGATGAAGAAATTCATTGTAGGCAAAGTCCTAGACTATAAGATGATTGCTTCCAAAGATATGATGACCCAAGTTCAAACTTCAAATCATCATACATGATATCTATGCCGAAGGAATGTTACTATGTGAATCTTTTCAAATGGTTGCAATCATTGAAAATTTGCCACCAATATGGAAAGATTTCAAGAACTATCTTGAGCACAAGAGGAAGAAAATGACATTTGAAGATTTGATTGTTCGATTCAGAATTGAGGCAAATAATCAATTATTTGAAGAAAAAAAAAACAGATCATTCCTTAGAATTTAAGACACATGAGGTGGAAGAAGACTTAAGACCATATAAGAAAAGAAAGTTTGATGAACAAGGGGCCAAGAACAACATTGCCAAAAAGTTCAAAGACACGTGTTTTGTGTGCAACAAACTTGGTTGCTATGCTAAGGATTGTCACAACTGAAAGGCACAAGGAAATGTTAAGAGAAAAAACATTAAGCCAATGTGACCGAAGTGGATAAGTTAGCATCAAATATTTTTGAAATGAGCTTCTTTTTAGTTCTCTCTGAAACAAACTTGGTATCAAATACCAAATCATTGTGGAATGACACAGTAGCTACTCATCATATCTATTTCGTAAGAGCATGTTCTTTACCTGTGAGTCAACTAATGGATAACAACTTTACATGAAAAATTCATCCACTTCCAAAGTTGAGAAGAAGGCAAGGTTGTTTTAGAGATGCCTTCTGGAAAAGAGCTAATTCTCAACAATGTGATTGTATATGCTATAAATTAAAAAGAGTCTTATGTCTAGGTCTTTTAAAGTCAAAACAAATTTAGATTAGTTTTTAAGTCTAACAAGTTTGTACTCATGAAGGATGGGATTTACCTGGAGAAAGGATATATAAGTGAATGGCTCTTTAAAATAAATGTAATACCTATTGCTTCATCAATTAATAAGGACACATCTTTGCTTATATATATGTTTGAGTGCTCTTATACATGGCATAGTAGATTGATCATGTTAATTTTCATTTTATATACAAATTAATGAGTTTAGGACTTAGTACTTAAATTCATTATAGACCTCATGTCATAAATGTTAAAAGATGTGTTGAAAGCAAAATTAAGAATAGCCCCTTTTTCATATAATTAAAAGAAGTTTGGAATATCTAGAATTGATGCATGTTTATATTTGTGTTTTGAAAGTATGTTCAAACTAGATGAGAAAAATAATATTTTATTACTTTTATAAATGATTGCACAAGAATATTGTTGTGTATTTTCTTAGGAGCAAAGATGAGGTTGTGGATATGATTATCTAATATTGGCAAAAGATTACGATGCTAAGAAGTGATAAAGATGGTAAATGTGATTCACTATTTGCATAAATTGTGGCTGAACATTATATTATTCATCAAACTATAGCATCTTACCTACCTTAATCAAATGACAATGCCAAAAGAAAAAAATAAAACTTTAAAAGAGATCATGCATGACATGTTAATTAGTTTTGGTTTTACTCAAAATTTGCGAGGAAAGCAATATTATTTGCTAATCATATACTAAATAAGTTAGCCCACAAGAAGAAAAACAAAACCCCGAATGAAGCGTGGAAAGGTGGAAAAACCTTCTTACAAATACTTTATAGTGTAAGGGCATATAGCCAAAATAATTTGTTCCTATTCCTAAAAAAGGTCAAAATATGACCCAATTATGACTGTATATTTATGAATATGCATCCAATAGCAGGGCATGTAGGTTTCTTACTTATAAATATGATATTTCAAATATCAATGTCAATATGATCACTGAATTTTAGAAAATGTATCATTTTCAAAGATATTTTCTTTGAAAAAATATCTTTATTATTTTTTGTTTCCTGAGGCGCTTGAAAACATCCATGACGTCCATATAATGAAAATGAATACTCTCTCTTTTATTTGGTATATAAATATCTGGGTATAACATATAAAGGTAAAAATGCAATTCACTTTCTAACTTCATTGGGCTTGTTCCAATAAATTGTGACTACGCGTGCAGTGTAATTTTAATGTTAAAGGTGTTGATCCAAATTTGAAAGAACCTTGGATACTAATTGTAATTGTAATTGATTTTATTTTATTTTTTTCATTTCTGATTTGAGAGGAGAGAGAAAATGGGCTTTACAGGAGTGATGGAGTGACTATTTATGGAATATTTTACGTGTATATCCACCTATTCTCGTCAGGTCTCAACGTTGAATAATAATAATAATAATAATTTTTTTTTTTGACAAGTGAAACATGCCCAGCCCTTCATTAAGGGCAACACGTCACAACCCAACCCCAACAATCCTACCTACAACAGGTTTCGAACTCTCAGCCTCCTAAACAAAAAGTTGGTACGTGAACTAGGCCAAGACGTCTTACTCAACATTGGACAATATACACATCTTTTGCATTGTTAATAAGCTCCCCATTTGATAGCATTTTTATTTTTTTATTTATATTCTTAAAATTTTGTAAATTAATAATAGAAACATATTTGTTAAATTTATTTATAATTTTTTGATCCAAAAAAAAAATTTTTAAAAAATTTAAAGAGAAAAATATGAATAAAAAAGTATTTTTGCTCTATTTTTTCTGTTACAAATATTTTGTTAATTTAACACTTTATCCATTTTTATTGCATTATATTAAAATGAATTATTTTATTCGAATATTTTATTAAACTAAAATTATTTTTAATAAATAAAAATTATTTATTTTTAATAAATAATTAATTTAAGTAATATGAAATATATTTTATTAAATTATTTTACTAAATAATAAAATTAGATTAATTAATTTTAACTTAATTTAATAATTAATTTAATTTAATTAATATTAGATATATTTTATTAAATTATAATAAATATCATAATGAAATTATTTAAATTATTATGAAATATATTTTTAAATTATTTTAATAAATAATATAATTAAATTACAACTTAATATATTTTATACTTAAATATTAAATTATTTAATAAATAATTTAATTTAATTAATTAATTAAATTAATATGACATATATTTTATTAAATTTAATTAATTTTTTATAAACTAATAAAATTAAATATTTTATGAAAGTAAAAAATTAATAATTGTAAACAAAATTGCATTTCTGAACTCATTTTCAATTTTCATTTTAAAAAAAAAAAAGATAACAGAAAACAAAAAAAACAAAAAGCACAAATAAAAAAAAGGACAACATTACCAAATGACCCCTAAGTAAACATTTTTTATTTGCTATGTATCACCCAATTACCAAAAACATCTAAAACCTTAAAATGGACAAGTAGTTAGCTATGATCATAATATTATGTTATAATCCTAAGTGATAGCTCAACTAATAATATTTTTGAATTTGATCTCCAGTGATTCTTAATTCGAGTCTCCTACAAACTATGAAAGGTTTATTTGATTTTTAATTTCAAAGTTTCAAAAATTAATCGAGATGCGTATAAAATAGTTTAAGTATACTAAATATTCAAGTATATATATATATAAATTTATATATAATCTTGCTTGAAGTAGCCATGCGTTTTTAAAGAGAAGAAGAAGGAAGAGGGGGGGAGAGAGAGAGAGAGAGAGACTTACCACAGAAAAAATTAGACGCCAATTCTACTAATAATGCTTCTAAATGTTATAGGAAATAATGATAGAATTTAAATAACAGTATATACCTAGCTTTTTTTTTCTTTCTTTTGTTTTCAAGTAACAGATAAAATATATATATATATATATATCATTCCTTTTTAATTGAACTCGATCCAATAAATACGTGAACATATTCAGCTCTATGATGTCCTATAAATATATTCGCTTTATGATGCATCACCATCCATAAATAAAACAACGTCAAATGTCAAGAAAATTCAAAAGGAAATATTTCTCCAGTAGTTCGCTTAGTTTACCTTCAATGTTACTTTAATCCTACACGATTTAATTGCAACAGTCAAATCTCTATTACTTACTGTCAAATAACAATTCGATCATTTCGTTAGTTGAACGTTAAATACAACTATTAAACTAATAATAAAAGGTAATTTTTTCTACAATTTATCCTTAGTATTATTTTACTCCCTCACGTTCAATTGTAATAGTCAAATCCCTATACTTTCGTGTATATTTGAAATATATTTTATTAAATTATTTTTAATAAATAATATAATTAAATCAATACTTAATTTAGTTTAATTAATATGAAATATAAGTATTAAATTTAAATAATTTTTAAAATAATAAAATTAAATATTTTATTAAAGGCTGATTCCATGGTAAGGCATATTTTATTAAAATATTTTTAGTAATAATATAATTAAATTATATTTAAGATATTTTATTTTATTAAATTAGATTATTTTTAATGAATAATATAAATAATTAGTAATATATTTAAATTAATACTTAATTTAGTTTAATTAATATGAAATATATTTTATTAAATTTAAATAATTTTTAAAAATTAATAAAATAAAATATTTTATTAAAAATTAATTTATGAAATTAAATTTTCATCTAAATGCAATTTCAGTTTTATTTCAGAAAAAATGATAATGAAAAAATAATATCAGAAAACAAAGAGTTAAATCAAAAAGATTCTAGTTTTTCTATTTTGTTTAACTCTTTATTTTTTGATTTTGTTTTCTGCTATCATTTTTTCCTGAAATAAAAGTGAAACTACATTTAGAAATGTAATTTGATTTACATAAAATAATTTTTTAATAAAATAGTTAATTTTATTATTTTTTAAAAAATTACTTGAATTTAATAAATACATTTCATATTAATTAAACTAAATTAAGTATAAATTTAATTATATTATTTATTAAAAATAATTTTATTCAAAAAAAAAGAAAAGATATTAAATATTTTTCAATTTTATTATTTACTAAAAATAATTTAATAAAATATATTTCTGATCATATTATATATTAAAAATAATTTAATAAAATATATATCAAATATACACCGAAAGTGTAGAGATTTAACTGTTACAATTGAAACGCGAGAGATTAAAGTGATAATGAGGGCAAACTGTATAAAAAATTACTTTTTATCTTTAATTTAATAGTTGTATTTAACGGTCAATTAACAGAAGGACAGAATTACTACTTGACTAAAAGCTGTAGAAATTTAGCTGTTGTAATTGAAACATGTAGGACTAAAATAACACTAAAAGTAAACTGTAAGGATAATTTTTGTGTTTTACTTTTTTTATAATTATAGACCAAATGGAGCCCTACTAGAGCGATGGACCGGTCCAATGAATAGAGACTCTTGTGCACCTAATCCTTGTGCTTGGATTCAATACTCGGGTCTTCGCTTACCCGAATAAGAAAAATGTGATTTTATATTATTTAAGAAAAAATGGATCCCTACAAATATCTTCCCACAGATTAATCAAGAATGAATCCCTACAAAACCGAAAGGGATAGTTGAGTTGGTTCAGATGGCGGGTGAAGGGCCTGAGACTAATAGGTCCCGGGTTCGACACCTCTCGGGGGTAGTCCTTCCTCTAATTGTGGAGGGCCATCTAACAGCCTTCTCGGCTGAACCGGTCAGCCAGAGCTTGCCTAGGCTAGTTTACCTTCTCGCGGTTCTTTGTCGGCTAGGGCCACGGGCGGACTTCACCCAGTGTGCACCTATGGGTAGCGGCTACGGGTTTCTCCCCGACCCTCAGAAGAATGTATCCATCTTTGCAGTGACACTTACAAATTAACATATTGCATATGTTTTTCATTTTCTTTTCAAATAATAACATAATAATACTTAATTAGTTTAGTAAACTTCTCGCTACTCAACTTTTATTTATTTTCTTTTAAATGATCAAAATCACCCTCTTATATTTTTAAACTACTTTTGAACCATAAAAGGTAAAAATATTAAATTAACAAAAATTTAATAAGGTAGCTAGTAAAAAATTAATTTTTTTCCATCCTAAATACAAAAAAATTATTATTATTATTATTATTTTTTAGGTGTTCTCCAAGTAAGCCTAAGATCAACCCAAGAGGGGGGGGGGAATAAAACTCAAATTTTGGGAACTCAGCTCAAAGTCATCCAAAATGACAAATTAACCAACAATGCTCGCAGTTGAGACGCAAGTGTACTCATTAGCGATGACTATAATATCGATTGTGAATTCTTGTAGAGTTCGTTTTACATAATTATTCTTGTTTATAATCAAATACATAAAAAAATAAAATAAATTCACATTTCGCATCAACAATGTACCTGTCGTGTCCAGGGCATGCCTTTCTAAAATCTACTATAATCATGGGTGTGTTTGGAGTTATATAAAATTGTATAAAATAAATAAAATTGTAAAAGAAAATATTTCGTAATTCATGCAGTGAGGGAAGAATTTAAATTTTACTGTCTCATATTCGTGTTTGTAGAGATTTGTAGGATTTTATTTTATTTTGGAAAGCTCCAAACGGAGCCCATGTTACCCTTGTGCCTTCAAATGCCCAAAAACGAGTAAAAACTTGTGCTCTCTATTCGTCATCACTGCTTGGTCAACTAAAACTTGCAAATTTAAAGAATAGGCTATTTAATTTAACTGACGTTTGGAACCCTATTTTTGCCCCCCCCCCCTTTTTTTTGCCAAAAGTTGCAATCTCAAAATTGATAAAATTGTAAAAAGTTAAAATAATTGATAAAAGTCAAATTTTTTTTTGTATTTTTTTGAACTCCAAACGTTACCTTAGTTTCACTTGGCCCATTCTGGCAATTATCATTAAAAAAAAAAAAAACAAAAGAAAAAAGAACAAAAATACTATGTGTCCTTTACGCACACCAAACGTGTGATATTCTTCATTAATATTTTTTATAAAATGAAACTAGATTAAACATGCAAGGAACAAAGTGCTAAGATTTAAAATATAAGGAGTAAAATTAGATTGGGAATAAAGTACATATATGCTAAGTGTAATTGTTACGATCCCATGAGCATAAATCATATGAGTTATATTTGTTTCACATCAGTAGTATGAAATGGTAATGCAGGTGCTTATATATCTTGAACTCTATCCCTTTAACAACTAGTTTTTAGAAGTAAGTTCTCCTAAAGCATATAACAAATGGTATCAAAACATGCACCACCTCTCCCATCCACTACAATACAGGAGGTGACACCAACAAAGCAGTGTTAGCTCAGTAACACCAGCATTGTGCTTGGATTATAATGCAAAATCTACCTATGAGATTGCAGAGCCTAGTGGAATGTTACGATCCCGTAGGTATGCAGAGATTGTAGTGCAAAGTAGAACTACGAAGCGTAATAAAAAGTTATGATCTCGTAGGCATATAAAGGTCATACTGGTAGTATGTGATGTTTATATTACCTTGAATTTCCTCCCCTTCACCCCAAATTTTTAAGAGTAACTTCTCTAAACATATATAACAATAATTTACCCTCGAAGAATAATAGAGCCAAAGAATGAGAACAAACAGAAGAATCAATAAAAGTGAGCTCAGAATCCGCAGTTAAGGTGAGAGGAATACTTCACATCCGGCATAACTTGTGAATCTTTATCAAACCAAAAGGCAGAAATTATAGCTAGTAAGACAGCAAGACATCATACAGAAGAGCAACTCACAAACCCGAAAACCAAAAAACATAGTCTTTGTCATATGCCCCCTACTTTGACTAAAATTTCCAACAACCAGAATCCCAAAAGTTATAAACAAACTAAATACTGCTTCTTGTTGATCGATTCGCAGTTCAGCATTATTACTGACCATCCAAATCGGGCTTCTTCGCCAAAAAGAAATATATTGGCGTAAAGATCTCTTTCCTGAAACACCCGTTAATATAGATATGGGTTAGAAGTATCCTACGGACTCGGAATCATGGTTAAATTATACAATTAAATAAACTTCAGGAGCTCACCCTCTTAATTTTTCTTGTTCAATCGAAATTCAGACGATAATTAAAATGGATCTCAGATCAGAAATATTTATTTAATGTTCTGATAACAGTAAAGAGCACTTCTCCATCCTAATCTCAATCTCCCCCCCCCCCCAAAAAAAAAACAAAGCCCCCAGTGACTACATATTTTCACCTTTCATTAACTAAAACAGAGAGGATTAACAAACCATAAACCTGGATAAACCACTTAGGGCTGATAATGGCCAAGAAATTCACAAAGGTAAATTATCTATGCTATACAAGAGGCCTATGCTCAATCGAGTCAATTCATATTCGAAAGGGTTAAGCAGCAGCTGTTTGTTTGAAAAGAAGTTGCCCAGAAGCAAGATACTGTAAACTAAAAATATTACTAATTGCGATTAACGCACACGAAAAGAAAGACGATAAATTGTGAGCCGGAAAAATCTCACCTTCCGCCATCAACTAGCCCTTCTGCAGCTTTCTGCAAGACAGCTTCAACCCTTTGACTTCCCTTGGGGGCAATTCCCGCATATTCTAGAGCCTTGACCTTAAGGGATGAAAATCAAAGCATAAATTAACTAATCCCAACATGTTGGAACAGAAAACACAGAAAAGCCCACAGTAATTATTGAGAGCAAAAAAAAATCACATGAAAATGCACTTTAAAGTGCAAAGTTTCTATTTTAATGAGAAAACACCTTCCAATCACACACTCAAACAAGAACAATACAATAATAATTGGTGGCATGTTGGCAGTATGCGACTGTATACAGCCCTTACCAAGTTTCTGGTAACAAAACGTCCAACGGCTGTTGCACGGAAGCCACTCAATGAGAAATGACTTGTATCCAAAGGCAAGTACCAAGGAACGGGTGAGTCTGCCAGATCTTTCTCCCATATAACCTTGATAGACCAAAAAATATATATATATATAGGTGCCAGTTATCGTAGCCATTTTGGTTTATCTATATAGAATCAATCAGATAACAAAAAGTTAGCAGACAAGCAATTTGCTACTCACTTCAAAGCCTGCTTGCTTCAGAGCTTCAAGGCATTGTCCTGTAAGCCTAACATCAGGGAGACCACTACCAAGCTCGATTTCTGCCTGCATCAATTGAAATATTAATATAAATACAAGTACCTATATCAACTCGTATTAAAAAATAATAATAAAAACTAATTGCAAGCTAATTTGTGCTGTCCAGATACACTACTACAATAATTAATAAAGATCACATTGAGAAATTCATAAAAATCATGGTTTTAGGAAAAAGCGTGATAAAGATTTGTAAGTTAAATTTTTTATCTCAATCTAATTAAAAAACTGATATAAAAAGTTACTTTAGTTACTTATTATCTCATTTTTGTTAAAACTGTGATTGTAATTTAAAATGAGATAAAAAATCAATGAAAACCATCTCTAGAAAAAATTGAGATAAAAGACCAGTAGAAAACTATCTCTAGAAAAAAGCGAAATAAAAGATTAGTGAAAACAGCTCTAGAAAAAATTGAGATAAAAAAGTGAGAAAAATTATATCTTAAAAAAAGTGAGAAAATTAAAAAAATGAAAGACAATATTTATTATTTTTTTTCTCTATATCTCGCTCAAAACAATTTTATTTATCACTTTATATGATTTAAATTAGATTCCATAAATTTTATTGTAACATTTATTATTAATTTTAATTAATTGTATATGCTATAAAAACTACAATCATAGATCAATAAACAAAAATATTTTTAAATTAATGTTAAAACTAAATTTACTAAATCAAATTTAAAATACGTTAAATATAATAATCTTATTTTTCAGATAAATATATAGGAGTAGTCTTCATAATTTGTAAGACTTATAACGAGGTGAATATTAAAATACTTAATATCTAATAAACGTTTAGTGTATCTTTAATATTAATTATATTAAAAGTGACATTATTTATATTTTGTTGCAAGTGTAAAAATTTAAAAATAAAAATAATAAATATTTTCTTTTTTTTTCTTTCTAGAACTAATTTTTTAATATAATCATTGAAAATATTTTTTGTATTATAAATCAATTTTAAAATAATTTTCAAAAAAATTTTGTTTTGAACAATAATTTTCTAAAACTAAAATAAACGCAACTTAATTACTTTTAAAAATATAATACAGAATGAAGAAAATATATTATAAATAGTGAGATTCTGATTAAATATATGCCATACACAAAGATTAAAGGAAAATAAGAAAAAGAATAAAATCATGTTTAAATTAAATATGGATAGATATTCATAAATTATTTAGTAAGTATTTGCATGGTACTAATATATTGGTTATGATTTTCAAATTATTACAAAAAAGTTAAAATAATTAAATAAAAGTAAATTTTTTATTATTTTTCTCCTAACACAATTGATTAGAAAAGTGCAACTTTTAGCTACTAATTGGTTAACAAAAGTACATAATAAATTATTGTAAAAAATCTTAAAATAATTAATTAAAATGAATATAATTTTATTACTTTTTTAGTAATCCCAAAAGTGATAAAATTTGTTTTATAGTATTAATATGTAAAATGTATATGTAAATGAAACATCGACTAGCTGGTCACTACACTAACTTTATTTAGAGGATTGACACGAGAATTCAATATCTCAATAGAAACAAAAAAGGATATCAAATATATATGGTTACTATAATGACAAAGAGCGCCAAATAGTGCTACGATGACATGATAGAAGTTTGCCGTGTGGATTTTTATTATTTTTAAAATTAATCGCAGTTTTCAGGCATAATTATTTTTTTTATATTTGATGCACGATTTTTAAAAAAAGGTGAGATCAAAATTCATAAAAGGATCACATAAGAGGTTTCAATCTCAGTTTTTATCATAAAAGATCACGCTTTTAGTGGGTGATTGTTCTAAGTTTTTTTATCACGGGTGTAAGCTGTGATCGAAAAGAAGTAAACTTACAATCTCAACTGAATCATCACGCAGCTTTTATGACTGAGATAGAAAATGAAATATCACACCTAAAAGATGTGATGTTTATACATTTTTGTAGCAGTGGATACCTTGATTTTTTGGTGCTCTTGTTATTAGGATCGAAGGAGTCAGTCATACACCATTTCATCAGCAGCAAAACAGCTGACCAGGCTTCAATACTCTATAAATCTCTTTGTAGCACCCAACCTTCAGACCAGAAGATCAAAAATTAATTCAAACAGGGACGGGATTGAGAAACGAAGTAAGAGAAGTAGAAAAGCAAAACAAACTTAACATGTTACAAAGACAAGAGCTACAGTTTTCATAAAATAAATATTTTAGATATATCTACCACATCTGGAGCATGACAGGTAGCCTCCATTGCATATATTGCGTCAAAACTATTGTCAGGAAATGGCATCTTCATGAAATCTGCCTGCATAATTATGAAACAATAATCAAAGGCTGGAAAATGACAGGAACAAGTAATCCAATTTATTTAGACGACCACTAACCTTCACAAGGTCACAAGTCCCATCTACTCCAGCATTGCGGTTCAATTCCTGCAGAATGATAAAAGCACCTAAGCATTGCACCGCCGGAATGATAAAGAGTTTTTCTTTTTTATTTTTTTAACAGATAAAGAGCAATATGGCAGAGAATTTCAATAGTTACACAGGATCTATTTAACCAACAGAAATGGAACGCTATCATCCTTCTTTGATTAGTGAATTCAAGCTCAAATATAACTATGTTTTTGATGCTACTAATAAAAGAATTCCCGCTAGAGAGAGCATTGATCAACCGCATTAAGAAATTATAAATTCAAAATAATAGACATTTGTTCTTATGGATCACCTTATTACTCCATGTAATTTTTGTCACATGGTAAAACATAAGAATGTACCTTTGCTCTTGATAGCTGATATTCATTGTTGTTCAGGCCTGTAACAGAAGTCATGCTGCCAGATATCACCAACAAACAGATTCTCAGATCCAACTCTTGCAAATAGCTAAATGAATTACCTAATGGAGCTATTCAGCCCTTTTTCTGAATAAAACTGAAATAAGCATGAGTCATACAAGGAAAAATACCAGCAACCCCATTACTAAAGTCGTGGCTATTACATGTTATACTAGGACCAGCTAACATCTTCTCACTTGGTTATTTGTGCCACATTCAGATAGATTCATGAAAATAAACCCCCAAAATCACTAAACCCATGCCTCAAATCGTTACCATCGAGGGAAGGAATACATAGGGAATAAAAATCCTCCCTTGTCAGCAGCAACTACGGTTTTCTGGCAATGATGGGAGTTATCTTACAAAGATGTGTATAATAGATACATTAGTAGATTCAGTAAAATATATAGATTGAGATGAACAGCCTGTTGTTCAAGCAAGATATCAGGCATACAGTACCGTGAATGTGGGAAATAGGGTGGTGATAGTGAAGGAACACAGTGGATTAGTTGGGTATGGATCACAGAAGAAAAAGATAACATAATTTTACCGTTTTGAAAATATATAACCCTAGGTTGTGTGATGGTATCCAATTGGTTCAAGTTAACTATTTGTTATTTTAAAACGGTAGAATGGACGTTTGAAGCAGTCAGCTGAGGCAACCACAACAGTCAAAAGATCTCCTTGGTCCAGCTAAGTAATTCCAAAATGGGGTGGAGGAAGGAAATTGCCTTTCTGCTAAAACCTCGAGGGTTAAAATTCCAATTCAGCATCAAATCAAACCTTTCAAGCATTAGCAAATATAAAATACAACTAGGACACACCATACAAATGTTTAAAAGCATCATTCGGATTACATACTTGCCCCTAACAAACCGTGGTTCAAAGAGAGAAAAACCAAGCAAAGCACAAAAATCAACAGCCATATCCAAGAACAAATTAGGTCACAACCATGAATAATACCTGAACTTAGCAATTTCCCTTAATGGTCCGCCAATGCCACACCCACATCTAACACCTACAGCAATAAGAAATAGCTAAAAACTCATCTATCTCAAAAATAACTCATCATAAGTCAGTTCACTATTCATTTCTGATATTCTATTGTAAAATCAACTAAAGTGGAAAAACCTTACTGTCCAGGTTTTAGGCCCAACTGTAAAGCAAGGAAGTGCTCATGTCGTCTTAATGCTCTCTTTAAGAGACATCCCCTTTCCATCTGCAGGCACAGATACATGACCATGTTTAGGTCCTTATCATCAACGGTTGTAAAGGAAGAGCAGAAAGTGGTGTAAATTTCTTGGGGCCAGAAATTGAAAAAAATGTGGAAAACGGAAAGGGGAGCATTTGAAAGAGTATAAATATCATCGACCCTCGGTGCAAATGGAATGCCTCTCCCCAGCCATATTCATAGAAGCTGGTAACAAGATCATAATATTTATTCACCTGAAAACCCACGAGGCAATATTTATAGATGGTGTACTGCTATTTCATAAATCCAAGTGACTTTGCATCCGAATAGAAAAATTTACAAGCGTGCATCACGATCCCAGAGTAAAAGATATCACGCTTCCACAAAAACATCATAAAATTGGGTCCTACCTCATAGTCGTGAAGCTGCGAATTTGGGACTCAAATAACAATTTGAATTTCTTGAAATTTCTAAAGGCCCGTTTGGTTTATTTTTTATTTTTGTTTTTATTTTTATTTTGAACACTTTTTATTTATGTTGAAAATAAGGAAAATAGCTCAAACGATTTAGTCACTTGTGTTTATCAAAACTTGTTTTAGAAAACAGAAAATGATTTATACATAAAATGAAAAATAAAAAAAATCATTTTAAGTGTTTTTAATCTAAAATAAAAAAAATCTCAAAACATAAAAAATAGAACATTTTCTGTTTCTTATTTTGAGATTTAAAACATAAAATAAAAATAAAAAAGCAAACTAAATACCACTAAAATTTCGGTTAGAGGTAATAAAGTGTGCTACTTATTTTTTATTATTTTCATATTACTCGAGAAGATCCTATAAGAATTAGAACCACCAAATAGAATGGAAAAAATTGGTTTTAGAACCCTCCATCATGGAAGGCCAGTTGACTTCTAGAAAAATGTAGACCACAAAGTGTCACCTACTTGTAGCCATAATTCTAAGCTGTCCTAAAAACAATTCTGATTTTAATTAAGGGGCTGATATGTCAGGGCATGTGAAAATCATCGCATGGAATGAAACCAAGAGAAATGAATGTTGGTAGCCTTGTCTAAAATGAATAATCACACACAACATGGCAAGTTTCCCTCCTGATGAAAAGAATAGAAGTCAACTTAGAATAATTCTAAACTCAGTATATTTTATACAGGAACTAAAATAAATAGTCAACTTAAGAATAATTCTAAACTCAGATATTTTATAAAGGAACTAAGATAAATATACAACAGACAACCATAAAAAAATGAGGGCTGTACACAAAAAATGTTAAAATAGAATTTTATTACCATGTCTGCGTAGTTATCCTTTCTCTCTTTCTCTTCACCCCCATAATAATCGTGATACTTCTCATAACTGAACCATTACACAGATACATTTGCACAATATTCATATATATATATATATATATATGAAACATAAGGCAAAAATGTAGATCTACAGCAATGAACACAACCCAGGATCTCCAACAATAAAGTTGACTACAAGCGTTGAAGATTGAATTATCCGTACTAAATAATGTCATTCTTTTACACATGCAACATTTAAATTCGACTGTTATTCCTGATAAATTCTACAATTCTACAAAAAAAAAAAAATGAAGGAAATGAGAGAAAACTACAATTCCTCAAAATTCAATTTTCAATAGATGAGGATGGCATAGCACAGGCAGCTCAATAGCTTAGTATGCTAATAGAATCATGGTCCAATAATGCGTGATTAAAATACATATTAACAACAAAGATACATTTTTGAGTAAACTAAAATCAATGTCATGGTGTCAACGCATTCAATAATATGTTCAAAGAACTTGAAAATTATACATATTTGTGTTTCACCAAAAAAATATCTCAAATTTATAATTTCTTTGACCTTTTCTCCTAGAAGTATAATGGTTAAATTTTTATTTATTTCAAACATTCTCCTGAGAATATAGTGTGCTATGCAATGCTCCATATGACTTTTTTTCCCCAGTTCTCTACATTTTTCTTCTTTTTTCTTCGCACAGGTGCTCTGAAAATCTACCTTGCAAATAATTTAGTCAGTGTAGTAGACTAAACGGCAGTTCAATTGCAAGATAAGTAAATCAGCCAGACCAGGGCAATGTAGTTCTCCACCCTGGATAGGAAAATTAATGTGCAACAATTTACTGACATTTTGTTTTAAACAGACACAAATTCCCAGAAGATCAACACAACGCATAAAGGACATATAAACACGTGCAGCAACAGTAGATTCTACTGTTTTTCCAGGTCAAAGATGAGTACTATCAGCCGGGTTGAGTGTAAAACATCTAATATTGTGATTTTACACGCAAAAATGTACATGGACTCAAGTATGAATATCTTGTGTAAGTATGTAACCTCCCTAAACCTTAATTTTATTTTAATTCAAAAGTTGGGTATTGACAAATAGTGAACTTTTAAGTATATTTACATTATATTATAGAGGGAAATTTCGAAAAAAAAAAACAATTAGACCAAAAATTCCATTTTTTGAATTAAAAACTTGAAATTCTAAATATATAAACTTTTATTGCACCTACTAAATCTTCAGTTGTGCCTACTGCAAAACCTACATAGACCCAGTTGACCAAATTTTTAAAGTAAAAATGCGCTTAGAATTTCAAAATTTCAGTTTATGCAAATGAATTGTCAATCCAAAAGTTTATTTTTTTTTTCCAAAAAATTTTCCCTATTACATACAGATATAAGATGCAATTTTTATTATTATTAAGAAATTTCCTCGAAATTAAATGGAATTTTTTTCTTTTCTTTTCTTTGGGGAGGGGGGTTAGAGAATCCATGTGAAATCTTAAAAAAAATTTCTTTACCACCCAATCTTTTTTTTATAAAAATTAAAAAAAAATCTAAGTCCAAATATATAATTTAAAAATTACAAGGGCAAAAATATTTGTCATATAACTTGGAAGAAAAAATATAACAAAAGGAGTGGCAGAATAGCTTTCAAAAGGGGAAGGGGTAGGTCCGGTTCACTACGGACTGTTAGATCAAAAACGTTTGATCCAATGGTTCGTGGTGCACCGGACCTACCCCTACCCTTCAAAAGGACCCGCTAGTCATTTTCAAGCATAATGAGTAGTGTGACTCAATACTGCAGAACGTAGATCAACCACAAGAAATTCATCATTACCTTATTTAAAATTACAAAAAATTTGTAAAAATTTTTAACAATAATTCATTTTTTTATAATAAAAATAACAAATTTACAAATTATATTATTTTATCTTACTTTTTATCATTTCAAATTCTCTTATATCAAAATCTAATTGAGAAGCAAAGATGAAGGCAATAGATATCATTCCGTAGAGCATGAGATTACAAATTGAAAAATGATACCAAACGTGACTTTAGTCCACTCATCAACTCAAAAGAAGGAAAAAAAAAATAAGAACCTAAACTCAAAAGAAGGAAAAAAAATTTCAGGGGGATAAGTTTTAGAGGGTATATAAGATAAGAGAGAATATTATTTTTAGAGGGTTGGCCCACATTGATGTGATATTTATGGAGGGAAATAAATTTTGACTTGGTTTGGATATTTTATAAATAAGAGGAGGTGAATGATGGAAAAACAGTCAAATGACCCTTTTACACTTGCGGTGTCCCAAATTTGGTTACCCATTAAATTAAACTTGGTTACCCAAACTTAATTATATGTTTATGTTAATTATATAATGTGAAACCAACTAGTACAAATTAATTTTAGACAAATCAATTATAAATAAATTATGTTATTAATAAATTAAACTTTATAAAATATATAAATTAGTTTCGTAGACAATAACATCCCAATTTATCCGAAACTTCCTTAGTCGCTTATTTTTTTCTCCTTATTTAAAAAATATCAATATATGTGTAATTTTGCATAAATTTGCTGAAAAATAATATTATTATATTTGTTAAAAATAATATTATTATCTTAAAATCACATCACCTCCTATTTGGAAAAATATATTTTTTTAATCACACGACCCCCTATTTGGAAGAAAATTATATTTTTTTATTTTTATTAATATAATTTTTAATACATTTTTCCATTAGAAAGAAAGAAGAATTTATTTCTAATATAAAATACATTTTGTAAGTAGAAGGGAGATGAGAATGGACATAATGGTCCAATTTAGTTCATATAAGGAGGGATAATTTTTGGAGAGCTCAAACCCTCTCCAAAAATAATACACCTTCTTCCAAGATTAAGAAAGGAGGATAATTTTTAGAGAGGAGAAATTTTACTTCCCAAACCAAGCAAAAACCATCACATCAAAGTTTATAAGTTGTATTATTTATGGAGGCCACATTTTATAGCATCCAATCAGCCCCTCAACTCAAAAGAAGTAAAAAAAAAAGAACCTAGGGGCCCGATTGGATGGTGCGAAAATTTTAGAAGGATAAGTTTTAGAGGGTATATAAGATAAAAGAGAATATTATTTTTAGAGAGTTGGCCCACATTGATATGATATTTATGGAGGGAAATTAGTTTTGACTTGGTTTGGATATTTTATAAATAAGAGGTGAATGATGGAAAAAACAGTCAAATGACTCTTTTACACTTGTGGTGTCCCAAACTTGGTTACCCATTAAATTAAACTTAGTTACCCAAACTTAATTATATGTTTATGTTAATTATATAATGTGAAACCAACTAGTACAAATTAATTTTAGACAAATTAATTATAAATAAATTATGTTATTAATAATTAAACTTTATAAATATATAAATTAGTTTCGTAGACAATAACATCCCAATTTATCCGAAACTTCCTTAGTTGCTTATTTTTTCTCCTTATTTAAAAAATATCAATATGTGTAATTTTGTATAAATTTGCTAAAAAATAATATTATTATATTTGCTAAAAAATAATATTATTATCTTAAAATCACATCACCTCCTATTTGGAAAAATATATTTTTTTAATCACACGACCCCCTATTTGGAAAAAAAATTATATTTTTTTATTTTTATTAATATAATTTTTTAATACATTTTTCTATTAGAAAAAAATTATTTTTAATATAAAATACATTTTGTAGGTGAGAAGGGAGATAAGAAGGGTTATAATGGTCCAATTTAATCCATACAAGGGGGATAAATTTTGGAGAGCTTAAACCCTTTCCAAAAATAATACTCATTTTTTCCAAGATTAAGAAGGAAGGATAATTTTTAGAGGAGAGAAATTTTACTTCTCAAACCAAATAAAAAAATCACATCAAAGCTTATAATCAAAGCTTATAAGGATGCATTATTTATAGAGGTTATATTTTGTAGCGTCCAAACAGCCCTTAGAAGGAGAAAGATTATATACTTGTCGACAGCAGAAAGAACGTCCTTTTTCTCGATCTTTCCGCCGACTCCAGAGGCGAGATCCAACGCTCCGGCTTTCGACATCTCAAATCAAATCGCTACAAACAGCGCCGAGATCTAAAAAAATAACACAAAAAAACAGAAATCAACCCAGTGTGATTCAGAGCGTGATGGACAAAACCCAAATCCAGAAACAGTTCAAAACATCCTCGGCGAAATGTGGGTAGCCGTGTAAACTGATCGGCGCCACTACACAGAGAGAGAACTCTTACATGGAAAGTATTAACCAGAGAGCGAGAGAGAGTGAAGCGATGAGTCAGACTGGAATTGTCGTTTTATAGAGACAGAAATTTCTTTTAGCGGTCAAGTAAAAAAAAAAAACTCAAAAAATTCTAAAAAGTTTTAAAAATTTTCAAATCTCTTCGATCAAAATTTGTTACTTATCATTTTTAAGTTTTTTTTAAATTTTTTTTGGATTTCCAAACACCCGTAATCCTAGTTTTGAAGACTGGGAGCTCGCAGCAGATGTAATCCTGTGCATTTTAACCCACGAAGTCCCAGTGTTCCGCCTAATTGCTGACGGCAGAATTGTGTGAAAAAAGATTTTTGGTGAAACTGACTTAAGTAAATTTTTTTTTTAATTTTCCCATAGTACTCATTAATTGCCTACTATAAAAAAAAAAATCAGAAGTTCTATTTATACTCTAAAGTATTCATAAACAAAAAAAAAAAGAAAAACCAAAATTATCATTATACACATTGTTTACATTAACCTTAAGATATGTTTAATAATATTTCGTATTTAGGGCACGATTGGATGGTGCTAAAATTTTAAGGGGATAAATTTTAGAGGAGGTATAAAAAAGAGGGGGTATTATTTTTAAAGGGTTGTCCCACATTGATGTGATGTTTATGGAGGGGGATAACTTTTGACTTGATTTAGATGTTTTATAAATAAGAGGGGGCAAAGGATGAAAAAATCAATTAAATGACTCTTTTGCTCTTGTGGTATCCTAAACTTGGTTACTTATTAAATTAAATATTAAATTGTAAAACCCACTCTATTTAATTATTTTTAGACAATTTGAAGTTATATTATTTATTTCATTGAAAATTTAATTTTTTATAAATTTATTTAAAAAACTTTTTTTTAAATATGTACTTTTGAATGGTTGGTTATTATCCAATTTTTTTAATGTTTATTTTGACTTGTTGGCATATCTATTATTTTTTTATTAGCATTATATTTATTTTAATCAAGTTAACAATACCATTAACGAAGGTTAAAAACGTCAAAAATTTATCCACTTGAAGGGGGATAATTTTTAGCTAGCCCAAACCCTAACTAAAAATTATCCCCCGCGGGGGCTAAATTTAATAACGCGCAAAATCAAAACCGGGGACGATTTGGCTGCCAAACCAAGCAAAAAATGCGGGGCCCACGGGCAAAATTTATGCCCCCGTGCTTTAGCGGCATCCAATCGGGCCGTTAATTCCGAATGATTACTGATCCGAGTTTGCTCATAGCTATTAGATGTTCATCACGTTGCTAATTTTAGATATCTAGAAATTAGTCGAAGTGTGTATAAATTACCTTAGACATCCTGAATTATCTAAAAATATATACATGATTTTTTTTGGGTTACAAGAGTTGTAATGTAAATGGGCTGAAAATGCAAGATTAACAGTCATGCTTTAATTACATTTCAATAAAATATAACTTTTTATATTCTGCATCGATAGTGTTCCAATTAAATTTATTTTAACTTTTATTTTTATTTTAAAATAAATTTTAATTAAATAAAATTAGGACTATTAGATCATTATAAGAAAATCAACACCCTTTATCCATGCAGTTCAACTTCTGTAGTGTATTTTTTACACTGCAACCCCTAAAACTCGATTTTTTTGCCCTTAAAATATTTTAAACATTTTAATAATGCTTAATATATTTTATACAAAATTTAAGAACGTTAATATTGTTTCGAGTTAAACCTTTAACTTTTTAGGGGTAGGATAAAAAAAAATGAAGCATCATAAAAGTTAAAAAATATATATAACAATTATTTTCATTATAAATATTCGCATAATTTTTTTGAAATCTATACCAAACTCATCCTTAAGTTAGAATAACAAGTGGTCCCATTTGCGATGAAGGGCTCATTGAGAGTTGAGATTGGAAGAAGGGCATATTGAGGGATAAATCTATTGTCTTTTTATTTTTTTAAATTATAATATAAAATAAAATTGATTTAATATTTTATTTTTATTTTTATTCAGAGAGGATAAGTTTCATCTTGAAACACACGCCACTCCCTTATTTGACATGTCCAAGTAAAGTGATCCTGGACGCAAAGCACCCCCCGTCCAGTCACTCCCTTATTTGGCATGTCCAAGTAAAGTAATCCTGGACGCAAAGCACCCCCCGTCCAATCCCTTTTTGACTTCGTATCCTTGTTAAGCATTTGAATTACTAATAAATTGTTTGATTAGATCCAGAGATCAAGAGAGAGGATTTTGGGCAATCCCACCAAATTTTTCTTGTTATACGCAATATTAAGGAAATGTTTGGTTGTTGTCGAGTTGTTGGAGGGTTTATATGCTCCTTTATTTCAGGATTTAAAAAAATCGAAATGTTTGATTGTCAAAAAAATAGTAACAAAAAAAATCAGAGTAAGAATAAAAATTAAAATAAAATTTTAATATATAAGTTAGTACATTAAGAAATTAAAATTAAAATTTATTTTTTAATATTTAGGCCCCGTTTCGTAAGTTTTTATTTTTTGTTTTCAAAATTTTATAAACTGATAACAAAACATGTTTGTTAAATCCGTTTACGTTTTTCTGTTTCCAAAAAAATAAAAACTTAACAACAAAAATGTAAATAGAAAAAAAAGGTGTTTTAACTTTATTTTTTTCTGTTACAAACATTTTGTCAATTCTAATACTTTATCCATTTTTGTTACATCATATTAAAATAGATTATTTATTCAAATATTTCTATTAAACTAAAATTATTTTTAATAAATAATAAAATTAAATTAAATTAATTAATATGTAATATCTATTATTAATTTATTCTAATAAATAATTACATTAAATTAGTTAATTTAATTAATAAGAAACATATATTATTAAATTATTTTTAATAATAATAAATAAAATATATTAATTTAATTTAATAAATAATTTAATACAAATATATTTTATTAAATTATTTTTAAAACATATTATAATTAAATTATTTAATTTAATTTAATTTAATAACTAATTTAAAATAATTAATTTAATAATATTAGATATATTTTATTAAATTATTTTAATAAATATCATAATTAAATTATTTTAAAATATATTTATTCAATTATTTTTAGTGAATAATATAATTATATTATAATTAATATATTTTATATTTACTAGATTAATTGATATAATATTTATATTTTACTTAATTATTTTTAATAAATAATATAATTAAATTAATAGAAAATATATTTATTAAATTTAATTAATTTTTTAAAAACTAATAAAATTGAGTATTTTATGAAAATAAAAAATTAGTAATTGCAAACAAATTTTATTTTCAAACGTAGTTTCAATTTTCATTTTAGAAAATGAAAACAGCAACAGAAAACAAAATACATAAAATATAGGCTACGTTTGGAGTGTTAGAAAACTCAAAAAAATTCTATAAAACTCCAATAATCTCTATAACTCACTACAATTCTCTATCATACTTTTAATTTTCCTGCCTTTACTAATCTCAAAAATTTTAATATTTCATTAAAAAAATAGAAAATTCGTAACAAGATTCATTGAGTGCAAAATTTATTTTTTCATAATCATAATCTTCACGTCGATTAATTAAAACATTAAATTAAAACAACAGAAGTATTAATTAAAACATTAAATTATCCTCCCATTTTTTAAAAGCTCATTAAATGAATGAGAATAATTTTATAAATTCACGGGCTTTAAAGAGTTCCTCCTTTTACTGAGACCTATTTGATGGCATTAAAAGTCACAAAAACTTACTAATTTTAACTAATTTTTGTAATTTTTCAAATTGAATTTCTCCACATATTACCTTTATGCCATATTTTACTTTTATTGTACTTTTTTGGCTAATTTTTTGTCAACCAAACAGCCCCTAAAAATCTTCAAGTACTACATCGAATTTGAAATTTATAATTTCATAAATATCAAAATTCTTTAGTTAAGGTGCATTGATCAAATATTAGCTTAATTAGCAGAAATTCCTTAATTAACAGAAATATTAAAATTTCTTAATTCCTTAATTTGTCAAATATGAAGCAAATATTGAAATTTCTTAATTAACGAATATTTTCATTCTAAAATCTAATGTGAAAGTATGTTTTTCAGTTTAAAAAAAAAGGTATGCTTTCATAAAAACCAAAAACCGATTTTCCCAAGATATAATGATACATACGTTTTCGGAAAAATCTAACAGTCATACAAATGTGTCTTAAATAAGACTTCAGCCTCTCACCAATAAGTTTCTTTCATAAAAACCAAACAGTCAATACAAACTTCATAAAAACCAAACAGTCAATACAAATGTATACAACAACAATAGGTGTCTTTTGAAAAAAAAAAAAAAAAGAACCGTCGTACGTGTGTCTGTTGGATGAAAAAATTAAAATAAATTTAAGTTCCGCCTTTGACAAAAAAAGAAAAAAAAAAAGAAAAATCGAAGAATTATACAAATGTATTTAGGCACTGTTTGGTGTGCTAGAAAAAAAAAAAAAATCTCTGAAAAACTTTAAAAATTTCTAAAAGTTATTTATTTTTTATCTCACAACACGAATTAGGAACCCTCATTTTATCTCATTTTATTTCACTTTTTATCACTCCAAACACACCATTGAAGGGAAAATTTTAATTTAATTTAAATTATAACAATTAGGCTTGGTTTGAATACGAAAAGTTAGTTTTTAATTTTGTTACTTTTTCGGTCTTATATGACTTTTTTACTAAAATTTAATTTTATTCTTAAAAGTTATAATTTTTAAACAAGTCAATCATATTTATGAAAGAAAAAAAAATTCACGTTCATTCGTTAAAAAAAAACATTAAAAATTTTTTGCAAAGTCAAAATTTGCACAAAATATTTTTTGCACTGTATTTTCTGCGTAAAAAATTATGCACAGTTTTTTTCTTGCACAGAAAATTTTGCCCTACAAAATTTCTACATAGAAAATTCTGCACTATGTTGTTTGCATGGTAGTTCTCTGAAAATTTTTCGCACTGCAATTTGCTGCAATTTTTTGTTCTGCTTAGCATTTTCTGCACAGTGTAAATCCAACACTGTTTTTATTTTTATTTATTTATTTTTTTTTACAATTTTTTGCAAAATTTTTCTGCACAACTTTATTGGATAAACAGTAAGTAAAAAATAAAAATATTAAAAAAAATATATATATATATATATATTCTAAACTGTATTGTTTGGGCCGATTTTTTTACATTTATATTTTTTAATATATTTTGCACTATATTGTGTTTAAAATATACTTTTTTTAATATATATGTTTATACTTTTCTAAATAAGATTATGGTCTGTGTCCCAAAATTTGAGATAGTAGCGAACTTACTATCACTATTGTATGCTTCTCCACACTTGTGAGTCATGGGGAGAAGCCCAAAAATTTAATGAAATTGATTTCAAACGTTAGAAAAAAAAGGAAAAAAAAAAGAAAAACATGTTTTTATCTCAATGCATTGAACCTTGCAAAGGTTCTTCGTGAAGAAACTCTTAATCTTTCTGAGGAAGAAACAAATTTTTAAACTATTGTTGCAGTCGATGGATAGAAGCATTTTGATCTTCTGTGCAAGAATTACATTCTCAATGGACTAGACAATGTGTTATATAATGCGTATAGTTAAATTCAATTTACTAAGTAACTATGGGAATCTATGCATAAAAAAGATACAAAATAGATGATGCTTGGATGAAGAAATTCATTGTAGGCAAATTCCTAGACTATAAGATGATTGCTTCCAAAGATATGATGACCCAAGTTCAAAATCTTCAATTCATCATACATGATATTTATGCCGAAGGAATGTTACTATGTGAATCTTTTCAAATGGTTGCAATCATTGAAAATTTGCCACCAATATGGAAAGATTTCAAGAACTATCTCGAGCACAAGAGGAAGAAAATGACATTTGAAGATTTGATTGTTCGATTCAGAATTGAGGCAAATAATCGATTATTTGAAGAAAAAAAAAATAGACATCATTCCTTAGAATTTAAGACACATGAGGTGGAAGAAGACTTAAGACCATATAAGAAAAGAAAGTTTGATGAACAAGGGGCCAAGAACAACATTACCAAAAAGTTCAAAGACACGTGTTTTGTGTGCAACAAACTTGGTCGCTATACTAAGGATTGTCGCAACTGAAAGGCACAAGGAAATGTTAAGAGAAAAAACATTAAGCCAATGTGACCGAAGTAGATAAGTTAGCGTCAAATATTTTTGAAATGAGCTTCTTTGTAGTTCTCTCTAAAACAAACTTGGTATCAAATACCAAGTCATTGTGGAATGACATAGTAGCTACTCATCATATCTATTTCGATAAGAGCATGTTCTTTACCTGTAAGTCAACTAATGGATAACAACTTTACATGGAAAATTCATCCACTTCCAAAGTTGAGAAGAAGGGCAAAGCTGTTTTAGAGATGCCTTATGGAAAAGAGCTAATTCTCAACAATGTGATGTATATACTATAAATTAAAAAGAGTCTTATGTCTAGGTCTTTGTAAAGTCAAAACAAATTTAGATTAGTTTTTAAGTCTAACAAGTTTGTACTCATGAAGGATGGGATTTACCTGGAGAAAGGATATATAAGTGAATGGCTCTTTAAAATAAATGTAATACCTATTGCTTCATCAATTAATAAGGACACATCTTTTGCTTATATATGTTTGAGTCTTCTTATACATGGCATAGTAGATTAGATCATGTTAACTTTCATTTATATACAAATTAATGAGTTTAGACTTAGTACCTAAATTCATTATAGACCTCATGTCATAAATGTTAAAGATGTGTTGAAACAAATTAAGAAGAGCCCCTTTTTCATATAATTAAAAGAAGTTTGGAATATCTAGAATTGATGCATGTTTATATTTGTGATTTAAAGTATGTTCAAACTAGATGAGAAAAATAATATTTTATCACTTTTATAAATGATTGCACAAGATATTGTTGTGTATTTTCTTAAGAGCAAAGATGAGGTTGTGGATATGATTATCTAATATTGGCAAAAAGATTAAGATGCTAAGAAGTGATAAAGATGCTAAGAAGTGATAAAGATGGTAAATGTGATTCACTATTTGCATAAATTTGTGCTGAACATTATATTATTCATCAAACTATTGCATCTTACCTACCTTAATCAAATGACAATGCCAAAAGAAAAAAAAAAACATTAAAAGAGATCATGCATGACATGTTAATTAGTTTTGGTTTTACTCAAAATTTGCGAGGAAAGCAATATTATTTGCTAATCATATACTAAATAAGTTAGCCCACAAGAAGAAAAACAAAACCCCGAATGAAGCGTGGAAAGGTGGAAAACCTTCTTACAAATACTTTATAGTGTAAGGGCGTATAGTTACTAGATTAACTGATATTATAATATTTTTAGTAAATATTATAATTATATTATAATTAATATATTTATATTTACTAGATTAACTGATATAATATTTATATTTTACTTAATTATTTTTAATATAATATAATTAAATTAATAGAAAATATATTTATTAAATTTAATTAATTTTTTAAAAACTAATAAAATTGAATATTCTATGAAAATAAAAAATTAGTAATTATAAACAAAATTGTATTTTCAAACGTAATTTCAATTTTCATTTCAGAAAATGAAAACAGCAACAGAAAACAAAATACATAAAAATATAGGCTGGATTTGGAGTGTTAGAAAACTCAAAAAAGCTCTATAAAACTCCAATAATCTCTATAACTACAATTCTCTATCATACTTTTACTTTTCCCGCCTTTACTAATTTCAAAAAATTTTAATATTTCATTAAAAAAATAAAAATTCGTAACAAGATTCATTGAGTGCAAAATTTATTCTTTCATAATCATAATCTTCATGTTGATTAATTAAAACATTAAATTAAAACAACGGAAGTATTAATTAAAACATTAAATTATCCTCCCTTTTTTAAAAGCACATTAAATGAATGAGAATATTTTTATAAATTCACGGGCTTTAAAGAGTTCCTTCTTTTACTGAGACCTGTTTGATGGCACTAAAAGTCACAAAAACTTACTAATTTTAACTAATTTTTATATTTTTTAAATTGAATTTCTCCACATATTACCTTTATGTCATATATTTTTACTTTTATTGTACTTTTTGGGCTAATTTTTTGTCAACCAAACACCCCTAAAAATCTTCAAGTACTACATCGAATTTGAAATTTATAATTTCATAAATATCAAAATTCTTTAGTTAAGGTGCATTGATCAAATATTAGCTTAATTAGCAGAAATTCCTTAATTAACAGAAATATTAAAATTTCTTAATTCCTTAATTTGTCAAACATGAAGCAAATATTGAAATTTCTTAATTAACGAATATTTTCAATCTAAAATCTAATGTGAAAGTATGTTTTTCAGTTTAAAAAAAAAGGTATGCTTTCATAAAAATCAAAAACCGATTTTCCCAATATAATGATACATGCGTTTTCGGAAAAATCTAACAGTCATACAAATGTGTGTTAAATAAGACTTGAGCCTCTCACCAATAAGTTTCTTTCATAAAAACCAAACAGTCAATACAAATTTCATAAAAACCAAACAGTCAATACAAATGTATACAACAACAATAGGTGTCTTTTGAAAAAAAAAAAAAAAAAAAGAACCGTCGTACGTGTGTCTGTTGGATGGATGAAAAAATAAATTTAAGTTCGGCCTTTGACAAAAAAAAAAAAAGAAAAATCGAAGAATTATACAAATGTTTAGGCATTATTTGGTGTGCTAGAAAACAAAAAAAAAAAATCTCTGAAAAATTTAAAAATTTCTAAAAGTTATTCATTTTTATCTCATGGCACAAATTAGGAACCCTCACTTTATCTCATTTTATTTCACTTATCACTCCAAACACACCATTGAAGGGAAAATTTTAATTTAATTTAAATTATAACAATTAGGCTTGGTTTGAATACGAAAAAGTTAAGTTTTTAATTTTTGTTACTTTTTTTGGTCTTATATGACTTTTTTACTAAAATTTAATTTTATTCTTAAAAGTTATAATTTTTAAAATGTTAATCATATTTATGAAAGAAAAAGAAAAATTCACGTTCATTCGTTAAAAAAAAAATTAAAAATTAGTTTTTTTTTTTTTTTTTTAACTTTTACCTAAATTAACATAAATATTTTATTTTTTTTTACAAATGTGATTCACCCAAAAATTTATAACTTCTAAAAAAATAAGTTATATTGAAAACTGAATAAAAATAAAAAAATAAAAACAAATTTAATTTTGAGAACCATATGAAGCCTTAATTGACAGAGGCTATGGAAGTATTACTCCGAAGGGAACATGTCCACCTAAAAAAAAATTATGCTATTAATTTTTATTTTTTATTAATATCATCTTACATGTTTAATTGTACCCACCCAAGAAAAGAAAAAAATTAACTCAATGCCAATTGTGCCCATCTAAAAAAAAAAAAATTAACCTAATACCAATTATACCCACTAACGAAAAAAATAAATTTTATTCCAATACAATTGTACCTAATCTATCAAATATAATTAAAAAATATCTAACCTCACTTTAACTCTTTTCTATCTCTATCCTCTTTCTAACTACAGTCAAGCCCTTTTTTTTATTCCTCCAATATAACCCTATCAACTGTTTATGTGTCTTATAATTAGTACCCATTAGCGGCGTACTCAAGATTTGAAATTTACTTGTACTGAAAAAAGATTTAAAGATAAAGTGGATTAGATTACAAAAATTGAAACTAGATATAAGTTAAATAAAATATTTAAAGGCAAAATAAACTAGATTATAAAAATTTCAAACAGACCAAATTTAAAAAAATGATATTTTTTAAATTTAAAAAAAAATTAGACCAAAGTACCCGAGGGACAGTTCATGCATGAGTCCACTTGTGGTCCTCACCCAAAAATCATTTTTAGTTCCAACCCTTTTAGGCTGCTTTGGTGCAACAAAAGTTGCTAAAAATCTCTATAAAATTTTACACATTCCCGCCTTCTTAAAATTCAAAAAACGTTCAATATCTTTCCAAAAAAAGTCAATAACTAGAATTTGGTTAATCAAATAGCAAAAATTTTTTCGTCATTCTCACTATGGTCTCCTAAGCTACCAAATGACACCCACTTTGACTATTTTTTGTGGCGCTTTTAAAACGTTCCAACGGATTGTAAAACATTTCCGACGGAATCACGCGGCCAATTTTCGTCAAACGGTTTCTATAATCCGTTAGAAACCGTTTGGATAGATTGTAGTGTAAAGAAGTCATAACTGCCTAATTTTTTGAATTCGTCCAAACGGAAATTCAGTCCGTCAAAACGAAATTTTACTAGTCATTTCCAAAAAATGTGGTTTGAGCTATATGCATCAAACGAAAAAAGTTTTTTAAACCACGTTTTATCTCATTTTATTTCATTTTTGGTGCGCCAAACGCAACCTTAATTGACAAAAAGATATAAGTACTTGGACAACTAGTGTGTGCAATAATGAGTTAGTTAGCAGAAGTCTCGCGATCAATCAATTGTATTCATTTTGTTCAAATTTTTTTCCTGATTACTTTTTTATTCTATTTTAATTGTGATTCAAACCACATTTTATCTATTTTATCTTTTTTGGTGCACCAGATGCAGCCTTAATTGACTAAAAGATAAGTACTTGGACAACTAGTGTGTGCAATAATGAGTTAGTTAGCAGAAGTCTGAAAAGCAATATTTAATACTAGTTGCGATCAATCAATTGTATTCATTTTGTTCAGTTTTTTCCTGATTACTATTTTTTATTTTATTTTAATTGTGATTCAAACCACATTTTATCTCATTTTATCTCATTTTTTGGCGCGCTAAACGCAGCCTTAATTGAAAAAGATAAAATACTTGGACAACTAGTGTGTGCAATAATGAGTTAGTTGGCAGAAGTCTAAAAACCAATATTTAATACTAGTCGCGATCAATCAATTGTATTCATTTTGTTCAAATTTTTTCCTGATTACTATTTTTTATTTTTTTAATTGTGATTCAAACCACGTTTTATCTCATTTATCTCTTTTTTGGTGGGTCAAACGCAGCCTTAATTGACAAAAAGATATAAGTACTTGGACAACTAGTGTGTGCAATAATGAGTTAGGCGAAGGTCTGAAAAATAATATTTAATACTAGTCGCCATCAATCAATTGTATTCATTTTGTTCAGATTTTTTTTCCTAATTACTATTTTTGTTTTACTTTAATTGTGGCACAATAAATACGAACATTTAGAAATTACAATTTTAAGATAAATTTTTTAATTCATTATAGTGAATTGTGTTTATTGATTTGGATAAATTTCTTGCACTTTTTTATCCAAAAATTTTTTCTATGCTCTTACCGTGATTTTTTTGCCTTGTTAAGCAATTTTCTGTACATTATTGTTCTGAATTATAATTGTCTGTCCATTATTTTACTGCACAGAAGAATAAGGTACTAATAAAATTTCTACACAATCTAAAACTGCACAGAAAATTTTTTGCCAAGTCAAAATTTGCACAAAATATTTTTTGCACTGTTTTTCTGCGTAAAAAATTATGCACAGTTTTTTTCTTGGACAGAAAATTTTGCCCTACAAAATTTCTACATAGAAAATTCTGCACTATGTTGTTTGCATGGTAGTTTTCTGAAAATTTTTCGCACTGCAATTTGCTGCAATTTTTTGTTCTGCTTAGCATTTTCTGCACAGTGTAAATCCAACACTGTTTTTATTTTTATTTTATTTTTTTTTTTTACAATTTTTTGCAAAATTTTTCTGCACAACTTTATTGGATAAACAGTAGTAAAAAATAAAAATATTAAAAAATAATATATATATATATTTCTAAACTGTATTGTTTGGGCCGATTTTTTTACATTTATATTTTTTAATATATTTTGCACTATATTGTGTTTAAAATATACTTTTTTTAATATATATGTTTATACTTTTCTAAATAAGATTATGGTCTGTGTCCCAAAATTTGAGATAGTAGCGAACTTACTATCACTATTGTATGCTTCTCCACACTTGTGAGTCATGGAGAGAAGCCCAAAAACTTTAATGAAATTGATTTCAAACGTTAAAAAAAAAGAAAAGAAAAAAAAAAGAAAAACATGTTTTTATCTCAATGCATTGAACCTTGCAAAGGTTCTTCGTGAAGAAACTCTTAATCTTTCTGAGGAAGAAACAAATCTTTAAACTATTGTTGCAGTCGATGCATAGAAGCATTTTAATCTTCTGTGCTAGAATTACATTCTCAATGGACTAGACAATGTGTTATATAATGCGTATAGTTAAATTCAATTTACTAAGTAACTATGGAATCTTGGATAAAAAAGATACAAAATAGATGATGCTTGGATGAAGAAATTCATTGTAGGCAAATTCCTAGACTATAAGATGATTGCTTCCAAAGATATGATGACCCAAGTTCAAATCTTCAATCATCATACATATATCTATGCCGAAGGAATGTTACTATGTGAATCTTTTCAAATGGTTGCAATCATTGAAAATTTGCCACCAATATGGAAAGATTTCAAGAACTCTCGAGCACAAGAGGAAGAAAATGACATTTGAGAGATTTGATTGTTCGATTCAGAATTGAGGCAAATAATCATTATTTGAAGAAAAAAAAAACAGACATCATTCCTTAGAATTTAAGACACATGAGGTGGAAGAAGACTTAAGACCATATAAGAAAAGAAAGTTTGATGAACAAGGGGCCAAGAACAACATTGCCAAAAAGTTCAAAGACACGTGTTTTGTGTGCAACAAACTTGGTGCTATGCTAAGGATTGTCACAACTGAAAGGCACAAGGAAATGTTAAGAGAAAAAACATTAAGCCAATTGTGACCGAAGTGGATAAGTTAGCATCAAATATTTTTGAAATGAGCTTCTTTTAGTTCTCTCTAAAACAAACTTGGTATCAAATACCAATCATTGTGGAATGACACAGTAGCTACTCATCATATCTATTTCGATAAGAGCATGTTCTTTACCTGAGTCAACTAATGGATAACAACTTTACATGAAAATTCATCCACTTCCAAAGTTGAGAAGAAGGGCAAGGTTGTTTTAGAGATGCCTTATGGAAAAGAGCTAATTCTCAACAATGTGATGTATATGCTATAAATTAAAAAGAGTCTTATGTCTAGGTCTTTGTAAAGTCAAAACAAATTTAGATTAGTTTTTAAGTCTAACAAGTTTGTACTCATGAAGGATGGGATTTACCTGGAGAAAGGATATATAAGTGAATGGCTCTTTAAAATAAATGTAATACCTATTGCTTCATCAATTAATAAGGACACATCTTTTGCTTATATATATGTTTGAGTCTTCTTATACATGGCATAGTAGATTAGATCATGTTAATTTTCATTTTATATACAAATTAATGAGTTTAGACTTAGTACTTAAATTCATTATAGACCTCATGTCATAAATGTTAAAGATGTGTTGAAACAAAATTAAGAATAGCCCTTTTTCATATAATTAAAAGAAGTTTGGAATATCTAGAATTGATGCATGTTTATATTTGTGTTTTAAAGTATGTTCAAACTAGATGAGAAAAATAATATTTTATCACTTTTATAAATGATTGCACAAGATATTGTTGTGTTTTCTTAGGAGCAAAGATGAGGTTGTGGATATGATTATCTAATATTGGCAAAAAGATTAAGATGCTAAGAAGTGATAAAGATGGTAAATGTGATTCACTATTTGCATAAATTTGTGCTGAACATTTATATTCATCAAACTATAGCATCTTACCTACCTTAATCAAATGACAATGCCAAAAGAAAAAAATAAAACTTTAAAAGAGATCATGCATGACATGTTAATTAGTTTTGGTTTTACTCAAAATTTGCGAGGAAAGCAATATTATTTGCTAATCATATACTAAATAAGTTAGCCCACAAGAAGAAAAACAAAACCCCGAATGAAGCGTGGAAAGGTGGACAACCTTCTTACAAAAACTTTATAGTGTAAGGGCGTATAGTCAAAATAATTGTTCCTATTCCTAAAAAGGTCAAAATATGACCCAACTATTGACTGTATTTATTGGATATGCATCCAATAGCAGTGCATGTAGGTTTCTCACTTATAATATGATATTTCAAATATCAATGTCAATATGATCACTGAATTTTTATTTACTTTTTGTTTCCTGAGTGCTCGAAACATCCATGACGTCATATAATGAAAATGAATACTCTCTCTTTTATTTGGTATATAAATATCTGTGTATAACATAAAGGTAAAAATGCAATTCACTTTCTAACTTCATTGGGCTTGTTCCAATAAATTGTGACTACGCGTGCAGTGTAATTTTAATGTTAAAGGTGTTGATCCAAATTTGAAAGAACCTTGGATACTAATTGTAATTGTAATTGATTTATTTTATTTTTTCATTTCTGATTTGAGAGGAGAGAGAAAATGGGCTTTACAGGAGTGATGGAGTGACTATTTATGGAATATTTTACGTGTATAATCCAACCTATTCTCGTCAGGTCTCAACGTTGAATAATAATAATAATAATTTTTTTTTTGACAAGTGAAACATGCCCAGCCCTTAAGGGCAACACGTCACAACCAACCCCAACAATCCTACCTACAACAGGTTTCGAACTCTCAGCCTCCTAAACAAAAAGTTGGTACGTGAACTAGGCCAAGACGTCTTACTCAACATTGGACAATATACACATCTTTTGCATTGTTAATAAGCTCCCCATTTGATAGCATTTTTATTTTTTATTTATATTCTTAAAATTTTGTAAATTAATAATAGAAACATATTGTTAAATTTGTTTATAATTTTTTGATCCAAAAAAAAATTTTTAAAAAATTTAAAGAGAAAAATATGAATAAAAAAGTATTTTTGCTCTATTTTTTCTGTTACAAATATTTTGTTAATTTTAACACTTTATCCTTTTATTACATTATATTAAAATGAATTATTTTATTGGAATATTTTAATAAACTAAAATTATTTTTAATAAATAAAAATTATTTATTTTTAATAAATAATTAATTTAATTAATATGAAATATATTTTATTAAATTATTTTTACTAAATAATAAAATTAGATTAATTAATTTTAACTTAAATTTAATAATTTAATTTAATTAATATTAGATATATTTTATTAAATTATAATAAATATCATAATGAAATTATTTAAATATTATGAAATATATTTTTAATTATTTTAATAAATAATATAATTAAATTACAACTTAATATATTTTATACTTAAATATTAAATTATTTAATAAATAATTTAATTTAATTAATTAATTAAATTAATATGAAATATTTTATTAAATTTAATTAATTTTTTATAAAATAATAAAATTAAATATTTTATGAAAATAAAAAATTAATAATTGTAAACAAAATTGCATTTCTGAACTCATTTTCAATTTTCATTTTAAAAAAAAAAAGATAACAGAAAACAAAAAAAACAAAAAGCAAAAATAAAAAAAAGGACAACATTACCGAATGACCCCTAAGTAAACATTTTTTATTTGCTATGTATCACCCAATTACCAAAAACATCAAAAACCTTAAAATGGACAAGTAGTTAGCTATGATCATAATATTATGTTATAATCCTAAGTGATAACTCAACTAATAATATTTTGAATTTGATCTCCAGTGATTCTTAATTCGAGTCTCCTACAAACTATGAAAGGTTTATTTGATTTTTAATTTCAAAGTTTAAAAATTAATCGAGATGCGTATAAAATAGTTTAAGTATACAATATTCAAGTATATATATATAAATTTTATATAATCTTGCTTGAAGTAGCCATGCGTTTTTAAAGAGAAGAAGAAGGAAGAGGGGGGAGAGAGAGAGAGAGAGAGACTTACCACAGAAAAAATTAGACGCCAATTCTACTAATAATGCTTCTAAATGTTATAGGAAATAATGATAGAATTTAAATAACAGTATATACCTAGCTTTTTTTTCTTTCTTTTGTTTTCAAGTAACAGATAAAATATATATATATATATATCATTCCTTTTTAATTGAACTCGATCCAATAAATACGTGAACATATTCACTCTATGATGTCCATAAATATATTCGCTTTATGATGCATCACCATCCATAAATAAAACAACGTCAAATGTCAAGAAAATTCAAAAGGAAATATTTCTCCAGTAGTTCGCTTAGTTTACCTTCAATATTACTTTAATCCTACACGATTTAATTGCAACAGTCAAATTTCTATACTTACTGTCAAATAACAATTCGATCATTTCGTTAGTTGAACGTTAAATACAACCATTAAACTAATAATAAAAGGTAATTTTTTCTACAATTTATCCTTAGTATTATTTTACTCCCTCACGTTTCAATTGTAATAGTCAAATCCCTATACTTTCGTGTATATTTGAAATATATTTATTAAATTATTTTTAATAAATATATAATTAAATCAATACTTAATTTAGTTTAATTAATATGAAATATAAGTATTAAATTTAAATAATTTTTAAAAATAATAAAATTAAATATTTTATTAAAGCTGATTCCATGGTAAGGTATATTTTATTAAAATATTTTAGTAAATAATATAATTAAATTATATTTAAGATATTTTATTTTTATTAAATTAGATTATTTTTAATGAATAATATAAATAATTAGTAATATATTTAAATTAATACTTAATTTAGTTTAATTAATATGAAATATATTTTATTAAATTTAAATAATTTTCTAAAAATTAATAAATAAAATATTTTATTAAAAATTAATTTATGAAAATTAAATTTTCATCTAAATGCAATTTCAGTTTTTATTTCAGAAAAAATGATAATGAAAAAATAATATCAGAAAACAAAGAGTTAAATCAAAAAATTCTAGTTTTTCTATTTTGTTTAACTCTTTATTTTTTGATTTTGTTTTCTGCTATCATTTTTTCCTGAAATAAAAGTGAAACTACATTTAGAAATGTAATTTGATTTACATAAAATAATTTTTTAATAAAATAGTTAATTTTATTTTTTTAAAAAATTACTTGAATTTAATAAATACATTTCATATTAATTAAACTAAATTAAGTATAAATTTAATTATATTATTTATTAAAAATAATTTTATTCAAAAAAAAGAAAAGATATTAAATATTTTTCAATTTTATTATTTACTAAAAATAATTTAATAAAAATATTTCTGATCATATTATATTTAAAAATAATTTAATAAATATATATCAAATATACACCGAAAGTGTAGAGATTTAACTGTTACAATTGAAACGCGAGAGATTAAAGTGATAATGAGGGCAAACTGTATAAAAATTACTTTTTTATCTTTAATTTAATAGTTGTATTTAACGGTCAATTAACAGAAGGACAGAATTACTACTTGACTAAAAGTGTAGAAATTTAGCTGTTGTAATTGAAACATGTGGGACTAAAATAACACTAAAAGTAAACTGTAAGGATAATTTTGTGTTTTACTTTTTTTATAATTATAGACCAAATGGAGCCCTACTAGAGCGATGGACCGGTCCAATGAATAGAGACTCTTGTGCACCTAATCCTTGTGCTTGGATTCAATACTCGGGTCTTCGCTTACCCGAATAAGAAAAATGTGATTTTATATTATTTAAGAAAAATGGATCCCTACAAATATCTTCCCACAGATTAATCAAGAATGAATCCCTACAAAACCGAAAGGGATAGTTGAGTTGGTTCAGATGGCGGGTGAAGGGCCTGAGACTAATAGGTTCCGGGTTTGACACCTCTCGGGGGTAGTCCTTCCTCTAATTGTGGAGGGCCATCTAACAGCCTTCTCGGCTGAACCGGTCAGCCAGAGCTTGCCTAGGCTAGTTTACCTTCTCGCGGTTCTTTGTCGGCTAGGGCCACGGAGCGGACTTCACCCAGTGTGCACCTATGGGTAGCGGCTACGGGTTTCTCCCCGACCCTCAGAAGAATGTATCCATCTTTGCAGTGACACTTACAAATTAACATATTGCATATGTTTTTCATTTTCTTTTCAAATAATAACATAATAATACTTAATTAGTTTAGTAAACTTCTCGCTACTCAACTTTTTATTTTATTTTCTTTTAAATGATCAAAATCACCCTCTTATATTTTTAAACTACTTTTGAACCATAAAAGGTAAAAATATTAAATTAACAAAAATTTAATAAGGTAGCTAGTAAAAAATTAATTTTTTTCCATCCTAAATACAAAAAATTATATTATTATTATTATTTTTTAGTGTTCTCCAAGTAAGCCTAAGATCAACCCAAGAGGGGGGGGGAATAAAACTCAAATTTTGGGAACTCAGCTCAAAGTCATCCAAAATGACAAATTAACCAACAATGCTCGCAGTTGAGACGCAAGTGTACTCATTAGCGATGACTATAATATCGTATTGTGAATTCTTGTAGAGTTCGTTTTACATAATTATTCTTGTTTATAATCAAATAACATAAAAAAATAAAATAAATTCACATTTCGCATCAACAATGTACCTGTCGTGTCCAGGGCATGCCTTTCTAAAATCTACTATAATCATGGGTGTGTTTGGAGTTATATAAAATTGTATAAAATAAAATAAAATTGTAAAAGAAATATTTCGTAATTCATGCAGTGAGGGAAGAATTTAAATTTTACTGTCTCATAATTCGTGTTTGTAGAGATTTGTAGGATTTTATTTATTTTGGAAAGCTCCAAACGGAGCCCATGTTACCCTTGTGCCTTCAAATGCCCAAAAACGAGTAAAACTTGTGCTCTCTATTCGTCATCACTGCTTGGTCAACTAAAACTTGCAAATTTAAAGAATAGGCTATTTAATTTAACTGACGTTTGGAACCCTATTTTTGCCCCCCCCCTTTTTTTTTGCCAAAAGTTGCAATCTCAAAATTGATAAAATTTAAAAAGTTAAAAATAATTGATAAAAGTCAAATTTTTTTTTGTATTTTTTTGAACTCCAAACGTTACCTTAGTTTCACTTGGCCCATTCTGGCAATTATCATTAAAAAAAAAAAACAAAAGAAAAAAGAACAAAAATACTATGTGTCCTTTACGCACACCAAACGTGTGATATTCTTCATTAATTTTTTATAAAATGAAACTAGATTAAACATGCAAGGAACAAAGTGCTAAGATTTAAAATATAAGGAGTAAAATTAGATTGGGAATAAAGTACATATATGCTAAGTGTAATTGTTACGATCCCATGAGCATAAATCATATGAGTTATATTTGTTTCACATCAGTAGTATGAAATGGTAATGCAGTGCTTATATATCTTGAACTCTATCCCTTTAACAACTAGTTTTTAGAAGTAAGTTCTCCTAAAGCATATAACAAATGGTATCAAAACATGCACCACCTCTCCCATCCACTACAATACAGGAGGTGACACCAACAAAGCAGTGTTAGCTCAGTAACACCAGCATTGTGCTTGGATTATAATGCAAAATCTACCTATGAGATTGCAGAGCCTAGTGGAATGTTACGATCCCGTAGGTATGCAGAGATTGTAGTGCAAAGTAGAACTACGAAGCGTAATAAAAAGTTATGATCTCGTAGGCATATAAAGGTCATACTGGTAGTATGTGATGTTTATATTACCTTGAATTTCCTCCCCTTCACCCCAAATTTTTAAGAGTAACTTCTCTAAACATATATAACAATAATTTACCCTCGAAGAATAATAGAGCCAAAGAATGAGAACAAACAGAAGAATCAATAAAAGTGAGCTCAGAATCCGCAGTTAAGGTGAGAGGAATACTTCACATCCGGCATAACTTGTGAATCTTTATCAAACCAAAAGGCAGAAATTATAGCTAGTAAGACAGCAAGACATCATACAGAAGAGCAACTCACAAACCCGAAAACCAAAAAACATAGTCTTTGTCATATGCCCCCTACTTTGACTAAAATTTCCAACAACTAGAATCCCAAAAGTTTAAACAAACTAAATACTGCTTCTTGTTGATCGATTCGCAGTTCAGCATTATTACTGACCATCCAAATCGGGCTTCTTCGCCAAAAAGAAATATATTGGCGTAAAGATCTCTTTCCTGAAACACCCGTTAATATAGATATGGGTTAGAAGTATCCTACGGACTCGGAATCATGGTTAAATTATACAATTAAATAAACTTCAGGAGCTCACCCTCTTAATTTTTCTTGTTCAATCGAAATTCAGACGATAATTAAAATGGATCTCAGATCAGAAATATTTATTTAATGTTCTGATAACAGTAAAGAGCACTTCTCCATCCTAATCTCAATCTCCCCCCCCCCCCAAAAAAAAACAAAGCCCCCAGTGACTACATATTTTCACCTTTCATTAACTAAAACAAGAGAGGATTAACAAACCATAAACCTGGATAAACCACTTAGGGCTGATAATGGCCAAGAAATTCACAAAGGTAAATTATCTATGCTATACAAGAGGCCTATGCTCAATCGAGTCAATTCATATTCGAAAGGGTTAAGCAGCAGCTGTTTGTTTGAAAAGAAGTTGCCCAGAAGCAAGATACTGTAAACTAAAAATATTACTAATTGCGATTAACGCACACGAAAAGAAAGACGATAAATTGTGAGCCGGAAAAATCTCACCTTCCGCCATCAACTAGCCCTTCTGCAGCTTTCTGCAAGACAGCTTCAACCCTTTGACTTCCCTTGGGGGCAATTCCCGCATATTCTAGAGCCTTGACCTTAAGGGATGAAAATCAAAGCATAAATTAACTAATCCCAACATGTTGGAACAGAAAACACAGAAAAGCCCACAGTAATTATTGAGAGCAAAAAAAATCACATGAAAATGCACTTTAAAGTGCAAAGTTTCTATTTTAATGAGAAAACACCTTCCAATCACACACTCAAACAAGAACAATACAATAATAATTGGTGGCATGTTGGCAGTATGCGACTGTATACAGCCCTTACCAAGTTTCTGGTAACAAAACGTCCAACGGCTGTTGCACGGAAGCCACTCAATGAGAAATGACTTGTATCCAAAGGCAAGTACCAAGGAACGGGTGAGTCTGCCAGATCTTTCTCCCATATAACCTTGATAGACCAAATAATATATATATATATAGGTGCCAGTTATCGTAGCCATTTTGGTTTATCTATATAGAATCAATCAGATAACAAAAAGTTAGCAGACAAGCAATTTGCTACTCACTTCAAAGCCTGCTTGCTTCAGAGCTTCAAGGCATTGTCCTGTAAGCCTAACATCAGGGAGACCACTACCAAGCTCGATTTCTGCCTGCATCAATTGAAATATTAATATAAATACAAGTACCTATATCAACTCGTATTAAAAATAATAATAAAAACTAATTGCAAGCTAATTTGTGCTTCCAGATACATACTACATAATTAATAAAGATCACATTGAGAAATTCATAAAAATCATGGTTTTAGAAAAAGCGTGATAAAGATTTGTAAGTTAAATTTTTTATCTCAATCTAATTAAAAACTGAGATAAAAAGTTACTTTAGTTACTTATTATCTCATTTTTGTTAAAACTGTGATTGTATTTAAAATGAGATAAAAAATCAATGAAAACCATCTCTAGAAAAAATGAGATAAAAGACCAGTAGAAACTATCTCTAGAAAAAAGCGAAATAAAAGATTAGTGAAAACATCTCTAGAAAAAATTGAGATAAAAAAGTGAGAAAAATTATATCTTAAAAAAAGTGAGATAATTAAAAAAATGAAAGACAATATTTTTATTTTTTTTCTCTATATCTCTCTCAAACAATTTTATTTATCACTTTATATGATTTAAATTAGATTCCATAAATTTTATTGTAACATTTATTTATTAATTTTAATTAATTGTATATGCTATAAAAACTACAATCATAGATCAAAAACAAAAATATTTTTAAATTAATGTTAAAACTAAATTTACTAAATCAAATTTAAATAACGTTAAATATATAATCATTATTTTTTCAGTAAATATATAGGAGTAGTCTTCATAATTTGTAAGACTTATAACGAGGTGAATATTAAATACTTAATATCTAATAAACGTTTAGTGTATCTTTAATATTAATTATATTAAAAGTGACATTATTTTATATTTTGTTGCAAGTGATAAAAATTTAAAAATAAAATAATAAATATTTTTTTTTTTTTCTTTCTAGAACTAATTTTTAATATAATCATTGAAAATATTTTTTGTATTATAAATCAATTTTTAAAATATTTTCAAAAATTTTGTTTTGAACAATAATTTTCTAAAACTAAAATAAACGCAACTTAATTACTTTTAAAAATATAATACAGAATGAAGAAAAATATATTATAAATAGTGAGTTCTGATTAAATATATGCCATACACAAAGATTAAAGGAAAATAAGAAAAAGAATTAAAATCATTTTTAATTAAATATGATAGATATTCATAAATTATTTATTAAGTATTTGCATGGTACTATATATTGGTTATGATTTTCAAATTATTACAAAAAGTTAAAATAATTAAATAAAAGTAAATTTTTTATTATTTTCCTAACCAATTGATTAGAAAAGTGCAACTTTTAGCTACTAATTGGTTAACAAAAGTCATAATAAATTATTGTAAAAATCTTAAAATAATTAAATTAAAATAATATAATTTTATTACTTTTTTTAGTAATCCCAAAAGTGATAAAAATTTGTTTTTATATATTAATATGTAAAATGTATATGTAAATGAAACTCGGACTAGCGGTCAACTACACTAACTTTAATTTAGAGGAGTGACACGAGTTCAATTCTCAATAGAAACAAAAAAGGATATCAAATATATATGGTTACTATAATGACAAGGCGCCAAATAGTGCTACGATGACATGATAGAAGTTTGCCGTGTGGATTTTTATTATTTTTAAAATTAATCCATTTTTTCAGCATAATTATTTTTTTATATTTGATCACGATTTTTAAAAAAAGGTGAGATCAAAATTCATAAAAGATCACATAAGATTTCATCTCAGTTTTTATCAAAAGATCACGCTTTTAGTGGGTGATTGTTCTAAGTTTTTTTTATCACGGGTGTAAGCTGTGATCGAAAAGAAGTAACTTACAATCTCAACTGAATCAATCACGCTTTTATGACTGAGATAGAAATGAAATATCACACCTAAAAGATGTGATGTTTATACATTTTTGTAGCAGTGGATACCTTGATTTTTTGGTGCTCTTTGTTATTAGGATCGAAGGAGTCAGTCATACACCATTCATCAGCAGCAAAACACTGACCAGGCTTCAATACTCTATAAATCTCTTTGTAGCACCCAACCTTCAGACCAGAAGATCAAAAATTAATTCAAAACAGGGCAGGGAATTGAGAACGAAAGAAGAGAAGTAGAAAAGCAAACAAACTTAACATGTTACAAGACAAGAGCTACAGTTTTCATAAAATAAATATTTTAGATATATCTACCACATCTGGAGCATGACAGGTAGCCTCCATTGCATATATTGCGTCAAAACTATTGTCAGGAAATGGCATCTTCATGAAATCTGCCTGCATAATTATGAAACAATAATCAAAGGCTGGAAAATGACAGGAACAAAGTAATGCAATTTATTTAGACGACCACTAACCTTCACAAGGTCACAAGTCCCATCTACTCCAGCATTGCGGTTCAATTCCTGCAGAATGATAAAAGCACCTAAGCATTGCACCGCCGGAATGATAAAGAGTTTTTCTTTTTATTTTTTTAACAGATAAAGAGCAATATGGCAGAATTTCAATAGTTACACAGGATCTATTTAACCAACAGAAATGGAACGCTATCATCCTTCTTTGATTATGAATTCAAGCTCAAATATAACTATGTTTTTGATGCTACTAATAAAAGAATTCCCGCTAGAGAGAGCATTGATCAACCGCATTAAGAAATTATAAATTCAAAATAATAGACATTTGTTCTTATGGATCACCTTATTACTCCATGTAATTTTTGTCACATGGTAAAACATAAGAATGTACCTTTGCTCTTGATAGCTGATATTCATTGTTGTTCAGGCCTGTAACAGAAGTCATGCTGCCAGATATCACCAACAAACAGATTCTCAGATCCAACTCTTGCAAATAGCTAAATGAATTACCTAATGGAGCTATTCAGCCCTTTTTCTGAATAAAACTGAAATAAGCATGAGTCATACAAGGAAAAATACCAGCAACCCCATTACTAAAGTCGTGGCTATTACATGTTATACTAGGACCAGCTAACATCTTCTCACTTGGTTATTTGTGCCACATTCAGATAGATTCATGAAAATAAACCCCCAAAATCACTAAACCCATGCCTCAAATCGTTACCATCGAGGGAAGGAATACATAGGGAATAAAAATCCTCCCTTGTCAGCAGCAACTACGGTTTTCTGGCAATGATGGGAGTTATCTTACAAAGATGTGTATAATAGATACATTAGTAGATTCAGTAAAATATATAGATTGAGATGAACAGCCTGTTGTTCAAGCAAGATATCAGGCATACAGTACCGTGAATGTGGGAAATAGGGTGGTGATAGTGAAGGAACACAGTGGATTAGTTGGGTATGGATCACAGAAGAAAAAGATAACATAATTTTACCGTTTTGAAAATATATAACCCTAGGTTGTGTGATGGTATCCAATTGGTTCAAGTTAACTATTTGTTATTTTAAAACGGTAGAATGGACGTTTGAAGCAGTCAGCTGAGGCAACCACAACAGTCAAAAGATCTCCTTGGTCCAGCTAAGTAATTCCAAAATGGGGTGGAGGAAGGAAATTGCCTTTCTGCTAAAACCTCGAGGGTTAAAATTCCAATTCAGCATCAAATCAAACCTTTCAAGCATTAGCAAATATAAAATACAACTAGGACACACCATACAAATGTTTTAAAAGCATCATTCGGATTACATACTTGCCCCTAAACCGTGGTTCAAAGAAGAAAACCAAGCAAAGCACAAAATCAACAGCCATATCCAAGAACAAATTAGGTTCACCCATGAATAATACCTGAACTTAGCAATTTCCCTTAATGGTCCGCCAATGCCACACCCAACATCTAACACCTACAGCAATAAGAAATAGCTAAAACTCATCTATCTCAAAAAATAACTCATCATAAGTCAGTTCACTATTCATTTCTGATATTCTATTGTAAAATCAACTAAAGTGGAAAAACCTTCTGTCCAGGTTTTAGGCCCAACTGTAAAGCAAGGAAGTGCTCATGTCGCTTAATGCTCTCTTTAAGAGACTCCCCTTTCCATCTGCAGGCACAGATACATGACCATGTTTAGGTCCTTATCATCAACGGTTGTAAAGGAAGAGCAGAAAGTGGTGTAAATTTCTTGGGCCAGAAATTGAAAAAATGTGGAAAACGGAAAGGGAGCATTTGAAAGAGTATAAATATCATCGACCTCGGTGCAAAATGGAATGCCTCTCCCCAGCCATATTCATAGAAGCTGGTAACAAGATCATAATATTTATTCACCTGAAAACCACGAGGCAATATTTATAGATGGTGTACTGCTATTTCATAAATCCAAGTGACTTTGCATCCGAATAGAAAATTTACAGCGTGCATCACGATCCCAGAGTAAAAGATATCACGCTTCCACAAAAACATCATAAAATGGGTCCACCTCATAGTCGTGAAGCTGCGAATTTGGGACTCAAATAACAATTTGAATTTCTTGAAATTTCTAAAGGCCCGTTTGGTTTATTTTTTTATTTTTGTTTTTTATTTTTTATTTTGAACACTTTTTTATTTTATGTTGAAAATAAGGAAAATAGCTCAAAACGATTTAGTCACTTGTGTTTTCAAAACTTGTTTTAGAAAACAGAAAATGATTTTATACATAAAATGAAAAATAAAAAAAATCATTTTAAGTGTTTTTAATCTAAAATAAAAAAATCTCAAAACATAAAAAATAGAACATTTTCTGTTTTCTTATTTTGAGATTTTAAAACATAAAATAAAAATAAAAAAGCAAACTAAATACCACCTAAAATTTCGGTTTAGAGGTAATAAAGTGTGCTACTTATTTTTTATTATTTTCATATTACTCGAGAAGATCCTATAAGAATTAGACCACCAAATAGAATGGAAAAAATTGGTTTTAGAACCCTCCATCATGGAAGGCCAGTTGACTTCTAGAAAAATGTAGACCACAAAGTGTCACCTACTTGTAGCCATATTCTAAGCTGTCCTAAAACAATTCTGATTTTAATTAAGGGGCTGATATGTCAGGCAGTGAAAATCATCCATGGATGAAACCAAGAGAAATGAATGTTGGTAGCCTTGTCTAAAATGAATAATCAACACAACATGGCAAGTTTCCCTCCTGATGAAAAAAGAAGTCAACTTAAGAATAATTCTAAACTCAGATATTTTATACAGGAACTAAAATAAATAGTCAACTTAAGAATAATTCTAAACTCAGATATTTTATAAAGGAACTAAGATAAATATACAACAGACAACCATAAAAAAATGAGGGCTGTACACAAAAAATGTTAAAATAGAATTTTATTACCATGTCTGCGTAGTTATCCTTTCTCTCTTTCTCTTCACCCCCATAATAATCGTGATACTTCTCATAACTGAACCATTACACAGATACATTTGCACAATATTCATATATATATATATATATATATATGAAACATAAGGCAAAAATGTAGATCTACAGCAATGAACACAACCAGGATCTCCAACAATAAAGTTGACTACAAGCGTTGAAGATTGAATTATCCGTACTAAATAATGTCATTCTTTTACACATGCAACATTTAAATTCGACTGTTATTCCTGATAAATTCTACAATTCTACAAAAAAAAAAAAATGAAGGAAATGAGAGAAAACTACAATTCCTCAAAATTCAATTTTCAATAGATGAGGATGGCATAGCACAGGCAGCTCAATAGCTTAGTATGCTAATATAATCATGGTCCAATAATGCGTGATTAAAATACATATTAACAACAAAGAGTACATTTTTGAGTAAACTAAAATCAATGTCATGGTGTCAACGCATTCAATAATATGTTCAAAGAACTTGAAAATTATACATATTTGTGTTTCACCAAAAAAATATCTCAAATTTATAATTTCTTTGACCTTTTCTCCTAGAAGTATAATGGTTAAATTTTTATTTATTTCAAACATTCTCCTAGAAATATAGTGGCTATGCATGCTCCATATGACTTTTTTCCCCCTTCTCTACATTTTTCTTCTTTTTTCTTCCACAGGTGCTCTGAAAATCTACCTTGCAAATAATTTAGTCAGGTAGTAGACTAAACTGGCAGTTCAATTCAAAGATAAGTAAAATCAGCCAGACCAGGCAATGTAGTTCTCCACCTTGGATAGGAAAATTAATTGTGCAACAATTTACTACATTTTGTTTTAAACAGACACAAATTCCCAGAAGATCAACACAACGCATAAAGGACATATAAACACGTGCAGCAACAGTAGATTCTACTGTTTTTCCAGGTCAAAGATGAGTACTATCAGCCGGGTTGAGTGTAAAACATCTAATATTGTGATTTTACACGCAAAAATGTACATGGACTCAAGTATGAATATCTTGTGTAAGTATGTAACCTCCCTAAACCTTAATTTTATTTTAATTCAAAAGTTGGGTATTGACAAATAGTGAACTTTTAAGTATATTTACATTATATTATAGAGGGAAATTTCGAAAAAAAAAAACAATTAGACCAAAAATTCCATTTTTTGAATTAAAAACTTGAAATTCTAAATATATAAACTTTTATTGCACCTACTAAATCTTCAGTTGTGCCTACTGCAAAACCTACATAGACCCAGTTGACCAAATTTTTAAAGTAAAAATGCGCTTAGAATTTCAAAATTTCAGTTTATGCAAATGAATTGTCAATCCAAAAGTTTATTTTTTTTTTCCAAAAAATTTTCCCTATTACATACAGATATAAGATGCAATTTTTATTATTATTAAGAAATTTCCTCGAAATTAAATGGAATTTTTTTCTTTTCTTTTCTTTGGGGAGGGGGGTTAGAGAATCCATGTGAAATCTTAAAAAAAATTTCTTTACCACCCAATCTTTTTTTATAAAAATTAAAAAAAAATCTAAGTCCAAATATATAATTTAAAAATTACAAGGGCAAGAAAAAACAAAAGAGCAGGCGGGAAGAAAAAATATAACAAAAGGAGTGGCAGAATAGCTTTCAAAAGGGGGAAGGGGTAGGTCCGGTTCACTACGGACTGTTAGATCAAAAACGTTTGATCCAATGGTTCGTGGTGCACCGGACCTACCCCTACCCTTCAAAAGGACCCGCTAGTCATTTTCAAGCATAATGAGTAGTGTGACTCAATACTGCAGAACGTAGATCAACCACAAGAACATCATTACCTTATTTAAAATTACAAAAATTTGTAAAAATTTTTAACAATAATTCATTTTTTATATAATAAAAATAACAATTTACAAATTATATTATTTTATCTTACTTTTTATCATTTCAAATTCTCTTATATCAAAATCTAATTGAGAAGCAAATGAAGGCAATAGATATCATTCCGTAGAGCATGAGATTACAAATTGAAAAATGATACCAAACGTGACTTTAGTCCACTCATCAACTCAAAAGGGAAAAAAAAAATAAGAACCTAAACTCAAAAGAAGGAAAAAAAATTTCAGGGGGATAAGTTTTAGAGGGTATATAAGATAAGAGAGAATATTATTTTAGAGGGTTGGCCCACATTGATGTGATATTTATGGAGGGAAATAAGTTTTGACTTGGTTTGGATATTTTATAAATAAGAGGAGGTGAATGATGGAAAAACAGTCAAATGACCCTTTTACACTTGGGTGTCCCAAATTTGGTTACCCATTAAATTAAACTTGGTTACCCAAACTTAATTATATGTTTGTTAATTATATAATGTGAAACCAACTAGTACAAATTAATTTTAGACAAATCAATTATAAATAAATTATGTTATTAATAAATTAAACTTTATAAAATATATAAATTAGTTTCGTAGACAATAACATCCCAATTTATCCGAAACTTCCTTAGTCGCTTATTTTTTTCTCCTTATTTAAAAAATATCAATATATGTGTAATTTTGCATAAATTTGCTGAAAAATAATATTATTATATTTGTTAAAAAATAATATTATTATCTTAAAATCACATCACCTCCTATTTGGAAAAAATATATTTTTTTAATCACACGACCCCCTATTTGGAAAAAATTATATTTTTTTATTTTATAATATAATTTTTAATACATTTTTCCATTAGAAAGAAAGAAGAATTTATTTCTAATATAAAATACATTTTGTAGTAGAAGGGAGATGAGAATGGACATAATGGTCCAATTTAGTTCATATAAGGAGGGATAATTTTTGGAGAGCTCAAACCCTCTCCAAAAATAATACACCTTCTTCCAAGATTAAGAAAGGAGGATAATTTTTAGAGAGGAGAAATTTTACTTCCCAAACCAAGCAAAAACCATCACATCAAAGTTATAAGTTGTATTATTTATGGAGGCCACATTTTATAGCATCCAATCAGCCCCTCAACTCAAAAGAAGTAAAAAAAAAAAACCTAGGGGCCCGATTGGATGGTGCGAAAATTTAGAAGGATAAGTTTTAGAGGGTATATAAGATAAAAGAGAATATTATTTTTAGAGAGTTGGCCCACATTGATATGATATTTATGGAGGGAAATAGTTTTGACTTGGTTTGGATATTTTATAAATAAGAGGAGGTGAATGATGGAAAAAACAGTCAAATGACTCTTTTGCCTTGTGGTGTCCCAAACTTGATTACCCATTAAATTAAACTTAGTTACCCAAACTTAATTATATGTTTATGTTAATTATATAATGTGAAACCAACTAGTACAAATTAATTTTAGACAAATTAATTATAAATAAATTATGTTATTAATAAATTAAACTTTATAAAATATATAAATTAGTTTCGTAGACAATAACATCCCAATTTATCCGAAACTTCCTTAGTTGCTTATTTTTTTCTCCTTATTTAAAAAATATCAATATATGTGTAATTTTGTATAAATTTGCTAAAAAATAATATTATTATATTTGCTAAAAAATAATATTATTATCTTAAAATCACATCACCTCCTATTTGGAAAAAATATTTTTTTAATCACACGACCCCCTATTTGGAAAAAAAATTATATTTTTTTATTTTTATTAATATAATTTTTTAATACATTTTTCTATTAGAAAAAAATTATTTTTAATATAAAATACATTTTGTAGGTGAGAAGGGAGATAAGAAGGGTTATAATGGTCCAATTTAATCCATACAAGGGGGATAAATTTTGGAGAGCTTAAACCCTTTCCAAAAATAATACTCATTTTTTCCAAGATTAAGAAGGAAGGATAATTTTTAGAGGAGAGAAATTTTACTTCTCAAACCAAATAAAAAAATCACATCAAAGCTTATAATCAAAGCTTATAAGGATGCATTATTTATAGAGGTTATATTTTGTAGCGTCCAAACAGCCCTTAGAAGGAGAAAGATTATATACTTGTCGACAGCAGAAAGAACGTCCTTTTTCTCGATCTTTCCGCCGACTCCAGAGGCGAGATCCAACGCTCCGGCTTTCGACATCTCAAATCAAATCGCTACAAACAGCGCCGAGATCTAAAAAAATAACACAAAAAAACAGAAATCAACCCAGTGTGATTCAGAGCGTGATGGACAAAACCCAAATCCAGAAACAGTTCAAAACATCCTCGGCGAAATGTGGGTAGCCGTGTAAACTGATCGGCGCCACTACACAGAGAGAGAACTCTTACATGGAAAGTATTAACCAGAGAGCGAGAGAGAGTGAAGCGATGAGTCAGACTGGAATTGTCGTTTTATAGAGACAGAAATTTCTTTTGTAGCGGTCAAGTCAAAAAAAAAAACTCAAAAAATTCTAAAAAGTTTTAAAAATTTTCAAATCTCGATCAAAATTTGTTACTTATCATTTTTAAGTTTTTTTAAATTTTTTTTGGATTTCCAAACACCCGTAATCCTAGTTTTGAAGACTGGGAGCTCGCAGCAGATGTAATCCTGTGCATTTTAACCCACGAAGTCCCAGTGTTCCGCCTAATTGCTGACGGCAGAATTGTGTGAAAAAAGATTTTGGTGAAACTGACTTAAGTAATTTTTTTTTTAATTTTCCCATAGTACTCATTAATTGCCTACTATAAAAAAAAAAATCAGAAGTTCTATTTATACTCTAAAGTATTCATAAACAAAAAAAAAAAGAAAAACCAAAATTATCATTATACACATTGTTTACATTAACCTTAAGATATGTTTATAATATTTCGTATTTAGGGCACGATTGGATGGTGCTAAAATTTTAAGGGGATAAATTTTAGAGGAGGTATAAAAAAGAGGGGGTATTATTTTTAAAGGGTTGTCCCACATTGATGTGATGTTTATGGAGGGGGATAACTTTTGACTTGATTTAGATGTTTTATAAATAAGAGGGGGCAAAGGATGAAAAAATCAATTAAATGACTCTTTTGCTCTTGTGGTATCCTAAACTTGGTTACTTATTAAATTAAATATTAAATTGTAAAACCCACTCTATTTAATTATTTTTAGACAATTTGAAGTTATATTATTTATTTCATTGAAAATTTAATTTTTTATAAATTTATTTAAAAAACTTTTTTTTAAATATGTACTTTTGAATGGTTGGTTATTATCCAATTTTTTTAATTATGTTTATTTTGACTTGTTGGCATATCTATTATTTTTTTATTAGCATTATATTATTTTAATCAAGTTAACAATACCATTAACGAAGGTTAAAAACGTCAAAAATTTATCCACTTGAAGGGGGATAATTTTTAGCTAGCCCAAACCCTAGCTAAAAATTATCCCCCGCGGGGGCTAAATTTAATAACGCGCAAAATCAAAACCGGGGACGATTTGGCTGCCAAACCAAGCAAAAAATGCGGGGCCCACGGGCAAAATTTATGCCCCCGTGCTTTAGCGGCATCCAATCGGGCCGTTAATTCCGAATGATTACTGATCCGAGTTTGCTCATAGCTATTAGATGTTCATCACGTTGCTAATTTTAGATATCTAGAAATTAGTCGAAGTGTGTATAAATTACCTTAGACATCCTGAATTATCTAAAAATATATATACATGATTTTTTTTGGGTTACAAGAGTTGTAATGTAAATGGGCTGAAAATGCAAGATTAACAGTCATGCTTTAATTACATTTCAATAAAATAAACTTTTTATATTCTCATCGATAGTGTTCCAATTAAATTTATTTTAACTTTTATTTTTATTTTAAAATAAATTTTAATTAAATAAAATTAGGACTATTAGATCATTATAAGAAAATCAACACCCTTTATCCATGCAGTTCAACTTCTGTAGTGTATTTTTTACACTGCAACCCCTAAAACTCGATTTTTTTGCCCTTAAAATATTTTAAACATTTTAATAATGCTTAATATATTTTATACAAAATTTAAGAACGTTAATATTGTTTCGAGTTAAACCTTTAACTTTTTAGGGGTAGGATAAAAAAAAATGAAGCATCATAAAAGTTAAAAAATATATATAACAATTATTTTCATTATAAATATTCGCATAATTTTTTTGAAATCTATACCAAACTCATCCTTAAGTTAGAATAACAAGTGGTCCCATTTGCGATGAAGGGCTCATTGAGAGTTGAGATTGGAAGAAGGGCATATTGAGGGATAAATCTATTGTCTTTTTATTTTTTTAAATTATAATATAAAATAAAATTGATTTAATATTTTATTTTTATTTTTATTCAGAGAGGATAAGTTTCATCTTGAAACACACGCCACTCCCTTATTTGACATGTCCAAGTAAAGTGATCCTGGACGCAAAGCACCCCCCGTCCAGTCACTCCCTTATTTGGCATGTCCAAGTAAAGTAATCCTGGACGCAAAGCACCCCCCGTCCAATCCCTTTTTGACTTCGTATCCTTGTTAAGCATTTGAATTACTAATAAATTGTTTGATTAGATCCAGAGATCAAGAGAGAGGATTTTGGGCAATCCCACCAAATTTTTCTTGTTATACGCAATATTAAGGAAATGTTTGGTTGTTGTCGAGTTGTTGGAGGGTTTATATGCTCCTTTATTTCAGGATTTAAAAAAATCGAAATGTTTGATTGTCAAAAAAATAGTAACAAAAAAAATCAGAGTAAGAATAAAATTAAAATAAAATTTTAATATTAAGTTAGTACATTAAGAAATTAAAATTAAAATTTATTTTTTAATATTTAGGTCCCGTTTCGTAAGTTTTTATTTTTTGTTTTCAAAATTTTATAACTGATAACAAAACATGTTTGTTAAATCCGTTTACGTTTTGTTTCCAAAAAAAAAAAACTTAACAACAAAAATGTAAATAGAAAAAAAAGGTGTTTTAACTTTATTTTTTTCTGTTACAAACATTTTGTCAATTCTAATACTTTATCCATTTTTGTTACATCATATTAAAATAGATTATTTTATTCAAATATTTCTATTAAACTAAAATTATTTTTAATAAATAATAAATTAAATTAAATTAATTAATATGTAATATCTATTATTAATTTATTTCTAATAAATAATTACATTAAATTAGTTAATTTAATTAATAAGAAATATATATTAAATTATTTTTAATAAATAATAAATAAATATATTAATTTAATTTAATAAATAATTTAATTAATACAAATATATTTTATTAAATTATTTTTAATAAAACATATTATAATTAAATTATTTAATTTAATTTAATTTAATAACTAATTTAAAATAATTAATTTAATAATATTAGATATATTTTATTAAATTATTTTAATAAATATCATAATTAAATTATTTTAAAATATATTTTATTCAATTATTTTTAGTGAATAATATAATTATATTATAATTAATATATTTTATATTTACTAGATTAATTGATATAATATTTATATTTTACTTAATTATTTTTAATAAATAATATAATTAAATTAATAGAAAATATATTTATTAAATTTAATTAATTTTTTAAAAACTAATAAAATTGAGTATTTTATGAAAATAAAAAATTAGTAATTGCAAACAAAATTTTATTTTCAAACGTAGTTTCAATTTTCATTTTAGAAAATGAAAACAGCAACAGAAAACAAAATACATAAAATATAGGCTACGTTTGGAGTGTTAGAAAACTCAAAAAAATTCTATAAAACTCCAATAATCTCTATAACTCACTACAATTCTCTATCATACTTTTAATTTTCCTGCCTTTACTAATCTCAAAAAATTTTAATATTTCATTAAAAAAATAGAAAATTCGTAACAAGATTCATTGAGTGCAAAATTTATTTTTTCATAATCATAATCTTCACGTCGATTAATTAAAACATTAAATTAAAACAACAGAAGTATTAATTAAAACATTAAATTATCCTCCCATTTTTTAAAAGCTCATTAAATGAATGAGAATAATTTTATAAATTCACGGGCTTTAAAGAGTTCCTCCTTTTACTGAGACCTATTTGATGGCACTAAAAGTCACAAAAACTTACTAATTTTAACTAATTTTTGTAATTTTTCAAATTGAATTTCTCCACATATTACCTTTATGCCATATATTTTTACTTTTATTGTACTTTTTTGGCTAATTTTTTGTCAACCAAACAGCCCCTAAAAATCTTCAAGTACTACATCGAATTTGAAATTTATAATTTCATAAATATCAAAATTCTTTAGTTAAGGTGCATTGATCAAATATTAGCTTAATTAGCAGAAATTCCTTAATTAACAGAAATATTAAAATTTCTTAATTCCTTAATTTGTCAAATATGAAGCAAATATTGAAATTTCTTAATTAACGAATATTTTCATTCTAAAATCTAATGTGAAAGTATGTTTTTCAGTTTAAAAAAAAAGGTATGCTTTCATAAAAACCAAAAACCGATTTTCCCAAGATATAATGATACATACGTTTTCGGAAAAATCTAACAGTCATACAAATGTGTCTTAAATAAGACTTCAGCCTCTCACCAATAAGTTTCTTTCATAAAAACCAAACAGTCAATACAAACTTCATAAAAACCAAACAGTCAATACAAATGTATACAACAACAATAGGTGTCTTTTGAAAAAAAAAAAAAAAAGAACCGTCGTACGTGTGTCTGTTGGATGAAAAAATTAAAATAAATTTAAGTTCCGCCTTTGACAAAAAAAAGAAAAAAAAAAAAAAAATCGAAGAATTATACAAATGTATTTAGGCACTGTTTGGTGTGCTAGAAAACAAAAAAAAAATCTCTGAAAAACTTTAAAAATTTCTAAAAGTTTTATTTTTTATCTCACAACACGAATTAGGAACCCTCATTTTATCTCATTTTATTTCACTTTTTATCACTCCAAACACACCATTGAAGGGAAAATTTTAATTTAATTTAAATTATAACAATTAGGCTTGGTTTGAATACGAAAAAGTTAGTTTTTAATTTTTGTTACTTTTTTCGGTCTTATATGACTTTTTTACTAAAATTTAATTTTATTCTTAAAAGTTATAATTTTTAAACAAGTCAATCATATTTATGAAAGAAAAAAAAATTCACGTTCATTCGTTAAAAAAAAACATTAAAAATTTTTTGCAAAGTCAAAATTTGCACAAAATATTTTTTGCACTGTATTTTCTGCGTAAAAAATTATGCACAGTTTTTTTCTTGCACAGAAAATTTTGCCCTACAAAATTTCTACATAGAAAATTCTGCACTATGTTGTTTGCATGGTAGTTCTCTGAAAATTTTTCGCACTGCAATTTGCTGCAATTTTTTGTTCTGCTTAGCATTTTCTGCACAGTGTAAATCCAACACTGTTTTTATTTTTATTTATTTATTTTTTTTTTACAATTTTTTGCAAAATTTTTCTGCACAACTTTATTGGATAAACAGTAAGTAAAAAATAAAAATATTAAAAATATAATATATATATATATATATATATTCTAAACTGTATTGTTTGGGCCGATTTTTTTACATTTATATTTTTTAATATATTTTGCACTATATTGTGTTTAAAATATACTTTTTTTAATATATATGTTTATACTTTTCTAAATAAGATTATGGTCTGTGTCCCAAAATTTGAGATAGTAGCGAACTTACTATCACTATTGTATGCTTCTCCACACTTGTGAGTCATGGGGAGAAGCCCAAAAAATTTAATGAAATTGATTTCAAACGTTAGAAAAAAAAAAAAAAAAAGAAAAACATGTTTTTATCTCAATGCATTGAACCTTGCAAAGGTTCTTCGTGAAGAAACTCTTAATCTTTCTGAGGAAGAAACAAATTTTTAAACTATTGTTGCAGTCGATGGATAGAAGCATTTTGATCTTCTGTGCAAGAATTACATTCTCAATGGACTAGACAATGTGTTATATAATGCGTATAGTTAAATTCAATTTACTAAGTAACTATGGGAATCTATGCATAAAAAAGATACAAAATAGATGATGCTTGGATGAAGAAATTCATTGTAGGCAAATTCCTAGACTATAAGATGATTGCTTCCAAAGATATGATGACCCAAGTTCAAAATCTTCAATTCATCATACATGATATTTATGCCGAAGGAATGTTACTATGTGAATCTTTTCAAATGGTTGCAATCATTGAAAATTTGCCACCAATATGGAAAGATTTCAAGAACTATCTCGAGCACAAGAGGAAGAAAATGACATTTGAAGATTTGATTGTTCGATTCAGAATTGAGGCAAATAATCGATTATTTGAAGAAAAAAAAAATAGACATCATTCCTTAGAATTTAAGACACATGAGGTGGAAGAAGACTTAAGACCATATAAGAAAAGAAAGTTTGATGAACAAGGGGCCAAGAACAACATTACCAAAAAGTTCAAAGACACGTGTTTTGTGTGCAACAAACTTGGTCGCTATACTAAGGATTGTCGCAACTGAAAGGCACAAGGAAATGTTAAGAGAAAAAACATTAAGCCAATGTGACCGAAGTAGATAAGTTAGCGTCAAATATTTTTGAAATGAGCTTCTTTGTAGTTCTCTCTAAAACAAACTTGGTATCAAATACCAAGTCATTGTGGAATGACATAGTAGCTACTCATCATATCTATTTCGATAAGAGCATGTTCTTTACCTGTAAGTCAACTAATGGATAACAACTTTACATGGAAAATTCATCCACTTCCAAAGTTGAGAAGAAGGGCAAAGCTGTTTTAGAGATGCCTTATGGAAAAGAGCTAATTCTCAACAATGTGATGTATATACTATAAATTAAAAAGAGTCTTATGTCTAGGTCTTTGTAAAGTCAAAACAAATTTAGATTAGTTTTTAAGTCTAACAAGTTTGTACTCATGAAGGATGGGATTTACCTGGAGAAAGGATATATAAGTGAATGGCTCTTTAAAATAAATGTAATACCTATTGCTTCATCAATTAATAAGGACACATCTTTTGCTTATATATGTTTGAGTCTTCTTATACATGGCATAGTAGATTAGATCATGTTAACTTTCATTTTATATACAAATTAATGAGTTTAGACTTAGTACCTAAATTCATTATAGACCTCATGTCATAAATGTTAAAGATGTGTTGAAACAAAATTAAGAAGAGCCCCTTTTTCATATAATTAAAAGAAGTTTGGAATATCTAGAATTGATGCATGTTTATATTTGTGATTTAAAGTATGTTCAAACTAGATGAGAAAAATAATATTTTATCACTTTTATAAATGATTGCACAAGATATTGTTGTGTATTTTCTTAGGAGCAAAGATGAGGTTGTGGATATGATTATCTAATATTGGCAAAAAGATTAAGATGCTAAGAAGTGATAAAGATGGTAAATGTGATTCACTATTTGCATAAATTTGTGCTGAACATTATATTATTCATCAAACTATAGCATCTTACCTACCTTAATCAAATGACAATGCCAAAAGAAAAAAATAAAACTTTAAAAGAGATCATGCATGACATGTTAATTAGTTTTGGTTTTACTCAAAATTTGCGAGGAAAGCAATATTATTTGCTAATCATAGCCCACAAGAAGAAAAACAAAACCCCGAATGAAGCGTGGAAAGGTGGACAACCTTCTTACAAAAACTTTATAGTGTAAGGGCGTATAGCCAAAATAATTGTTCCTATTCCTAAAAAGGTCAAAATATGACCCAACTATTGACTGTATATTTATTGGATATGCATCCAATAGCAGTGCATGTAGGTTTCTCACTTATAAATATGATATTTCAAATATCAATGTCAATATGATCACTGAATTTAGAAATGTATCATTTTTCAAAGATATTTTTCTTTGAAAAATATCTTTATTTATTTTTATTTACTTTTTGTTTCCTGAGTGCTCGAAACATCCATGACGTCATATAATGAAAATGAATACTCTCTCTTTTATTTGGTATATAAATATCTGTGTATAACATATAAAGGTAAAAATGCAATTCACTTTCTAACTTCATTGGGCTTGTTCCAAATAAATTGTGACTACGCGTGCAGTGTAATTTTAATGTTAAAGGTGTTGCATCCAAATTTGAAAGAACCTTGGATACTAATGTAATTGTAATTGATTTTATTTTATTTTTTTCATTTCGATTTGAGAGGAGAGAGGGAAAATGGGCTTTACAGGAGTGATGAGTGACGATTTATGGACTATTTTACGTGTATAATCCAACCTATTCTCGTCAGGGTCTCAACGTTGAATAATAATATAATAATAAATTTTTTTTTTTTTTTGACAAGTGAACAGATCCAAGCCCTTCATTAGGGCAACACCGTCACAAGCCAACCCCAACATCCTACCTACAACAGGTTTCGAACTCTCAGCCTCCTAAACAAAAAGTTGGTACGTGAACTAGGCCAAGACGTCTTACTCAACATTGGACAATATAACACTCTTTTGCATTGTTAATAAGCTCCCCATTTGATAGCATTTTTATTTTTTTATTTATATTCTTAAATTTTGTAAATTAACAATAGAAACATATTTGTTAAATTTGTTTATAATTTTTTGATCCAAAAAAAATTAATGAAAAAAATATGAATAAAAAAAGTATTTTGCGCTATTTTTTCGGTTACAAATATTTTGTTAATTTTAACACTTTATCCATTTTTATTGCATTATATTAAAATGAATTATTTTATTCAAATATTTTATTAAACTAAAATTATTTTTAATAAATAAAAATTATTATTTTAATAAATAATTAATTAATTAATATGAAATATATTTTATTAAATTATTTTTACTAAATAATAAAATTAGATTAATTAATTTTAACTTAAATTTAATAATTATTAATTTAATTAATATTAGATATATTTTATTAAATTATAATAAAATCATAATGAAATTATTTAAATTATTATGAAATATATTTTTTAATTATTTTTAATAAATAATATAATTAAATTACAACTTAATATATTTTATACTTAAATATTAAATTATTTAATAATAATTTAATTTAATTAATTAATTAAATTAATATGAAATATATATTATTAAATTTAATTAATTTTTATAAACTAATAAAATTAAATATTTATGAAAGTAAAAAATTAATTAATTGTAAACAAAATTGTATTTCTGAACTCATTTTCAGTTTTCATTTTAAAAAAAAAAAGATAACAGAAACAAAAATAAAAAGCACAAATAAAAAAAAGGACAATATTACCAAATGACCCCTAAGTAAACATTTTTTATTTGCTATGTATCATCCCAATTATCAAAACATCAAAAACCTTAAAATGGACAAGTAGTTACTATGATCAAAATATTATGTTATAATCTTAAGTGATAGCTCAACTAATAATATTTTTTAAATTTGATCTCCAGTGATTCTAATTCGAGTCCTCTAAAAATTATGAAAGGTTTATCTAATCTTAATTTCAGAGTTTTAAAAATAATCGAAATTACGTTATAAAATAGTCTAAGTACACTGAATATTCAAGTATATTATATCTAAATATATATATGATCTTGGCTTGAAGTAGCCATGCGTTTTTAAAAGAAGAAGAAGAAGAGGAGAGAGAGAGAGAGAGAGAGAGAGGTTGAGACGAGGAGAAGAGAGAGAGAGACTTTACCACATAAAAAATAGGACGCCAATTCTACTAATAATGCTTCTAAATATTATAGGATATAATGATAGAATTAAATCACAATATACTACCTAGCTTTTTTTTTTTCTTTCTTTTGTTTTCAAGTCATAGATAAAAAAAAATATGTATATATATATATATATATCATTCCTTTTTAATTGAACTCGATCCAATAAATACGTGAACATCACCATCCATAAATAAAACAATGTCAAATGTCAAGAAAATTCAAAAGGAACTATTCTCTCTAGTGGCTTGCTTAGTTTTACTCAATGTTACTATAGTCCCCATGATTTAATTGTAAAAGTTAAATTCCGACACTTACGGTCAACAACAATTCAATATTTCGTTAATTGACCGTAAATGCAAACTATTAAACTAATAATAAAAAAGGTAATTTTTTTCTACAATTGATCCTTAGTATTACTTTACTCCCTCACATTTCAATTGTAATAGTCAAATCCCTATACTTTCGTGTATATTTGAAATATATTTTATTAAATTATTTTTAATAAATAATATAATTGAAATTAATACTTAATTTAGTTTAATTAATATGAAATATATTATTAAATTTAAATAATTTTTAAAAATAATAAAATTAAATATTTTATTTAAAGGTGATTCCATGGTAAAGCATATTTTATTAAATATTTTTAGTAAATAATATAATTAAATTATATTTAATATATTTATTTTTATTAAATTAAATTATTTTTAATGAATAATATAAATAATTAGTAATATATTTAAATTAATACTTAATTTAGTTTAATTAACATGAAATATATTTATTAAATTTAAATAATTTTTAAAAATTAATAAAATAAAATATTTATTAAAAATTAATTTATGGAAATTAAATTTTCATCTAAATGCGTTTCAATTTTTTTCAGAAAAATGATAATAAAAACTAATATCAAAAATAAAGAGTTAAATCAAACGGTTCTAGTTTTTCTATTTGTTTAACTCTTTATTTTTTTATTTTGTTTTCTACTATCATTTTCCTGAAATAAAGTGAAACTACATTAGAATGTAATTTTATTTACATACAAATAATTTTTTAATAAAACGTTAATTTTATTATTTTTTAAAAAATTATTTGAATTTAATAAATACATTCATATTAATTAAACTAAATAAGTATTAATTTAATTATATTATTTATTAAAAATAATTTTATTATTTACTAAAAATAATTTAATAAAAAATATTTCTGATTATATTATATATTGAAAATAATTAATAAATATATATCAAATATACACCGAAAGTGTAGAGATTTAACTGTTACAATTAAACGCGAGAGATTAAAGTGATAATGAGGGCAAACTGTAGAAAAAATTACTTTTTTATCTTTAATCTAATTGCTGTATTTTAACGGTCAATTAACGGAATGACAGAATTACTACTTGACTAAAAGTGTAGAAATTTAACTGTTGTAATTGAAACATGTGGGACTAAAATAATACTGAGAGTAAATTATAAGGATAATTTTTACGAAAAATTGTATCTAGTCATATTTTGTAATCTTTAAAGCTATTAGTCATACCAAAAAAAAAGTATTGCTTTTAAGTCACATTAATGTGGAAAGTTTATATTTAAGTGCACACTTTTGAGTGGGTCCCACAAATTTGTTTTAAATATAATTTATAATATGACGTAAATGCCCTTTTTTCTATAATTAACTGAAATGAAGTTGGCAAGAATTATGGAATCGAGAATCACGTTTTTTGTTTTTGTTTCATTCCTTATAAATCGCTGTGAACAGCATATAGTGAGATAAAAGTCTGTTAAAGGATTTATACGAAGGAATACATTCAGATTACACGAGTTTGTGCTGTGAGATTAACGTCGGTCGAAGGAATACATACGGATTTGGATTACGCATTTGGGTGAGTTTGTGTTGTGAACGATTTCGGTCAGTCATGTCTTCGAATTTGATGCTGCTATGTAAGTTTAGTACAGAGACTTTTGTAGTCAATTTGAACTGTGAAATGTCATTTTCAGATTTTACGTTAAAGGTGTGTGAGAATTGGTCGAGTTTGAATTTGAAAATGTGTCATTTAGTTACTCAATCCATAAACATTCTTCATGTTTTCTGAGAAACGATGTTGATTTTCAAATATGATGATGTTGGCTCGCATGGTTGTTTGTGTATATATCGATTGATGTTTTTTCCGGTGGTTTGAAACACAGTACCGATCCAAAATAGTATCGGTACTGTTTCCACACAATTCCGGTATTGTTTCTAATAGTGTGCCAATTGGTGATGCTGGTACTGGTCTGGATTCGTATGATGATTACTGTGATGTTGATGTGTATCGTAGTTCAATTTCAAGCCGTAAGGATAAACCATTGTTGTGTTCTAATTGGTCGTCATTATATTGAGAGTGGGACAGGAATTCGTAGGAGGTGTTGATGAGTTTCGTGATGCAATTTGTCGATATGCTACAGAGGTTGGCTTTGAATTTTTGTATGAGAGGAATAACAAGGATAGAGTCGAAGTTGTTTGTGCAAAAAGTTCGCTGAAGGGTGTCCGTGGTCAATTGTTGCATCCTTATCAAAAGTTAATCGTAATTTTTACATAAGGAAATTCAACAATGTTCACAGTTGTGGTCCGAAAATTATTAGGGATAGGTCTAAGAGGATGAGCAGGAAATCTTTGGGTAAGTTGATTGTTGATCGGGTAGCATTAAACCTTCAATGTCGCCAGTCGACGTTATTATATTTTTTAAAAACAACTATGGCATAGAAATTAGCTATGATAAGGCTTGGAGTGCTTTAGAGAAAGCTAAAGACATGATTTATGGTGAGTATGCTGATTTGTTTAATCACTTAAGTTGTTATGTGAAGGCTGCAATGGATTTTAACCTAGGCAGTCATATTATGTTGGATGTGGATGACGGTATAAACCGGTTTAAACGGTTGTTTGTATCATTTGGGGCTAGTATACGTGGATTCAAATATTGCAGGCCTATCATTTTTATTGATGGTACTTTCTTGAAATCACGTTTCAAGGGTATTCTGATGGCAGCTACTGGCAAGGATGCGAATAATGGTATGTTAATGTTCATAATTTTGTGCGGTACTATTTTTATGCGCTACTATTTTATTATGTGGTACTATTTTTAGTAAGATGTAGTATCGTATAAATACAGTACCAAATGTATCTAGTCATACAAAGAATGGTACTGTTTGTATGCGGTACTGTTTGTATGCGGTACTGTTTTTATGTGGTACTATTTTTATGCAGTACTATTTTATTATGTGATACTGTTTTTAGTAAGATGTAGTATCGTATAAACACAGTACCAAATATATCTAGCAATACAAAAAATGGTACTGTTTTTATGCGGTACTGTTTGTATACAGTACTGTTTTTGTGCGGTACTATTTTATTATGTGGTACTGTTTTTAGTAAGATGTAGTATCGTATAAACACAGTACCAAATGCATCTAGCAATACAAAGAATGGTACTGTTTTATTATGTGATACTGTTTTAGTAAGATATAGTATCGTATAAACACAGTACCAAATATATCTAGTATTCAAAGACCACAAGTACACCATACAAAGAATGGTACTGTTTTTATGCGGTACTGTTTTTAATTTGGTACTGTTTTTATGTTCATCTGCAGGGTTATTCACATTGGCATTTGCTGTTGTTAATTCAGAGAATTTCGATAATTGGTCTTGGTTCCTAGGTCATTTGCGTGAGATATTGAACCCCTCTGAAAATTTTACAATTATTTCCGATAGAAATCCTGGATTGATGGAATCTTTACCAATTAAGTTTCCTACATGTCATCACTTTTTCTGTCTACAGCATTTGAAGAACAATTTAAGAGATAAATTTAGTCGTGGTAACAGATCTAATGGATCCCGTGAATACATTGTGAACTTGTTTTGTCAGTATGCTTATGCTTCCACAATTGCAGCATTTAAGGAGAAGTTAGATGTTTTGAAGAGGGAAGGGGGTGCAATTGTGGATAACTTTTTGAGTGGATTGCCTGTGCAAAATTGGACTAATGCGTATTTTTGTAGTAGAAGGTATGGTGAGATGTCTTCAAATGCCATTGAATCTTTTAACTCATGGATTCTTGATGCAAGAAATATGCCAGTGGCACATTTGATGGACAAGATAAGGGTTAAATTAATGGAATGGTTTGCCATAAGAAAGCTCGATGCTACAAAGTGGAATGGTGTTCTATGTCCAAGAATGGAAGAAAAGTTTAATGCACTTGTTGATGCTGGTAGAACATAGATCATCAAGATGTGTTCAGATAGTATTTATGAAGTATTTTCTAATCCTTCAACAACTGTTGATTTGGTGAATTGTACATGTTCTTGTTATGGTTGACAAATTTCTGGTTGGCAAATTTCTGGTTTTCCATGCTCTCATGCATTTGCTGTTATTGGGAGGATTAACAGACCTTTGAGTGAGTTTGTTGATGAGTACTTTCATGTTGATAATTACAAATTGGCATATGAAGGTGTGATTGTTCCCATACCAACAGATATAATCCAAGAGTTTGCAGACTGTAATAGTTCAATATTACCTCCAATAACACGGAGACCAGCTGGAAGGCCGAAGAAGCGTAGGATTAGATCAACTGGTGAGCTTGTACGAAGAATTCGTTGTGGTCGTTGTGGTCGCATGGGCTCTCATAATAAGAAGACTTGCAAAGAACCGTTGAGTTGAATTTTTTTTCTCCCAAAATTATGCTGTGAAGAAGTCTGTTATTGTTTGTTTGTTATGGTACTGTTTTTAAATTAATAATGAGAATGAGTATGTTTCAATCCATTTTGTGATAGTTATTTATTCAGCGATATTCGTTTTAATGTTGGTATTGAGAATGACAGCGGTATAAAACAGTACCGGTACTGTTTTTATTAATACTAGTACTATTTGTAATAGTGTATCAATTTTAGATTTGCAGACAGTACCGTTGTCATTCTTATATTTAAAGGACATAAAAATTTGTTGGTAACAATAGTTGTAAGTGTTTTTACAAGTAAACTTCATTTGCAATACGTTGGTATTGAGATACTTCATACAAACAGTATCGGTATAAAACAGTATCGGTACTGTTAATATTAATACCGGTACTGTTTCCAATAGAGTATCAATCAGCACTATTTGTAGCACTATCAACATAACAAGAATCAACATCCCAAGAATTATCATACAAATCGCAAAAATAATGACTATTTATGTTAGCACAAATAGTACCATTAACTGAACATTGACTATTTGTATTAGCATAAACTGTATCATTCAATTTACAGGAAAAAAATGTTGAATATACAAGTTTGTTAAAAAAAAACAGAGTGTGCACTAATACTGTTTTAATTACAATCACAATGTTTGTACATCACTAATGGACAGAAATTGTGATAACATCTTTGCTCTGTAAGCTTGTACAGCTTCTTCTAAAGCATCGGTTCAAGTGGCTCGTCATTTGATATGCATTGCATTACGTAGCACACCATTGGCCCACAGTCAACACTGCACACAAGATGTTATAGATTGTAAGAATTTAGTTAGAGGTGTTCAACAATTTGCATGAATAAAAAAGGGTGTGGCTTACGTTGTAGATCCTTGTTATGGGCAATTTGCTACAGAAACAATTGGGTATTCGAATTCCATGATGGTATGTTCAATGTTTTTTGTTATTGGATCATTGAGGTATTGGCCTTTAAGTTTCGATTCCACATACTCTTTCTGATACAATATGACAAATGTGGAAACAGTATGAGTTTTAATAAACAGTACCGGTACTGTTGTAAATAGTAGAAAAGAGTACCAATGAAACTATGTATAAAATTTACACACAGAATCTTACCACTTTCCTTGCATCCTCAAGATACAAATCTTTGGAATTTGCTCTACGTGGTTTCATGGAATTATAATGTGTCCATGTTCACGTGTCTCTATCTAATACCAAAAGGGTCCAATGGTTGAGATCAGCAGGAATTCTCGTTCCACTTGTATTCAAAGGGAATACAAGTAGTCTGTATGTATCAGATAGTTGCAGCTTTTGATCAATATGAGTTTCTCGAGCTGCATGATGTCTCTCAAATACCACAAATGTCTGCAACAATAAAAAATGCATGTTGTCAAATACCATATGCTTGCGGTACTGTTTCCCCTAAGATGCATGCTCTCGCAAAAACAGTACCGAATGATTGTAGTATGCCAACAGTAATATGAAAATAAAAAAGAAGTCTCATATCCATCGCATGGCTGACAGTACCATATGGACGACAGTACCACATGTATGCGGTACTGTTTTTATGTATAAGATGGATGCTATTTGAAAATTAGTACCAAACGATAACAGTATACAAACAACACCAGATGAATGCTAGTTGAAAAACAGTACCGAACGATTATAGTATGCAAACAGTACCAGATGAATGCTAGTTGAAAAATAGTATCGAATGATTATAGTATGCAAACAGTACCACGTAACTAAAAAAGAAGTCATATCCATGCCATTTGTTGACAGTACCACATGGTTGAGAGTACCACATATATGCTGTACTATTTCTGAAAACATTTATGCTCTAGAAAAAGAGTACCGAATATATATAGTATGCAAAAAGCACAATTAAACACAGAAAGAGGTCACATATCTTACCCAACACAAACTGCTGAAGTATAAGCATCTTTTCGGGAAAGTGCTGTTGACTGATTTATGTTGTGTTGATTCTAGATAGCGTGCATGACAGTCAATTAGCTAGGCAAATATTGTGATTAGTAAATATCAGATTAATTTGTTGAATTTAAGAAATAGTCAACATACTTTATTAATTCTGTAGAAATATAAGTTAATCATATATGCCTACCATGTTTGATATACTCTCATTTGCTATGAGGTTGTAGATATCTTCAATGCTGATCATGCAGAGTGGTTCATTTGGTACAGCCCAAACAGTTGCACTGTGTTGTGTGTATACAGTGAGCAGTGAGATGTCAACAAGATCAGCAAAAAAAAAACAACAACAACATGAGTTAAATTTGAAATGTTTATGTTAACAGTACCAGATAAAGGAATGATAGTACCAATTATTGTAAAAAATAGAGAACAGTACCAGATGATAGCAAGTAATTTTTTTTATAATTGACAAGTAATAAAAAAGAAAGAGTTAAATATTGTCTTACGCTTTCTCCTCATTATCAATAAGTTTTAAGATCCGTTCATTTTCTATGTCCGATAGATGTGTGTTTTGTTGAAAAGTTGAAATAATCTGCTTAAGTGAAGGTTACTTGAGCTCGGTTTGATGTGTAGACAGTTGTAGAAGATCAATGTCTATAACGTCAGATTCTATATCTTTTGGGACAACTGCCACAGTGTCTGCTTTTTATTTTTTGGCAACCTTCTTTTTACCACTGTATGTGAACTCAGGATTTCTTTTCTTTTGACGTGTTTTGTCCTTGAGCCTTTTGTACATTGAAGGTGGTTCGTTTGCAGCTGGAGTTTGTTTTTCATTGGTATCCGACTTTTTTGGCCTTCTAGTTGCTGCATGTTTCTGCGTCACCTGGTGGACGCTAGATTCGACAAGTTCAAACCTTAATAATTCAACAACTGCATTCACATTATCAAGTTCTTCCTTCAGGTTTGTGTTTTGCAGGTTGAGATTTTCATTGTCAAGGAACAACTTTGTCAGAATTTTATCTTTTTCTGCTATTTGCTTCTCCAAGTCAGCAATTTTATCATCTTTTTCCTTGACTTGTTGCTCTAGTTCTTCTATTTGTTCACGGTTCAAAATTGATAAAACTGACGCAACTGGATCATTATTTTGCTGAACTGGTACTGTTTCTGCTGATGCAGCCTGTCTTGCCTTTTGTTCTGGTTCCTCTTGTTCTGGTGCCTCTTGTTCTGGGACTTTTTCTGCTATTTTGTCTGGTAAGGTGCCTTCATCAGATTCTGGTACTGTTTCTGGAAGAATTTCAGCTATAGCAGAGGGAACAGTACCAAATTGATCGAGTTCAGGCGTACAAGACACCTCTTGTTTTCGCTCGCTTTCAGTTGTCTTGTTCAAATGCACTTTGTTTGTCTTCAGTTTTTGAAGAATGTCAGAAATTACTAATTCATCATCACTGGTTTTTTCTGACGCAATGATGTATTCTTCTGTGTCTGTCCTTTCATCATCATCATTATCATCATCATTATCATCATCATCATCATCATTATCATCATCATATTGTTGTTGTCCATCCTTCTCCTCCTCATCATCATCCTCCTCATCATCATCAAGATCAGGTACAATTACCTGATATTTTGTTCATCAATTATAGAATTCATTAGTATGTCCATGAATACATTGTTGAATCTAGAATGATTTTATTTATCAGATGCAAACAGTATCATGAAACACAAAAAGAGGTGACAAATACAAATAATAACTGACAGTACCACACGGATGACAGTACCAAATGTATGCGGTACTGTTTTTTTTAAGGATGCATGCTCGTTCAAAAACAGTACCGAATGTATATAGCATTCAAACAGTATCATGAAACACAACAAAACAGTACCGCATACATGAAAAAAAAAAGAGGTCACAAATGCAAAGAATAGCTGACAGTACCACATGTCTGCGGTACTGTTTTGTTAAGAATGCATGCTCTTTGAAACACAGTACCTAATGCATGGATGACAGTACCACATGTATGCGGTACTGTTTTTTGTATAAGATAAATTCTATTGGAAAAATAGTACCGAATATTCTTAGCATGCAAACATGATTTATTTTTTCAGAAATAGTACCTGATTTTTATTCAACTTTTTGAGATTTATTTTTTCAATGCATTGGACAATGGCTTGAGATCCCAGACTAGACATCTAGGTGTTGCACTCTTCTGTACTTGTTGGACCAGAATGGTGTGCTCACAGATCCAGTACTGCATCATTTGTTAGGGCTAATTAGTTGAATGAAGTTCATAAGACAGTACCAACATATAATATAGAATATGATATGAAAAGGTTACCGGTAACATCACGACACAGCCTGCAACACCTTTGTTCCTAGAATCTGAGCACAAACTGTTCTCCAAGAATTCTAGTATATGTGCACTCCAGTTGTATTGGTGGATTTGATCCAAATTTTCAACCAATGTTGTGTAGTGCAACGACAATGAATGTCCTTTGTTAGGGACAAACAACGTTGCCAAACAGAACAGTGTCAAAAGTCTTGCAACATCTTCTCTGCCAATGCGTGTTTGCTCTTCAGCAGCCTGCCGCAAAGCATCAGATATGTTCTGTTTCTTAATTCGTCGCAACCCAGAGAATCTACGAGAGACGAATTCAGTGCCTGGCCTTGCGATTTTTTTTGACACTGTCTATCAGTTGTTCACCATATTCTATTGCAAACATTGTTCGTAACTCTTTCTCTCTGATGCGAAGCTTTATTCCACCTAAGTTGAAAGATTTGGACTGTGGGTCAAATGTTTTGATGATTGTTTCCACATCAACATCGCTTTTCCTCGAGTAATCTTTGTTAATTTCACAGTTTAAAATAGTGAGGATGAGCTTCCAAAATGGAGAATGTTTGAGATATACATGGTGTGCTTTTGTCAAGTTGATGGTTTCAACTTCATTAATGATTGAGATTAGGTTCGAACGGTACTGGATGTTCACCATGTTTGATTTTGTATGAGCGGGATTGCAATACCTGTAATTCGTAACATTTGTTTTTAGTTAGAGATAAAATGCAAGATCATCTAGATACAGTACCACTTCTATGACAGTACTGCATGTCTGACAGTACCACATCATGCGGTACTGTCTCACAAAATATGCTTACTTCGCAAAAACAGTACCGAATGATTATATCATGCGAAAAGCACCATTAAATAAAGAAAAGAATCACACATACAATGAAATGACATACAGTACCGCATGTATGACAGTACCATAGTCTGCGGTACTATTTTTTTTATGATGCATGCCCGTTCAAAAATAGTACCGCATGACTCTATAATGCAAACATTATATTTAAACACAAAAATGGCTCACATATCAAAAGAATGACCGACAGTACCGCATGTCTGACAGTACCACATCATGCGGTACTGTCTCACAAAATATGCTTGCTTCGCAAAAACAGTACCGAATGATTATATCATGCAAAAAGCACCATTAAACAAAGAAAAGAATCACACATACAATGAAATGACATACAGTATCGCATGTATGACAGTACCATAATCTGCGGTACTATTTTTTTTTTATGATGCATGCCCGTTCAAAAATAGTACCGCATGACTCTATAATGCAAACATCATATTTAAACACAAAAATAGCTCACATATCAAAAGAATGACCGACAGTATCGCATGTCTGACAGTACCACATCATGCGGTACTGTCTCACAAAATATGCTTGCTTCGCAAAAATAGTACCGCATGACTCTAATATGCAAACATCATATTTAAACACAAAAATAGTTCACATATCAAACGAATGAGAGACAGTACCGCATGTATGAAAGTATCACATGTCTGCGGTACTATTTTTTATGGATGCATGCTCGTTCAAAAACAATACCGCATGACTCTATTATGCAAACTTCACATTTAAACACAAAAATAGTTGCAAATATCAAAAGAATGACCGACAGTACCGCATGTATGACAGTACCACATGTCTGTGGTAATGTTTCATATTAGGCTATTGTAAAAATAGCAACGATTATACGTTTTATGAGAAACTAAATATATAATACAGTACCACATGTTATGGCAGTTGACTTTTCAAGATACACTTGGGTTAATTTTCTAATAGAAAAATCTGATACTTTTCAATCTTTTAAATCCTTGTGTAATCGACTGCAAAATGAAAAAAGTGTTGTGATTGGTAGAGTAATTAGACTTAAAAGTGATCATGGAAAAGAGTTTGAGAATGCTGAATTTTCTGATTATTGTGATGAAAAAGATATTTTGCATGAATTTTTAGCTCCTAAAACACCTCAACAAAATGAGGTTGTTGAAAGGAAAAATAGAGTGCTCTAAGAAATGACAAGAGTCATGTTACATGGTAAGAATTTACCTTTAAAATTTTGGGCTGAGACCTTAAACATTGCATGCTATATTAACAACAAAGTTTTTGTGAGAACAGGAACAAAAGTCACTGCATATGAGATCTGGAATGGTAAGAAACCGAGTGTCTCTTATTTTCATGTCTTTGGGAGCAAATGTTACATATATAGGGATAGAGAATCCCTTGGTAAATTTGATGCACTTTGTGATGAGGGGATCTTTCTTGGATATTCCATTAACAGTAGGGCTTACAGAGTGTATAATTTAAAGCATTCAACTGTAATGGAATCCATTAATGTGATAGTTGATGATGATCTTTTAAACATTTCTTACAAGACAAACTCATCTGATGAAGAGTCGGTGTTTTCTATGTTCCCTTATGAAGAACACTTGTTGAAGAGATCAAACACTTTGAAGGAAAATCAAGTTGAGCTTGTTGGTGACAATCACAGTGATGTAGTGTTGGAAGAAGAAACTGGAGATCAAAGTGCTACACTTAATCCCTCATCTCGGATGCTGATTGGGCAGGCTGCTGTGATGACCGTAAGAGCACTTCAGGGGGATGCTTTTACATTAGGAGCAATCTAATTGCTTGGCATAGTAAGAAACAAAATTTCATCTCGCTATCAACTGCAGAAGTAGAGTACACCGCAGCAGGGAGCTGTTGTGCCCAATTATTGTGGATGAAACAAATGCTTTTTGACTATGGGATTGAACAAGGTATTATGTCATTGTTTTGTGATAATTTGAATGCTATTAATATTTCCAAAAATCCTGTTCAACACTCACGCACAAAGCATATTGACATTAGACATCACTTCATTAGAGACCTAGTCGAGAGACAAGTGTTGACTCTAGAACACATTCCCACAAATAGACAACTTGCTAATATTTTCATTAAACCCCTAAAGGTTTCTAGATTTGAATATCTTCGTTCATCTCTAGGTGTCACACTCCTTGAATAGTCTTGTTTCAAGGAAAATTATGAATAATTGTTCTTACACTTTTATCTATGAAATTGACCTTGTGAATAATATCTTCTAGTGTCTTTTAAGTTTTGAATCATTTAAATGAGTAGGAATTTGTTTGAATTTGATATTTGTTTATATGTTGTCATCTTGATCTTTGTCTGACTCTTGTGAAATTCTTTTAAGTGCATAACCATGTGAGATTACTTTGAAGATGTTATTTTGACAAGACAAATTTATTTCATTTTTCAACTCGTTTGATATCGAACATATAGTCAAATTAGATAGTGACTTTCTCAAATTCCTCGTGTGATGACTATGTTGGATTGACCTAGAATCGTCTTTCCTATACATTTTTAATCCAATCCTTAAATGAGAATATCTTGAAAGTGTTGTTTCTCTATTTCCATTCTAGTGATGAAAAGGGTTATCACTTTTGTTTAAAAAAAAAATTCATCAAAAGGAGTATGAAGGTGAAAACAAGATCAAAATAAAGTGTATGAAAACCATCATCACATTGTACATGACAAATGTTTATTTGTGTTGGAGAGATAAGGTTGGTACTATTCAATTTTCAATACTTCTGTTCATCTTTACATCTCTCGAATTGGGAAATTCTTCAATGTGTGTTGGGCAAATGATTGGTTTGACTTCCTCATAGACATTGCCTAGTAAATTTGAATGTGGAACTGTAGCTAGAACTATGTCTAGAGATATTGTTTGAGTGAATTTTGAAAAATCTTTGTCAAATCAATATCACATTAGATGTTCTCCTCGGATGGCTGTGTATTTACTAAAGCTTATCTCAAGGGTATGGAAATTGTATCTTTGATGCCATCTATCTACACATATCAAATTCTTCCATATTCTACAAATTTGATGTTTTTGAAATCTAATTGACACTCTTTGAAATTATTTGGAATGAAAATTTCTTAGATTTAATTGTTTGAACTCAGGATTAACATTTCCTTGTTCCAATACTGTTTTGTTGGAGTTATTTCTAGGTGGAGTTCTTTTCAAATTGGTTCTAACAAACTCTCTGCTGCAGGTGTCATTTAAGTTGTTTCAGTCTCTCGAGTTAGTCTTGGCCAAGAGCCTCTTCACTCATGTTCAAGAAATTCTCTCCACCCACAGTGTCAAAAACTTTTGTTGAGTTGTGTCAGTTGTGTCATTCTTTTTGGTATACTGTTTTTATTTTATTAAAAAATTTTATTATTTTTATTTTATTTTTTTTAATTGTTCAAGGTTAGATTTTCTCGTTACAGTGGACCGTGACAATTGTTGAGCTTCTCTATACTATTATTTTCAGAACATGCAGGTGTATAGCACAGATAGTGCTCCAGGCCAATAGTCAGAAGGCTCTCTGACATTTTCTGTTTGGCATATTTTCACTGGTTTGCAGGCAGATTTTAATTCCATGTCACATATATGTACATATCTGATTTTATACTCTTTGGAATCCCATTATACTCTTTTTTGTTTGAGTCTGCACATTTAATGGGTTGGTTTTCTTTTAATTGCCGTCATTCCAAGAGAGAGGATGTTTCTGCATTTAATGCTTATTCAGGTCATTATGAGAGTGCATTAATGTGAACTTCAATTTGTTTATTGTGATTAAATCTTAGTCGTGTGTCTTTTGGGTTTAGTCCGTTGGATTTCTATTCTTTTCCAAACAAGGATTTACTATCCTGGAAATCTTTTCTTCTTCTGATTCCTTTACCACTGTGATTGGTTACTCACAGCCTCTCAGCCTTTCAAATCCGAGTGCCTCCATCTAGGGTTAGTGCCTTCTTTAGTCTCTCTACTTTAAACCCTAGCTTCTTTTCTCTCTTCGTCACTCTGTTCTTCATCATGGCCAAGACGAAAGGTCTGAAATCGGCCTTGGACAAGAAACGAGGTTCCGGTGTTCAGAGCAGCAAACTAAAGAAGTGCACAAAGTCAAAAACCAAGGGAACCACAAGCAAGCAACAGGCCTCACATCCTCGATGCACATCTCTTCGTAATCTTATTACCAGGGCTGCTTCCACCGCTGCTGGTTCCTTATCTCTTTTGGATGTCTCCTCAGATTCTGATTTGCCAAACCATCTATCACCACGGGCTACTGATCACCCAATCCCAGCCTCGATGAGTTCTCCTTCTGGTCCAGGGTCCTCTGATAGGTTCTTGCGATGGCGTTTGTCACTATTTGACTCATGCTTCTCCTGTAGGCCCATAACTCTAGAGCGTCAAGTAGAGTTTTCACATTTCACCGCGAAATTTTCTTTCATTCACAAAATTTTTGAAACAATGGGATGGCTTCATAGTGGGGATCTTCAGGGTAGTGCTTCAGTTGATTTAATTAGAGAGTTTTACACCAATTTTCATAACATTTCTCCTGATCATGGTTGTTTTGACACTTTGGTTCGTGGTAGGGTTTTACATATCACCGTTGATTTTTTGTCCTCGTTTCTGCGAGTGTCTAGAACACCAGACCCTACGTATCCTCATGTTGACTGGACCACTTCTCCCCCATTGCATGATCTTGTTGTCCCAATGCGTGACAACCCACACCCCTCGTTCCTTGGAATATTGTTTCGCCAGAGCGATTTGTCCGATCCTTATCGAATTCTAAATCTGATTTGTGACTCCCTTCTTACACCCACGAATCGGTCTTCCGAAATCTCAGAAGACAAGATAAAATTTTTGCACTGTCTCACTCATGGGATCTTTATTGATCTTCCTTCCCTGCTCATTCAATCTATGGTCTCTGCACACACACAGCGAAATTCACGTCTTACTCTTCCATATGGTGTCTTTGTTACCAATTTTTTTCGTGATAATTTTGCTACTATAAAAGATCTGGATGAGACTTTCTTATTTCAAGATCCTCCCATTAATCGTACTACCATTCGGCGTACCATGGCTCAGAAACAACCTGTGAACTTTGATTCTACCTTTCCACCCTCTTTCTCACCACCTTCATCCAAATCCTCACCTGCTGCCCCTCGTTCTAGAGGTTTCTATGCCACTCCCCATTCCCATGCTGATCCTCTTTCAGTGGTAGTATTTACCTTACAATCTTTCTCTGAGCGTCTCTCTCATCTAGAAACCTCCAACCAAGAAATTCGAGCAACTATTCAGACTTGCTTTCAAAAACTAGAAGACACTGTTCAACTTCAGTTTGACACTCTTCAACTGCATACCCTGGAACAACTTCAAGCTGCTGCTCACTCTGCCTCCAAGGTTGAAGCCCAGATGGCTGACATTGTCTCCTCGGTGAAGGGTTTAGTTAATCCAACGCAAGAGAGTTTGATGGACATCTCTTCTAAAATGCAAAGCTTGGCAAATGACATTGGTGATGTCAACCGCACTTTTGTTCGTCTAGAACAGTTCTGCCGACAGGGATCTCGCCCCTCTCCACATTAATGTGCTGTTTATTTTTTTTGCTTATATACTATTTTCTTTGCTCTTTTTGTCTTGAACAGTTTCTCTTTATTCTTTGTTAATTCCTCACAAAAAGGGGGAGAATGCTTAAACACATTTTGGTGTGCTTGAAGTTAAGTGATTTTAGAGGGAATTGTTTGATTGTTTGATTGAGGGGGAGTGTTCTATTTTCTTGGAAGTTGTTTGATTGTTTGATTAAGGGGGAGTTTAATTGTGTGCTTTTATATTCTAATCCATGTGCTTACTGCTCAACTTTTTTAGGTTCAATTTTGGTTACTGTCTTCTTTTACCCTTGTGACATTTTTATTGTATTTTGGGTTGGGTGTGTTTTGTCTCGAAATTGCCAAGTGGGGAGATTGTTAGTGTTTGTATAGGCTTCTTTAATTGGCAATTTCCGAGCAAACACTTTGCTTGTATTTATGTCACGCCCCGAAATCCACAACCGGAGACGTGAGAATGAAACCCAAAAATAAATATCAAAACATGAAAAATGTATCATATCAAATCAAATGCTAATAAGTATTATTCAATTTCTTGAATATTCAAAATAACTTTAAAATGCCCTAAAAATGGGCTACAAAACCATGCCACAAATATGGGCCCAAGTCAAATCTCCATTATATTATAATGTAAATGTTGGAATGCAAAATAAAACAAATCATCCAGCTATGACAACCCAAGACGGTTAGCTAACCCACTAGTCCATCACGAGCATCAACCCCTGCATTACCAACTGTAGTAGGTGGTGAGCACTAAATTTCACGTGTGCTCAGAAAGTGTTTATAACATATAATTTCTTAATCATGCAATGCTATTAACACTAATTTATAAGAAAATAATTTAGAATCTTATAATTTTCAAAATATCCATATTTAATCATTACAGTCAAATTATAAAGTTATTTAGCCATGATCCCGCAGTCTCATGCTAAAAATAAATCATATCACTTCATTCACATCACCACACATCAATATCATATTATGGGTCAGGTACTCTGCAAGTTTAGTCTGTGGCCTCAGAACTAAACCCAAAATAAATCCCCAGGCCTAAGCCGTGGGGTACAACTAGTCCCGCAGTCCTAGATGTACTCATCACATCCCCAGATCTTAGTCATGGGGTACAATTGGTCCCGCAGTCCCAAATGCACTCATCACATCCCCAAACCTCAATCATAGGGTACATTTAGTCTCGCAGTCTTAAATGTACTCATTTGCCTTAGTAGGCAAACCGGTTCCGCAGTCCCGATACTAAATATACGCTAGACTAAGCCGTATATACATTTTGTAGGTTTCTAGCCTACTGGTTATGCTAACCACCCTGCGCAGGTTTTGAGGCTTTCAACCCTTGGATTCTAGAACACACTCTTTCTAGTACCTTTAATGACCCCAATAACCCAAAAATCAAATCTCAAGTAATTCCTTTTATTAACAGCACAACATACACAAAAGTTCTTCCTAATTTGATTTTTGTGTGTTATTCCCTCTACTTTATAAGTTTTATGAAGTGTGAATGTGTTTCAGGCCTAAGTTTCATGTTGCCCTTTCATAAAAATATTCTCATACAAGATTTATCAATTAAATATCATGCACCCATATTCAGGAATATATATATGCAGCTAGCTTGGTAAATAAAATTTTATATCAAGCATGTCATGACAAAGAATGATTCAAGACATAAAGTTTGATAATTCATAAAAAATAGAAAATGAAATATTTTACACTAATTCAAAAGCCTAAAATACTTATAATTAAGTCTAGTTTCATAAAAATAAGATTTAAAATTTATTCATAAAGCCATATAATACAAATTTTAAAAATACTAAATGGGTATTTCTGTTAGAACCATACAGAACAGCTCACTTTCACGATTTTTATAAAATACATTTTAAATCCAAAAATTTTGAAATTTTTACAGAAAGCTCATTCATATATCTAGTTTAACATATAAAAATTTCAAAAATTATATCAACTTTTATCTATACCTTTTATATCAAATATCTGACTGTTGTCAGTACAGCAACGTAAACCAAATAGCCAGGTTTCAATATTTTTATAAAATAAAATATTACTCAAAAATTTATAAAATATTTACTGTAGAATCTCTAACATGTCTAGTTTCATATATAAAATTTTTAGAAATTAATTTAATCTCTAGGTATCATTTTTATACCAAAAATCAAACTCCTATCAGCACATCAATTTAAAACAAATAGTCAAATTTCACGATTTTTGTAAAATCCATTTTAACTCAAAAAATATGAAATTTTTACTGGATACTATTTTGGATATGTACTCCCATATATAAAAATATCAAAAATTAATTCGACCTCTAAGTATGAATTTCATATAAAAACAGTGTGCTGATCCAGGTACAGAAATCCCAACTAATCAGTCAAGTTTGACTATTTTTAATAAATTCATTTAAATTCTAAAAATTATGAAATTTTTACAAGAAACTCGTATACATGTCTAATTTAACATATAAAATTTTCGTGAATTAAATTGATCTCTAAGTATGATCTTTGTGGAAAAACAGTGTACTCATTTCAGTGTGAAAGTTCCAGAATTTCACATAATCAAGAATCAATTCATAGATCAAATTTTTTATATCTTGCACACCCACATATATATACATGACATGATAAGAAAAATTATATCAAATAAACACAATCCCACATACCTCACTACACACGTAGACGATCGGTGTGTAAAGTAATCGACAACAACTCAAGTTGGCCTTAAACACGATCCAGTAATCGTCTTTGAAACGGCAATTATGCATTTTTCTGAAAATCTCTCTACGATCTTTACCAATATACAACCGATAGCATAATCTATCTATCCTCTCTCTCTTTTAAATTTGAAAGGCCAAAGTGAAAAGTGCAAAATTTTGTTGGTGGAAAACCATAGATGGTGAAGGTTCTTTTAACAACCCTAGAGTCCCCCTTTCTCTTATTTAAATGCACTCATAAAACCCTCCTTAATTTCCCTATAACTCCCACAACTTGCCAACTCTAAACCTTCCATCCCTAATGAGAGTTATTAATATAATTACATACACATAATATAAAAAAAAAATTAACACAAATACATAAAATATAAATGGGGTCCAAGAATATCAGAATTTAAAATATTACAAATTAAAAACTAAAAATTTCGGGTCTTTACAATTTATTTCTTAAATGTCACAAGTTTGTGGAAATTGTTCACAATACATGCCAAAAGAGTGTTTGTGAATAATTGAATAGGGTTAGGAGAAGGATAGTTGAAGAGGTGGATGTTATTGTGATCAGGACTTAATCCTTCTCTCTGTTTTTGTTGAAAAAGAAAGGTTCACGAGCATAAGTGAGGCAGCTAGTGCCCACGAGTTTTCCTTTTCACCTGGAACACACCAAATTTCTGTCCAGTGTATATCTAGTATATCTCGTGAGCATGAGCAGGGAAGCTTTTGCCCAAGAGCTATCCCTGCCTGTCGCGCAGAAAATTTTAATTAAACCTAAATGTCTTTTTTACCCCTCTTCTTTGATATAAAAAGCAAACTATTTTTCCCTAACCCTAAGCTTTTTGACCTGCGCAGCCAATGCTTACTGTTTTCTGCAAAAAACTGAGAGGATGACCTAGGGCTCTTGATTTCCAGAGCTAAGGTGTTTCTTTCCATCTTTGGCAACTATCTTTCTTTTTCAGAGTTCAGATCTATGGTGTGGAATCATATTGGGGAGCTATTTCTTCTGGATTGAAGGTTGGAATCTTCATAGGTTGAGGTGAGTTGCAAGTAGTCTAGCAAGCAAGGTAAAAGAGTGTGATGTACAAATAGATCAAGAGGTTTTGGTTTGGAAAACTTGTAACTCTCTCTTTGTGTACCTTGTAACCTCATTTTCATATAGTGAAGATTTTTAGGCTGATCAACTCAAGGATCCAGGGTTGTTTCTCCTTTGAGTTTAAAGGAATTTTTATCCTAATTAACAAATACTTGTATTCTTGTGGTGAGTGATTATTATGAGTAGAATTTCTGTTATGAATGTCACTTAATTTCAATTTATTATTGCTTGTATTGGATACCTATGAGTGATATGGGACTATCAAAATTAAATTTTTTTCTTTCCTAAACACAAAAAAATTAATTTTTTTTTTTTTTTTTTTTTGGGTCTTCTCCAAGTAAGCCTAAGATCAGCCCAAGGAGGGGGGGGGATAAAACTCAAATTTGGGAACTCAGCTCAAAGTCATGCAAAATGACAAATTAACCAACAATGCTCGCAGTTGAGACGCAAGTGTTCTCATTAGCGATGACAATAATATCGTATTGTGAATTCTTGTAGAGTTCGTTTTACATAATTATTCTTGTTTATAATCAAATAACATAAAAAATAAAATAAATTCACATTTCGTACCAACAATGTACCTGTCGTATCCAGGGCATGCCTTTCTAAAATCTACTATAATCATATTACACCTATGCCTTCAAATGCCCTAAAACGAGTAAAACTTGTGCTCTCTATTCTTCATCACTGCTTGGTCAACTAAAACTTGCACATTTGATTTATAGGCTATCTAATTTAGCTGACGTTTGGAACCCTATTTTTGGCCCCCCTCCCTTTTTTTTGGGCCAAAAGTTGCACGAAATTGATAAAATTGTAAAAAGTTAAAAATAATTGATAAAAGTTAGAATTTTTTTGTATTTTTTTGAGACTCCAAATATCACCTTAGTTTCACTTGGCCCATTCTGGCAATTATCATTACAAAAAACAAAAGAAAAAAGAACAAAAATGCTATATGTCTATTACACACACCAGACGTGTGATATTCTTCATTAATATTTTGACAAAATGAAACTAGAAAGTGTTAAGATTTAAAATATAAGGAGTAAAATTAGATTGGGAATAAAGTACATATATGCTAAGTGTAATTGTTACGATCCCATGAGCATATATCATATGAGTTGTATTTGTTCCACATCAGTAGTATGAGACGGTAATGCAATGCTCATATATCTTGAACTCTCTCCCTTCAATAACTAGTTTTTAGAAGTAAGTTCTCTTAAAGCATATAACAAATGATATCTAACATTCACCATCTCTCCCATCCACTATAGTACAGGAGGTGACACCAACAAAGCAGTATTAGCTCGGCAACGTCGACATTGTGCCTAAATTATAATGCAAAATCTGCCTATGCGATTGCAGAGCCTAGTGGAATGTAACGATTCCGGAGGTATGCAGAGACTGTAGTGCAAAGTAGAACTACGAAGCGTAATAAAATGTTACGTTCTCATAGGCATATAAAGGTCATACCAGTAGTAAGTGATGTTTATATACCTTGAATTTCCTCCCCTTCACCCCTAATTTTTAAGAGTTAACTTCTCTAAAGATATATAACAATAATTTACCCTCGAAGAATAATAGAGCCAAAGAACGAAAACAAATAGAAGAATCAATACAAAATGAGCTCAGAAACCCCAGTTAAGGTGAGAGGAATACTTCATATCCAGCAAACTTGTGAATCTTTATCAAACCAAAAGGCAGAAATTACAGCTAGTAAGACAGCAAGACATCGCATACAGAAGAGCAACTCACAAACCCGAAAACCAAAAAACATAGTCTTTGTCATATGCCCCCTGCTCTGACTAAAATTTCCAACAGCCAGAATCCCAAAAATTATAAACAAAATAAATACCGCTTCTTGTTGATCGATTCGCAGTTTAGCATTATTACTGACCATCCAAATCAGGCTTCTTCACCAAAAAGAAATACATTGGTGTAAAGATCTCTTTCCTGAAACACCCGTTAATAGAGATATGGGTCAGAAGTATCCTACAAACTTAGAATCATGGTTAAATTATACAATTAAATAAACTTCAGGAGCTCACCTCTCAATTTTTCTTGTTCAATCGAAATTCAGATGATAATTAAAAGGGATCTCGGATCAGAAATATTTATTTTAATGTTCTGATAATAGTAAAGAGCACTTCTCCGTCCAAATCTCAATCTCCCCCCCCCCCCCAAAAAAAAAAACAAAAAAAATCCCCCAATGACTAAATATTTATCCCTTTCATTAACTAAACCAAGATAGGATTAACAAACCATAAGCCCGGATAAACCACTTAGGGCTGATAATGGCCAAGAAATTCACAATGGTAAATTATCTATGCTATACAAGAGCCCTAAGTTCAATCGAGTCAGTTCGAATTCTAAAGGGTTAAGCAGCAGCAGTTTGTTTGTTTGAAAAGAAGTTGCCCAGAAGCAAGATAGTAAACTAAAAATATTACTAATTGCTATTAACGCACACAAAAAGAAAGACGAAAAATTATGAGCCGGAAAAATCTCACCTTCCGCCATCAACTAGCCCTTCTGCAGCTTTCTCCAAGAAAGCTTGAACCCTTTGACTTCCCTTGGGGGCAATTCCGGCATATTCTAGAGCCTTGACCTTAAGGGATGAAAATCAAAACATAAATTAACTAATCCCAACATGTTGGAACAGAAAACACAGAAAGGCCCACAGTAATTATTGAGAGCAAAAATTCACATGAAAATGCACTTTAAAGTGCAAAGTTACTATTTTAATGAGAAAACACCTTCCAACCACACACTCAAACAAGAATAATACAATAATAATTAGTGGCATGCTGGCAGTATGTGACTGTGTACAGCCCTTACCATGTTTCTGGTAACAAAACGTCCAACGGCTGTTAAACGGAAGCTACTCAATGAGAAATGACTTTTATCCAAAGGCAAGTACCAAGGAACGGGTGACTCTGCTGCGAGATCTTTCTCCCATATAACCTTGATAGACCAAAAAAAAAAAAAAAAGAAAAGAAAGAAAGAAAGAAAAAGAATATAGGTGCCAGTTATCGTAGCCATTTTGGTTTATCTATATAGAATCAATCAGATAACAAAAAGTTAGCAGACCAGTAATTTGCTACTCACTTCAAAGCCTGCTTGCTTCAGAGCTTCAAGGCATTGTCCTGTAAGCCTAACATCAGGAAGACCATTACCAAGCTCAATTTCTGCCTGCGTCAATGAAATATTAATATAAATACAAGTACCTATATCAACTAATATTAAAAATAATAATAGAAACTAATTGCAAGCTACTTTGTACTTCCAGACACCTTGATTTTTTGGTGCTCTTTGTTATTACGATCGAAGGAGTTAGTCATACACCATTCGTAAGCAGCAAAACACTGACCGGGCTTCAATACTCTATAAATCTCTTTGTAGCACCCAACCTTCAGACCAGAAGATCAAAAATTAATTCAAAATAGGGTGGGGAATTGAAAACGAAAGAAAAGTAGAAAAGCAAACAAACTTAATATGTTAGAAGACAAGAGCTACAGTTTTCATAAAATAAATATTTTAGATATATCTACCGCATCTGGAGCATGACAGGTAGCCTCAATTGCATATATTGCATCAAAACTATTGTCAGGAAATGGCATCTTCATGAAATCTGCCTGCATTATTATGAAACAATAATCAAAGCCTGGAAAAATGATTGGAACAAAATAATGAATTTATTTAGAAGACCACTAACCTTCACAAGGTCACAAGTCCCATCTACTTCAGCATTGCGGTTCAATACCTGCAGAATGGTAAAAGCACCTAAGCATTGCACCGCCGGAATGATAAAGAGTTTTTCTTCCTTTTTTTTTTTTTTAACTTTTTTTAACAGATAAAGAGGAATATGGCAGAATTTCAATAGTTACACAGGATCTATTTAACTGACAGAAATGGAATGCTATCATCCTTCTTTGATTATGAATTCAAGCTCAAATATAACTATGTTTTTTATGCTACTAATAAAAGAATTCCCGCTAGAAAGAGCATTGATCAACCGCATTAAGAAATTATAAATTCTAAATAATAGACATTTGTTCTTATGGATCACCTTTTTACTCCATGTAATTTTTGTCACATGGTAAAACAAAAGCATTTACCTTTCCTCTTGATATCTGATATTCATTGTTGTTCAGGCCTGTAACAGAAGTCATGCTGCCAGATATCACCAACAAACAGATTCTCAGATCCAACTCTTGCAAATAGCAAAATGAGTTACCTAATGGAACTATTCAGCCCTTTTTCTGAATAAAACTGAAATCAGCATAAGTCATACAAGGAATAATACCAGCAACCCCATTTCTAAAGTTGTGGCTCATACATGTTATACCATGACCAGATAACATCTTCTCACTTGGTTATTTGTGCTACATTCAGAAAGATTCATGAAAATAAACCCCCAAAAACACTAAACCCATGCTTCAAATCGTTACCATCGAGGGAAGGAATGCACATGGGAATAAACATCCTCCCTTGTCAGCAGCAACTATGGTTTTCTGACTTACGAAAAAAAAAAAAAAAAAAACTACAGTTTTCTGGCAATGATGGGAGTGGTTTTACAAAAGATGTATACAATAGATACATTAGTAGATTCAGTATAACATATGGATTGAGATGAACAGTGTGTTGTCCAAGCAAGATATCAGGCATACAGTACAGTGAATGTGGGAAATAGGGTGGGGATAGTGACAGAACAGTGGATTAGTTGTGTATAGATCAAAGGAGAAAAAGATAACATAATTTTACTGTTTTGAAAATATATAACCCTAGGTTGTGTGATGGTATCCAATTGGTTCAAGTTTAATATTTGTTATTTTAAAAGGGGAAATATGGACGTTTGAAGCAGTCAGCTGGGGCAACCACAACAGTCAAAAGATCTCCTTGGTCCAGCTAAATAATTCCAAAACGGGGTGGAGGAAGGGAATTGCCTTGCTTCTAAAACCTCGAGGGTTAAAATTCCAATTCACCATCAAATCAAACCTTTCAAGCATCAGCAAATATGAAATATAACTAGGACACAGCATACAAATGTTTTAAAAGCATCACTCAGATTACATACTGGCCCCTAAACCATAGTTCAAAGAAGAAAACCAAGCAAAGCACAAAATCAACAGCCATATCCAAGAACAAATCAGGTTCACCCATGAATAATACCTGAACTTAGCAATTTCCCTTAATGGTCCACCAATGCCACACCCAACATCTAACACCTACAGCAATAAGAAATAGCTAAAACTCATCTATCTCAAAAAATAACTCATCATAAGTCAGTTCACTATTCATTTCTGATATTCTATTGTAAAATCAACTAAAGTGAAAAGACCTTCTGTCCAGGTTTTAGGCCCAACTGTAAAGCAAGGAAGTGCTCATGTCGCTTAATGCTCTCTTTAAGAGACTCCCCTTTCCATCTGCAGGCACAAATACATGACCATGTTTAGGTCCTCATCATCAACGATTGTAACGGAACAGCAGAAAGTGGTGTAAATTTCTTGGGCCAGAAATTGAAAAAATGTGGAAAATGGAAAGGGAGCATTTGAAAGAGCATAAATATTATTGACCTCGCTGCAAAATGGAATGCCTCTCCCCAGCCATATTCATAGAAGCTGGTAACAAGATCATAATATTTATTCACCTGAAAACCACAAGGCAATATCTATAGATGGTGTACTGCTATTTCGTAAATCCAATTAACTTTGCATCCGAATAGAAAATTTACAGCGTGCATCACATGAGCCCAGAGTAAGAGATATCACACTTCAAAAAAAACATCATTAAATGGGTGCACCTGATAGTCGTGAAGTTGCGAATTTGGGACTCAAATAACGATTTGAATTTCTTGAAGCTTCTAAGGGCTCATTTAGTTTATTTTTCTATTTTTTGTTTTCTATTTTCTGTTTTTGTTTTTGAACTCATGTTCCATTTTATGCTTTTGAAAACAAGGAAAATAGCTTAAAACGATTTGGCCACCTGTGTCTTCAAAACTTGTTTTAGAAAACAGAAAACGAGTTTACACATAAAATGAAAAATGGCAAAAAGTCGTTTTGAGTGCTTTTAACTCAAAATAAGAAAAATCTCAAAACAAGAAAAACAGAGCATTTTCTGTTTCCTTATTTTGAGACTTTAAAATATAAAATAAAAACAAAAAACAAAAAAGCAAACCAAATGCCAGCTACTATTTCGGTTTTGAGGCAAGAAAAGTGTGCTACTTATTCTTTATTATTTTCAGATTACTCCAGAAGATACTACAAGAATTAGACCACCAAATAGAATGAAAAAAATTGGTTTTAGAACCCTCCATCATGGAAGGCCAGTTGACTTCTAGAAAAATGTAGACCACAAAATATCACCTACTTGCAGCTATATTCTAAGCCGTCCTAAAAAGAATTCTGATTTTAATTAAGGGGCTGATATATCGGGCAGTGAAAATCATCAATGCATGAAACCAAAGAAATGAATGCTGGTAGCCTTGTCTAAAATGAATAATCAACACAACATGGCAAGTTTCCCTCATGATGAAAAGAAGTGAAAGTTAAATTACAGGATTCTACTGCAGTAGCATTTATAAAGAAGCTAACTTAAGAATAATTCTAAACTCAGATATTTTATACAAGAACTAAGATAAATAGTCAACTTAAGAATAATTCTAAACTCAGATATTTTATACAGGAACTAAGATAAATATACAACAGTACAACATACAACCATAAAAAAATGCGGGCTGTACACAAAGAATGTTAAAATGGAATTTTAGCGTGTTTTGCATAAACGGTAAAGAACGTTAAAATGGAATTTTATTACCATGTCAGTATAGTTATCCTTTCTCTCTTTCTCTTCACCCCCATAATAACCGTGATACTTCTCATACCTGAACCATTACACAGATACATTTGCACAATATTCATATATATATATTATATATATATATATATGAAACATAAGGCAAAAATGCAGATCTGCAACAATGAACACAACCCAGGATCTCCAACAATGAAGTTGACTACAAGCGTTGAAGATTGAATTATCCGTACTAAATAATGTCATTCTTTTACACATGCAACATTTAAATTCGACTGTTATTCCTGATAAATTCTACAATTCTACAAAAAAAAATGAAGGAAATGGGGGAAAACTACAGTTCCTCAAAATTCAATTTTCAATGGATAAGGATGGCATGGCACTGGCAGCTCAATAGCTTAGTAACCAAACCAAACCAAACCAAGCATTTTCCCACTAGATGGGAGCTCAATAGCTTAGTATGCTAATATAATCATGGTCCAATAATGCGTGATTAAAATACATATTAACAGCAAAGAGTACATTTTTGAGTAAACTGAAACCAATGTCATGGTGTCAACGTATTCAATAACATGTTCAAAGAACTTGAAAATTATACATATTTATGTTTCACCAAAAAATATCTCAAATTTATATTTCTTAGGCCTTTTCTCCTAGAAGTAGAGTGGTTAAATTTTTATTTATTTCAAACATTCTCCTCGAAATATAGTGGTTATGCATGCTCCATATGACCTTTTTTCCCCTTCTCTACATTTTTCTTCTTTATTCTTCCACAAGTGCTCTGAAAATCTACCTTGCAAATAATTTAGGGTGTGTTTGGTGCACCAAAGGTTGATAAAAATCTCTGAAAATCTCTATAAAATTTTACACATTCCCGCCTTCTTAAAATTCAAAAAACATTTAATATCTTCAAAAAAAAGTCGATAACTTGAATTTGGTTAATCAAATAGCAAAAATTTTTCTCCATTCTCACCATAGACTCCCAAGCTACCAAATGACACCCATTTTAACTATTTTTTATGGCGTTTTTAAAACCGTTCCAACGGATTGTAGAAACCGCTCTGACGGAATCGCGCGGACAACTTTCGTTCAAACGGTTTTTACAATCGGTTTAGACGGATTATAGTGTAAAGAAGTCATGACTGCCTAAAATTTTGAATCCGTCCAAACAGAAATCCAATCCATTAGAACGAAATTGTACTATTCATCTCCAAAAAACGCAGTTTGAGCAGTATACACCAAACACAAAAGATTTTCCCAAACTACATTTTATCTCATTTTTTCTCACTTTTTGGTGCGCCAAACGCACTCTTAGTAGGGTAGTAGACTAAACTGGCAGTTCAATTGAAAGATCAGTAAAATCAGCCAGACCAGGAAATGTAGTTCACCTTGGATAGGAAAATTAATTGTGCAACAATTTACTACATTTTGTTTTAAAACTGACACAAATTCCCAGAAGATCCACACAAGGCATAAGGGACATATAAACACGTGCAGCAATTCTACTGTTTTTTCAGATCAAAGCTGAGTACTATCAGCCAGATTGAGTGTAAAACATCTAGTATTGTGATTTCACACCCAGAAATGTACGTGGACTCAAGTATGAATATCTGATGCGTTTGGCACATCAAATTTTGGTAAAAATTTTTTAAAATCTTTGAAAATCTCTAAAAATCTCTATACATTTTTATACATTCCCGCCTTCTCAAAATTCAAAAAAAGTTCAATACATTTCAAAAAAAAAAGTAAATAACTAGAATTTTGTTAATCAAATAGCAAAAAAATTTTTCACTATTTTTACTATAGACTCTCAAACTATCGAATGACACCCACTTTGACTATTTTTTGTAGGGTCGTAGAAACCATTTCAACGGATTATAGAAACCGTTCCGACAGATTAGCGCGGCCAACTTCCGTCCAAACGGTTTTTATATTCCGTTTGGATAGATTGTAGTGTAAAGAAGGCATGACTGTCCAAAATTTTGAATCCGTTTAAACGGAAATTCAATCCGTTAGAACAGAAATCTTACTATTTATATCCAAAAAACACGGTTTGAAATATGTGTACCAAATGCAAAAAATTTCGCCAAACTACATTTTATCTCACTTTTTATCACTCCAAACTCATCCCTTGCATAAGTATGTAACCTCCCTGAACCTTAATTTTATTTTAATTCAAAAGTTGGGTATTGACAAATAGTGAACTTTTCAATATATTTACATTATATTATATAAGGAAATTTAAAAAAAAAAAAAAAAGTCCAAAAATTCCATTTTTTGAATTGAAAACTTGAAATTCCAAATATATAAACTTTTATTGCACCTACTAAATCTTCAGTTGCGCTTACTGCAAAACCTCCATGCACCTAGTTGACCAAATTTTTAAAGTAAAAATGCACTTAGAATTGCAAATTTTCAGTTTATGCAAATGAATTGTCAATCCAAAAGTTCATTTTTTTTTCCAAAAAACTTTCCCTATTATATACAGATATAAGATGCAATTTTTATTATTATTAAGCAATTTCCTCGAAATTAAATGGAATTTTTTTCTTTTCTTTTTTTGGGGGGGGGTTTGGAGAATCCATGTGAAATCTTAAAAAAAAAAAATTTCTTTACCACCCAATCTTTTTTTATAAAAATTAAAAAAAATCTAAGTCCCAATATAAAATTTAAAAATTACAACGGCAAAAATATTTGTCATATAACTTGGAAGAAAAAATATAATAAAAAGAGTGGCAGAATAGCTTTCAAAAGGATCCGCTAGTCCTTCTCAAGCATGACGAGTAATGTGACTCAATACCGCGGAACACAGATCAATCACAAGAAATTAATCATTACCTTATTAAAAATTACTGACAATTTATTAAAATTTCTAAAAATTTTTAATAATAATTCATTATTTATTATAATAAGAATAACAAATTTACAAATTATTTTATTTTATCTCCGTTCCAAACGCATTAAAACTCCAATATCAAAGGAGCAAAGATGAAGACAATAGATATCATTCCGTAGAGCACGAGATTACAAATTGAAAAATGATACCAAACATGACGTTAGTCCACTCAACTCAAAACAAGTGAAAAAAAAAAAGAACCTAAAAGAAGAGAGAATATACTTGTCGACAGCAGAAAGAACGTCCTCTTTCTCGATCTTTCCGCCGAGTCCAGAGGCGAGATCCAACGCTCCGGCTTTCGACATCTCAAATCGAATTGCTACAAACAGCGACGAGATCTAAAAAAATAACACAAAAAAACAGAAATCAACCCAGTGTAATTCAGAGCGTGATGGACAAAACCCAAATCCAGAAGCAGTTCAAAACACCCTCGGCGAAATGTGGGCAGCCGTGTAAACTGATCGGCGCCATTACACAGAGAGAGAACCCTTACATGGAAAGTGGAAACCGGAGAGCGAGAGAGAGAGAGAGAGAGTGAAGCGATGAGTCAGACTGGAATTGTCGTTTTACAGAGACAGAAATTTCTTTTGTGGCGGCCAAGCCACGAGGCAATCCTAGTTTTGAAGACTGGGAGCTCGCAGCAGATGTAATCCTGTGCGTTTCAACCCACGAAGTCCCAGTGTTCCGCCCAATTGCTGACGGCAGAATTGTGTGAAAAGAGATACTTGGTGAAACTGACTCAAGTAATTTTTCTTTTTTAATTTCCCGTAGTACTCATTAATTGCCTACTATAAAAAAAAATAAAATAAAAAAATCAGAAGTTCTATTTATACTCTAAAGTATTCATAAACAAAAAAAAACCAAAATTATCATTATACACATTGTTTACATTAACCTTAAGATATGTTTGATTAGATTTCGTATTTACTCCTGAATGGTTACTGATCTGGGTTTGCTCATAACTATTAGATGTTCATCGGGTTACTAATTTTAGGGGTCAAAAAATTAATTAAGGTGTGTACAAATTATTCTGGACATCCTGAATTATCTAAAAATATATATATAAGATTTTTTTGAGTTACAAGAGTTGCAGTGCAAATGGGCTAAAAATGCAAGATTAATGGTCATGATTTGATTACATTTCAATAAAATATAACTTTTTATATTCTGCATCGATAGTGTTCTAATTAGATTTATTTTAACTTTTATTTTTATTTTAAAATAAATTTTAATTAAATAAAATTAGAACTATTAGATCATTATAAGAAAATCAATACTCTTCATCCATGCACTTCAACTTTTGTAGTGTATTTTTTGCACTGCAACCCCTAAAACTTATTTTTTTTGCCCTTAAAATATTTTAAACATTTTAATAATACTTAATATATTTTATAAAAATTTAAGAATGTTAGTATTGTTTCGAGTTAAACCTTTAACTTTTTAGGGGTAGGGTAAAAAAAAATGAAGCATCATAAAAGTTAAAAAATATATATAACAATTATTTTCATTATAATTATTCGCATAATTTTTTTTAAATCTATACCAAACTCATCCTTAAGTTAGAATAACAAGTGGTCCCATTTGGGATGAAGGGCTCATTGAGGGTTGAGATTGGAAGAAGGGCACATTGAGGGATAAATCTATTGTCTTTTTATTTTTTTAAATTATAATATAAAATAAAATTGATTTAATATTTTATTTTTATTTTTATTCAGAGAGGGTAAGTTTCATCTTGAAACACACGTCACTCCCTTATTTGGCATGTCCAAGTAAAGTAATCCCTTTTTGACTTCGTATCCTTGTTAAGCATTTGAATTATTAATAAATTGATTGATTAGATCCACAGATCAAGGGAGAGAATTTTGGGCAATCCCACCAAATTTTTCTTGTTATCGCAATATTAAGGAAATGTTTGGTTGTTGTCGAGTTGCTGGGGGGTTTATCTGCTCCTTAATTTTAGGATTTAAAAAAAAAACGAAATGTTTGATTGTCAAAAAAATAATAACAAAAAAATCAGAGTAAGAATAAAAATGAAAATAAAATTTTAATATTTAAGTTAGTACGAAATTAAAATTAAAATTTATTTTTTAATATTCAAGTTCCGTTTGGTAATATTTTTAGTTTTCGTTTTTCTGTTTATATTTTCAAAATTTTGTAAACTGGTAACAGATACATGTTTGTTAAATCTGTTTACATTTTTTTGTTTCCAAAAAAATAAAAACTTAAACAGAAAAATGTAAATAGAAAAAATGTGTTTTCACTTTATTTTCTTTTTCTGTTACAAACATTTTGTCAATTCTAATATTTTGTCCATTTTTATTACATCATATTAAAATAAATTATTTTATTCAAATATTTTTATTAAACTAAAATTATTTTAAATAAATAATATAATTAAATTAAATTAATTAAATTAATATGTAATATCTATTATTAATTTATTTCTAATAAATAATTAAATTAAATTAGTTAATTTAATTAATAAGAAATATATATTATTAAATTATTTTTAATAAATAATAAAATAAAATATATTAATTTAATTTAATAAATAATTTAATTAATAAAAATATATTTTATTAAATTATTTTTAATAAAAAATATTATAATTTAATTATTTAATTTAATTTAATTTAATAACTAATTTAAAATAATTAATTTAATAATATTAGACATATTTTATTAAATTATTTTAATAAATATCATAATTAAATTATTTAAATTATTTTGAAATATATTTTATTCAATTATTTTTAGTAAATAATATAATTATATTATAATTAATATATTTTATATTTTCTGGATTAAATGATATAATATTTATATTTTACTTAATTATTTTTAATAAATAATATAATTAAATTAATAGAAAATATATTTATTAAATTTAATTAATTTTTAAAAAAACTAATAAAATTGAATATTTTATGAAAATAAAAAATTAGTAATTGTAAACAAAATTGTATTTCCAAACGTAGTTTCAATTTTCATTTCAGAAAATAAAAACAACAACAGAAAACAAAAAAAACATAAAATATAAATATATAAACGTAAATAGAAAAATGAAAGCGTTACCAAACGGCCTCTAATATGCATAAATAATACAACAGAAGTATTAATTAAAACATTAAATTATCCTCCCATTTTTTAAAAGCACATTAAATAAATGAGAATAATTTTATAAATTCACGGGCTTTAAAGAGTTCCTCCTTTTATTGAGACCTGTTTGATGGCACTAAAAGTCACAAAAACTTACTAATTTTAACTAATCTTTGTATTTTTTCAAATCGAATTTCTTCACATATTACCTTTATGTCATATATTTTTACTTTTATTGTACTTTTTTAGCTAACTTTTTGTTAACCAAACACCCTCTAAAAATCTTCAAGTATTACATCGAATTTGAAATTTATAATTTCGTAAATATCAAAATTCTTTAGTTAAGGTGCATTGATCAAATATTAGCTTAATTAGCAGAAATTCCTTAATCAACAGAAATATTAAAATTTCTTATTTCCTTAATTTGTCAAATATGAAGCAAATATTGAAATTTCTTAATTAACGAAGATTTTCATTCTAAAATCTAATGTGAAAGTATGTTTTTCAGTTTAAAAAAAAGGGTATGCTTTCATAAAAACCAAAAACCGATTTTCCCAAGATATAATGATACATACGTTTTCGGAAAAATCTAACAGTCATACAAATGTGTCTTAAATAAGACTTCAGCCTCTCACCAATAAGTTTCTTTCATAAAAACCAAACAGTCAATACAAATTTCATAAAAACCAAACAGTTAATACAAATGTATACAACTACGATAGGTGTCTTTTGAAAAAAAAAAAAAAAAAAAAAAAGAACCGTCGTACGTGTGTCTGTTGGATGAAAAAATTAAAATAAATTTAAGTTCCGCCTTTGACAAAAAAAAAAAAAAAGAAAAAAGAAAAAGAAAAATCCAAGAATTATACAAATATGTTTAAGCACTGTTTGGTGTGCTAGAAAATAAAAAAAAAATCTCTGAAAAATTTAAAAAAATTTTAAAAGTTATTCATTTTTTATCTCACGGCACGAAGTAGGAACCCTCACTTTATCTCATTTTATCTCACTTTTTATCACTCCAATACACCATTGAAAGGAAAATTTTAATTTAATTTAAATTATAACAATTAGGCTTGGTTTGAATACAAAAAAGTTAGTTTTTAATTTTTGTTACTTTTTTCAGTCTTATATGACTTTTTTACTAAAATTTAATTTTATTCTTAAAAGTTATAATTTTTAAACATGTTAATCATATTTATAAAAGAAAAAAGAAAAATTCACGTTCATTCATTAAAAAAAAACACTAAAAATTAGTTTTTTTTTTGTTTTTTAACTTTTACCTAAATTAACATAATTTATTTTATTTTATTTTTTACAAATGTGATTCACCCCAAAAATTTATAACTTCTAAAAAAAATTAAGTTATATTGAAAACTGAATAAAACTAAAAATAAAAAATAAAAACAAATTTAATTTTGGGAACCAAATGAAGCCTTAATTGACAGGGGCTAAGGAAGTATTACTCCGAAGGGAACATGTCCACCTAAAAAAAAAATTATGCTATTAATTTTTTATTTTTATTTTTTGTTAATATCATCTTACATGTTTAATTGTACTCACCCAAGAAAAGAAAAAAATTAACTCAATACCAATTGTGCCTATCCAAAAAAGAAAAAAAAAATTAGCTTAATACCAATTATACCCACTAACAAAAAAAATAAATTTTATTCCAATACAATTGTACCTAATCTATCAAATATAATTAAAAAATATCTAACCTCACTTTAACTCTTTCCTATCTCTATCTCCTCTTTCTAACTACAGTCAAGCCCCTTTTTTTTATTCCTCCAATATAACCTTATCAACTGTTTATGTGTCTTATAATTAGTACTCATCAGTGGTGTACTCAAGATTTGAAATTTACTTATACTGAACAAAAGATTTAAAGATAAAGTGGGTTAGATTATAAAAATTGAAACTAGATATAAGTTAAATAAAATATTTAAAGGCAAAATAAACTAGACTATAAAAATTTAGATCGGACCAAATTTTAAAAAATTATATTTTTTAAATTTAAAAAAAAAATTAATAAGTCAAGTGACTTGTTAAGAACTCCATTCAAACCGGACACATTTTAAATAATGAGTCAACTTTGACTTTTTTTTTTTTTTTTTTGGGGACATTCATTAAATAAGTAGAGTTTGAATTTAAAAAAACTCAACCAATAACCTTAGTGTCTACTTGTGCAATTTCTAATATTTTTTATGCATATAATATATTCGTATATATATTAATATAAGCAAAATTTATATATTTTAGGTTATTTATTCCCTTTCAATTTAAAATTTTTAAATTCTTACTTATTTGACCGGCGAACGCCTTATTAATTATCATGTAATTTGAATGTTGAAATTTGAATTTTATAAATGTTAGATCTGTTTAATAATATAAATTATTATTTAATATTATTAAATAAATTATCTAATTTTTAAAATATTTAATATAAATAAATTTTAACAATTTAAACCTAAACCTTAACAATTTTTAACAAGTTAAGCTTAAAATTTTTAAGTTATGTTAACCCAAACTCAACTCAATCCCTATCGCAAGCTCAGCACAGCCACCGCCATGGGAAAACCCAACCCCAACTCCACTTATCTACATTCCTAGTTTAACAATGCGAATTTTGGAGATATAGCATTTTATTAGGTAAAATGCCTACCATATCAAACAAAGAATTAGGGTGGATATAGACTCCAAACCTAAAATTTCAAATTTAGTCCAGCTAATCTCTTCCGACCTTAAAAAAATTTTTAAGTTCGTTAAATTAAGGCACCGTTTGGAAAGAGTAGCCATTAACATGTGTTAATGACTACTTCAATAGTAGTTGAACTTTTTTACTCTCTTATATTTTAATCTTCTTTTAAACATTCGAGAATAAAAATATCAATTTATCCTTACAAGTTAGCAACCTAAAAAAAAAAATAATTTTTTTTCTTTTCCAAACACAAAATTAGCCAACTTTTTTAATTAACTACTAACCTAACTTTTTTTTAGCTACCATTAGTACATGCTGATTTTTCCAAACGGTGCCTAAAACAATTATATTTGTGAAAATTAGTTAGGATTCATTCTAAATTAATTAGAAATTTATGTTTTTAATATTTTATGTATTTATATACGATTCAATTTTTAGTTCTTATATTTTTTTATTTATTTCGGTATTAATTTTTTTATTAAAAAATTTAATTGAAAAGCTGCTTTAAAAGTAAATAAGTTCAAGGGGTCGGAGAATTCAAAACTTAATCAGGCCGATTGTTTTAGACCCGGTCCGGTCGGATAGCTAATTAAATGCAGCCGACACCCGCACCCGCTCTCCCGCAAGCGTTCTGCGCTCTCCATCTCAGACCTGTGGAAATCTCAAAGCCCGAAGATCAAATTCAATACAGTAAACTCTTCATACCCCTTCTAATTATTGTTTTTTGTTATCTCTACCTATTTTGTATATGTATTTGCATAGAAAGAGCTTATGCTTGTGTTGTTTTGTTGCGTTTTCTTTTGACTTCTGGAAATTATGATTTGACCAGCAATTTGAACAAACCCTAAGATTACCTTGACAATCTTTGCATGACATATCGGTGATTCTAGCAGCGATTAATTCGGGGAATATTTGGGTTGCTGGTTAGGGAGTATAATTTTTCAATTGTTAAGGAGGGAGTATAATTTCAATGTTCTCCATCTGTTTGTCCGGTGGTAAACTTGAGAAAAAGAGAAAGGAGAAGAAAATTTGAAATTCCATTCTCATTGAGTTTAATATCCGATGATGAGAAAACTCCAAGTTATTTTTTATTTTTTTTTCATTGTTAATACTATTGGGTAAGGGTAACTCTGAGAGTTAGCACTTCAATTTCTATTTGTTTCACATTTTTGATAACTTGGGTACAAGAAGAATTTTTTTTTTATAAGCTTGAATGTGTCAGAATATAATACAGTACCTTGTTTGATAAACGCTCTGTTGTTTTTGAAAAAGAGGAATCATGTGGTAATCTTATGAGTTTATAGCTAGGAAATTCTCTCCAAACCTGTAATGCAGGATCCTTGTGCAGTGTGCACTGGATTGCCCATTTTTATTATTAAAGTTTTGAAATGGTGGGTTATAGTCAGAAAAGTTTTGAAATGGTGGGTTATAGTCAGAAAAGTTTTGAAATGGTGGGTTATACAGCCCGCAATGTTCTACCATGTTGGATTTATAGAGAGAGAGAGAGAGAAGGGGGTGGCCCCTTCCGGCTGGCCGGGGGGTTGCAGGTGATGTCACAACTTAGAAAATGAATGAAATTTGGAGTGTACGGCATTTAATAAAGCATTGGAAGTGTAGAAACTTCACGAAATGTAGTTTATGAACTTGTTCCAATTCAATTGTTATCTTTATTGTACAGTGTGCATATTCATGGAAACATAAATCTTTATCTATGTGAACAGTAAATTTGCTTTAGATTTTAGTTACACCTGTGTGATAAAGTAACTTTGATGGAGATAACCATAATGCAGAAGTACCAAAATCATTGGTAGAAGGGGAATACCTCAACAAAGTGAGATAAGGTTTTGATATAGGTTGGACTGGATCTGGCGTTCTTTTTATTATTTCTTCCGTCCACTGTTTAGTTGATCTGCCTTGCATTTCGTGCTGTTTGCTTTATGATTGTGTTTGTTTATTATATTATCTTTACCAGTAGAACCATCATGTTATAATTTTGATTTTGTTGTTCAAACGATAAAATGGTGAGGAATCTGTCAGGTTGTTCTAGAAACTCAAGATTGCGATGGCGAGTGATGATGATTTTACCTTCTGTCAGGCAAGTTTTTGGAATTCACATACTGTAGAATGTTTACAATCTCATGACCTGTTTCTCTTAATTGATTTGAATAAATATGTCTTCATTTCGTTTTGTTGTGGTGAGCTGTATGTTGACCACATTCTATAACTTATATGAGCTTCAAGATGGCTTGTTTTTATTCAGGTTGGTTCACCTGCTGACCAAAGTGGTCTGGAGGCACAGAAGGCTATGCCAGATATTAGTGGTGTCACCTTAAAAGACGAGTCTGCAAGTGATGCTAATTGTAGTCAGCATAATGGTATTCTGTGGAAAGATAAGGTGCCAAGTAATGCCATTTCAAAGAAGGCAGCAACGGTTGGTTCTTTGTCTTTTAATGTTATTGATACATCACCTCGAGGACAGTCGACTGAACTGCCAAAAGAAGCAACACCTGAAGACACCGATAACTCAATTAGCAGACCACAGCAACAGAAGACCCCTGCTAGAAAGCCTGCACCTCGAGCAAAGGTTCCTTTTGAGAAGGGTTATAGCCCAATGGATTGGCTTAAGCTTACTCAAAAGCACCCTGACCTTGCAGGTACTAACTACTCAAAATGTCTCATTGTCGAAATGCTGCATGATGCTTCTGGTTTATAATCTCAGGAGACTACAAGAGAATAGATTTTTGAAACTACGAAGGTTGGACTCTTCTGAAAAGGTGCTTTGTCTGTGTTGGAAACTTGTTTAAATATGCTGAATTATTTTTAAATTTTTTTAGAACTGAAAGACACTCTTTGAACACTTGGGGGATGTAAATATCTATTAATACACATGAAATACATGGTAAATTTGAAGAAAGAAGTTGGAATCAAATAATAAAAATAAATCAATATGGATAATACGTGTTATTCCTTTCCCCTTAAAATTTTTAATTATAGGCATATTAAACACAAAACTATCCATTTTACTTATGAATAGAGCCTTTTAAAATAGATATAAATAAAATGTATATATATTTTCTGTATAAATGAGTAAATAGTTATGATTTTTATTTATGCATATAAAATATATATATTTATTCATTGGCAACCCGCTGTGTGTACTTACCCAAAAAAAAAAAAAAACTGCTTTGTGTCGTAATAGTTTTAAAAAGTATTGTGTTTGTGGGCAAAACTATTGTGTCAGTCTGCCCAAAACATTTTCTATTTGTGTCCTGATTGTGCCTTTGCTTTTGACTTTATTTTTTCTTTGTATTACGCTATTTTGGTTTATGGAGAGTGAAACCCCATATTCTTTGAGTAACATTGTTGTGTCAAGGCATTGGGTTTAGTTGAGTTAGAGTTGTCCTTACCAGCTGGCCATTAAGGCAATTGACTTAGGCCTCACGATTTTGGTAAGACCCCATATATATATATATAGTAATAGAATATTTAAGAGTGTCTTATTCCTCTAAGATCTCTTGTAGCCAATGGTGTGGTCTTTTACTGCCTCTCTTCTTAAGGATTTCAAGAGACAATGTCTTTTTCCTATATAATAATATTTATTATATTATTGGAATCCTCTTGATCTTCTCCACTTAATCCAGTTTCACAGCAGCTTTTTTTTTTTTTTTTTTTTTGGGCCTTGTCCTCTTTTCAAAATTAAGGGTGGGTTTGGAGTGATAAAAAGTGAGATAAATTGTGGGTTTGTAATTCGTGCAGTAACATAAAAAGTGAATTGCTTTTAGAGGTTTTTAGAAATTTTCAGCAAAAATTGGTGCGCCAAACGCACCCTAAATACTTCACAATAATCTAGCTTCACAGCAATTTCAATATGCATGTAGAACCCTTTTTGATCAATATGCATGCAGAACTCTTTTTGAACTCTTTTACTAGAAGAATTTTTTTTTTTTAACGATATGCCTCGTCAAATATTTCGACTTTACAGCAATTCTATCTTTTTTTTTTTTCAAAATTAAATGTTTCACAGCAATTTGACTTCTCAATTTCACAACAATTTCAATATGCACTCTTTTAGTAGAATTTTTTTTTTTTTTTTTTTTTTAGATAGAGCTCACCAAATATTTTTAGATAAGGCTCATCAAATATTCCACCTTAGGCCCCAAATATTGTAGGTCTGCCCCTGAGTTGAGTGGAGGCTTTTCCATTTTCCTAAATCTCGCAATTCGAGGTTTCTATTAAAATCTTCTCATGAAAGGGTCCTAACAACATTAGCATACTCCTTTCTTTCAGTGTTTCTGGTGTTACATTCCCTTTACATTTCTTGTATTTGTCACTTGCAAAAGATCTGCATTGTTATTGCTTTGATTAGGGCCAGGCCCATGATTTCTAATTACTGGGGGCAAAGATTACCTATAGTCAATTGATTGGAGAAGAGATGATATTTTTATATCAAAATTAGTTTTTTTCAAGTGATTTTGGTAATTTAATAAAATTCATGTGAATAATTTTGGAAAAACTCAAAATTATTTTAACTTAGGTAGTAACTACCCTTGAATATATGCGTCACGCTAGGGAAGGAGTTCGGATGTGAGTAGCAATGGGGGCAAAGTACCAAAGGAAATCTTGTACAACTGAAAAACAATAAAAGGCCTAAGTGCAATTTCCAAGAGAGTGGGGGCGCTTGCCCCCACAAGCCATTGCCCGAGTCTACCCATGGCTTTGATGCTCTCTCTTCTCTTTCTCCTTCCTCCCCCCCTCCCCCAAGGTTTAAATAAATTTAAAATAAGATTCATTTTGAGATTATGAAAAGTTTTTATCTTCTCCTTGAAGTTCCTCTTGAGAAGTCCAAATGAAGACGCCCCTATAGGTTTAGTCCAAGGAGCTCGTTAGATTAGGGTTATGCAATCATGCCTCCTAATTTACAAGTGAAACTTAGATTAAACCAGGATAATCTAGCCCTATTATTTGAGATATAAGAATATAATGTATTGTTTTCTTTTGAAATCCAAAAGTTCTAAATCCCTTCTAACTTATATTAATTATTGTATGTTTAATTCTTCTCTGTATTCCTCTAATTTTTCTATAGGATATTGTTATGTTGTTAATTTATTAGTAGTTTGGAATGTGGTACCATCATGTCTTGCTTTATGAAACACCAGCACATGGAAATTTCTAACTCAGAAAGAGTGAGCTTGAAATTTTGGCCATATGCCTTGAGAATTGCTCCTTGGCCTGTGAAATTCCTAATGGGATATGGTAAGCTACTTAATTTGATATGTAGCATAATGGTGTTTGGTTAATTTTGATCCTTGATATTATCATATATGTTTTTGTGAAAAGTAATAAATGATTTGTGTTAAGTCATTAATTGTTCCAAAAAGTTAAGTTATTAAGAAATTGGCCCAACGATGTATATCAAGATATTTTAATACTCCCTCTCACGTGTGACCCCGATTTGTATGTGGAGTAGAGGTAAATGAACCAAATTAACATGATGTACCAACACAAGCAAACAAAGTACACAATAATGAACAGGGAATAAGGAGATTCGAACGGGGACTAACGAGATTTGAATTCAAGACTTCTTAAAATTAGAGCTCTAATACGATGTTAATTTTCCCAAAAGCTTAATCTGTTAGAAAATAGACCCAACAATGTATATCAAGATATTTCAACACTCTGTCTCATGAGCGATCTTGGTTTGCACGTAGAGTAAAGACAAACAAACCAAAGCAAACAAAGTGCACTAATACAAGCAAAGATAGCGCACGACAATACATGAGGAATAACGAGATTCAAACTGAGGACCTTTTGGAACTAGAGTTCTAATACCATGTTAAGTTACTAATTGTCCCAAAAACTTAAATTATTAATATATGGGACTAACAATGTATATTAAGCTATTTCAACAATATGTATTAAAAAGCATCAAAGGAGCACAAACACCGATATGTGATGCATGACACGACATGATTTGGACACGTGGCGTGTAAAATTTTTAAAAAATACATGATATGACACAGCAAGGACATGCAAAAAAACATTTTTTTTATCTAAAGAAAAAATGAGAATTCTTCTTATTCTACGTAATTTGTGTTGTTAGATATCCTATTTATAGTGAAAGACAATCTCCTATTTATGGAAAATCCCTATAATTCTACCAATCAACTTTATGGTGGTATCAATCAATTACAGGAAATCAGTTACAACTAATTACAAGGCATTAATTGCAGGAAATTAGTTATAATTGCAGGAAATCAGTTCCTACAAATCCTCCAATCAAATCCAATTAGAATACCAACACTCCCCCTCAAGCTGGAGAATAGATATTTTTCAATCCCAGCTTGCTTGTGATCTTTTGAAAAATCGAACTTGACAAACCCTTAGTCAAAACATCAGCTAATTGATCTTCTGTAGGAATATAAGGAGTGCATATAAGGCCACTGTCAAGTTTTTCCTTTATGAAATGTCTATCCACTTCCACGTGTTTAGTTCTGTCGTGTTGGACTGGATTATGAGCTATGTTGATTGCAGATTTGTTATCACAATAAAGCTTCATAGGTGTCTCCTATCTAATCCTCAAATCTTCCAAAATAATTTTGATCCATAGTATCTCACAAATTCCCATATCCATTGAGCGAAATTACGCCTCAGTACTTGATCTTGCCACAACAGGTTGTTTCTTGCTTCTCCAAGTTACTAGATTACCATCGAGGAAGGTGAGATACTCAGATGTTGACCTACGATCTGTGACTGACCCAGCATAATCTGCATTTGTGTAAGCTTCTATTTCCATCCTTACGCCCTTCTTGAAAAGAATTCCTCTACCTGCACTCTGCCTTTCAAATATTGCAATATTCGGTCCACTGCATGAAGATGAACTTTCTTGTGATTTTGCATGAATTGACTTACAACACTTATAGCGTAGGCTATGTCTGGCTGTGTGTGAGACAAGTAAATTAGTTTTCCCACTAGGCGTTGATATATGCCTTTGTTCACGGGTTCACTTTCTGTGCATTCCCCAAGTTTGTGATTAGGCTCAATTGGGGTATCTGATGGTCTACATCTCAACTTGCCTGTTTCTTCCAAGAGATCTAAAATATACTTTTGCTGTGAAATGCAAATTCCTTCTTTGGACTGAGCCACTTCAATTCCTAGGAAATATTTCAACTTCCCAAGGTCCTTAATTTCAAACTCCTCTGCCAAATATTTTCGAAGAGCTTCTCTTTCTTCTGCATCATCTGCAGTTACAATAATGTCATCAACATAGACGATCACAGCTGTGACTCCCCCTGTAGCTAAATGTTTGATAAATAGTGTATGGTCACCTTGGCTCTACTTGTACCTCATCTTCTGCATTGCCTTGGTAAACCTTCCAAACCATGCTCGGGGAGACTACTTAAGTTAAGCCCATACAAGGCCTTTTTCAGCTTACACACCTTACCTTCTCTTTTATTCACTCCAAAGTTGGGTGGAATCTCCATATAGATTTCTTCTTCAAGATCTCCATGGAGAAAAGCATTCTTCACATCAAATTGGTGTAAGGGCCAGTCATAATTTGTAGCTAAGGATAGTAATACTCTTATAGTGTTCATCTTTGCCACCGGTGCAAAAGTTTGTTGATAATCCACTCCATATGTCTGAGTATACCCTTTAGCTACTAGTCTTCCTTTATATCTTTTAATGGATTCATCTGAATTGTACTTCACTGTGAAAACCCATTTGCATCCTAGCAGTCTCTTTTTGGCTGGTAACTCCACCAGTTCCCATGTTTTATTCTTCTCCAAAGCCTCCATCTCCACTCTCATAGCTTGTCTCCATTCCTCCTTGCCAAGTGCTTCGGATAAAGATTGTGGAATAGCTACAGAGTTCAAATGGGTGAGGAAGCTTCTGTGTGACACGGATAACCTTTCAAATGACACAAACTTAGCCAAAGGATGTTGGGTACATTTTATCACACCCTTTCTTGTAGCTATAGGTAGGTCTAAACCAAAAACAAATGGAGAAATTTCAATAGAAGGGCTTACCTCAGTCCCAAGTGAAGGGTCAGACTCTTGAACATGCACAGGATTGTCCACCGACTTCACTCTCCTTGAGTATACCTGTAATGGTTTTGTGACGGGGGAAATTGTTGACTCTGAAAATTCAATGGATGGTTCACTAGGAAGTGAAGAGTCAGAGGGAGGATCAGACTGATTAGAATGAGTTTTGTCAAGGATAGATGGTTCTCTCAAAAAGGAATCCTTGTCTTCCAATCCAGCTAGCTCCCCCTGAAGATAACGATTAGAGAAATAGCTCTCCTGTTCAGCAAAAGTGACATCAGCAGAAATGTAGGTTTTGCCTGTTGCAGGATTGTAACACTTGTATCCTTTTTAAGTAGATGAGTATCCTATAAAGATGTACTTGACTGCTTTAGGGTCCAATTTACTCCGACTATGAGAATGAACATGAACAAAGGAAACACACCCAAATACTCTAGGAGTCAATTTAGTAGAAAGGTGAACATTGGGAAAATACCTAGCAAGAACATTTATTGGACTTTTGGAGTCAAGTACCCGAGAAGGAGTACGATTGATTACGTGAGCAGCAGTTAGAATAGCTTCCCCCCAAAAACTCTTTGGAACATGATTTTGAAATAAAAGGGCTTGAGCAGATACTAGGAGGTGACCATTTTTTCTTTCAGCTACACCATTTTGCTGGGGTGTATCAACACATGAGGATTCATGAATAATGCCTTGTTTTTGAAAGTAAGTTGATAAGGTTTAATTAAAATAATCCCTAGCATTGTCTGTCCTTATTCTCTTAATTCCCCCATCAAACTGAGTTTTGATCATGTTATGAAAAATGGGGACAATATTGCTCACGTCAGATTTCTGTTTAATAAGATAAATCCAAGTTACTCGGGTGTAATCATCTATAAAGGAGACAAACCAACGAGCCCCAAAAATATTAGGAACGTGAGATGGACCCCAAATATCACTATGAATTAAAGAGAACGGAACAAAGGATCTTTCATTATTCAAAGGAAAAGAAACACGACGATGTTTAGCAAACTCACAAACTTGACAATGAAAATCTTCTATCTTAACATTTTTAAACAAGTTTGGAAACATAAGATTAAGAGTACTAAATGAAGAATGCCCAAAACGGAAATGTTGAAGCTAGATCTGATCTTTATTTGAATGAGACAAAAAGAAAGTTTCAATGGCTTGTTCTCAATTTTCACATCACCATCAAGTAAATCAAGGTTGTAAAGCCCATGTTCAGCCCTAGCATGTCCAATCGTCTTCCTCGTAACTTGGTCCTAAAAGAAACAAAAGTTATGAGAAAAAATAATATTACAGTTCAAATCCTTTGATAGTTGATACACAGACACAAGGTTGGTGGACAGCTTGAGTACATGGAGCACATTTTTAAGAGTAATGGATGGACTTAAAGCAATGTCTCCTTGTCTCGAAACAGTGGCTAAGGACCCATCTGCAATGATGATTTTTCTATTGCTAGGACATGGTTGATATGTGATAAACTTATGTGAAGAGTGGGTCATATAATCTGTAGCTCCAGAATCAATAATTCAGGCATTTGACAACTTGGAATTAGAGGCATTTAAAGCATATAAGGAGTAAGAGTTACCTGATTTGGCTAACGAACAATTACCTGAGGCCTTTTCTAAAGAGTTAAAGGAGCAATTTCAGCTTCCTGATGTCTTCTTTGCTGAATATACTCTCCCTTTCATTGTTTGGCTGCAGCTCTTCTCCCTTGATTTGTGTCATATATCCCTGGCCTCTATGAGTGTTGTTTTTGGAATTTTGATTCCACCGGAAACTTGGAGGTTTTCCATGAAGTTTCCAACACTACTCTTTCGTATGGCGGGGCTTCTTGCAATGTGAACACCAGAGGTCATCCTTGCTAGAAGGCTTGCCTTCTGTTTTCCCACTCTCTGGACTAGTATTTTTAGAGGTTGTGGACTTCTTGTCTTTATCTTTTCCTATCATAGTTGACCTCTCAATAGGTGCTACGTAGAGCATAACTCCTCTACGACTTTCTTCAGCATTAATGATGGAAATGGCCTCATTGAGTGGGGGTAATTTTTTCCTCCCCAATATTTGGACTCTCACTTGATCATACTATGTGTTTAATCCAGTAAGGAAGTCATATACACGTTCCTTCTCAATGAATTTCTTCAATGCAATTGCGTCTTCACTACATTTATGTCGATGCACCGATAATGATCCATCTCTTGCCATAAATTCTTCAGCAAATTGGCATATTCTGTAACCGAACGGTCTCCTTGTTTAGTTTTAGAGATCTTAGTCTTGATCTCAAAAATTTTGGTAGCATCTCCAGCCTTAGAGTAAGTTTGTTTAGCGACTTCCCATATGTCCTTTGCAGTGGGTAAGAACATAAAGGTATCGCTAATTTCAGGCAGCATGGAGTTCCACAGCCATGACATGACCATAGAGTCTTCTTCATCCTAGGCATCAAATTTAGGGTCTCCCTTTTCTGGACCTATTCCCAGGAGATAATTCAATTTCCCTTTCCCTTTCAAGAATGTTTGAACCAACTGAGACCACTTTATATAATTTTTTCCATTCAGGCGATAGGCAGATTGGATGCTTGGTAAATTTTCCCCAATTTGACTAAACACTGTTGCCTCAGTTTGAGGCTGAGAGGTGGCTGGCTTTTTTGTTAAATCTAACATATTGGAAAAAAAAAAAAAATAGAGAGGAATAGAAAAGCACCAATGAAAAAGGAGAAATTGCACCTCAACAAGGCCATGGCAGAGAGTGGGTTGCATCTGGTGAGAATGTGGCAATGAAGGCCACGATAGAGTAATAAAGGCTGGACTGTTTCTGGGCAATGAAGATTGGACAGATCTAGGCATTGAAGGCCCTTCACAAAGACTATTCCCAAGAGAGCCAAGGCTCTGATACCATGAAGAAAAAATGAGAATTCTTCTTATTCTACGTAATTTGTGTTGTTAGGTATGCTATTTATAGTGAAAGACAATCTCCTATTTATGGAAAATCCCTATAATTCTACCAATCAACTTTATGGTGGTATCAATCAATTACAGGAAATCAGTTACAACTAATTACAAGGCATTAATTGCAGGAAATCAGTTATAATTGCAGGAAATCAGTTCCAACAAATCCTCCAGTCAAATCCAATTAGAATACCAACATTATGCTATATATATATATAACTATTTTATTCAAAGATAATAAAAAATGCAAGAGCACGCTAATTATAATGAAAAAAAACGAAATTATTTATCTCTATACCTTAATTGTTGTAATATCCTTCACATAACAATTATCTTCTATTAAAAAAAAAAAAAAGGTAAATCATGATGTTGTAGGCTTGGCGTAAAAGTTGGAACCTGTTGGTTTAGTTGCTGTTAGTCGTGTACCATGCATCACATTATGCGCTATATGTTTTTGTATGTGGACTTTTCTGTCTTAATATAAGGGCATGAAGATGGAATGCCTTTAGCTGGGCCTGCTTATGTCTTAATTTCCAACATAGTGGACCTTTCCAAATACTACCATATACATTTGAAAGGTGTCCTTTACAATAGTCAATAGAAAGTGTTCAACTGGTTAGAGCATATGATAACTATGTATTAATTGAGATTTATTTTCTTATCATGTTCTCATTTTCAGAGTTGAGATAACCATTGCTGATATGTCTCAGGTTTTAGTGATTTTCTTTTATTTTAGGATTGAATGGACTATCAAACAGGACACTCGTATGCTATATTTGTGATTTTCTTTTGTTTAAGGGTTGAAGGGACAGTCAAACAGGAGGCTTATCACCTTGAATGAAGTTAAACAACACCAAACAGGAGATGCCATGTGGACTGTTCTTAAAGGTCGTGTGTACAATATAGCCCCATACATGAAATTTCACCCCGGAGGTACATATATAATCTAAATTTGCTCAAATTTCAAGTAGTTAGCGAATCAAATCCCATGCTTCTGTGGCTTCATTAAATTCTAAAAAGTAACTAAATTTTTCACTAATTGGAGTTCTCAGTATTGTGATGATATTGTCTGCTTTTGTCAATTTGTCAATGAATGGTAGTTTTGTTGGGCACATTTAATTTAAGTTCTCTTGTTGCAACATGTTATTTATTGCTGTTAATGGCAGTAACTTTGTTGTTATCATCATCATTGCCATATGACTATGCATTTCGTAGACTTGCTGTTTTCTCTTAATTGAAATGAATGAATGAGCTAGTGATATTAGCTTTCTGTGTTTTCCCAAGTACTCTCACCTCTCCTCTACGGTGACATCCCCTAAAAGTCCTAATTACATGGAAGGTATCCTTCTTTTTTAAATCCTAGATCGAGGATTACATTAGTTTCAGACATGAAGATAAGTTTGCTTTCCCTAACTTCATGTATGTAGGAACAAGTTTTATTTTTACGGTCATTTACTTAACAATTGCATGTATAATCCATTGGCATCATTCTTTGGCACGAACACTGCACAGGACGAATACATTAACTCAAAAATTGACACGATTTAATTTGATTTTGAAGTAAATTAATTATTTAATATGTTCATTAAATTTGAATGTATTTGTCTATAAACACCGATTGAAGATAAAATGAGAGAAAATCAATTAAGATGGTTCGGCCATGTTAGAAGGCGTCTAACGGAGGCACTTGTTAGAAAGTGTAAAAGCATGGAGATTGCTAGGAGTAGGAGAGGAAGAGGAAGACCCAAGAGAAGTTAGAAAGAAACTATTAAACATGATCTTATCCACCTGGATCTAACGGAGGATATGGCCCTAAACAGATTGGATTGGCGTCGTCAAATCCATATAGCCGACCCCATCTAGTGGGAAAAAGTTTGGCTTGGTTTGGTTTGGTTTGGTTTGGTTATATTTGTCTATAAACACGAATAGGCACAAATTATGAACTCAAACACAACACAATTACCACTCTTAATATTTGAAAACAAGGTAAATTATAGGGATCTCCCTTGAACATTTGACTAAATATAAAACAGACTCGAGCCATTTCAATATTGCAGTACCTTATTATATATATATATTTATAGTTCTACAGAATTGCAATTTCTTTACTGTTTATGCTTTTTCTTTGTAGTTCTACTCTCTAGCTGAATTATGTCGACTAAATTGTGTGAACTATAATTGTCTTGATTAGGTTTCAATCATGAACTTGCAAGGATTTCACATTTACTAAATTGTTAATTTATGTTAATTTGTTTGACAATCAGGTGTTGATATGCTGATGAAGGCAGTTGGAAAAGATTGCACATCTTTATTCAGTATCCTTAGCGGTCATTGCTGAATTCAAAGTACTTTTATGTTCATATTTTATGTACTTTTGTCATTTCTTAGGATCTATTAATAGCTGCTTTAAGTTTTGAGCTTTCCCACAAATCTCACTTCAAGACTTGATTTTTTTTTTTTTTGGGGGGGGGGGGGGGGGAGGGGGGTTAATTACATCTCTCTGCAACATTTGGCTGATTATAGGTAACTACTTCCAACATTTGAAATTTACATTCATTCTCCTTATTTTGAAATGTTTGTCAAAATTAAATATTTTTGTCGATCTGGCCCTCAAAGCTGAATGAAAAGTAGTGTGGACAATGTCGGAAAAGTCATATGAAATGTCTCTTTTACCCACTTTATAATGCATAAAATGTCAAAAACGACCTTGAGATCTTTGGAAGTTAAAAAATGATCAGTTTGGAAAGGGAATAATTTGCAATACTTTTACTTTATTTCACTGTTTTCCATTTCCATATATTGGTTTCAATTTTAGGGATGGGACTGGAGTGTAATCTGAAAAGATAACGTTTTTTTATTTTTTATTTTATTTTATTTTAAATGTTTGAATATCTCAATGGTGTTTTTAACATTTTATGTAGTTTAAAGGGGTAAAAGAGATGTCTCATATAAGTTTTCCAACGTTGACATCACTGCTTTTCATTTAATATCGACAGCTAAAATGACGGAAGGATTTCGTTGTATTTAACATTTCAACATAAGGGGTGTGAGTGTAAATTTGAAATGTTAAGGAAAGTTACTTGTAATTAGCCAAATGTTGAGAAGAGTTAAGTGTAATTTATCCTTTTTGGTAACAATTAAGAGCCTAGACTTTTAATTTTTTGCAATCTCACCCTTTCTTCAGTTAAGGTTGTGTTTTTGATAGCTAGACCCCTCAAAAAACTCTCCTCTTAATATTTAACAAACGAAGGGGTGAGATTGTAAAAAATTATAAGTTTAGGCCTTTAATTGTTAGCGAAAAAGTAAAAAAAGGTGCTGAAGTGGGATTCATGAGAAAGCCCAAGAGGTACAATGTAAAATTTACCCAAGTTTCGCATCTGAGAGTTTGTTAATATTTTCAATCGTAACTTTATAAAATCATTTCACAATGTAAACATGACACCCCAGAAAATCCCTTTGGTTCTCCATTGGAGAAAATACAATTATCATATAATATTTGGCCTTTATTATTTTTCCTCATTATATTAGATCTATACATATGTACGCGCTATGGAAATCATTATCGTTACATTGCAATAGACATCTGGCATTCAAATTTTCCTGATGAGAATATAAATTATTCTGGGTTGAGAATGTGTGTTATTACTTCTAGCTTTATCAAAGGTTCTGGGGTACTGCTGCTTCAATATGCAACTTTCTATCTTTCTTTTTAGATTAATGTAAAAGTTGACATCTCCTAGAGTTGTATCCTTATACTCTTATGTAGATAAATACCATGCTTGGGTGAATGCTGAAGTCTTGTTGGAGAAGTGCTTAGTGGGTACTTTAGATTACACGCCAGTGAAAGACAGCCATTTGTAAACAATTCGAAAGAGATTCTTTAATCCCTTCATCGAACCGAACCGAACTGAGCATTTGGCTTTGAGAAATGCACATTGTATCAGCTTTTAATTGTTCGATCCTTAGTTGATTCGATCATATACCCTTTTGGAATAAGCTTGCTGTTGTACGATTGGTTTTGTATCAGACTGACAATGGAGATTGGTAAGATGTATATCTCAATTATTCATGATGAAGTAAAATGTTCTTGATTGATTCGACTTCTGCCAGTCCGTGACTCTGTTCTTCCTGCTGTTGAAATGTTTTCTTTCTGGTAAATTCTGTTCGACGTTCCCTTGAATTTTGCACTTCTTCTTTGGTTGGATACAACGAATGCTGCTTGATGTAGCGACACACACTACTTTGTTAAAGGAGGTGTTTTGGAGTTGTTAAGAGTATAAATTTGTAAAAGTTGCAAGCCCAAGCAAAGCAGTATTATAATTTTCTTCCATGCTCTTATCAAACAGTACCTTATTTCATGCGTGCATAGTGGTTGGGCGGCAATCTGTCAGACTCTATATTCTACGAAATCATTTATGAACTGATGGATTTCATCAGGATTTGGTGATTGCATACTTTGTGTCATGCTACGGGAATGTTTGGCAAACACCAAAAATCTCCAACTTATCACGAATTTTTAACTTTATTTTGACTTTCTCCATTAAAATTTATCAAACACATTCTCTAATCTTTTTCAATTTTCTTTAATTTTCTTCAACTTTCTTCAATTTCCTCCTATTCTCTCCAACTTTCTTCAACTTTTGTTTAATTTTTAAAATTATTTACCAAACATAATTTTTTCTAAAAATGACACGTGGAAGTATCAGAATAAAAATTACAAAAAATTTCAATTTTTATTTTTTCACCAACGTACCCTAAATCTCAGTTCCGCAAGATTATACTCTTGTTGCATAGCCTTGTACACTATGAGAGGTGGATTTGCATGGCCTTGTACACTATGAGAGGTGGATTTAATTTATCAAAAGATTTTCATACAACATTAATCATTAGTATTAAGGATTTCAAACAATTACTGGGGGGTAAGTACACTTTTTCTTTGAAATTTGGCAAAAAAATTCACGATCTTCTCTAATTTAAAACTTAACACATAATTTAAATTATAGTACAAAATTGATTGAATTGATTAAATTTAACGGAATTTATGTCTCGTCAATCAAAATTCACTAGAGAAAAATATTTGTAAAAATATTTGTAAAAAAGGGATAGATAAAAGTAAACTTTTCATCCATTTTTTATGTTAAATAAAATATTATTTAAACTTTAAAAAAATTTAGACAAAATTTATATACAGAATTATCGCTATTTAAAAAAAAAAAAAAGTCTTTTGTACAATCACATGAGCGTCAAAGACTCTTTATATTAAAATAGGGTTTTTTTTTTTTTTTTTTCAATAGTCTTTTGTGCAATCCATAAACCTCAATGAAGTGTGCAATCCATTAACCTCAATGAAGCGTAATGCACAACTCTGATTAAATTAAAAAAAAATTCATCAATTTTACACTTTAATTCAAATTATGAGAAACCTAATATATACTTATCTAATGATATTAATTTTTAAATTAAAGAGCATCATTTGATTTTAGTCAAATTTCAAGAAATAATTTTTTTTATATATCATTATTTCAAATTGATGATATGCATGCCCACCATTCTAAATTCACTATATATATTTTGAAACATCAAAGCTCAACAATATATACAAAGAGAGGGGAAATGCTACTTGATCTACTCCATCAACATTCAAATCTTCAAACAGTGATCACCATGCATCAGTCAAGACTCTTTCTTTGGTGTTACTCAACCATTGCAACCACATTTGCAAAACAGTGTCTCTTATAGTTCATGACTCGAAACGGTATATGTAGAACAGTATCTTAATAGTTTAGACAATCCATAGAAACAATTGCTCATCAATGATAAACTCACAAAAACACGGAGATCACGTGACCATTGCAAAAAACACTCTAAATTAACTCATAGCCTCTACTTACTAGGTTTTGGCAGATGGATCAAACTCGAGCAATTTGGAGAACCCTAACTTGGTCAAGGACAGGACCACAAAAGGATCCCAAGTCATCAATTTTGGTGTGGTAGAAAGAGCTGAAGAATGTGACCCTTGTCCTGGCTTCAATTGCTTTGAACCTGAAACCGACAGTCTTGAACTTGCCTTTCCCCTGGGACTCGAATGGCACTTTGAGGGTATCTTTAGCTGCAAATGCCTCGACCATCATCGATCCGTGGCAGCCGTTCTTTGCGTCTCCCACAGTGAAAGTTAGATTGTAGAACTTATTCGGAACTGTTCTGATTATTTGGGCGATTGCGCTTTCCCTCCCCGCGACCAATTCGACTGCTGCTAGACCGAAGGGGACGTTGAAGTGCTTTGAATCTATGAACCTCACTGCCTTGAGGGATTCGATGATCCAGCCGGGGAGTGGGGAGGTGAGATCTTTCTGCCTCGGAGGGAGGAGGACGCCGTTGGAAGAGTTCACGAGGAGATGGGGGCCCTCTTCAAAACCACTGTTCTTGACCAAATTGTCTGCAAGAAAGGGTCAAAATCATGGACTTGGACTTTGGAGGATTCAAAATTGAATTGCACAGGAAGTTTCAGATGTAAGTTATGTATACAGACTGCATGATGATAAAATTACACAAATAGATGCAGATCAGATGGTGAAGAAATCAGATTTTGACAAAATTTTGTAGATAGATTATTTAATCAAGCCAATGACAATGGGTTCTAATTGATGAAGTAGATGTTTCAGATCAATGAACAAGGGCACTGGATCAGCGGGAACCAAACAAAACCAGGTACAAATTAACAGAGAAACCATGATTACAGACCCAAATCTAGGCAAAAGCATGCATAAATGACAAGTCTATAGATTGAACCTCTTTTTTTATTTGACAAATTAGAAGGGAAGAAAGGAAATAGAAAATTAAATGTAAGAAAAAGCTTGCTTTTCTTCTCATTTTCTACTCTTTCTTCCCTATTACTTTCATCCTATTAAACTAATTTCGTAACTTTGCTTCACTCTTTCCTTCGACAGTAAAAAAAATAAAAATTAAAAAAAATTATTTTTTTCTCATATTCCGTCCAATTTTTCTTCAAAATTTGACTTATTTCTCTCCTCATCACCTTTCGTTTTCTCCTTTTTTTTTTTATATATTTATTGAAGCTTTTCCATTTCTCATCTTCCCATACCAAAGAGGGACTCGGAGAAGCTGTCATCACTCCCCCTTAAGCAATGCTACATTTACAACATTATTTTCCAACGTCCAAATTATACTGGTCATGACCGGGTCATGACCAGTATGGTGTAAAAAAGGTATCAGAGAGAGGGTGTCTTGTTTTACAACATCCAAATTATATGGGTCATGGCCAATATGGTGTAAAAAATGCGTCAGAGAGAGTGTAAGAATCTCAGGTGACGTGATAGAGTGTAAAACAATGTCAGAAAAAAGTGCCGTAAACGTATCATCCCCCAAATGTCACCCAAACATCAGATCTAAACCCAAATGGTCCAGTTTAATGGTCCACTTTAATTTCAAAACATTTGGATGAATTTGAACCACTAAATTTTAATCAAGGATTCTGAAACTTGATGTCACAGGCTGACATTGCACATCCCCCTTTCACCAAATAGCGCCTAGAACTTGGCTCTGAGAGAATCAACAAAGCATATGGATGAGGACCATGAAAGAAATCCAGGATTCTTATATTTCTTTAAAAAAAAAAAGGAAATCATAAGAAGCCAAAGAAACACAAATCAAATATTTCATCCAAACAACAAGAACCCAGATAACAAATCACCCATACGAAGCACCAAAAAAAAAAAAAAAAAAAAACCGATGCACATATGTACATATATATATACACACATACACACTCTATACCTCTTGTAGGCCTTGGAGGGAAGAGTTCCCTGATGGCAACAGCATCCAAGAGAGGACCACAAGTCGGATCCTCTTGAACCCCCGGGTTGTGAAAAGTCACCGTGGCTCGTTCGGACGCGGCTCTGAAGCCCCAAGCGTAAGTGTCGCCGCCATTGCTGCTGTACAGAGTCTGCAACGGAAGGTCCCCTGTTTGAGGAGGAACCGACACTCTCAACACCTCGTCTTGCGCGCAGGTTCTCGACGCGCCGAACGTCAGAACGTAGAGAGACCCCCGCTTCACGGGGATCGTCTGAGAAATGGAGGCCTCGTTCCCCAGCCGCACCGCGTGGACGCCGTGCGCGACGGAGAAGTACATTCCGCCTGGCTGTGGGCCGCCGGAGATGTACTCGACCAGGCCGTTGATTTCCCACTTGGGGAGGGAGTATTTCCCTTTGAGTACTGTTTTCTTGAGGTCGGTCTTTTTGGGTCTCTCTTCAAAGTTGCCATTTGGGAGGAGTCCTGAAAAACACACACATATACATACATATATATACAGACAGAGAGAGAGAGAGATGAGAAATGCTGCTTGGAAACAAGTTATTTTTAGCAGGTGAGAACAGATTCAACGCTACATTGAGCTAGAAAGAGTGCAGAGAGAGAGAAAGAGACCCAACTAGGTAAAGAATGTCATAAATTCATGAAAATCTAAGCTAAATGAAGTGAGATTTGGGCATTTACCGTCCATGTAAGGAGCTGCTGCGAAAGCAGAACCAGTGAAAAGCAAACTGAAAGCAACCAAAAGCAATCTCAAAGCAGCCATTGTCATGTACACAGAAAGAAGAACGGACCAAAATCAAGGGTATGGTTTTGGTGTGAGAGTTGAGGGTGAACAGATGGGCTTTGGGGTTTCTGCGCGTTGCATTTATAAATACACGGGAGTAAAAAGAGGGAGAGACTCACCCCCACCCCCTTTTTTTCTTTTTGTTTGGGGGGGGGGGGGAATGTGATCAAAAAGGATTTTTAGGGTCTCGTACGTATTTTTGTTTTTATATATTTGTTTATATGATTTATTTTTTTATTTTTTTCTGATTTTGATGATATTTAAACATATTATTTATAGTTTTAAAAAATATTATCAAAATAATTAAAAATAGATTTAGAAAATGCTCGGATTGAATGAGAAAAACCTAACTTTAGTGATCGTTTGAAAAAAAACTATTAATTACTAGTTTTTTTATTTTTTTTAAATAATTAAATTTATTCTCTTACATTTTAAATTTTTTTAAACAAAGAAGGGCAAAAATATCAAATTAATAAAAAAAATTAACAATTTTTATTTTACAAAAAAAAATTAACTTTTTAGTAACTAACTAATAGTTAACTGTAAAAAAATTAATTTTTTCTTTTTAAACTTGACTTTAATTTTGTGCTATCAAACTTACCTAGGTGGACTATCGATGTTGTTTGATATTAAAAAATAAAAAGTTAGCATAAAAATAACATATAAGAAAATTTAAATAAAAAAAATTAATAAGAGTAAAAAATTTTTTAATATTTATTGGCAAATCAAATGATTTTAGAAAAGTTGATACTAAGTTTTGTGATAGCACTCTTTGACTATTACTGTCTAAATATATTTAATTAAAAAATACCTAAATAAACTAGTGTAACAAAAACTGGTCGTAAAATTAATGTCACCGTTCTCTCGTTCAAACCAAACTCTCTATTGTTAGTTGGTAAATTCCTTGAAAACTCATTGATGGGTTTTCATTTTACTAATCTATAGTAGATATAAATTCAATAAATATAACGAGCTAAAATCATTAATGAGGGTTTACAAGCTCGTGACCTCTCTCTCTCTCTCTCTCTTGTGTGTGAGAGAGTGAGAGCAGCAGAGACATCCCCACCTCGTTCAATTGTCTGCCGACGTTGTTTCGAGAACAGTAAACTTTTCTCCGCAAATCGTGCGACCGCATTTTTCGCAGAGGAAACTCCTGTGTTTCATTTTTAATTTTCTAGTGAAATATATATATTTACCATTACACGTTTTGCAAATATAATAATTTTTTTAATTCTTTTTTTAACTTAGAATGTTTGACCCAGATTAGACGTACCTTAACTAATTTCTAGAACTTTAAAGTTAATAACCAGATAAATCTTTCAATAATCTTGAAGAGACTCAAACTAATGATTTTTGAAAATAATTTATCTTAATTTTGACAAAACGAATATTATTTGATTTTTTTTTAAGTTCATTTATTTGGTTCTATTTGAATTGTTTAATCTATTTTAATTCCTAAAAAAAGGAAATCAAACTGCCTAAATAAAAAGTAGAAATCAAGCCCAATTAACCAATATAATTTAACTTTGTTTTGGTTAAAATTCTTTTTTTTTTTTTTTGGTTTAGATATCTCAGAGTGTCCGGACCAGCTTGCGGGCACCTCGACTATTTCCTGAAACCCTGAAATTAACGACCGAGTGAATCTCCAGTGGCCCTGGGGAGACTCGAACCAGTGACCACTAAAGAGTAAACCCAATTATAAATATATTTAAATGAAGTTATAAATTTAATTAAATGAAATTATACATATTTAATATTTAATTTTATTTTTTATAAATTCAATCAAATTTCTATATATATAAATATCTTTATCTAATTTTAATTTTCAAGAATTTATTATTGTATATTTTAATTTATGTTTATATATTTAAATATCTAATTCAATTTTTTTATTTTTTATGTTCTATAAATACAAGAAATAAAATAAAAACACAATTAGAACATATAAAAATAACCAAGATTGAGAGAAGATCAAATTAACCAAATTAAAAATTAAAATTTCGGTTTGATTTCAATTCTATTTGCACACCTCCCAATCACAACACCCATTCTCCCTCTAAAATTTAGTTTCTGTTTTTAATTTAAATTTAAGTACATCTTCTAATTTTTGTCCATATATGTAAATTATTTTATTAACCTAAATTAATTTGGACCATTGTGCCAGTGCCAAACCAAAATCTTCAATGTTGTAGAAGTGGTGAAAATATATTCACTTTTTTTGTTTACAATGAAGTATCCATAAAGTCTCCGTTCGGAGTGACAAAAAATTATAAGAATAATAAAAAATTTTAAAAATTTTAAAATTTATTTACTTTTTATTTCACTGTACGAATTATAAATTTACAATTTATTTCATCTTATTTCACTCTTCTTCGTAACTCTAAACGTGCAAAAAAAAAAAAAAAAACCTCAAATTCCCACCATTCCACGATTATCGGAGTTGATGGTTCCTGCCTACAAGAATGTCCCAAACCTAGGCTTCGAATCATTAACTAGAACTTTTTTTTGTTTTGACTTTTCTTTGTTTTATATGATTTTTTAATTAATGTTTTTATTTTATACTTTTTATGTGTTTTTTTATGTTCATAAAAAAAAAAATTACGCACTTGTGAAAAAAATTCAATTATTTTTTCAAAAAATCAACTTTTTTTCACCCGTAAATTAATTTTTTATTTTTTATATTTTTTTATCAAAAGAAAATGAAGTCAAAACTAATTATTACCAAATCACACCTTAAAGATTTAAGAGCCTAATTAGTGCCTGTTTGGAATATTAAATTTTTATTAAAGAGTAGATAAATTTTAGATTATTAGGTGTTTAGCGTGTTATTCAAAAAATTGAAAAATATATAAAAGTTAAAAAAAGTTTGTAAAAATCTTTGGAAAAGTTAGAAAAAATTTGAAGAAAGTTAGTAAAAATTAGAAAAATTAAAAAAATTTAGAAAAAATTAGAGACTATTTTTGTCAAATTGGACATTCCAAATGCACACTTATTCTAAATTATCGCTTTAAAAAATGGGCTTGGCAGACAAAGAAAAGAAAAAAAAAAGAAGAAAAATAAACAAAAAGCCAAGTATCCCTTCCAAAACTCTTAGGTGTGTTTAGATTTAATATTTGGTGAAAAAAAGAAAACTAAAAAGGAAATAAAAATATATAATTTTAAATGTATATTTTTATTTGAGTAAATTAGAAAATATATATAAATAATATTTATTAATAAAATTAATATTTTAATCCTCAAATATCATACTCTTTTCTTTTTGTTTTCCATACTGTAGAGGAGTAATTTTGAATTTTTACTTTCTTATTTTTTAGACAGATTATTAATCCAAAAACAGCCTTAAAAATATCTTAAATTATTAAAAATTTTGCTTCGCACGCTTGAAAATGGAGAAAGTTCTTATAATCCCCAAAATACCCCTCAATGAAAATTTAGAAAGAATAATAGAACTCTTAAATTGTACGACAATTATATTTCTAGAAATTCTTTCCACAAACAAGGACTACCCAAGTTTTATTTAAAGCATTTGATTCTTATCTCTTGATTAATACAAATTTCAATCCTATTTTTTTTTAATTTATAGACTTTTTACTCCACATCAACTATATTAGAGTTTTTATACATAATCTCTATCTAATTAAAATAGTATTTCCTTTTTTGCATAGTTTTTATAATTTTCAATATAAATGAAGTTATTTATGAATATATTGTTACTGATTATATATTTAAAAATAAAAAATTAAATCAATTTATTCATATTATCTCTTCGTAAACTAATAAAATACATTAATTAATAATAAAACAATATTTAAAAAGATCCAATTAAAAAAAAGGAAGAAGAAGAGAAGTAATTAATTATTTTATTGTTGTTTTATGAGTAAAGACTCAAATATGAGTCTCTACAGTGAGGGTGTGTTTGATACATCAAATTTTGATGAAAATTTTTAAAAATTTATATTACATTTTTACACATTCTTATTTTTTAGAAATTTAAAAAAAGTTCAATGCCTTCTAAAAAAAAATCGATAATTAGAATTCGGTTAATTAAATAGTAAAAATTTTTTTACCATTCTCACCATGTACTCCCAAATTATCGAATAACATTCACTATAACTAATTTTTCTGGAGTTGTAGAAACCATTTTAACAGATTGTAGAAAGCGTTCCGACGAATTCGCACAACTAACTTCTATCTAAACGGATTGTAGAAACCATTCCAATGCCAGTTTACTTCCTGATTTCATCCAAATGCCCCGCATAATCCCATTAAAATGGTTCGCTGAGCACTTTTGGGATTCGAACTGTAGATGCATTAGATCCATGAAATACAACTAATAAAAGGTATTTTTTCTCTCTATCCCAACACACGGCCCACCAATAGACTTGTAAAAAGAAAGAAAATAAACGTTCTCAACCCATTCACGCTTACTTTGAAAGGAAAGGTAGAGAAATTTCAAAACGCAAGACCCACTATGGCCAATACAAGTTTCTAACGATAGAGAATGAAAATAGAAAGTGCAAATGAAAGGAAATCCAAAGAAATACCTTTCAATTTGTGCAAAAGAAGAACGAACGATGTGAAACAGTGGTGTTTCGAGTCCGATTTGTTCTGCAAAAAAGTCATGACTGATACAAAATTTTGAATCCGTCCAAACGAAAATTCAATCTGTTAGAACGGGAATCCTATTGTTCGTCTCCAAAAAATTTGGTTTGAAATGTGCGTACCAAACGCAAAAAGTTTTCGTAAACTGTATTCAATCTTATTTTATCTCACTTTATATCATTCCAAACACACACTTAGAGCCTCTTTTTTATGAGTTTATATTTTAGAGATTCTTGAGGTTTTGATATTATATATTTTTAAACCAAGCTTTCTATTCTAGTGCTTTTAATGGGATAAAAATACAACTTTTAGGTTAGTTGTGGCACACTCTCTGCAAACTGATCACTCCCCATCTTTCTGGAAACTCTTTTTTCTTGCAAGGATTTGAATTTTGTGAGGTAAAAATATAACTTCTAGTAGAGTGGTAACAAAAAAAAAAAGGAATATAAGTGTAAATTTAAAAAAAAAAAGGAATATAAGTGTAAATTAAAAAAAAAAAAGGAATATAAGTGTAAATTTTTAATTGAGTGGAATTAAAAAGTAAAAAAATATGAGACAAAAATATAATTTTTAAGTGAATAGAGACAAAAATAATAAATTATAAATATGCTTTTTCAAGTGAGCAGGGGCAATGTATTCCTATTAGACCTCGTGCTACATACGAACTTATCTCTATATAGAAATTCATACACTTTCTGTTCGGCAGCAAAAATTACCACCGGAACTGCTGACCACGCCAACCGGAAATGCAATCGCCGACCTGCCGAACAAAGACAGAAAGAAATGTGACGGCCGGAGAGGAGGTCTCTGGCCGAAAAACCCTCCGATGGTTAAGCCAGCAAGTCGCTTAAAGAAGGAAACTTTTTGGGAACAAATGAGTAAAAGCTTAAGTTGGCAATAGTCAGCCTACCTCTGTGGTTGAGTGGAATATCCTATTTATAGTAATCCGAGTAATGATTAAAGCATACCTGCGACTTGACGTTACGCACACTGCCGTGTTCCTCTTTTCCATCCTTGCTTTAAATACTCTTCCCCTTCATTTAATGCTTCAAACCCCTCATTTAATACACCATGCCTCTCATTTAATGCTTCTGACGACTTAACACGGCATTACAACCAGAATTTCAGGGTCAGACTGTCTTCCTGTCACATCAGCCAACAACTCGTGACGAGATAGACCGATTTAGTTACTTCCTCAGAGACAAATACCCAGTTCAGTCTTAACTATAGTGCATTTATGGTCACGATCCCTCTTTAAAGGCTGTGGGTCCTAGATTCAACATTTACTAGCCGCCAACGGATAGGTCGAGCAAATTAGCTACCAAGATCCTCGGCTATAGCCACGTGGCAATACACTGTTCATTAATGCTGAGGTCCAGGATACTCTTTGGAACACTAACTCTGACTCATGTGTTCACGTATAACACTCACGTGGAACTCTCGTGCCATTAATCAGTTGTTCGGCAGGACGCCACGTGTCACAACGGAACGTGCTCGGCAAATGACTACGTGGCTCACACGAGTATGCTCGGCACTGGGCCACGTGGTGCCAGACTACACTTGTTCGGCACAAGTACAGCTTAGTATTATTTTGCCCAACATTTTGCCCCCACTCTGGTTGGAAAAAGATATTTTCCGAGCAGAGTAGCAGAGCAGAATAACCTTACCTTACTGATCCTTCAATCTCTTTACACAGTTTGCCGTTTAGTATCTTCTTGACGCGCATCAAATCTGATTGGACTCTTCTCTTTCCTCGTGACGACACGCGTAGTGCCCTTTCAGCTTTTCATCTGCCGCGCCGCTTACGCGGATTCCCAGATTCGGGGTGTTAAAACGTAAATGGTCAGAAATTTGAAAATCGGGGCGGTAATAAATGCCATTTTTGCCGCTCGTTGCCTTTTCATTGGAAACGCTTCAGTTACCTCCACAGATACATACACATATACATATATACCTGGTTCGTCTTCTTTTACTTCCTTTCCGCGATTCAAGCCATCAGATTTCCCTTGCTTCTTTCCCTCTGAGTTTTCATCTTCACGAGCCTTCATCCTTCTCGTCGTTCTTCGCTCCTGGTGAGTTAATCCCTTTTTATTTCAAATCTTCCGTTATGGGTAGACTCGCAAACGAGCTAAGCTCTGAGGAAAAAATTAGGATTTTCAAGGAGAAATACCAAATTCCTCAGAACGTAGGTATTAGGCTCGCCGAACAAGGCGAGCGCGAAACAGGGGAATTCCCCATAGTGGCAATCACCGAAGGTGGCCTTAGGTTCCCCCTGCACCCGTTTCTTCGCTCTATGATGAGCATTCTAGACCTTGGCCCTAGGAACCTCACCCACAACTTTTATAGAATTGTTAATGGGGTAATAGAAATAAACAGGCGATACGGATTCCACATTTCTGAGTGGGATCTTCTTTACTGTTACTCGATCCAGAAGGTGAGGAAGGATGAGAACAGGTGGTACCTGAAATCCCGACCAGAAAAGGCCTTGGTCCACATGCTGCCTGATAAGATTAAGTCAGAAAGTGACCTGTGCGTCGTCACAGGTCACTGGACACACGATCCAGATGAAGATCGTTATCCAATCGTCCCTCGGGTTTCTTTGGGCCCAGGTTGGTTGATTTCAAATGCTACCAGTTCTTATTCTTCTTCAGCATTTTATCTTCACGTTTAAGCATGCTAACTGTTTGATTTAATATCTGTGCAGCCATCCAATCAAAGAAGGTCTGGGCTACTGGTCTTCGTGCTGACAAGGATCATCTTAAGGAGGTGTTCAAATTCCTTGGGGGTCCAGATCTCTATCCATTCGCCAGAGCGGTCCTAATTCTGTTCAACTTCATCCCTTTTCACCAGACGTTTATCGCCCCCCTCAAGGTTTCGCAACCTCGGAAGCTATCGGGCGTTTTCAGTGGTGGTTCCGGGCTTCTGCTGAAGAGAAAGAAAATTACTACGCCTTAAGGCATCCAGGGTGGACTCGCCCCCCTCCATTTGCTATTCCATTGGTTGCCGAGCAAGTTCATCCCCCACAAGCAGTAATTCCTGATCCTGCCGAGCAGCCGAGGAAGCGCAGATTCGTTCTTTTAGACGAGGAGGAAGAGGAAGAAGAAGAAGAAGTTGAGATACCCCCTGCTTTTGATTACTTCTCAGATTTAGAAGGGGAAGAAGAAGGAGACATGGCCCTGAAGATTGACTACAAGAAACTCGCCATGGCAAAGGCAAAAGGGCAAAGGGCCGAAGAGGCCCAGAAGAAGAAGGCCGACGAACAAAAGGCTGTTGGAAAGAGAAAGCTAGATGAGGGGAGAGCCCCTGCTCTTTCAACTGCCGACCAGATAATGAAAGTGAAAATGGAGAAGAGGAAGGAGCAGGAGGTAGCTCAAAAGAAACCTTCTGGTCCTCCTGAGCAGAAGAGGGCCAAGACACAATCGGCAGACACAACTCAAACGGTCGAGCAGTCAAAACTGCCGAAGGAGGACGCCGCGAGGGGGCCAGCACCTTCCAAGGTCGTGCCACCCACCAAAGACGCACCACCAAAAACCTCCGAGCCACTACCTACTCAACCGATTGGGCCCGTGCCCCTTGCTATCGAGTATCCGACCAATCCGGTTCGAGATTCCCCTCCATTTGTTCCACAAATCCTTATTCCCAGCCTCGAACACCCTCAAGGCTGCCCCTTCACTGTCCAAGATACAGCCCTCAACCACGCCGAGGAGTATCTCAAGGGTATCATCCCTCCTCGGGATGTTCGTAACACAAGGAAGAATAGAACGGAGGACATCCACAAAACTCTGATGAAGAAAATCATCTCTGTAAGTACAATGATATTCCTTTATGTGCATCCTTTCGTTATTATAATTTTTCTAACTTTCTGTTCTTTCTGCAGACTTCTCTCTACACGATGGAGTTGATTGCTCGGAGCCAAGCCTCCGAAGCCAGAGCCGAGCAGGATAGGTCGGACATAAAGGAGTTGAAAGCGAATGTGAGGACCTTGGAGAAGGAGAACAAGAATCTCCAATCCAGCAATGACGCTCTAGCAAAAGAGAGAAGTCAACTTCGAGATGATAATAAGGAGATTTAGCATCAACTTAACACTGCCCTTGGCCAAGTTGCTGGAAGCATAGCTCGCGTGCAATCAATGGATAAAATCCTAACTCGTAAAGACGATGAGCTGTTAGAGGTCAAGGGCAAACTCTCAAGGGCCGAGATTGAATTGTCCTCCACAAAAACTGGACAAGAATTACTCCTCAAGGAGTTGGAGGCTTCCAGGGCCGAGCATGGGAAATCGAAGCAAGAGCTTGCCAACCTTCGGGCAGAGCTTGCGCTGAAGACTCGGGCCCTGGAAGAGAAAGAAGCTGCTCTCCGGGAAGCCGAGGAGAAGGCCAAGGCTGAAGTGGAGGCCCAGATCAATGACTGCGTGGATCAGATTAGGGATGCTCACAACGACTTCTTCCTTGAGGGTTGGGAGGCCGCAATGAAGAGGAACAATATCGATCACACCAACCCCATATACAAGGAGGTCCCTTATCCTGATCCAGAGCGCCCAATCCCCCAGTTCAGCTTTGAACGTCCACCTCAAACTCCCTCAATTCAGACTGCCGAAGAGACGATTGACGAGGGGGAGGTTGAGGTGGATAGTGCCCAGAAGGACACCTCCCAGGCGCCTGAACAGATAGTGGAGAGTGATCCCACTAAAGGGGGAGAGAAGTGAGCCTTCTTGTATATTTTTTTTATTCGGATGTAACAATATAAAACTTTTGGCTCTAAATGAATGAAAGTACTTTGGTTTTTCTCTAATCTTGCTTTATTTTTCTATGTCTTTGTTTCTTTAGAACTGCTGATGAATTGATTGGAGAATGCTTTAACTGGCTTGCCGACGAAATTATAAGGAATGCAGCCGAGGAGTACCTTGACGTTTTTCTCACGAGATAGCTATAAACCCTTACAACAAATGCTAATGCCCCATCTTAGATTTAGGATAGCCTCCTCGGTTGATAGTTATGTAAAAATGTATTGTAACTGTACTCTGAAAGATGTAATAAAAGCTTTTGAATTGTCTCCTATTGGTAGTTTGTCTTTCCGTTTATATGTTTTATGCTTTAAATTGAAGTGTGTACCGTGAATGGATTTGTACCGATTTGCCGAGCAACCATAACTCTTAACAGAAACACTTTAAACATTAAACCTTTCAAGGGTAACAAGCTCATGTAGTAGTTTGCTTTTCATCAAACGACTTCAAGCTTTTGCTAAAGAGGCATAACTTTAATAAATCTCACATACCTCGATAAGTTCGGCTGTCCTCCAGCTTTCATATAATAACGGAGGTAACTACCTCCTGACAAAACTTCACTTTTTGATCTTATACCGAGCATCGGAGAAGTGAATCCTTATGATACGAGGGCTTTTGCACACTAGCGCCGAGCTTCTTCTAAATGTTTCTTTGTGCTGCTAGGACTTTTGCTTCTATTGTACCAACGCTAAGGAAACTGAGCGTGGCTTCTTTTCTTTCCAATTAATAAACCAAGGAATCGAATCTTGGTTTAAAAAAGCGTGTCTGGTCAATGAATAAATTAGAATTGGGCCAACATCAGAAATGATGTGGATTCTTTCTGTACCAATGGTCGGCGAACTGAGCATGGCTTTCTTTTGATAATTCTTTTCAGGAAACTAAGGAATTGAATCTCAGTCCAAAGAGAATTTTTTGGTCAGTAAATAAACCAGGATTGTACCAACGCTGGGCAAGCCGAGCGTGGCTTCTTTTGATAATTCTTTTCAGAAGACTGAGGAATTGAATCTCAGTCTAAAGAGAATTTCCTGGTCAGTAAATAAACCAAGATTGTACCAATGCTGGGCAAGCCGAGCATTGCTTCTTTTGATGATTCTTTTCAGAAGACTGAGGAATTGAATATCAGTCTAAAGAGAATTTCCTGGTCAGTAAATAAACCAGGATTGTTCCAACGCTGGGCAAGCCGAGCGTGGCTTCTTTTGATAATTCTTTTCAGAAGACCGAGGAATTGAATCTCAGTCTAAAGAAAATTTCCTGGTTAGTAGATACACCAGGAATGTACCAACATCGAGGGCGATGTGGCATACTTTCGTACCAATGCTCGGCAATCCGAGCATGGCTCCTTTCTATGCCACCACTTAGAAAGACGTGGCGTCTTTTTGTTAAGCAGGGAGTGATCTCAAGCTTTTGAAATTGCTTTTGCTTGCAAAAGAATCGCTTTTCAATAAATGTACAAAGTCTTTAATCAACAAATGTACAGAAAAAATTAATGATAGTACAACTTTAGATGGGCTATATTCCACGGTCTTTTGATTGGCTTTCCCTCCATGTCTATTAACTTGTAAGCGCCATTGCCGAGCACCTCCGAGACGAGGAATGGTCCTTCCCAATTAGCTCCAAGCTTTCCTTCGGTCTGATCTTTCCTGCTTCCCATCAATTTTCTCAACACCCAATCGCCAGTGCTGAATTCTCTATGTCTGACCCCTTTATTAAATTTCTTCCTTGTCTCTCGCTGGTAGTTGGCTAACCTTAGTGTTGCCAGTTCCCTTCTTTCATCGATTAGATCCAGGCTTATTCCCATAGCTTGATCATTCTCCCCTCTGTCAAATGATAGAGTTCTGATGCTCGGGAGGCCAACTTCCAAGGGTATGACGGCTTCAATGCTGTAAGCAAGAGAGAAGGGAGATTCTCCGGTTGATCTTCTAGGGGTTGTTCGGTAGGTCCACAGTACTGATGGCAATTCATCCACCCATCTCCCTTTTGCCGCTTCCAGTATTTCCTTAATCCCATTGAGAATGACTTTGTTCGTAGCTTTGGCTTGACCATTGCTCTGGGGTAAGCTGGTGTAGAGTAAATATTCTTGATTCCATATCTAGAACAATATTCCCTAAATGGGGCACTGTCAAATTGCGTCCCATTGTCGGAAATAAGTGTCCTAGGGATGCCATACCTGGTAATGATGTTCTTCCAAATAAATCGAATGGTATCTGCATCCCTAATGTGAGCTAGGGGTTCTACTTCCACCCACTTAGTAAAGTAGTCAGTGCCGACCACTAAAAACTTTCTGTTCCCCGAAGCAGTAGGCAGGGGTCCCACAATGTCGAGTCCCCATTGAGCGAACGGCCAAGGGCTGGTAAGCGGGTTGAGTTCCTGGGCTGGCTGGTGAGGAATGGGAGCGAACTTCTGACATTTCTTGCATCTCCGAACATAGGCCTGAGCGTCATATCCCATCTTCGGCCACCAATACCCTTGAGTGATTGCTCGGTGCGCCAATGATCTGCCCCCAGTATATGCTCCACAGACCCCTTCATGAAGCTCGTAAAGAAAGTCTTGCACTTTGTCAGGATGAACACAAAGAAGATAGGGGCCTGTGAATGACTTTTTGTATAACTTTTGGTCAGGAGAGAGCCAAAACCTGGCGGCTTTTATTCTTAGCTTCTTTGCTGCCATCTTGTCTTCGGGAAGCGTTCCGTCCTTCAGGTAAGCGATGATTGGATCCATCCAAGATGGGGCTAGGTTAGCACACATTACCTCCTCGTCTTTCATTATGCTAGGCTTCTTTAGGACTTCCATAAAAACCTGATCAGTTAGCCTTATTCGAGAAGAGGCGGCCAGCGTTGCAAGTACGTCAGCGTGAGCATTATGGTCCCGGCCAATGAGCTCTACGCTAGCTTTATTAAAGCCTTCAATTTTCTTCTTTGCCACTTCTAAATACTCCACCATCTTCTCATTTCTAGCCATATACTCACCCTTCAACTGGTTAGCAACCAGCTGAGAGTCAGTCTTTATTACAACATCGTCTGCCATCAATCGCCGAGCAATGTCGAGTCCAGCCAGGAGAGCTTCATATTCTGCCTCATTATTAGTAACCTCGAACTCGAGTTTTATTGCATATTCTATTGAGACCCCTTCTGGTGTAGTCAGAACTATGCCCACGCCGCCTCTTTTTCTAGTCGAAGATCCATCAACCTCGATTTGCCAAGGTTGTTCGGCCTCAACGTGTTCGGCTGGGGCAGACTTTATTTCAACTTGCCATACTTCTTTTGTTGGGCCATGGGCTGGTGTAGTGAATTTCGCTACAAAATCGGCCAGGACCTGAGCCTTTATTGCGGTTCTTGGGATGAATTTTATGTCGAATGCACCAAGGGAAACTGCCCATTTTGCCACCCGACCAGACACATCAGCCCTCTTTAAAACATGGCCAATTGGCTGATCAGTGACTACCTGAATGGTGTGTGCATGGAAGTAATGGGCTAACTTCCTGGATGCCATTATTAATGCCAATGTCAGCTTCTCTAGGGGAAGGTATCTGCTCTCCACCCCTTGCATTGTTTTGCTCACGTAGTAGATAGGATGCTGCTTCCCTTGTTCCTCTCTCAGCAGGACGGCACTGACTGCATGTTCTGAGACTGCCAGGTATAGTTGCAAAATATTCCCCGGCTGCGGTGTTGATAATATCGGGACAGTTGTCAGATATTCTTTAAGCTTTTCCAGTGCCGCGTCTGCCTCAGCATCCCATTGCATCTTATTGGCCCCTTTGAGCAGTCTAAAGAATTGTCGGCACTTGTTGGATGACCTACTAATAAACCGATTGAGTGCCGCCACCATCCCTGTGAGCTTCTGGATTTCTTTTTTAGTGCGTGGAGGAGAAACAGATTGGATGGCACGTATTTGATCGGGATCGGCCTCAATTCCCCTTCTGCTCACCAAGTGGCCCAAAAATTTACCCGAGCCAACTCCGAAGGCGCACTTGGCAGCATTTAATTTTAACCCATACCGATCAAGGGTAGAGAAAATATGCTGGAGATGTTGGAGATGAGTGTTCGGCTCCTTGCTCTTCACCACCATATCATCAATGTAGACCTCCATCGTCTGTTCGAGGTCTTCTTTGAATATTTTCGTAACCAGCCGTTGATAGGTGGCTCCAGCGTTATTCAGTCCGAATGGCATATTTCTGTAATAGTATATGCCTCGGGGGGTTATGAAAGAAGTTTTCTCCTCATCAGGGCCGAACATGGGGATCTGGTGATATCCCCTATAAGCGTCCAGGAACGACATCCTGGAACATCCAGCGGTTGAGTCAACGAGTTGGTCAATTTTTGGCAGGGGGAATGGATCCTTAGGGCAGGCCTTGTTCAGGTCTGTGTAGTCTACGCAGACTCTCCACTTCCCATTCTTCTTTTTGACCACGACTGTGTTGGCCAACCACTCCGGGTATGAGACTTCCCGAATGGCCTCCCCCTCTAACAATCGGCCGACCTCCTCTATGACCGTCTCTGCGTGTTGGAGAGCTGATCGCCTTGCTTTTTGTACCACAGGTTTTACCCCCGAATTCACATTCAACTTATGAGTCATGATTTCGGGGGAAATACCTGGCATTTCGTGTGGAGTCCAGGCGAACGTTTCGATATTCTTCAAGAGCATCTCCGTTAGCTCCAGTTTCTCCTCGGCGCTCAGGTTGGCGCCGATCAGGAAGAATTTATCATCCTCAGCCGGGCCAATCTGATATTTCTCCAAACCCTCTGTGGCTTTCATCTGCGGATCACCACCGACATCATCGATCTTTGGTGCGTCTTAGGGTAGTTCCGCCAGTTGGACTTGTTCGGGGATAGTCTTGGATTTTAGGGCTGCAGAGAAGCACTTTTGGGAAGTATTTTGATCCCCAAAAATAGAAATCACTTCCCCGTAATAGGGGAACTTCAGCACCTGGTGGTAGGTTGAGGGGACGGCCTTCAAAGCATGAATCCACGACCTTCCTACTATAGCGTTGTAGGAAGAGGAGGAATCCACAACAGTGAACTCAACCTCTTGCTCCACCGGACCCACGCGGACAGGAATGACGACTCTGCCCAGAGGCCAGACAGGAGCAGAATTGAATCCTATGAGCGGGCATTCTGCCGGTTCCAGATCTTCTTCTGTTAATCTGAGCTTCTTAAATAAGTTCAGGAACATAATTTCTGTTGAGCTTCCTGCATCTACAAGAATTCTTCTTACTTCTGAATCGAACATGCCCAGAGTGACCACCAGGGCATCATTGTGCGGCAGTTGAACACCAGGATGCTCGTCTTCATGAAAAGTGATTTCCTCCTTGGCGGCTTTCCTCGGGCGCTTGTTTGGCTGACCCGCAACGCCCAAGATTTATTTACTTGGTGGATTTGGGGCATGATTGATGACACTCTGGGGCCGCCGCTCCATATGGATCACGTGGATGACTGCAGGTCTCGGGACATCTCTACGTGCCCTGGCCCTTGGCGGGGGTTGAATCTCTTCGGCAGCCTCTTCCCTGGCAGTCTCTTCTCGTTGCCTCCTTGGCTCTCTGTCCTGTGGGGCTGCTTCTCTAGTTCTGCCATCATCTACGAATTCTTTAAGGTGGCCTTTGCGCACCAGTTCTTCCAGATGATGCTGCAACGATCGGCAGGCTCCGGTACGATGCCCTTTGTCTTGATGGTACGCACAGTAATTCTTAGAATTCTCCTTTCTAGGGAAGTCCGGCAGCTTTCTGGGCCATCTGAAATATGGCCTATTTTTTATCTGAGGGAGGATCTTGAAGATTGGCTCCTTGAACACCATATTGACCGCTTCAAAGACGGACTTCCCCTCATCAATGAATCGGCGGCCATCTCCCCGTCTTTTATCTCTTGTCTGGCCCTGGGATCTCCTTTCTTTTTGCTCGGTCGGCTGTGTCTCGTCTTCCACCTTGGCGTACTTCTCGATCCGGCACATAAGATCTGACATGTTGGCGGCTGGCTTTTTGGTCAAGGAGAGCCACAGCCTGTCCTCCTTCCGCAACCCCAGTTTAAACGAGGTGACAGCCAATTACTCCGAGCATTCTCCTACCTCATTGTAGAGCTCCAGGTAGCGGCGGGAATAATCTCTCAATGATTTCCCGGACTTTCTTTTCATCGTGAGGAGAACGTCAGCGGTTTTGGGCTGTTTTGTGTTAGCCAAAAACCGGGTGACGAACTCTTCTGCCAGTTGCTGCCAACACCGGATACTGCCAGGGGGCAGTTTATGAAACCACTGAAGTGCTGTATCTCCCAAACTGGAAGGGAATACTTTGCACATAAGGTGGTCGTTGCTATTCCATAACGTCATGGCCTACATGTAATGACGGTAGTGGGCCAGGGGGTCAGTCCTCCCATCGTAGAGATTAAGCCTCAGAGTTTGGAATTTCTCGGGAGGCTCCGCATCGATTATTTCGTCGACGAATGGGGAGGCAGAGATCCGCCCCAGGGCTTTCCTTGCCATCATTCGTGTGCTCTGGCCCTGAGCACCCCATTCCTCTACTTGCCCCCACTCCTCCATCTTTGCCTTTCCTGCTTTCTTACGCTTCAAAGTTAGCTCTTCTTGGTCCGAGCTATCTACTTCTTCTGAGTGTTCCTCCAGCACATTTTTCGAGGAACTCCTTTGGTGATGTGCTTTGATGGGTACGTCAGCATCAAATCTCGCGTCACGTTTTGCAACGGATTTAGCACGGTGCGAGTCCTTTCTGGAAAGAGAGACATCACGTCGCGAGCGAGAACACACCTCCTTTTGTTCATGGGTGTCCCCGTCATCCTCATCAGTGGGGTCCTTGTAAAGAGCATCGTAACTTTCATCAGATTCTGAGTCAGATCGATCAGAATCAGTTGCATGGCTAGCGGTGGACTTTCCCTTTTCCTTACTTAATTCCAGCAGAATCTCCTCCAGTTCTGCCTGTTTTTCACTGGCCTTAGCCATCAGCTCATCTCTCCGTTTCAGTACCTCAGGATCTTCTATTTTTCTTCTCCGGGCATGCTCCAGACCTGGAGTCCGGATAACCAGCGCACTTCCTTTAGTCTTGGCAGGAGTGGAACCGTCCCCTGCCCGTGGAGATGGTGGTGGAGTAGTGTTTCCTCCCGAAGTCATTATGTGGACAAATACTAGAGACTTGACAAAGGAACAAGAAAAAAGCTGGTGAACAACAATGCTGGGCTAAACAATGAGCCCCACGGTGGGCGCCAAATGTTCGGCAGTAAAAATTACCGCCGGAACTGCTGACCATGCCAACCGGAAATGCAATCGCCGACCTGCCGAACAAAGACAGAAAGAAATGTGACGGCCGGAGAGGAGGTCTCTGGACGGAAAACCCTCCGATGGTTAAGTCAGCAAGTCACTTAAAGAAGGAAACTTTTTGGGAACAAATGAGTAAAAGCTTAAGTTGGCAATAGTCAGCCTACCTCTGTGGTTGAGTGGAATATCCTATTTATAGCAATCCGAGTAATGATTAAAGCATACCTGCGACTTGACGTTACGCACACTGCCGTGTTTCTCTTTTCCATCCTTGCTTTAAATACTCTTCCCCTTCATTTAATGCTTCAAATCCCTCATTTAATACACCATGCCTCTCATTTAATGCTTCTGACGACTTAACACGGCATTACAACCAGAATTTCAGGGTCAGACTGTCTTCCTGTCACATCAGCCAACAACTCGTGACGAGATAGACCGATTTAGTTACTTCCTCAGAGACAAATACCCAGTTCAGTCTTAACTATAGTGCATTTATGGTCACGATCCCTCTTTAAAGGCTGTGGGTCCCAGATTCAACATTTACTAGCCGCCAACGGATAGGCCGAGCAAACTAGCTACCAAGATCCTCGGCTATAGCCACGTGGCAATACACTGTTCATTGATGCTGAGGTCCAGGGTACTCTTTGGAACACTAACTCTGAATCATGTGTTCACGTATAACACTCACGTGGAACTCTCGTGCCATTAATCAGTTGTTCGGCAGGACGCCACGTGTCACAACGGAACGTGCTCGGCAAATGACTACGTGGCTCACACGAGTATGCTCGGCACTGGGCCACGTGGCGCCAGACTACACTTGTTCGGCACAAATACAGCTTAGTATTATTTTGCCCAACACTTTCCTACCCTTCTCTATGTACCAACTTATCTTTTATCTATTTTTGAAGGTGTACCAATTTATCTTTTATGAATATGCTTTTTCAAGTGACCAGAGGCAATATATTACCATTAGACCGCATGCTGCATACGAACTTATCTCTATGTAGAAACTCGTATACTTTCCTACCCTTCTCTACGTACCAACTTATCTTGCGTCTAGAAACTCGCATAATTCCGCTCTCTATTTCTACAAACCTACTTGAAGACATCTTATCTTACTTGAGGTTAGAGGTATACATGCATCGGTTTGTTTTAGATTCATATTTAACATAAAATTAAATTTATTTTTTTTTGATTTCTATAATTTGGATCCGATCGCGAAATCGAAACACTTTTAAATTAGAACCGAATAAATCGAATTGAAAATATTAAATTGGTTCGGTTCGATTTGGCTTAGATTGGGTTGGGCCCATTTTCGGTTTAAGTTACTTCGGGTTTATTTTGGGTTGGGTATATTATTAGATGGGGCAAATAAGTTTTATGATAAAAAGGTATCAACATAAACCACTTAAAAAAAATTAACTAAAATTTAGCACAATCATAATAAAATACAATCCTAAAATTTACTTTTATAATATTATGTAAATATTATATAATATATATATATATATATATATATTCGGCTAGATTCAACTTACGTTATTTTCAATTTAGGTTGAGAGATATTTAACTTGAGAACCAAACTGAAAATATCAGTTTACTAATTTTTAAACCCAGAACGGAATCAAAAATGATATAGACCTGAACCAAAATGATCGGATTAGTTCAGTTTTCAAGTCGTTCGATTTTTTTGTGCACCCCTACTTGAGGGAGTAAGTAGTAGGCTAAATTTGGGAAAGTAAATATATTAGCATTTTCTGTGTTTGAAAAGAGAAAAAATTAAAGTTTTAGTAACTAGTTTTTTTAATTTTTGTTAATTTAGTATTTTTATTTTGCATGATTTAAAAGAAGTTCAAAATTTAAGAGAGTAAATTTGATCATTTTAAAAAAGATAAAAAGTTGAATAGTTAACTATATTTCCCAAACACACACTTGCCCTAAGAAGGTAGAATAATGGAGTGTAAAAAAAAATTACTTGTCACTTATGCCTCCCTCACACTTTTTTTACTCATTTGAAAAATTATATAAACTTAATATTTATTTAACAAATTGAAAATAAATTATTTTATTAAAAATAATTTATTTTTAATAAATAATGGTTTATTATATTTTATTAAAATTAATTACAATTAAAATAATAATCAATGATCAAAATTATTTATTTTATTAAATAAAATTATTTTTGATAAATAATCATTAGTTATTAAAATGATCTATTTTATTCAATATTTTTAGATGAAAATAATTTACCAATAGACTAATAAATCTATAATAGTTAGTTATCAAAATTATTTATTATTAAAATATTCCATTAAAGTTAATTTAGTTACTTTTAAAAATTAATGATTTATTATTAAAATAAATAATAAATATTTTATTAATAAATTATTATTCACTCTAACCTACACTAGTATCAATGTTAATTATACCGACACCCTTTTAATTATACCTGATTTTCAATTACCCTCTTCGTTTATTAACTCTAACACTTTTTCATTAATTATATAAAAGGGATTCCATTTAAAAGCTGTTAAAAAGGTTGGATAAAATAAAGTCAATAGTCAACGTTTTATGGTTGCGTTTGGCACCCCAAAAAGTGAGAAAAAATGAGATAAAAGGTGGTATGGGAAAATTTTTTTCGTTTGGTGCACACCGCTCAAATCGAATTTTTTGGAGATAAATAGTAAAATTTCGTTTCGACGGATCGAATTTTCGTTTAGACGGATTCAAAATTTTAGGCAGCCATGACTTCTTTACACTACAATTTGTCCAAACAGATTGTAGAAAACCGTTTGGACGAAAGTTGCTCGCGCGATTATGTCGGAACGGTTTTTTACAATCGGTTGGAACGGTTTTAAAAAGGTCACAAAAAATAGTTAAAATAGGTGTCATTTAGTAACTTGGGAGTCCATGGTGAGAATGCCGAAAAATTTTTTGCTATTTGATTAATTGAATTCTAGTTATCGACTTTTTTTGGAAAGATATTGAACGTTTTTTGAATTTTAAGAAGGCGAAAATGTGTAAAATTTTATAGAGGTTTTTTGAGATTTTCAGACAATTTTTGTACGCCAAACGCAGTCTATATGATATAACTTTAAATACAAGAAAAAACAAATAAACACATACATATATATATATGTAATTATATAAATTTTATTTCTCTTACTCAATTTACCGATTTAAAAATTAATTTACAATAAATATATAAAAGAATGATTGTAATTTATTTAATTTGAATAAATAGTAATAAATAATATTAAAAAAAGTTATTATTTATTTATATAATAAAGTTTTTAGTAATAATTAATTTTAATAGTAAATCATTGTGTATTTTTAACAATAATCAATTTTGATTAATGGAAAAAATAATAAAAATAAATTATTATTTATTAAAGTTTAATTTTTTATTTTGATAAATTCATTTATTCTTTTATAACATTTATTATAAGTTAATTTTTAAATGGGTAAATAGAGTAAGAGAAAATAAAATTTTTATGTATGTGTATATGTGTGTGTGTATATATATATATATATATTCATTTGGTTTTTTTTTTTTTTGGGTATTTGAGGGTATTATACTCTTAGCAAAGTTGTATTATACAAAGAGTTAATTATTGACCTTATTTCTTTCAACTTTTTAACAGTTTTTAAACGAAACAATTTTTAAATAGGTGGGAGTCAAAATGTTAGGGTTAATAGATAAAGGGGTAATTGAAAGTAGGTATAGCTGAAGGGGTACCATTGTAATCAACCCAAAACGAAAAAAAAAAAAAAAAAACTCGAGTAAGATTAAAAATCTTAGAAATATAGGAATAAAGTGAAACCTATATATTTAAGAGGATACAAACTTCTGCAATCTTGATTCAGTTTTTCTTTCTAAAAAATACTATGAGTTAATTTATTTTATTTTTTATTATTTATTTTGCACGAACATATTATTTTTTTATATGATTTTACTTTGGATAATGTTTTTCTCTAATTCATATTCTTTGATATATTCATAAGTAATATATATAATTATTTACATATTAAAGAAATAATAATATAGGTATTTAATTATTATTAAACTCCAACAACAATAAATTGAGGAATCAAATGAGAAAAATCTATTATATAAAAACACTTTGAGTGATAATGGTAAAAACTAAAAAGCATTAAAAAATATTGATAATACAAACCTAATTTGGAGTAATAAAAAATAAATTATAAATTCGTAGTTCGTGCAATGAGTGAATAATTTTAAAAAATTTTTAATATTTTTTTACCATTTAATTTTTTTTCACTCCAAATGAATCCTTAATTGGGTTCTGCATTGGGTGAAGCTGCTGGAACCCTCCTGCCATCTCCCAAATGTTGGTTTTGTTCCGTGATTTACTCCATCCTTCCAAGTTCGGTGGAATTACAATACTTCTCTTTCTTCACCGGCACAAAGGTGGCCCCACCCACGTGGGTATCTTTCTAAGACCTAACAGCTACAAATACAACTGTTTGTACATACAAAAATTTATTAAAGAGAAACAAAGTGTATATATAATATATATATATATATATACAGAGGGAGAGAGAGAGAGAGAATAGTATAATAGGATAATGTTCACATTTTCTTATTTTAAAAATTATTTTAATTATATTACCTTTATGCAAAATTCAATAGAACAATTTTAAAGGAGGAATTATGTTACCTTTATACAATGTCAAAGGTTATTTATGACTTTAAATTTTAATTATAATAAATAATTTCCTATACGTTCTATAATAAAGACCGAGTTCATATTCCAAACAAAAAATTCACTGTTTATTTACAATAAATATTTCTTTAGAGTTATTAGTATATATATTTTTATCAAATTAACTTGTGATAATGTCAACATATATTAGTTGTCAAGATCTCTCTCTCACACACACAACGAATGAATGGATGAATAAAAATAATTATTTATTTTTTGTACAAAAATTAAAAAAATTCTAAAAGTTATAACAAATTGAAGACGCATGGAACACAAAATTAACTTTTATCAATTTTTGCAAGTTTTACAATTTTATCAATTTTTAAATTTTTTTTTTAATTCTTACCGAGTTTTGTTTTTAAACTTTTAAAAAATATTCAATCAATCATTGAAATGTCATGTGTTATTCATAAATACAAAATCACACTTTTTTTTAATTTTTTGATTTTGATATTTATTTTTATTATTTTTGCTAAACGGCTTATTATTATTATTATTATTATTATTATTATTTTTGCTCTGCTTAGAATGACAAAAAACTCTGAAAAACGATAAAAAATATTAAAAAATTTTAAAAATTACTTACTTTTTATCTCACTGCATGAATTACAAACTCATAACTTATTTCATTTTTATCTCACTATTTATCATTCTAAATATACTTTAAAAAGCGTTAAAAAAAATATGTCTTAAATTAAATTAAAAAATAGGTATCGCCACGACGGGTTGAGAATTGAATCAAGACTAGTTCATTACAAGGGTCTTCCCAAAATTTGTCCCGCGTGAACCCTCCAATTGAATTGTTTGTTCGTGCTTCGTGCTTTTTATTTTATTTTTTCATTTATTTTTGCGTGAGTAAATTAATAATATATATAAAAGTTTGTCAGATTTATGTTTGCGCAATTTGTTGCGGGATAAGCCCTAATAAAGCTCGACAACGTGGGCTAGACCCGACATTGTTTCCGTGTGGGTCCGCCAAACCGGTGACTGGCTTTCACCGGTTCCCTCGGCTTGGAGGAGGCGATTTGGTCGCTCGTGCAATGAGTAACGCAGCGAACGAACGAGTGAAGACTTTTTCTTTTTTTTTTTTAAGGTAATAATTAAGGAACAGGCCAAGGCGGTGGCCCGTCAATCGTGATTGGAAACTTTGCATGGGCTCTTGGCTTGTTAGGTGGATTGCATAATGGGTCTCGTATTACTAGGATTTTAGTGGGCCCTACCCATGTTACCCCCTTCGAAAAGTGTCGCGTCTGGTAGCGCAGTGTGATCCTTCTTCTTCATTTATGTCTAAATGCTTGTTTGACGCGCTGAGAATGTTAAAAAACGTTTGGAAATCTTTCAAAACTTTTAAAATTACCTAACATATTTTGTTATTTCTTGAAATTTATATATATCTATATATATGTATATATCTTAACAAATTTTTACAAATTCAAATAATATTTTTTTACTAATTTCAATAATATTTCTACAAACTCTAATCCCAATAACATTTTTACAAACTCTAATAAAATTTCTACAAATCTTAAAAACTTTTTAATGACCTTTAATAAATTCTGACATAAAATCTTTTGAACGGATCCAAAAATTATTCAAACGGATTTTCTCTTCAAAAAAACCGGCACAAAAATTAAAAAATTTCATTATTTATTTCTAAAAATCGTGATTTAAGAATTGCATCCTAAACGTTAAAAAACTACCAAAATTATATTTTTCGTTATTTTTAGATACTCGAAACACACTCTAAATCTATAAGAATATAATTCGGTCGAGAAAGAGTTTAAATGTAATTTAAATTTATAAAATAAATTTACATAAAAATTTATAAAAGTAAAATTACTAATCAAAAGAGATTAAGGTATTGATACAATATTTAATAAATCTATAATTTTTTATTTATTATAAATATTATTATATTTTTAATAATATTAATTTAAAAATTTTTATAAAAAATATTCATAAAATATAAAGAGAGTGAGAGAATATAATGTATTCATATAAAATGAGCGAAAAGGCAACTACAGTGGAAAAAAAATAATCTTAATCATTAATATATAAAAAGAGGCAGAGAATATATTTTCATATGAAATGAGCGACAAGGCGACTAAGGTGAAAAAAGAAAAAAATAATCTTAACCGTTAAATAAACTTAATTATTAAAAATATCTTAAATTTAAATTATTAAATTTCTTTATTATATAAATATTATATGTAATTTGTGATTATCTATTATTGGTGTAGACAATATAAAGAACATAGGTATATTTTCAAACGACCCTTACATTTCAGCTTAGACTTGAACAGCTCGCTCTCAACTTAAGTCTTCCTAAAAATTGATGAATGTCTACCAAAAACATTATAAAGAAAACGTGTGGAAAATTATATAATTGAAGGCAAGTAATATTCCCGCTCCAACCTCCTTTTTCTTTTCTTTGTTTAGATGAGTTAAAATAAAATTAAAAAAAACAAATACCCTTCAGATTTTAGTTTTTTTTTTTTTTATGTAATTATTATTCTTCTCAACCGCACCCGCTTATACAAAATTCTAAAAGGATGATTTATCAATATTGTTATAATATATTATATAGCATATATTATTATGTATATATTTCATTATTATATTTAAGATATTTTATTTTCCTTATTTATGTTTATTCTAATTTTATTTATACTGATAATCTCTCCTGTAAATACTAGAGGTGTGCATGGGTCGAGTTGATTCGGATTTGTACCTAACTCGGAACCGAACCGAATTTTTTCGGTTTCTAAAATTTAGACCCAAAACTGAACCGATTTTAAATTGGAACCGAACCGAAAAAATCGGGTTGGTTCGGTTCAATTTTCGGGTTAGATCATTTCGAGTTGGATCGGGCCCATTTTCGGTTTAGACAATTTTTGGGTTGGGTCGGGTCCATTTTCGGGTTGGGTCGGATCCATTAAAGAAGGCAACATTTAGTATAAGTCAAAATAAAATACAATCTCATAAAATCACTTAAAAATAAAAGGTAACATTTAGTACAATCCATAATAAAATACAATCCCATAATATCACTAAAAAAAACATACAATTCCCTTTTATTTTATATATTATAAATTATATAAAATAATATATATAATATATAATTATATATATTAAACTTTCGGGTTAGTTCGGGTATTTTCAGTTTAGTTTGGTTTTGGTTATGATTCGGTTCGAGTTCGGGTTCGGATTCAAAATATGCCAATCCGGGAATCGAACCGAAAAAATCGATTTTTCAATTTTTCAACCTAGAACCGACCCAAAACAGTATAAATCTAAACTAACCTAAATTAAATTGATGGAATTTGTTCAATTTTCAGATTATTCGAATATTTTGTGCACTCCTAGTAAATACACAATACATACTAATACACAGGGACGGAACTATAATAAGGCCAAGGGGGAGGTCCAAACCCTCGGTCACAAATGCTATATTTTATTAAAAGTAATTACTTAATTAATCATGACGCCTTTCACAAACAAAGAGTCTCCGTTAATAAAGGCCCTCTTTTATTTATTTATTTTTTATTTTACAGAGGAAGAGTCTCTTCATTAATAATGACCCTCTTTCTCAAATAAAAAATTAATAACAAAGAAAATAATTTTTCTCATTTTAATATAAACTCACAAATTTCTCTTTTTCTTTTTCTCTCTCCATTCTTGAGATTTTCCTCTCTTGTACTATTATTTATCACCTTTTTACATTCTTCTTTATACATTCTATATTCTTATTATTTTCATCTTATTTTATTTAATTACTTTACTCTTTTCTCACTCTCTACAAATCATTTTTATTGAAATAGAACCATGAAAAAGTTTCAAGATTTAAACTACTAACAAGAAAACGAAACAGAACATTGCCGTTGACTAGCGTTCTAACAAAATAAATCTCAAATAAATAGATAGTGATCTTTGATCAATAGTTAAAATTTTATTAAAATTTTTTGGGCCCCTTATTAAATCCTAATTTTGTCCGTATGAATATATATAAAATTTTATTAATTTTTTTTGGCCCCCCTTATTAAATCTTAATTTTGTCCCTATGAATATATATACTTTTCTCCCATTTTAGCTCTTTCATTCTAATATGATATCAAAGCTATGGTATTTCTAAACATAGTAACTAGGTTTGTCAATGGGTCAAGTTTGAATCTCATTCATTAGATTCAAATTTGATTCAGATCTAATAATAATGAATCTGATCTAAATACAAAGTAGTTGGTCTGATTTTACAAGATCCGTACTCGAGCCATATATCTGAAATTGAGCCGTTAGAAAAATAAGTTTTTTTTTTTAAACTATTATTTCATAAAAATAAAAATATAATTTTTTTTCAATATATACACCCGATGCATGTGAATCACAAGTTTGGTATATATACATATAAATATACTGACGCGTTTAAAATTCTGTATATTTACATGAATGCAATACAAAATAATTAATCTAAATTAGAAAATCACAAGTATGGTGTGTGTGTATATATAAATATACTGATGTAATTGAAATTATATATATATATATATATATATATGATTGCAACATAGACTAATTAATGTAGATTAGAATGTAAAGCTAATAAGTAGTTTAGTTTTTATATATTGAAAAGCCGGAAAGATATCTGGGCCCCCAAAGGTATAAATTATAAAATTGTAGAAAATACTCAAAATGCGGCATCTTAGAGGTATGCATATCTAAATTGAGGGCGAAATTAATGTTTGATGAATGTTAAGGATAAAATTTAGATTTCTTTTTTTCTTTATTTTTCTATCCTAGTTTCCTTTATATATATAATGCAAAGAGAACAAGAAGTGCTATAGTTAAGGTGGCAAGCCTGCGCCAGTTCAATTCCTTAAGGTTTAATTCTTAAACTAAGATATCAAGCAGTGTAATCCAAGAAAAATTATATATATAATGATAATTAATTATATATTAACTTGTTTGTAATTTTTTTGTCTTATATAATTTTTTTATGCTTAATAGCTTTTTATTGGTATTTTATTCATATCTTTTAAAAATTTTAAAAAACTACTAATAAAAAATGAAAATATTTATATGCAAACAAAATGATACTCAAGTAAAATAGTCAAAACAGCCAATTTTATTTGCACATAATTTTTTTTAGATATTTCTAAAATTTTTATTTTTAAATATTTTATTTTTAAAAATAGTGAGTCTAGCAGATTAATCCGGATCCAAATCCATTAATCATTGAAATCAACGAATTTAGATGTATGGGATCTAGTATCATATTATTAAATCAAATTTTGGATCGAATTTAGACCAAATCTAATCTATTAATAGGCCTAATATTAATTGTCCAATTTTTTTTTTTCCAATTCTCTCTTCCTTCCTAGCTTGTCAACCCAAAATTAAGCCCAACAGTCCAGTCGCGCCAATTTTGTGACGTCACCGACATCGCAGTAGCAACCTCTTCCATCCCAGCAACCCTGTCTAGTTCCGACAAGTGCCGCCATCGCGCCTGATCTGTTGTCGTCATTGTAATCTTCAATCCACGCATAGCCAACGCTACTTCACTACCCATCGCCACTGTTTTTTTTTTTTTTTTGTTGACCCTGCTCAATCTCTGATTTGTTGACCCAGCAGTGCCATCTAGCAGCGTCGGGAGCACACCTGCAAATGACTAAAGATTGCGACCCATTTTGCGGGTTTGGTCGAAGTTGCCTCGAATCAATTTAACAATTAGTGCCTCCTTGAATTAATTCCATTAATTCCCTTAAGCCCATTAATTCCCTTAAATCTTCGTATTCTTGACACTGTATCCGTGAATTAAGGGAACCATCCACCATCCGTGAATTAATTAAGGGAATTAATACTTTGAATTCTTTATATATTTTTTATTTTCTTAATCCCTTATTTTGCAATCTTTATTTCTTTAATGCTTGCACTTTCTTTTATCAAAATTTCAACTTTCCTTTCCTAAATTTTCAATCCACTTTAAATAAAAAAATGGAGCGCCTACCTTGTCATCTTTCTGCAATAGCTCGACCTTTTATCCTTTAGATCAACTTCCATATAACTACGACAAGTAATTAGATCACTTCCTACAGCACTGTTCTATTCATACTTGCTCTCACTTTTTTAAAAAGGGTTTGGGTCATCTTCAACATCTTTGTATATAGAAGTCTTAGAATTCTCGTAACCCTAGGTCCCGAGGTCGTAACCATTCTTCTTCCAGTACCTCCAATTCCTCTCAGACAACTGCTGTTACACCAGTTGCTACTCATTCTTCTCTTACTGTTTCTTTGTCACTTTCTGATATTGCTCATATCTTTTGTTAGTTAAGTGCTATCTCCAATAATACTTCCACTGCTTTGTCTACAACCATGGGTAATTTTACTTAGCTTTTTGGCTTGTTTCAATTAGGGGTGCACAAAACACCCAAACAACCTGAAAACCGAACCAATTCGATCAATTTTGTTCGGGTTAGTTCGGATTTATACTGTTTTGGATCGGTTCTGGGTTGAAAAATTTAAAAATCAATTTTTTCGGTTTGGTTCTCGGATTGGTATATTTTGAACTCGAACCGAATCGACTCGAACCGAACCGAAACTGAACTAAACCGAAAATACCCGAACCAACCCGAAAATTTAATATATATAATTATATATTATATAATTTATAATATATAAAATAAAAGGAAATTGTATTTTTTTTAGTGATATTATAAGATTGTATTTTATTATAGATTGTACTAAATGTTACCTTTTTTTTTTAAGTGATTTTATGGGATTGTATTTTATTTTGACTTGTACTAAATGTTGCATTCTTTAATGGATCCGACCCAACCCGAAAATGGACCCGATCTAACCCAAAATTTGTCTAAACTGAAAATGGGCCTGACCCAACCAGAAATGATCTAACCCGAAAATTGAACCGAACCAACCCGATTTTTTCAGTTTGGTTTGGTTTGGTTCCAATTTAAAATCGGTTCGGTTTCGAGTCTAAATTTTAGAAACCGAAAAAAATCGGTTCGATTCTGGGTTAGGTATAAATCCGAACCAACCTGACCCATGCACACTCCTAGTTCCAATCATATGACACCTCAATCTAATACTTGACCACCACATCTCTGTTACTTATGTTCCTAGTATTTATACCATTGATGGGTCTCGCATATATGCCCAACATATTGGCTATTTCTTTATCTCTCATCTTTCTCTTTCTCAGGCTTATTACTAATTTAATTTGTCACTCAATCTTATTTCTGTCAGTCAATTGTGTGATCTTGATTTCACTATTAATTTTCCTCTTCTAAGTATCTTGTGCAGGATTCATAGACAAGACAGACTCTTGGGATAGGTCGTAAGTATGGTCGCCTGTTTGAGCTGGTTTATCTTACCTACCACCATTTATGTCTCCCTCTCCACAATTTCTTGCGGCTACCTCAAACTTCTTTTCTTTTCATATTTGGCGTTCTTGTTTAGGACATTTTTATTGGTCGTTTGTAAACTTTGATTTCTAGCGATCATTTATAACCTATTCTTAGTGTGAAACTAGTTTGTGTATCTTGTTAATTTGCTAAACAACCTACCTTATCTTTCTAAAAAAGGTTAAGCGTAGGTGACGTTTTGTCCAAAAGATTAGGGTTAAGAAGAGAATATTTTTTTATATTAAAAGAGATGGTTAAAAATGTTATTTTGGACAGATTTAAAAAAAATCTGGACGTCGTTACAGATAATTCGTGGGTACAAGCTTCTTATGAGCTACTCGCAAGACACCCTTACACACTAGATAGAAATTTCTAGGTGTCATGGGCAACTCGCGGGCACGAACTGCTCTCGAATTGCTTGTGAGACACACCAACTTTCTGAATAGTAACATTCAAGTTCAAATGGAGTGTTTGTGGGCACGAACTGATGTTGAACTAGTAACCACTTCTCTTCCATTTCCAAAGCTCATCTCAACCATCAATAAAAGTACTTAAACACTCTTTGGCATATGCCTAAGTATCAAAAGACTTAACTTGTGACATTTTATAAAATTTAGAGTGAACAATTACAAGCAAAGTATTGTCTCAGACATTGCCAACACAAAAATTAGTCTATATGACACTTACAAGTACTGAAGCTACGGTCAAAATGTTATGTTCTTTAAAAATAATATGAACTCTCGCACTTTTCAGTGGGTCCATTTTTGTTTCCTAATCTATCATCATTGAAAATTTGTAGCACCATGATATACCCTTTGATTAGTAGGTGTCAACATATATATTTATATATTGAAGGTCGAATACCAATAAGTAAACATACACATGAATTGGTACATAAAATTGAACCCTAGAATGTTTAAAACTATTTCCATGATATCATCAAAGAAATATATATATATAATCAATATATATTATACAAATCCTAGAAATCCACTCAAACTAATCAATCCCCCCACCCCCCCCCCCCCCAAAAAAAAAGGAAGAAAAGAAAAAGAAAAAGCCTAAGTTCCAAGAGAAAAGAAGCTATCCCAATAGTCATGTGCAGTTACAATTCCCAGGTTACTAGTTAAACCCATTAACTTGTCCGCTTTCCTGACTCGTTTGGTGTTGATGTTATAATAAAGGAGACCATTGTGCCACGAATTCAAGATCAGGCGTTCCTCTTCGTCATGACGATAGTACGCAATCGGAAAAAATAAATTGTCTGCCGAAAAACCAGGGTTAGGGGCGGGCGCCGGAAGATGAATCTTCCACTCCTCAACCCAAACACCATTCTTTGGGTCCTGGAGCATCCATATTTTTATACTCGATTCCCCTGGCAGATTCTCAGCCGAACATAACTTGCCTTTCAACTCTACCAAGTGTCCGAACGGACAACGCATCACACTGGATTCTTCACTCTCTAGTTCGAACGCATTGATCCTGGATATGTAGCGGGGCGATAAATTTGGTCCACTACTCCCTTTAACTCTCCAATAGATCGTCCCGTTCACGCACACTGAAGGTTCACCCAGACACAAACTGAAATGCTTCTTCTGTAATTTTACCGATCTCCAAGAACCACAAGTCAATCTTCCGCCGTCCGTTAAAGTGAAGACAAGACACTGATCGTCTTTGAAGCCATGACCTTCTTCTCCGTCTCCGAAGCGGTTGACCCAAGCGACAATCTTGTACTCATTCGCGGGAGGATTATACCCGAAACCAAAGAACCACGAACGGAAACCTACCAAAGCTCGGAAGGAGTCGAGAGGCAGCTTCACGAACTCGTTGGTGCTGGGGTTACAAACGCACAAGGATAATTTTGTCCAGAAGAAGACAAGGCTGCGACAACATACGACGTTGTAAGCAGACTCGTCAACCAGGTGCAGTGGACGCACGTCGAACTTGTGGTGAACTTTCTCGTTGACTACGTCGACCGCCGACAGGCGGAGATCCACGGGACGTGTTCTGCGTTGCTCTACCCCGAATCGTAGGTAATGCGACAATTGTGGTATGTAATGGGGTTTTGTTTGATTCCATAGAAATAGAAAGGGTTTTCTTTGGTAGGATTTTTGGGTGTGTAGGTGTTTGAAGTATGGAGAGGAAATCAAGTTAAGCCATTCTTTGGAGACGCACTTGAATCTGGAGAGCGACTTCACGGGAAGTCTTGAAAATATGTCTTCGACGATTAGATCCATAGGCAACGAACTAGTACTGCTTCTGTTTTCTTTGGTGCCCATATTCCCTTGCCTTTTTTTTTTTGGTCTTCTTCAGTGATCCCAGTGATCCCAAACTGCGTGATTGGATAGGTGATAGGTATATTATACAGATTGTGAGAGAAGATAAATCTTCACCCACTTAATTAGGAGTTGAATTAATCAAATCATACTCTATTTTCACTCGACTCAGAGACTCAATCCGACTGTGTTGTGAGATATCGAATACAATTAGGAGTTGGAATTGAGTTGTCCTTTTCTATTTTTTCACCCTTGGACCAATCTATTTTCTCGTTTCAAATATACGCATCGTGTCACATCATATAATATATTATGTAATCCAAATAATTAAACTAAAATTATAGTTAAAGATAATTTCGTAATTGAACATGATAGATAGATTCAAGTTTCCTAATGATTGAGGTTCCTAATTGTAAAGGATTGGGTTTCGGAAATATTGATAATATAATTGAAAAAGAAAACCTAATCAAAGAAGGAAATTGATGGAAGATCCCATGATAAGCCACAGGATGTTCGATGATTCGAGTAGAGAGGAGAGGATGTCCAATGGTTTGAGTAGAGAGAAAATAAGTTGGAAAAGAAAACCAGTGAGGCTCATAGGCAAAAAACCAGTGAGGCTCGCAGGTAAGACGCATGCTATGTATTTATTGTAAAATAACAGTTGTTAAGAGTAAGAAAGAAAGAATTATCGTGGGAAGAGTTTAAAGGTTTTTCTCTTTTTATTACTCATTCTTCTGAGGTCGGGGAGAAGCCCGCAGCTGCTACTCATGGGTGCGCACTGGGTGAAGCCCGTCCCATGGTCCTAGCCGGCAAAGAACCACGAGGAGGTAAACCAGCCTAGGCAAGCTCGGCTGACCGGCTTAGCCGAGAAAGCTGTTATATAGCCCTCCACAATTAGAGGAAGGACTGCCCCCAAGAGGAGTCGAACCCAGGACCTATTGGTCCCAGGCCCTTCAGCCCGTCATCCGAACCAACTCGACTACCCCTTTCGAAGCTTTATTACTCATTCTTAATTTTATAAGTGTTGGAGCATTTTAAAGCGTACTTTTCAAAGAATTTTTTTACTTGGTCTAGATTTATTGAGGAGTCAAGCAAAAAATCGAAAGAAAAGAATTCATGCAAGAATAGAGACTTTAAGTAAAATCTTGTAACCAAATCATATAATAAAATTTGGGTAATATTGAAAATTGAACCACGAGTTTTCACTTTACCGGTTGCTAAAGAGTTTCTTCAGTCATGTTTATATGTTGATTGATTTGATTGAAGTGATTTAGAAATTTTCTGTTGCATAGAATAAGTCTATTTGCAGATCATAGAATTATAAAATTAATTTTTTTAGTTAGTTATCTTTTATGTATAATTTGAAATACTATAATTGTCATTTATAAATAAATTTTTTTATAGAAGTTATTTTTTGTGAAATAGTGAAAATTTTTGGTAATTATACAAACCATATAGCACCCTATTTAAATCTAAAAATCTAAATCGTGCCACTGTCCATATATTTATATAAACTCTTTAGAGGTAAGAAATAGTTTATTGATGATTATATAGTAGATATTGTTAAACAAAATCTTGATAAAATTTTAAATTTATTTTACCAAACAACTCAAAACTTTTGAGGAAAAAATTTGCTTATTTGTGATTATTTGTGATAGAGTTTTTTTTTTTTTTTTTTTTTTTTTAAGATTGATTTTTTTTTTTTGGCAAGAAACAAACAGAACATAAAATTAAAATTTATTGTAATTATATTCTTATTACCATGCATCTGGTTCGAGTGATGTGAGATCGTGTAACAAGAGATAGTATCCCAGTAGAGGGATGAGATAATGTGAGATTGTGAACCAAGAAATATGTTAGATTTAGTAATATATAATCGTATATAATTAGTATCCCTTATTTTATGTCTTTCCTTATTTTATGTCTTTCCTTATATCATAATTAAGATTATTATCCCATTCCTTATTTTGTATATCCAATTATAATTATGATTACTATCTCTTATCAGGATTAGGATTATTATCCTCTTATATAAAGGACTTTGTAGTCTTGTATTCTCACACACAGAAATAAATATTAACACATAAATCTTTTCTTCTTTTTTTTATTCTTATCATGGTATCAGAACAGAGGCTCTAATTTTTTTTTCTCTTTTTTTGTCAGCCATTATTTTCTGGCGAGATCTTACGTTGGTATATATCATCAGCAGAGTTAAAGAAGCCTTGATTTTTCGCTTCTGTATTACTCTTCTGGTGAATATTCCAACATCTACATACATCATCAGATTCGTCTCTCATAGACGAACCCAACGCCACCAACCAGAACCGGAGATTTGCTTCCACGCGCCCTCACGTGCCACCTGAAAATTGCGCGTGACTTCACACGAATTCATGTGCCGCTGGTCTGTACATTCGCCTCGCTGACGTCATCTCGACGAATCACGATACACTGCGCGGACTGTTCGTTGGTGCACCTGCCGCACTGGATCGCACTCACGCTAGCGAACTGCGATCTGCCACGTAGCCCTAGTTGCTCCAACGATTAGACCGGTCCGCCCAGACCGGTTTAGTGCTTCTTTTGGACCGGTTCAACCATTTTTGGTAGATTTTCAACCAGTTCAGACTGATTCCTTACCTTTTTCGACGTTCCGGACGCACTGGTGATCTCTGTTCTACTCAGATTTATTGTTTATCTTTATTGGGCACTATGAAAGCTTTTTTTGTGGATCGCTCTGACAACATTACGTCCATCTTTGTTATTCTGGATGGGACTAATTATGTTTTGTGGGCACAAGCTCTCTCTGGATTTATCAAAGGACATCGTTTATGGCGTATTATATCTGGCTCTCAGAAAAAACCCATCCAGAAAGATGATGAGGATCAGTCTGCTTTTGAGGATCGTCTTGATGATTGGGAAAGTAAGAATTATCAAATTGTCACCTGGTTTCGTGCCACTACTATTTCTTCCATCAGTCTTCAATTTGGTCGATTCTAGGACGATGATCAGTATCCCTCTCCTGCTAAGGCTATTTGGGATTTCTTAAAGGATCACTATCAGACCACTAGTCATGCTCACCAGTATCAGTTACTTCAGACTCTTCATCGTATGCGTTAAGAGTCTGGGCAATCCATTGATGATTTTCTCTCTCAAATGTCTTCTGTTTAGGATCAGCTTACTTTATGTGAACCTACCTGGAAACACTCTGAGGATGCTCAATTGTACACTATCCACCGCAATCATCAGTGACTTTTGCTATTTCTTATGGCTCTCTATGACACTTTTGAGTCGGTTCGTGCCTCATTGCTCCATTGCATGCCTCTACCTACTCTTAAACAAGCTATTTCAGAACTCTTGTCCGAAGAAACTCGTCTGGGTCTCAAAACTAAGGCGTTGGATTCAGTTCTTGTTATACCACCATATCTAGTTCCAGATGTCGTTCTTGCCATGTCTCACGATCGATCTTCTAGCCCATTGACTCATCACTCCTGCATCTACTGTCTAAAAAGAGGTCTACCATACAATCATTCATTTGAACATTGTCTAGTTCGTGAGTGTTTGACTTACCACAAAACAGCTCCTGGTCATTTTCAGCGTAACTGTCCCAAGACTTCCTCCTCTGGAGCTCATTTCAAAAAGGGATCCTGTAAGTCCTCTGCTAAATCTCATGGTTCTCGTACCACTGCTGCTGTTACTTCAGACGGGTCCTTCTCTTCTGGCCCATCCTTTTCTATGACTGATGTGGAGTCTATCATTCAGCAAGTACTTGCCAAAATTGGTACATCTCCTTCTACTACCCTCTCCGTCATGCCAGGTACTTCCTCTTGGTATTTTGACCCAGGATGTTACAATCATATGACTTCTGATTCTACAATTTTTTCGTCTATTGCTTCATCATCCTCTATTCCCATTATTCATACTGCTGATGGTACTCATATGTCTGTTACCCACACTGGTCATATTTCTACTTCATCTATTTCTCTTTCTAATGTTTACCACATTCCTACCCTTGCTTTAAATCATGTGTCTGTTGGTCAATTATGTGAACTTGGTCTGATCGTTACTTTTTCTGCTTCTGGTTGTTTGGTGCAGGACCCACAGATGAAACAGGTTCTTGGGATAGGCCGTAAGCATGGACGTCTGTTTGAGATTATTCACCTCTAACTCCACCATCCTTTGCTGCTTCCGCTTCCACAGCTTCTATTTTTAATCTTTGGCATTGTCGTTTAGGTCATGTGTCTTTTAATCATTTGAAAACTTTAGTTTCTAGTGGTCAATTGGGTCATGTGATTTCTGAGAAAGTTGATTATTTATCATGTCAAACTGCTAAACAACCCGCTTTACCTTTTAATAAAAGTAATTCTGTTTCTCTTGCACCATTTGATCTCGTTCACTCGGATATCTAGGGACCTTCACTCACTCCCACTATGGGGGGCTCTCATTATTTTGTTATTTTTGTGGATGATTATAGTCGCTATACTTGGTTGTATCTTTTCACTAAACGTTCTGAACTTAAACAGATATACTCTGATTTCTCAGCAATGGTGAAACATCAATTTTTTCATACAATCAAGGTTTTTTGAACTGATAATGCTATGGAATATCTTGACTTTGAGGTTTTATCTTTTCTACGCTCTCAGGGGACACAGTCTCATATTTCTTGTCCTGGTACTTCTCAGCAGAATGGTCGGGCGGAACGCAAACATCGTCATTTTCTTGACACGATTCGTGCTCTTCTTATTTCTTCCTTCTGTCCAGAAAAGTTTTGGGGGGAAGCTGCTCTTACTGCTGCCTACACCATTAATCGTGTTCTCATTTCTGTCCTTGGTAATTCTACCCCTTTTGAACGCTTGTATGGCTCCCCTCCTGATTATTCTCATCTTAGAGTATTTGGGTCTGCTTGTTTTGTTCTCCTTCAACCCCATGAAAGAACTAAACTTGAACCACGCTCTCGTCTTTGTTGTTTCTTGGGTTATGGTATTGAACATAAGGGGTATCGGTGTTGGGATCCTATTTCTTGACGTCTTCGTGTCTCTCGACATGTTGTCTTTTGGGAACACAAGATGTTTTCTACTCTTTCTCCATTTCATCTTTCTACATTTTCTCATAATCCTTTTTTTACTAATATTTCCAAAGATTTGCATTCTGACATATTTGATGCAGATAGTCCACAGGTCTCTCAGACACCACTGCTTACGGTTCATCCCGAGACACTTGGGTCTTCTGTTGGACCTGTGACCACTCCTGATGAGTCTTCTCCTCCATCCCTTGTTGACGAATCTCCTCTTTTAGAACGTCCTAAACGAGTAACACAACCTTCTGTTCGTCTTCGTGATTATATTGTTGGTTCTGCTGCATTTTTTATTCACGAACCTTCTTCCTACCGTGAGGTTTGTACTAACCCTTTATGGCAGCAAGCTATGGATGATGAGTTATAGGCTTTTGAGAAAACTCATACTTGGGATGTGGTTCCCCTTCCTCTTGGGAAGACTGCTATCAGTTGCAAATGGATCTATAAAATCAAAACCCGTTCAGATGGTTCTATTGAGCGACACAAAACTCGTCTTGTTGCTCAAGGTTTTACTCAGGAGTATGATATTGACTATAAAGAAACTTTTGCTCTTGTTGCTAGGCTTACTTCCATTCGCAGTTTACTTGCTATTTCTGCTGCTCGTAACCGGGATCTTTATTAGATGGATGTTAAGAATGCCTTTCTAAATGGCGATCTTACTGAGAAAGTCTATATGCAACCTCCTTCGGGCTCATCTGTTCCGTCTTCTCATGTTTGCAAGCTTCGTCGAGCACTATATGGGTTGAAACAGGCTCCTCGTGCCTGGTTTGCGAAGTTTAGCTCTACTATTCGTGAGCTTGGATTTATCCCCAGTTCATATGACTCTGCTTTGTTTATTCGCACCACTACAGCTGAATCTGTTCTTCTTCTTCTTTATGTGGACAATATGATTATTACTGGGGATGACAGTGTTGGCATTTCTCATCTCAAACAATTTCTTAGTCGACAGTTTGAGATGAAAGATTTAGGGTTTCTCAATTACTTTCTGGGCTTGGAGATTTCCCGAGATTCTTCTGGTTATTTTCTCTCTCAAGCTAAGTATGCTTCTGATCTCTTGACACGGGCTAGTATTTTTTACTGCAAGACTGCTACTGCTTCGATTGATCCACAACTCCGTTTTACCCTTCTTGATGGTGCATCATTATCTGATGCGACTTTGTATCGTCAACTTGTTGGTAGTCTTGTTTATCTTACTGTCACTCGCCTTGACATTGCTTATGTTGTTCACATTGTTAGTCAATTCATGGCTGCTTCACGTTCTCATCATTTTACTACTTTGCTGCGCATTCTCCGATATATCAAAGGCACTATGTTTCATAGTCTTCATTACTCAGCCCAGTCCTTACTTGAGTTACATGCTTTTTCTGATGCCGACTGGGCTGGTGATCCTACTAATCGTCGTTCTACGACAGGTTTCTGTTTCTTTCTAGGGACTTCTCTCATAGCCTGGCGTAGCAAGAAAGAAACTCTCACTGCCCGTTCTAGTACTGAAGCTGAGTATCGTGCTCTCGCCGATACCACTCAAGAGCTCCTTTGGCTTAGATGGCTTCTTACTGATATGGGTGTCACTCATTCTACAGGCACACTATATTATATTGTGACAATCAAAGTGCTATTCAGATTGTTCACAATGATGTTTTTCATGATTGCACTAAACACATTGAAATAGATTGTCACTTTATTCGTCAGCATGTCAGAAGTGGCATTGTTCGTCTCATTTCCGTATCCTCAGCGAATCAAACTGTCGATCTTTTCACGAAAGCTCATCTTCTTGGTCATTTCTTCGAGTTAATCTCCAAACTCAAGCTGCCTCCTACGTTGCCACTTTGAATTTGATGGGGGGTGTTATATTTAGTAATGTATAATCGTATATAATAAGTATCCCTTATTTTATACTTTTCCTTATTTTATGTCTTTCCAATTATAATTAGGATTACTATCTCCTATCAGGATTAAGATTATTGTCCTCTTATATAAAGGACCTTGTAGTCTTGTATTCTCACACACAGAAATAAATATTAATACATAATTCTTTTCTTTTTCTTTTATTCTTATCAAGATAGATAGTATCTCAGAAGACGATGTACTGAGATATGAGGTGATAAAAATTGATATCTCACATTTGTTTGTGATAAAATGAAAAATTGACATTGTACAGTATAATTGTTAATTTAAAATTTATAAATGTTTGGAAGGTTTTTAATTAATTTGTAATTAGTTAATTAAATTTCATATAATTTCTTATAAATAGTTTATTAATTTCTCAATTTTAAATATGTAAATATTAAAGTTACTTAAGTAACTAAATTTTTATAAAAAATGAAATTACTTGCTTGAATTTAATTATTTTATTCTAAATTTATTAATTCAAACTTTTTTAGCTTGTAATCAATTAATTAAAAATTTATATTGGTGCCTAATAAAACCTAAGATTTCGGTCTTTCACCACTGCTTCATAATTGGTTCTCAAGTCACGACAACCAGCGCTTCTCGTCTCCATTTTTAACTGGTAGTATAATTTTGCGCCTATATATGAGTGACACGTGTACATTTTAGTGGTTAGTTAAGTATTTAATAAAAATTTATAAAAGTTAAGAGAAAATTAAAAAAATAAGTTGATAAAATTTAAAGAAATTTAAAAAGAGTTAAGAAATGGTAGAGGTTAAAAAAAAAAAATTGATTTTGTATATCTTTCTCGGTTAGATTTGATTTCGTGTGATGATTGATGATTGCAATAGGCACAGTGGATCAATGTGATTAAGGTTGGGATCTACTGTGCTGATCGATCGATTGGATCTGATCTACTGTGGTGATCGATCGATAGTGGTTGGTGGTTGCTGAATCATTCTTCTACCACATGGTTGGCTCCTTTCTCCACATTCCTTTCCTTTTAAGCTGCTTGAGTCTTGCTGGGTTAACTGTTTTGTGAAATATAATTTATTTTATAAAAGATTAATTTTTAAATTTACATAAAAAAATAAAAACATATAAAAATTTCATATCTTTTTCTTTTCTCTTTACTTTTAATCCTCTAATCTCCATTCTGCCCCACTTTATCTTTTTTTCCCCTCATTTCTCTCATTTTTTCCCTCATCTCTGTCTCTATGTCTCTCTCTCTCTCTCTCTCTCTCTTTTATCTCTCTTTTGTTTTTATTTTCTTATGATCTCTATCTCTTCAAAATTTCACTAATTTTTTATTAAAATATTTTTTATCTTTTTCAAAATATTTGAAACTTTTAAAAAATTACATTAATTTCTCTTTAACCAAGTAGCAATCTATCTCAATATAAAAAAATTAACTTCGACGGTTATTACGCTTAGTTTTTAAATGTTTCAATACAGATAAACATATTAAAATTTTGAAAAATAAAGATGATATGATATTAGTTTAGAGAGAGAAAAAAGAAAAATAAAAATAGAGTCCAAGGGAGAGATGAAAAAAGGCGAAAAAATGATGGCCAGATGAAAATATAAAATAGATAGGGATTTTTCATTTTGCAATCTATCTCAGTATATAGCAAATAAGCAGGAAATTACCTAAGATGCAATGGTCGTCATTATCATTGAGAGGGCAATGTACTATGCTTTTAAATGTTTTGTGTAGAGATAAAATATATATTTTAATAAAGATAAACATATTAAAAATTTGAAAAATAGAGATAATATGATATTAGTTTAGAGAGAGAAAAAGAAAAATAAAATATAGTCTAGGAGAGAGATAAGGAAAAATGGAGAAAATGATGACTACCATAATATGAAAAGATAAAATCTTAAAAAGATAGGGATTTTCTTTTATGCAATTTATCTTATTATATAACAAATAAGTAGAAAATTACCTAAGATGGCAATGAGACGGCAATGCTGGTCATCATTTTTTAGAAGGCCACATACGGTAAGTTTTTAAATGTTTCACATGGAGATAAAAAATATTTTAATAAAGATAAACATATTACAATTTTGAAAATAGAGATGATATGATATTAATTTAGAGTGAGAAAAAATAAAAATAGAGTCAAAGGGAGAGACATAAAAAAAAAAAGAGAGAAAATGATGATCACCATAAGATGAGAATATAAAATCTCAACAAGATAGGAATTTTTCATTATATATGCAATCTATCTCACTATATAGCAAATAAGCATGAAATTACGGCAATGGTGGTCATCATCTTTAAGAAGGCAATGTAGTCATCATCTTTAGGAAGTGTTTATCAGTTTATGAGGAAGTTTTTGATAATGTTGTGAACGGTCATTTTGTTTAATTTGTTTAATTGTAACTATTTTTTTTTTTAAATTTAAAGGCAGGTACACATAAGAGCTTCACCCAACAAAAAAAAAAAAAAAATTGGTATAGCAAAAAAAAAAAAAACAATTTACCAAATCTCAGTACTCGCTCTATAATAGTAAAAATTTTAATAATATTGTGAACGGTTACCTTATTTGATAGTAACGATTTTTTTTTTTAAATTTAAAAGCAGATACACATAAGAGTTTTACCAAAAAAGAATACAATAAAAAAAATTTTATCAAATCTCGGTGCTCTCTCTATAATAGTTTAGATAAATTTAATTGGAATGAAATTGCATATCAAAAATAATTTGCAATATTGTATCTATTTTATGTATTGGTGCGATGATTTAAACTTCATTTTTTTTTGAGTTACATATAAATGTACTATATCAATCATGCAGTTAAGTTAAGCAAATTAATATGTACATATAAATTATGGAGTTGTGCAATCATCAATTAACATATCAACCTGAAAAGTATTTGTTTTATGCCAAAATTAGTTGTATGCCTATCCAATGTACGGAAAATTTTAAACATAATTAAATGTGAATTTAAATTCGGGGGTCTAATGACCCAATTTAAAAAAATAAAAATAAAAATTATGAAATTTTCTTATATAATTTTTTTTTTTTTGCGTGTGTATACATTTTTGATCTAAATATTATAAACTTAATATATTTTAATTCTCGAAATAGTAATTTTTAGACTTGAACGTACATGTTCAACTACATTTTGAAGGTTTATTCACTGCATAAAAGTACCAATACGCTACGAAACTAAATTGATCCAAATAAAATTAGATTGGTTGGATTATGTGGCATAATCGAATACAAAAATTAGATATTGAATTTTGGGTTTAATATAAATCGAACCAATTTTGGGTCTTCACTACTTCTTATGAAAAATTATATAAACTAAGAAAATGATAGAATGAATTTTTACTATGCACAAAATCAAGTGAAGGTAGTTGGATTGGAAAGATGAAAACTTCATCATTTTAGTATGTATTCATAACTTCATTTATTGATCTTTTGTTCTGTTAATGATAAATTACATTTTAAAGAGAAAGAGAAGGAGAGTTTTTGGTTCCTTAAATTATGTTAGGAAATAAAGTTGGCGAATTTGTATCAGAGAACAGCACAGACCGATTTATAAGAGAAAGAATGAGAGTTGATTTATATTAATTTTGTATGTGTATTTAGTTAGTGGGAGGGAGGGAGTGAGGGTGGGGGAGGGAGAGAGAAAGAGAGAGAGAGAGACAGAGGTTTTGGACTTCTAGAAGTACGTTACTAATTTAAGTTCATCGATTTGCAGGAGAGAATATCATAAGTCAATTCAAGAGACGGAATTGATTTATTACTACCCTCAGCAGAGCAAGTTCTCAAAATGAAACTTTGATTAAAAGTTCACGAACAAAAAGTAAAATTTACCGTTGTATGTAGGGAAAGCTAATGCTGATTATGGCTTTTTTTTCAACTAAGGGCCAAGAATTTTCTCGCACTGAGTTACTAAGTAGAAATGATTTTTTTTTTCTTTTTTTAGTTATGAATCTAAATGTGCAAATTCGTTAAATTAATTATAAAATCCTTAATCTAAATATACAAGATAGAGTATAAAAAAGTAAAGTTTAAACATGTATAATAAGTTTTAAGCGTACTTAAAAAATAATAAACAAAAAATATAATATAAAGAACTCACTAAACAGTTTTATGGAGCATAACCCCTACCCTTAGAGCTCAGCTTGGTCTAATACGGGGGTATTTGGATAACAAAAAAGTAATTGTACAAAAAGTTAATGTAAGAGTGATATGTCGCGAAAATTAATTGGAAAAAATTAATATTTTTTTGTAACTTTTGGTATTTTTTAGTGTACCAAACACTTTCTATATATATACGTATAATCAAAAGTTCAAAATTGTAAGCTGTAAATTTATTTTTTTTATCATAATTCATACATGTTCATGATAAAATAGTTTAATCATGCTGAGGTTGCTATGAACTTCGGCTCTCAATTTAGTCAATCATATATGCTTCCATCCATATATAATATATATATATAGAGAGAGAGAGAGAGAATTAATAATCGGCTTACATGTGGAATCACACAATTGAAAATGTTAGAATAAAAGAAGAAGAAAAGAATTATGTATTAATATTGATGATGTGTGTATGAATACAAGGTTACAAAGGTCCCTTATATAAGAGAACAATAATCCTAATACTGATAGGAAATAGTAATCCTAATTATGATAGAATATACAAAATAGGAAATAAGATAGTAATCTTAATTATGATCGGATATACAAAATAATGAATACATAAATTAAGGAATTATATATATTACTAAATCTAACAATATACAAAATAAGGAATACATAAATTAAGGAATTATATATATTAGGAATTATATATATTATTAAATCTAACACCCCCCTCAAACTCAAGATGGTGGAGCAGAGACCAACTTGAGTTTGGTGACGAGGGCATCAAACTGGCCGGGCAGAAGAAACTTGGTGAAGATATCAGCTATTTGATCAGTTGAAGAAACAGGAGCAAGATGGACGGTACCACAGACCACATGTTGTCGAATGAAGTGACAGTCAATTTCAATATGTTTAATGCGATCATGAAAAATATCATTGTGTACAATCAATATGGCACTGCGATTGTCGCAATGAAGCACAGTGGGCCCAGAATGATTGACACCCAAGGCACCATTTCTCACCGCTCTTGTCCTGGTACTTCTCAACAGAATGGGCGGGCAGAATACAAACACCGTCATCTACTTGATACCATTCGTACCCTCCTTATTTCCTCTGGTTGTCCTGAAAAATTTTGGGGTGAAGCTGCTCTCACAGCTACCTACACTATTAACAGAGTCCCATCTCCACTTCTTGATAATCTCACTCCTTATAAGCGTCTATATGGTACTCCTCCAGATTACCATTCCCTTCGTGTCTTTGGTTGTGCCTGCTTTATCTTATTGCAGCTACATGAACGTACTAAACTAGAACCTAGATCTCGTCTGTGTTGCTTCTTAGGGTATGGGATTGAACATAAAGGCTATCGTTGTTGGGATTCTTTATCTCATCGTCTTCATGTCTCTCGTCATGTTGTCTTTTGGGAACATAAGATGTTTTCCTCTTTGTCTTCCTTCCAGTTGTCCTCTTCTTCTGCCTCTTCTTACTTTACTGATCTTTCTGTTGAACTGTTTCTTGAGTATGTAAATGTTCCTGCTGTGGTTCCATCTTCTGTTCCTGAAACTGTTGATGTTCTTGATAATCTCCTTAATGAAGTTGTGCCACATGCTACAGTCTATCCCGTGGCGTTCCCGTCTGATGATCCTGCACCTCCTATTGCACCTTCTATCTCTCAATCTAGTGATTCTTTTGTCAGACGATCTACTCGGGTAAGCCAAGTTCCTTCTTATCTTCGAGATTATCACTGTTTTTCTACTGTCTTAACCCAATATGAGCCTCGTTCTTATCGCGAGGCAAGTTCTAATCCTATTTGGCAGCAAGCTATGGCTGAAGAATTACAGGCTCTTGACAAGACTCACATTTGGGACCTTGTTGATCTACCTTCTGGCAAGTCTGTCATTGGATGCCATTGGGTTTATAAGATCAAGACTCGATCTGATGGTACTGTAGAGCGATACAAAGCCCGTCTAGTTGCTAAGGGCTTCACTCAGGAGTATGGTATCGACTATGAGGAAACCTTTGCTCCTGTAGCCAGACTTACCTCTGTTAGGAGTCTTATGGTTGTTGCTGCAGTTGGTAAGTGACCCTTATATCAGATGGATGTTAAGAATGCATTTCTCAACAGTGATCTAACTGAGGAAATGTATATGCAATCTCCTCCTGGTTTCTCACCTTCTACTCAACAGGTATGTCAGCTTCGTCGTGCTATTTATGGTCTTAAGCAAGCACCGTGTGCCTGGTATGCTAAGTTCAGTTCTATCATCAGTACTATTGGCTTCTCTACTAGTGCCTATGACTCAACTTTATTTTTCGCCAGTCTACCCATAGCATTGTTCTTCTTCTGCTCTATGTGGATGATATGATACTTACAGGAGATGATGTTCATAGTATATCTGAGCTCAAGGACTTTCTTCATCGTCACTTTGAGATGAAAGACCTTGGTCCATTGAGCTACTTTCTTGGTCTTGAGGTTTCTTCTGGATTTAATGGGTATTATCTTACTCAGGCCAAGTATGCTTCTGATCTCCTTACCCGTGCTGGACTTACGGATAGTAAGACTGCTTCTACTCCTTTGGAAGCTAATGTTCGCCTTAATTCTATTGATGGTGAACCACTACCTGATGCTACACTGTATCGACAGCTCGTTGGTAGTCTTATTTATCTGACTGTTACTCGTCCTGACATTGCTCATGCTATCCATCTTGTTAGCCAGTTCACGTCCGCACCTCGTTCAACTCACTATGCTGCTGTACTTCGCATTCTCCGGTATGTCAAGGGCACTCTTTTTCATGGTCTCCATTTCTCCAGCCAGTCATCTTTTCAGTTACATGCCTACTCTGATGCTAATTGGGCTGGAGACCCTACGGATCGACGTTCTACCACCGGCTTCTGCTTCTTTCTAGGCGACTCCCTTATTTCTTGGCGTAGTAAGAAACAGACTCTGGTTGCTCGCTTTAGCACTGAGGCTGAGTATCGTGCCCTTACTGACACTACACAGGAACTTCTCTGGCTTCGGTGGCTCCTTCAAGACATGGGTGTCAATCATTCTTGGCCCACTGTGCTTCATTGCGACAATCGCAGTGCCATACTGATTGCACACAATGATGTTTTTCATGATCGCACTAAACATATTGAAATTGACTGTCACTTCATTCGATAACATGTGGTCTGTGGTACCATCCATCTTGCTCCTGTTTCTTCAACTGATCAAATAGCTGATATCTTCACCAAGTCTCTTCTGCCCGGCCGGTTTGATGCCTTCGTCACCAAACTCAAGTTGGTCTCTGCTCCACCATCTTGAGTTTGAGGGGGGTGTTAGATTTAGTAATATATATAATTCTTTAATTTATGTATTCCTTATTTTGTATATTGTTAGATTTAATAATATATATAATTCCTTAATTTATGTATTCCTTATTTTGTATATCCTATCATAATTAGGATTACTATCTTATTTCCTATTTTGTATATTCTATCATAATTATGATTACTATTTCCCATCAGTATTAGGATTATTGTTCTCTTATATAAAGGACCTTTGTAACCTTGTATTCATACACACATCATCAATATTAATACATAAGTCTTTTCTTCTTCTTTTATTCTAACATATTGGATGTCTAGTCTACCCAAGATCAAAAACTTTAAGCTCTGATACCATGTTAGAATAAAAGAAGAAGAAAATAATTATGTATTAATATTGATGATGTGTGTATGAATACAAGGTTACAAAGGTCCCTTATATAAGAGAACAATAATCCTAATACTGATAGGAAATAGTAATCCTAATTATGATAAAATATACAAAATAAGAAATAAGATACTAATCCTAATTATAATAGGATATACAAAATAAGGAATACATAAATTAAGGAATTATATATATTACTAAATCTAATAATATACAAAATAAGGAATACATAAATTAAGGAATTATATATATTAGGAATTATATATATTACTAAATCTAACAGAAAAAATGTTGAGAATCCAAAACAAATACACTGCAATTGGATGATATAAGTATATATGCAGAGAGAGAGAGAGACCACAAAAACATTACCTACTCAATTGAAAAGATAAAAATTTTATGAAGTTTTACTCAATGGCAACATTATATAGTCTCAATAGTTGCCTTGGTTTTTTGTTTGGACTCTTAGGTTGCGTTTGTTTGAGGGATTGGATGATAGGGGATAAATAATACCGTGGGACCCACTGATGGGATTGGATAAAAGATGGGATTAATTTTTTATGTGAGATTATTTTTTGGTGTTTGATTGGTGGAATATAAAGTGGGATAAAAGATGTGATTTAATATGTGATGTGATAGGAAATAATTTTGGACCTTTGGATTTTGGAGGGAAGCAATCCGGAAAGGGGGGGATAACTCATCCCACACCCCCATGGGATAATTTATCCCACAAATTCCTTCTTTATTCATTCAATCCGTGGAGCCCACAGATATCAAACAAACACTTCATTACTCCTCCAATCCGTGGGACCCACAGATTACTCATCCAATCCCACATCTTTATCCCTCAAACAAACGCTCCCTTACAGTTCAGACTTAATTCAGCAACGATTAAGGACATCCAATTCGAAGGACGGGCTACCTTGGATTAAAGATAAATGACTCCTATAGAATTAATTCTTGATGGATTCTAGAGAAGCGTGGCTCTTATATATTTTACTAGCAAGAATAGTTGAGAATTATAGAGAGTGTGATTAAGTGTCTAAAGCTCGTTGGATTAGTTGCTGACAATTATGAAAACTTTGCAATGATGCAGGAGAGTTTATTTTACTGAGCGATGTGGTACCATATTTTTATTTATCTTTAAAGTGAAAACTATAATATAGTAATTAGTTAAATTATTTTAAAATTGAGATTATTCTATTTCTTTGACTCTGTTCTTAAAATGGTTAAATATCTACTTACCCCTTGAACTATTAAAATTTTTTTTACTTACCCCTTCAACTACTAATTGAACTCTCTTCCCCTTTCAACTATCATTTTCTTTTTTACTAAGAACAAATCATGTTTTCCATCCAAAACGTGTGACGGAAACCGTTAATTATTTTTTTTTTAACTAATGAAAAAAGAAAGGGGTAATATAGACATTTCATACACTTAAAGTAATCAAGGGTTTTTAATTTATTGATCAGAGCAAACTTTTGCCGGTTAAACCAAATATTTCCGAAGGGATTCAAAGCAAACTTATGCTGGTCAACTCCATTGTGGGACTTGATGGTTGGCACATCAAATTTATAATCTTTTAATTGATTTAGCAAAGCAAACTTATGCCGATCAAAGCAAACCTATAACCTTCTAATTGGTTTAGCAACTTGGGGACCTTTTTAATTTTAAATAAATTGGGGCTTTTTAGTTCAGTTACCATTTTTCAACTCCATTTTGGATCGAAGGGTTTTCATCAATAAAGCTGGGGTTTCAATAATGGCATGGGTCTTGAGGGCTTCCACCGGAAGAGAATCGACTTGTAAGTATCGAGCAATACATTTTTATTTCAAAAAATCCACTTTTTAGGATTAATGGGTTAGAATTGAGTTATTTTACACTGCAATTAACCTACTTTATATATAATAATAATTTTACCAGTTTGATTTAATAATTGTGATAATAGTGGTTTTCATTTAATTACAGACTGGGACATACACAATACATGTGTAATTCAGCATGTGACAAGACAGTTATTGCCATTTTTTTGGTTTCTTAGTTTTTTCTATGTTGTGTTTTTTTTTTTTCTAGTTGTGATAATTGAGAAATTTGTCAATAATTGTTTTTCGGAATGAGTTTAGGGAAGTCAAACACTTTGAGTTTGGACTTAAGATTGTTGTTCAATTAAGTTTTCGTTATAGTTCAATGTAGATATTTAACCCAAAAAACTATCGTTCTAGTTCAATTGATAGATGAAGGGGGAAGTAAAAAAATGTAATAGTTTAAGGGGCAAATGAACATTTAAGTTAAAAGACTAATATAGCCTTGGGACTGACTTTTCCATCTATTTATTGGATGGAAAATGTGATTTGTCCTTATTAAATGAAAAAATGATAATTGAAGGGGGAAAGGAGTTCAATTGGTAGTTGAAGGGGGAAGTAAAAAAAATTTTGATAGTTTAAAGGGACAAGTAGATATTTAACCCTTCTTAAAAATAAGCTGTGAGGATTATGATCTCTTAAAATTGCTTGATATTTTAATTTCATTTTTGGCAATGTTTTAACATTTTAATACCCAATTAATATTCGTTGTTATATATATATATCTATATGCTAATGGTGTCTATTTTAGCGAAGATTTGGAGGTCGATAATATTATGGAAAATTTGAAAAGCTAAATATGGAAAATGAAATGCACCATAAATAATTCCGCCTGTCTCATGTATAATTGGTTCCATAAAGTTCGCACGGTTAAAAGATAAGTGGAAAATTTTTTGATATTCTATTATTCTCCAACCCACAAAAGCCCGACAAAGACAACCACGATTGCTGTGCTTTTCATAGAAACGGTATGTTTATTTTTTCAGAAATAACTGTAAACTCCCAAATCCTTTTGGCTTCATAAGAAAAAGTATATCAAATTCATAGTTGGGGGCTTAATTTTGTGTCATATTTCGATCGTGTGTCTCAGTTAATCTTGTCCATCATCATGGCTGACCCAAAAAGAGCCCATCTCGTCAGCAAAGAAGAATCTAATTTGGATGGGTTGGTTTTCTGTCGAGGCAGGCTCCTCATGCCCCCAGCACCAATGGGCGTCGGTGGATGATTTTAGACTGATTGTCGATGCGTTTGAGCTTGGCATCAGAGAGAAATGCCGCCATGTTACCACGGATGGCGATGACGATGCCCTGCTCGAGGCAGAGGGCATCTATTCTACAATTACTACAAAGAGAATTTTAAAACTAATATCTGAATTTCAATTGTCCTTTGACCTCACGCTTCGAGTCCCAGAAGACAATGACTCACCGGCTCAACAAGGCTCGACAAGATCGTGGTGTACAAAGCCACGTTGTTCGGTGGATTACAATTTCCGCTCCCGAGGTTCGTTCGAGTGGTGCTCGCTCAACTTAACCCATCAGTAGGCTAGATTGCACTAAACGGTTGGCGAATCTTGATTAGGTGCGCAGTTTTCAGGGTGGCAATGATTGGGCACGGCTTGACACCAAGCGAGTTCTTGCATTTTTACAAGATAACAGAGAGCCGCTTGGGTTGGTGGTACTTCTCGGCAAGGAAGTCAATGTACAACTTCGTCATCCATCTTCCCACTTCAAACAAGGGTTGGAAGGAGAAATATTTTTTTGTCTTGGGGGGCCACTTGGGAATTCCAAGTTTGGGAGACTAATAAGGGGGAGAAAACTTGGGTCCCTCGGGTTTGGGATCAGCCAACTCTCAAGGGTATGTTTAGACTTCTCTTTTAAGTTTTACCAAATTCTTTTAGGTTTTAGGATTCTAACGTTCTCCCCTTTTAAATTTACTCAATTTGAAAACCTCTTGCCCTAACCCTTGAGTAGAAGAATCTTCCTCGCGAAGCGAAGAAACACCAACTTCTGGAGATCAAATACTTGATTATTGTAGAGAACCTGACCCTCTACCTATATGGTCCTGAGCTGACCACCAAAGCCTTGATTACCGAACATGAATGGAGTGAGTTTTCATGTTATTTTAATTATTTTTTGGCTAGATTTGATTTTATATGATGATTGATAATTGCAATTAATAGGCACAGCATGCATGTAGTTGCATCCATGTGATTAGGCTTGGGATATTTGGGTGGAACAACAGTGCCGTTGCCACTTATGGTGGTATAAGGAAAATGACATCTGTATTTGGGATAGCAATATGGTGGTGATGGTATATCAGTGGTCGCTGGATCACTTTTTCTAGCATATGATTGGTTGTTTTCCCCTCCTTCCAATACTTTAAGCTGTTCAAATGGTAGCCATTTGGGTCTTGCTCGTTTAACAGTATCAAATGTCGTAGTATATCAACTATAGTTTATTTAATTGTTGTGAAATTGCATATCAAAAATAATTTGCAATGTATTTATTTTGTGTACTGGTGTGATGATTTAAACTTCATTTTACTGTATAAATCATGCAGGTAAGTTAGCGAATTAATATCTACATACAAATTATGGAGTCGTATAATCATTAATATAGATATTTATACATAACGATGTATTTATATATGTAATTGGCAAATTAATGAATGAAATGATGATTTCAAAATTGTAGTTTTAAGAATTTGAGTAGCTAAGATGCCAAAGGTATATGTTAGAAAGGTTTCTTAATATTTAAGAAGATTCCTAATATTTAAAGAGGTTAGAAAGATTTTCTAATACTTAACGAGGTTAGAAATATTTTAAAGAAAATTTGCTAATATTTAAGGAGGTTAAAAATTTTTTTAAAAGATTATGAAAATTAAAAAACTATACAATGTTGTGAGAGACTGAATTATTTGAATATTTTATAAATCGCAACTGTTCCTATGGTTTTTACAGAAAGATAATGTGAGATTAAAAACTACTACTTTGTTTCAAGAGTTCTCTTAGTCTCCTAATCAAATAACTTCATACATTGGTGTTTTGATCTTTACGGATTTGAAGATTGGTCTTTCATTAGAAATGATACATCATGGATTCGAGTAAATTAAAACTTCAACACAATAGATCATGGATTTGATTATTATTTTGTATCTTAAATTTAAAATATACTAAGAATGTTTATTATGAAAGGAGTTAAATTTTTTTTTAAATTTAGTTAATATCCATTACTTTTTAAATTATTTCTCAATCCTAATTATTATTTAAGTATTTTTTTACGAGGGACTAAAGTGTCATGTAAGATAAATTGTGAGGAAGGTTTTTGTATTTTATTATGCGGAATTACATTTTATCTTTAGTTTAATAGTTGTATGTAATGGGTATCTAACGAAAGAACTGAAGTGCTACTTGTTTGAAAGTGTAAAAATTTAACTGTTATAATTGAAACGTGAGGAATCAAGGCGATACCGAAGGTAAACTATGGGGTGATTTTTATAGTTTGCCCAAATTTAAATTACTCAAAATTTTTCAATAACCTGTACAATTATGTTAAAATTAAATACCATGTGTTATCAGAGGAGTTCATTTTTTTTTGTTTTTACTATTATTTTTAAGTAATAGGAACTTTTTGCTAAATGCTAGGAAATTTTCACCTTTTAAGAATTTTTTATTTCATAAAATAAATGAAAATATAATTATTAAATTGTATTTTCAAGCTGTTTTGCATATGTAAGAATCTAATGTCAACTTATATATATATTTTTAAAATAAAACCACAAATGCATGAAAATTATTCATAACTAATCCGAATTCGTACTTGATACGGACCATATAAATATATATCTAAAATTATCCAATATATACATACATCCCCATACGTAATTTGGACGCTTGCCAAATCATCATCATGGTAATTAATTAGAGCCTCAAATAGAAGTAGGTAGGTCACACCCGATTACATGCCCTACTTGGTGCTTGTCTGCTCGAGAAAATATATATTGTTGTCTTACATTGCTTAATAAATGATATAGTAATATTACACAATTAAAAAATTTAGAAAAAAATTTAATTAAAATGAGGTGGAATACTCGTAGAATTATCACCCAAAAACAATTCAAACATAAAAGTTTATTTAAATTACAACTCTAGTACTGTTGGGCTATCAACTAAAAGATTAAATTGATAAAAATATATTACTCTATTTTCTATAAGTGTTAATTATTGTATCTGAGCAAAATAGTTAGGGGTCATTTGGTAACACTGTCATTTTTCTATTTTTATTTATCTATTCATATTTTTTATTTTTTGTTTTCTATTATCATTTTTTCTGAAATAAAAACTGAAATTGTATTTGGAAATGTAACTTTGTTTACAATTATTAATTTTTAAATTTTATAAAATATTTAATTTTATTAGTTTTTAAAAATTAATTAAATTTGATAAAATATAATTTATATTATTTATAATTTAATTATATTATTTATTAAAAATAATTGAACAAAGTATATATTATAATAATTTAAATAATTTAATTGTGATATTTATTAAAAATATTAATAAAATATATTTCATATTAAATAAATTAATTAGATTAAAATAATTATTAAATAAATTAAGTTAAATTCATTATATATTAAGAATAATTTAATAACATATATTTCATGTCAAATAAATAAATTAAATTAAATCAACTAATTTAATTATGATATTTACTAAAAATATTTAATAAAATAGATTTAATGTTAATTGAAATTAATTAAATTATTAAATTTAAGTGAAATTAATTAATTTAGTTTATTATTTATTAAAAATAATTTAATAAAATATATTTCATATTAACTAAATTAATTATGAAATTAAATTAAATTATTTTATATTTTAAATTTATTCAAAATAATTAATTTAATTATTTTCTAAAAATAAATTAATAAATTGTATTACTTATTATTTTAGATAATTAATTTAATTTAATTCTATTTTTATTAAAAATAGTTGAGTTTAATAAGATATTTGAATAAAATAATTCATTTTAGGGTAAATTACACCTAGACCCCCTAAACATTAGGGTAATTACACTTAGTACCCCTCAACATTTAAAATTGACAAATACCCCCTTATTTTGAAATGTTGTAAACATCCGACCCCCTTCCGTTAATTTTGCTGCTCACACCGTTAAAATTTTAATGAAAAGACAATAATACCCCTAACTTATCCTTTCTTCTTTTTCTTTCAACACACAGTCTCAAATCGCTCTCCATTTCCATGACTTTATTTTATTAAAATTATATTATTTTAATTTATTAAAGTTAAAATAATAATTTATGATTAAAATTATTTATTTTATTACATTAAAATTATTTATTAACAAATAATAATTACGTATTAAAATAATTTATTTTAATAAAATTAAAATTAATAATAATTACATATAAGGATATTTATTTTAGTAAAATTAGAATATTTGTTTTATTAAAAATAAAAAATATTTTTAAAATAACTATTATTAAAATAGTTTATTTTAAATAAAACATTTTATTAAATTATATTAATTTTATTAAATATAATAATAATTTATTATTAAATATATTTTATTAAAACTAATTATTATTAAAAATAAATATTTTATAATATTAAATTAATTAGTTTAAATATATTTTATTAATTTAATCAATAAATTTAATTACCAAAAAAACTTAATCAATGAAATAAATTTAAATAAAATAAAAAGTCCATTGAAGGGATCCACTCGCTGATCCCTCGTCGTCGGCGCCGCAACCCAACCTCCCCTGTTGACGGCGACGAAGGAGGAAGAATCTGATGGAATACACCTTTCTTTATTAGTGTCACCTCAAATCAACTCTATATAAACCAATCCCAAACTTCAATTTCGATTCATCATTCACTCATCAGCCTTTATTATCAATAGGTTCGAGACTCCGATATCTGTTTCACAGCTGAACATCAATGGCCGTTCTGTGGCTGCTTTAGTTCTCCTTGTCCTTTGCTTCGCAGGGACTTGCTACGGTGTGACCTCTTCCCTTCAGAGAACTCTCGTGGTCATAGCTTCCCCAAAACCAGGACAAGGTATAAAATTTCTCTTTCTCTCTCTTTCTATATATATATATATTTATATATATATGTGAAAAATCTTTAGTTTCTAACCAAATTGGTGGTACGGATGCCTTCGAAATTAACCTAATTAAAGTTGTATTGAAGGAATTAAAGTCAAAACCACCGAGGGAGGTGGGTGGTGGCTTTGTCAGAGAGTTTGGTCCCTCGGTGGGTGGTGGCTTCGTCGGAGAGTTTGGTGATTCTTCCGCGAGTAGTGTATATATATATATATATATATAGAATGTGTATATATATTTTACAATAGGGAGAGAGATGCGTTTTTGTGTGATTAATTAATTAAATTAGGGATAAATCTGTCCATTCAATAAAATTTTAACGGTATTAGTGTTTAAATTAGCGGAATGGGTTCGGATGTTAATAACATTTCAAAATAAGGGGATATTTGTCAATTTCAAATGTTGAGGGGTACTAGGTGTAATTACCCTAATGTTGAGGGGGTCTAGGTGTAATTTACCCTTCATTTTAATATGATGCAATAAAAATGAATAAAATGTTGTAATTGACAAAATATTTGTAGCAGAAATAAAAGAGTGAAAATACTTTTTTTATTCATGCTTTCCTATTTGAGTTTTTATTTTGTTTTGAAATAAAAAAATAAATAAATTTAACAAACATATTTTTATTATCAATTTATAAAATTTTAAAATTATAAATAGAAAAATAAAAAACAAAAAAATTACTAAACGGGGCTAAATAACTTAGTCTACCAAAAACAATAATAAAAAACAAGAATATTATTAAACGAGGCTAAATAACTTATTGTACCAAAAACAATTTCGAAAGTCATGAATAATTCTAAAAAATCAGCCTAGATTGCTAAAATCGTGATTGAACCTGTAATCTACACCAACCGTTCACAACTTAAAATTATCATATAATCATTTCTGCTTTTGATAAATTAAAATATTATAAGTTCTTAAGCTACAGCCATAATTTTATGTTCTTGAAATTTATCTGAACTCCCGCACTTTTCAGTTGGTCCATTTTTGTTTCCTAATCTATAATCACAGAAAATTTGCAGCACCAAGGTCTACCTTTTGATTAGTAAGTATCGACATATATACTTATATATCAAAGGGTGAATAACACTAGCGTTTTGTTCGGGTTTTGTTTAGAGTTCTGAAATTTATAAAAAAAATATTAAAAATTTTTAAAAAATTAACTTTTGATTTTATTACATAAATTATGAACTTTTAACTTTTATTAATTTTTATAATTTTTTATCATTCCAAACGCCTTAAGTCAACGTATACATAAATTGGTACGTAAAATTAATTTTTATGACGTTTAAAACTATTTCATCAAAAGATATACATTTATATATATATGAAAAAATTTTCAACCTAAAATCCACTCAAAATAATCAATAGTCACTCCAAACCCCACCCACCCCCCCACGCCCGGGGACAGGAAAAAGCTCCTAAGTTCCCAGAGAGAAGAAGCCATCCCAATAGACAAGCGGACTTACAATTCCCATGTTACAAGCTAAACCCATTAACTTGTCCGCTTTCCTGACTTGTTCGGTGTTGATGTTATAGTAAAGGAGACGATAGAGCCACGACTTCAAGATCAGGTGTTCCTCTTCGTCGTGATGATAGTACGCAATCGGAAAAAACAAATTGTCAGGCACTGGAAGACGAATCTTCCACTCCTCAACCCAAACGCCGTTCTTTGGGTCCTTGAGCATCCATATTTTTAAACTCTGTTCCTCTGGCAGGTTTTCAGCCGAGCATAACTTGCCTTTCAACTCTACCAAGTGTCCAAACGGATAACCTATCACGTTGGATTGTTCACTCTCTAGTTCGAACGCATTGATCATGGATTTGTGGCCGCTGTCATTAGTTGCTGAATTTAGTCCATTACTCCTTTCAACCTCCCAATAGATCGTCCCGTTCACGCACACAGAATGTTCACCCAAATACAAAGTAAAACGGTTCTGTAATTTTACCCGTCTCCAAGAGCCTGAAGTCGCTCTTCCGCCGTCCGTCAGAGTGAAGACAAGACACTCGTCCTTGTAGCCGTGACCTTCTTCTCCGTCGCCGAGGCGGTTGACCCAAGCGACAATCTTGTATTCATTCGTGGGAGGATTATACCCGAAACCAAAGACGCACAATCGAAAATCTCGGAAAGCTCGGAAGGAGTCGGGGGGCAGCTTCACGAACTCGTTGGTGCTGGGGTTACAAACGCACACGGAGAACCTTCTCCAGAAGAAGACAAGGCTGCGACAACATACCACGTTGTGAGAAAATTTCATGTTCCGGCGGAGAGCCGACGATGTCTTGTCAACTACGTGCAGTGGAACAACGTACGCGTCGAACTCGTGGTGAAGTTTCTCGTTGACTACATCGACCACCGATAGGCGAAGATCCACGGAACCTGTTTTGGGTTGCTCTCCCCCGAATCCTTTGGGAAGATTATAATGCGCCGATTGTGGTCTATAATGGAGTTCTGTTGGGTTCCATAGAAATAGAAAGGGTTTTCTTTGGTAATTTTTTTGGGTGTGTAGGTGTTTGAAGTATGGAGAGGAAATCCAGTTGAGCCATTCTTTGGAGACACACTTGAATCTGGAGAGCGACTTCACGGGAAGTCTTGGGAGTATGCCGTCGACGATTAGATCCATAGGCAGCGAACTAGTGCTGCTTCTGTTTTTCTTGGTGCCCATGTTCCCTTGCCTTTTTTTTTTTTTTTGTGGCCTTCTTCAATGATCCCAAACTGCGTGATTGGAAAGGTATATTAGATAAAAATAGTGAGAGAAGAGAAACCTTTCACCCATTTAACCTAATTGGAAAGTTCTATTTGAGTTAATTTCAATCCAATTAGGAGTTGAAATTGATCAAACCCTCCTCTTTTTTCTCCAGACTTAGACTCAACCTAACTGTGTTATGAGATATTCAATACAATTCAGAGTTGGAATTGAGCCCCATAGCTGACTCACTCCTCTTCTATTTTTTTACCCTTAGACCAATGGTGATGTATTTTCTCGTTTTAAAAACTTATATTTACATTTTTAACAAATATATTAAAAAATTTTTATTTTACTTTCTAACTTAATTAAATAAAAAATTAACTTTATTTATATTTTTTAATTTAAAAGAAAATTGAGAATTAGAAATTTTTATCCTAATATGGTTGAATCGACCCGACCTGTTGGTGACTAATAAATGTGTTAGAAAATCGAGAATTAGAAATTCCACCATAGACACGAACAGCAGTAGCAGGAAACCAAATTGATGGGTGTGATTTTTAATACCCAAAATTCTCGCCTAAAATTCAAGAATCCCCTTAGTAATGGCCTATCCCATAATAAAAGGAGAAAAGCAAGAGAGGTAGCAATTTCAAAGAAATATATTCCTAACTGTACGCTAATAAAAAGAGAGAATCACGAGGCAGCAATTTCAAAAGAATATCTTTCAAAGGATTATCACCCCATCCCCGCAAACCGCACATCGCACACATCCCGCAAATAGGAAGGTATGCATGGACCAATTCCCATTGATTGCCATAAAAAAGAGTCCTTCCAAAATCCAAAAGATATATAGCTCTCTGTTTCTATATACAAAAATTGGATTGAGAACTACGAAAAAATAACGAAAAATTATATCCAAATTATACTTTATAATCTTTTAAAACTATTAATCACACCAAAAAAAAAAAAAATATTGCTTTTAAGTCATATTAATGTGGAAAGTTTTGTATTTAAGTCATATTTTTGACTGGGTCCCACGAATTTGTTTTAAATATAGTTTTTAATATACTGATAATATCCTTTATTTCTATAACAAAGTTACACAAGTTATTTCCGGGAATTCTGAGAATCACGTGAAGATATGATTTACCGAGAATCACGCTTCTTCCATTTTTTTTTTCTTTCCTTGTTTTCAATTTCATTATTTACAGTTTTAGTCGTGAAGATATTAAGAAGATAGAGCTTATTTGGCTTATTTTCTTCATGGATTGATTTTGCCGATTGGCATTTTGAGCTATCTTCAAAATAGTACCGGTATTATTTCAAAAAATATGATGATGTTGGCTTGTATGGTTGGTTTGTGTTATGTGTCGATTGATATTTTTTAGGCAATATGAAAACAGTACCGGTACTGTTTTCAACACAGTACCGGTACTGTTTTCAAAACAGCACCATGAATTATAAGCAGATGACGAGTTTTAAGGGTAAGAGAAATCTATTGGGTCGATCAACGTATTGAACTATCTTCAAAACAGTACTGGTACTGTTTCAAAAAATATGATGATGTTGGCTCGTATGGTCGGTTTGTGTTATGTATCGATTGATGTTTTTTAGGTAATATGAAAACAGTACCAGTTCAAAATAGTACTGGTACTGTTTTGTCGGTACTGTTTTCAAAACGGCACCATGAATTATAAGCAGATGACGAGTTTTAAGGGCAAGAGAAATCCATGGGGCCGATGGGCTTTCTGAGCTATCTTCAAAATAATACCTGTACTGTTTCAAAAAAATATGATGATATTGGCTTATATGATTGGTTTGTGTTATGTATCGATTGATGTTTTTTAGGTAGTATGAAAACAGTACCAGTCTAAAACAGTACCGGTACTGTTTTATCGGTATTGTTTTCAAAACAGTACCATGAATTATAAGTAGATAACAAGTTTTGGGCAAGAGAAATCCATGGGGTTGATTAGCATTTTGAGTTATTTTCAAAATAGTACCGGTACTGTTTCAAAATCAGAAAAAATAAAGATACTTAGGAACGATGATTGATTTAGAATTTTTCCAAACAGTTTTGATTTTGTTTTCAAAATCGATTTTACTTGCTTTGTAAAGAAGATGGAAAGTCGCGGAAGTTATGAGTGAAGTGTGCACTATTTTCAAATAAAACTGACAGTTTTGAAATGTGGTGAAAAACTCGTGATGTCTTTTTTTGTCTTTTTATTACAAGTGTGATTTATTTACAAATAAATTTTTTGGGTATGACTTAAATCTTTATAAGTTCATAAATAGATAGTGATTGGCCTCCAAAAAACCCAAAAAATAACTTCATCATATTCATTAAGAGTTAATGTTTCTGTAGAATCCATAGAGGGTGCATGACGATTTCGCTTATTCATATATATAAATATATATCCGTAATGGCCTAGTTGTGGTAAAGAATTTATTTTTGACTTCACATTGAACATGGAGTAATAATTAGAGTTTTTTGGAACAGACTAGTAAATCACTACAATTTTCTCCTAATGAGATTAACAAGTCGCCCATTAACCTTTGGCTTCGTTCGGATGGTTGAACTGCTCTGACCAAAAAAAAAAAAAAAAAGCCAAAATCGTGATTGAACCGGTGACTTGTACAAATCATTCACAGTTTATTTGAATTGATTAGTTCGATAATTCTTATAAATTAAAACTATCATCTAATTGTCACTATTTTTGATAAAATAAAACATCACAAGTACTTGAGCTACGGTCAAAATGTTATGTTCATTAAAAATAATATGAAGTCGCACTTTTCATTTGGCCCATTGTTGTTTCCTAATCTGTAATCACTGAAATTTTGCAGCACCATGATATACCCTTTGATTAGTAGGTATCAACATATATATTTACATATTGAAGGGCGAATACCACTAAGTTAAGATACACACGAATTGGTACTTAAAATTGAACCCTAGAATGTTTTAAACTATTTCCATGATATCATCAAAGAAATATATATATATATATATATGGAACACTTTTCAACCTAGAATCCACTCAAAATAATCAATATCCCCCCCCCCCCAAAAAAAAACTACCTCCCCCACCCCCCCCCAAAAAAAAAAAAATAAATAAAGAAGAAGAAAAAGAAAAAACCTAAGTTCCAAGAGAAAAGAAGCTATCCCAATAGTCATACGCAGTTGCAATTCCCAAGTTACGAGTTAAACCCATTAACTTGTCCGCTTTCCTGACTCGTTTGGTGTTGATGTTATAATAAATGAGACCATCGTGCCACGAATTCAAGATCAGGTGTTCCTCTCCGTCATGACGATAGTACGCAATCGGAAAAAATAAATTATCTGCCGACAAACCAGGGTTAGGGGCGGGCGCCGGAAGATGAATCTTCCACTCCTCAACCCAAACACCATTCTTTGGGTCCTTGAGCATCCATATTTTTATACTCGATTCCCCTCGCAGATTCTCAGCCGAACATAACTTGCCTTTCAACTCTACCAAGTGTCCGAGCGGACAACGCATCACACGGGATTCTTCACTCTCTAGATCGAACGCATTGATCCTGGATTTGTAGCAGCGTGGTAAACGTGGTCCATAACTCAATTCAACTCTCCAATAGATCGTCCCGTTCACGCACACTGAAGGTTCACCCAGACACAAACTAAAACGCTTCTTCTGTAATTTTACCGATCTCCAAGAACCACAAATCAATCCTCCGCCGTCCGTCAAAGTGAAGACAAGACACTTATCGCCTTTGAAGTCGTGAACTTCTTCTCCGTCTCCGAAGCGGTTGCACCAAGCGACAATCTTGTACTCATTCGTGGGAGGATTATACCCGAAACCAAAGAACCACGAACGGAAACCTACCAAAGCTCGGAAGGAGCCGAGAGGCAGCTTCACGAACTCGTTGGTGTTAAGGTGAAGGTTTTATTTCATATTTATTTATTTATTGAAAATTCTAGTCATGGGTAGGTTGGACCGAGTCTTTAGGTATTTGGTTATTTGATTTCGTGGTTAAGAAAGTGTTTTGTTTGTGAACCTATTTTATAGGAGTTGTGGTTAGTGCTAGGGAAGTGTTCTGATGTAAAGCCTATTTATAGGCCCTCTTCTAGATCAATAAACAGAGCTTCACAATTTCAATTCTTCTTCTCTTGTTTTTTCTTCTCAATGTATCAGTGGTATCAGAGCCTCGGTTGATGAGAAAGCAAGAGAGAGAGTTCCCAAACCTGTGAGTTCCCTTCGCCGTGAGTCTTCGAAAAAACAAAACAGTCCAAAATAGCAACAGCTGTTTTCTCATCTATTTTTTACAAGAAACGATGGCTTCAAATTCAACTTTTGTACAGGCAGCAATCCCACGTTTTGATGGTCATTATGACCATTGGAGTATGCTAATGGAAAATTTTCTACGGTCAAAGGAGTATTGGCCGATTGTTGAATCTGGAATTGAAGAACCAGCACCAAATACAGTCTTGACAGATGCCCAGAAAACAGAATTGGAAGGGAGAAAGCTCAAAGATCTGAAGGTAAAAAATTACCTTTTTTCAGGCAATTAGTCGTCCCATCTTGGAAACAATTCTTAGCAAAGAAACTTCCAAAGATATTTGGGATTCCATGAAGAAAAAATATCAAGGCTATGCTAGAGTGAAGCGTGCACAGCTTCAAGCCTTGAGAAGAGAATTTGAGACTCTACAAATGAAGGATGGGGAATCTGTCACCAGCTACTGTGCCAGGACTATGGAGGTCAGCAACAAAATGCGATTTCATGGTGAGAAGATGGAAGATGTCACCATTGTGGAGAAGATATTGCGTTCCCTGACACCAAAATTTGATTATGTCGTGTGTTCAATTGAAGAATCAAAAGATATAGATGCATTCTCTCTTGATGAACTGCAGAGCTCGTTGCTGGTCCATGAACAAAAAATGAACCGAAGCTCAACTTCAGAGGAGCAAGCTTTAAAGGCTTCTATCTCTACTCATTTCTCCGACTCTAGAGGAAGGGGTAGAGGTAGAGGTAGAGGTAGAGGAAGGGGAGATCGAGGCAATAGAGATGGCAGCAGGCCTCTCAAAGCCAATTATGACCAATTTCAGGGCAAAGGCAGAGGACGTGATCAACATTTTGACAAATCCAAGGTAGAGTGCTTTCGATGTCATAAATATGGACATTATCGTTCTGAATGTTATACTAAGCTGCCTAAAGACAAAGAAAAGCAATCGCATTTTACCGAAGAGAAGGAAGTAGAAACTTTGTTAATGGCTGTTCAAGCTAATCGGGAGCCTGAGTCTAATGTTTGGTATGTGGATACGGGCTGCAGTAACCACATGTGTGGAAGTAAGTCTTTTTTTTCTTATTTAAATGAAGACTTTCATTCTACTGTCAGTTTTGGTGATAGTTCTACTGTGAAAGTAGTTGGAAAAGGTGATATTAATATCAGAACCAAGAATGGTTTTGTAGAAACAATTTCCAATGTTTTTTATGTCCCTGACTTGAAGAGTAATTTGTTAAGTGCTGGTCAGTTGCAAGAAAAAGGTTATGTGATAACTATTAAAAAAGGTGCTTGTGAGATTTATGATCCTTCAAGAGGAGCAATTGCTGTGGTTCAGATGAGTTCAAACAGGTTGTTTCCTTTGAAGATAACAACATCTCAACCTTGCTTAAAGGCTGAAGTAAAAGACCACTCATGGCTTTGGCATTTTCGCTATGGCCACTTGAATTTTGGCGGATTAAAAACTCTGCAACAGAAGGATATGGTTATAGGCCTTCCTCAAATTATCATTCCTTCTCAAGTTTGTGAAGAATGTGTTGTTGGCAAGCAACATCGTTCCCTATTCCCTCAAGGAAAGTCGTGGAAGGCAAAAACTGTCCTGGAGCTCGTTCATTCAGATATTTGTGGGCCGATAAATCCATCTTCTAATGGAGGTAAAAGATATTTTATTACCTTCATTGATGATTATACTCGAAAAACTTGGGTTTATTTTTTGCGAGAGAAATCAGAAGCTTTTAGTGCATTTAAAAAGCTTCAAGACACGTGTTGAAAATGAAATAGGAAAAGCCATCAAAACTCTCCGCACTGATCGTGGTGGAGAATATTGCTCAAAGGAATTTGATGCTTTCTGTGATGAGAAGGGTATTCGAAGAGAACTCACAGCTGCCTACACACCACAACAAAATGGTGTATTGGAGAGGAAAAATAGAACCATCCTCAATATGGTGAGAAGCTTGCTGGCAAGAGGACACATTCCAAAAAGATTCTGGCCCGTGGCAGTCAATTGGAGCATTCATGTGTTGAACAGAAGTCCTACTTTTGCTGTTCAAAACATGACACCTGAGGAGGCTTGGAGTGGACGCAGACCAGCGGTAGATCATTTCTAAATTTTTGGATGCATAGCCTATGCACATGTTCCAGATGAGAAAAGGAAGAAGCTTGATGAAAAAGGCGTAAAATGTGTCTTTCTTGGAGTTAGTGAACACTCCAAAGCTTATAAGTTGTTCAATCCAGTTACTGAGAAAATAATTACTAGTCGAGATGTGGTCTTTGATGAAGAAAAAATGTGGGATTGGACCGAAAAAGGCCAGGAATTGCAGCAAATTCAAGTTAATTTTGATGATGCAGAGAATGGGACTGAAATGCAGTAGCATCAGCAGTCCTTAGATGAACACTTGCCCAATTCCTCAGTGCCTACACCTACAAATGAGCAGCCACCTGAGAATCAACGTTTAAGGAAAAGACCAGCCTGGATGCTAGACTATGTAAGTGGAGATGAACTATCTGGTGATGAAACTATTGTTCACTTTGCATTGTTTGCAGATTCTGATCCAATCACATTTGAGGAAGTAGTCAAGGATGCTAAATGGCAAAAGGCAATGAATGCTGAGATCAAATCCATAGAGAAAAATAATACATGGGAACTAACTGACTTGCCAAAAGGACAGAAAACTATTGGTGTGAAATGGGTTTTTAAAACCAAGTTGAATGAGAAAGGTGAGATAGACAAACACAAGGCTCGTCTGGTGGCAAAGGGATACAAGCAAGAGTATGGTGTTGATTACAAAGAGGTGTTTGCTCCAGTTGCAAGACTAGACACAATTCTACCGGTAATTTCTTTAGCTGCTCATCACTCTTGGCCTATTTTTCAATTAGATGTAAAGTCTGCATTTTTGCATGGGGACTTGGAAGAAGAGGTGTACATTGATCAACCTTCCGGATATGTGAAGCAAGGTCATGAAAAACAGGTATACAAGCTAAAAAGGGCATTATACGGACTAAAACAAGCACCTAGAGCTTGGTATAGTCGTATAGATGCTTACTTTGTTAAAGAAGGCTTTCTTAAATGTCCTTATGAGCCTACACTCTATACTAAAGTTAGAGCAGATGGGAAGATGCTTATTGTGTGCTTATATGTTGATGACCTTATTTATGTTAGTAATGATGGAGCCATGCTTGCTGATTTTAAGAAATCTATGATGAATGAATTTGACATGACAGATTTGGGGCTGATGCACTATTTTCTTGGCATTGAAGTAGTGCAAGCTCTTGTTGGTATCTTTATTTCACAACAAAAATATGTTTTGAAAATTCTAGACAGGTTCAAAATGCAAGACTGTAACTCAGTTTCCACCCGAGCTGAACTTGGTTTGAAGCTCACGAAGATTGGATCAGGAAGAAAGGTGGATGCAACTCTTTACAAGAAAATTGTTGGAAGTCTTATGTACTTGACATCGACAAGACCAGATATTATGCATGCTGTTAGTTCAATCAGCAGATACACGGAAAATCCAACTGAAGTTCATCTCTTAGCAGCAAAGAGAATTTTCTGCTATTTGAAAGGTACAACAGATTTTGGAATTTTTATAAAACTGGTGGAGAGTCAAGTCTGATTGGTTTTTCAGATAGTGACTATGCTGGAGATATTGATGACATAAAAAGTACTTCAGGTTTTGTTTTTATGATGAGTTCTGGTGCTGTTTCATGGTCATCTAAGAAGCAACCAATAGTTACTTTGTCAACCACCAAAGCTGAATTTGTTGCTGCAACAGCTTGCACTTGTCAAGCTATCTGGTTGAGGAAAGTTCTTAAAATGCTGCAGGTCAAGCAAGTGGGTGTTACTACCATCTTTTGTGACAACAACTCAGCCATTAAACTTTCAAAAAACCCTGTGCTACATGGTAGGAGTAAACACATTGATGTGAATTATTATTTTTTAAGAGATCTCAGCAATAATGGAACAATCAAACTGGTTTATTGTCGAAGTGAAGATCAAGTTGCAGATATACAGACCAAGCCTCTCAAGTTAGCTACATTTGTGAAATTGCGTGGTCTACTTGGAGTTTGTTCATGTGCTGCTGTAAATGAGAACTTTGCAGAGGGTTGATTTGTTTTTTCTTTAAACTGATTTCTGCAGATTTCAGTTTAAGGGAGCGTGTTAAGGTGAAGGTTTTATTTCATATTTATTTATTTATTGAAAATTCTAGTCATGGGTAGGTTGGACCGAGTCTTTAGGTATTTGGTTATTTGATTTCGTGGTTAAGAAAGTGTCTTGTTTGTGAACCTATTTTATAGGAGTTGTGGTTAGTGCTAGGGAAGTGTTCTGATGTAAAGCCTATTTATAGGCTCTCTTCTAGATCAATAAACTGAGCTTCACAATTTCAATTCTTCTTCTCTTGTTTTTTCTTCTCAGTGTATCAGTTGGTGCTGGGGTTACAAACGCACAAGGATAACATTGTCCAGAAGAAGACAAGGCTGCGACAACATACGACCTTGTGAGCAAACTCGTCAAACAGGTGCAGTGGACGCACTTCGAACTCGTGGTGAAGTTTCTCGTTGACTACGTCGACCGCCAACAGGCGGTGATCCACGGGACTTGTTCTGCGTAGCTCTACCCCGAATCGTAGGTAATGCGCTAATTGTGGTATGTAATGTGGTTTTGTTTGTTTCCATAGAAATAGAAAGGGTTTTCTTTGGTAAGATCTTTGGGTGTGTAGGTGTTTGAAGTATGGAGAGGAAATCAAGTTGAGCCATTCTTTGGAGACGCACTTGAATCTGGAGAGCGACTTCACGGGAAGTCTTGAAAGTATGTCGTCGACGATTAGATCCATAGGCAACGAACTAGTACTGCTTCCGTTTTCTTTGGTGCCCATATTCCCCGGCCTTTCTTTTTTTTTTTTTTTTTTTTTTCCGTCTTTCTTCAGTGATATTGAATACAATTAGGAGTTGGAATTGAGTTGAGCCCCATAGCTGACCCTCTCCTTTTCTATTTTTTCACCCTTAGACCAATCTAATTTTTCGTTTCAAATATACGCATCGTGTCACATCATGTAATATATTATGTAATCCAAATAATTAAACTAAAATTATAGTGAAAGATAATTTCTTAATTGAACGTGATAGATAGATTTAAGTTTCTTAATCAAATAAGGATTGAGTTTTCTAATTACAAAAGGATTGGGTTTCTGAAATATTGCTACTATAATTGAAAAAGGAAACCTAATCAAAGATGAAAACTGAAAGAAGATCCCACGATAAGCCATACGATGCTCGATGATTCGAGTCGAGAGGATGTCCGATGGTTCGAATAGAGAGGAATCAAGTTGAAAAAGAAAATCAGTGAGACTCACAGGCAATGCTGTGTATTTAAAGAATTATCATGGGAAGTGTTTAAATATATTTCTTTTTTATTTTACTCATTTTTAATTTTATAAATTTTGAAGGATTTAAAGGCGTACTTCTTAAAGAGTTTGAAAGTTAGTTTTTTTTTTTTTTTTTTTTTTTTTTTTTTCACTTGGTCTAGGTTTATTGAGGAGTTGAGTAAGAAGTAAAAAAAAAAAAAAAAAAAAAAAATTCGTGTGAAAAGTCATAAAAAATTTAAGTAAAATCTTGTAACCTAATCATATAATGGAAATTTGGGTGGTTTCTAAAATCAAACCACGGGTTTTCACTTTAGCAGTTGGGAGAGATTCTTATGTCATGTTCGTCTATTGATTAATTTGATTGAAGTAATTTAGAAATTTTGTGTTAAATTGAATAAGTCTATTTGCGGTTCATAGAATTATAAAATTAATTTTTTTAGTTAGTTACTTTTTGTGGATAATTTGGAATACTATAATTGTCATTTATAAATAAATTTTTTTATAAAAGTTATTTTTTTGTGAGAAGTGAAATTTTTTATAATTATACAAATCATATAGCACCCTATTTAAAACTTAAAATCTAAATCGTGCCACTATCCATATATTTAGATAAACTCTTTTTGAGATAAGAAATAGTTTATTGATGATTATGTAGTGGGTTTTGTTAAGAAAAATCTTGATAAAATTTCAAATTTATTTTACCAAACAACTCAAAACTTTTGAGGGAAAAAATTGCTTATATGTTATAGATTTTTTTTAATATTAATTTCTTTTTTTTTTTTTGCAAGAAACAAACAGAAAATAAAATTAAATTTTGTTGTGATTGTATTATTATTTCCATGCATTTGGTTCGAGTAATGTGAGATCATGTGTAACAAGAGATGGTATCCCAGTAGAGGGACGAGATAATGTGAGATTGTGAACCAAGAGATAGCTAGTATCTCAGAAGATGGTGTACTGAGATATGAGGTGATAAAAACTGATATCTCTCGCATTTGTTTGTGATAAAGAAAAAATTGACATTGTACAGTATAATTGTTAATTTAAAATTTTTAAACGTTTGGAAGGTTTTTAATTAATTTGTAATTAGTTAATTAAATTTTATATAATTTCTTATAAATAGTTTATTAATTTCTCAATTTTAAATATGTAAATATTAAAGTTACTTAAGTAACTAAATTTTTATGAAAAATGAAATTTCTTGCTTGAATTTAATTATTTTATTCTAAAGTTATTAATTCAAAAATTTTTTAATTAGCTTGTAATTAATTTATTAAATATTTATATTGGCGCCTAATAGATAATTTGTTAATTCAAAATTTATTAGTTTATAGTTAATTAGTTAAAACCTAAGATATCGGTCTTTCATCACTGCTTCATAATTGGTTCTCTAGTCACGATAACTAGCACTACTTGTCTCCATTTTTAACTGGTAGTAAAATTTTGCACATATATATGAGTGACGTGTGGTGTACATTTTAGTGGTTAATTAAATATTTAGTAAAACTTTATAAAAGTTAGAAAAAAAATAAAAAATTGAAAAAATAAGTTAATAAAACTTGAAGAAATTAAAAAAAAAAGTTAAAAAATTAGTAAAAATTAAAAAAAGTTTGATTTTGTGTTTGATTAAAAAAATTAAAAAATTTAATAAAAATTATTTTTTTTTTAAAAAGTTGGTGAGCCAAGTCACCCCTTAATTTACCCAGTTACTTTTTTTTTTTTGGGTTAGATTTGATTTCATACGATGATTGACGGTTGGCACAGTAATTGGATCTATGTGATTAGGGTTGGGATCTACTGTGGTGATCGATCATGGTAGTTGCTGGATCATTCTTTCTACCATATGGTTTTGCTCCTTTCTCCACATTCCTATCCTTTTAAGCTGTTTGAGTTTTGTTGAGTTAACTGTATTACAGTGTGTACGAAAAATAATTTATTTTATAAAAGATTAATTTTTAAATTTACATAAAAAATAAACATGTGAAAACACATAAAAATTTCTTATCTTTTTTTTTTCTCTTTAATTTTTATCTGTTCCTAATCTCTATCCTGATCTCACTCATATCTTTTTTTTGCCTATCTCTCTCATTTTCCCCTTATTTCTCTCCCTTTTTTTCACTTATCTCTCTCTTTTCTTTATTTTCTTATCATCTCTATCTATTTAAAATTTTACTAATTCTTTCTTTATGAAAATATTTTTTTATCTTTTTCAAAATATGTGAAACTTCTAAAAAATTACAATAATTTTTCTCTAAGCAAGCAGCAATCTATCTCAGTATAAGAAAATTAAGTTAGAATTATTACAGTAAGTTTTTAAATGTTTCACATAGAGATAAAAAAATATTTAATAAAGATAAACATACTAAAATTTTAAAAAATGGAGATGATATGATATTAGTTTAGAGAGAGAAAGAAAAAAATAAAAATAAAGTTCGGGAGAGAGATGAAAAAAAAAAAAATGATGACTGATGAAAAGATAAGATAGATAGGAATTTTCCATTATGCAATCTATCTCTACATAGCAAATAAGCAGGAAACTACCCAAGATGGCAATGGCGGTCACCATCGTAGAGAAGGCAAGCAGTAAATTACCTAAGATGGAAACGATGGTCATCATCATAGAGCAGGCAATGTACTTTAAACGATAAAAAAATATTTTAATAAAGATAAACATATTAAAATTTTAAAAAATAGAGATACTATGATATTAATTTAGAGAGAGGAAGAAAAATAAAGGTAGAGTCTAGGAGAGAGATAAGAAAAAAAGGGAGAAAATGATAATTATCATAAGATGAAAAGATAAAATCTAAAAAAAAAAGGAATTTTTTGTTATGCGATCTATCTTATTATATAACAAATAAGTAGGAAATTACGGCAATGAGATGGCAACGATGGTTATCAATTTTTAGAAGGCAATGTACAGAAAGTTTTTAAATGTTTCACATGGGGATAAAAAATTTTTTAATAAAAATAAACATATTAAAATGTTGAAAATAGAAAGGATATGATATTAATTTAGAGAGAGAAAAAAATAAAAATAAAATCAAGGGAAGAGAGATAAAAAAAGGGGGGAGGAGAAAATGATGACTATACATGATGAAAATATAAAATTTCAAAGAGATAGAGATTTTTCATTATGCAATCTATCTCATTATATAGTAAATAAGCAGGAAATTACAGTAATTATGGTCATCATCTTTGAGAAGTGTTTATCAATTTATTAGAAAGTTTTTGATAATATTGTAATCGGTTACCTCATTTAATGGTAACTACTTTTTTTTTTTTAATTTAAAAGTAGATACACATAAGAACTTCACAAAAAAAAAAAAAAAATGGTATAGCAAAAAAAAAAAAAAAAAGAAAAGGTTTTATCAAATCTCGGTGCTCGCTTTGTGGTTTAATCTGAAAAGACCCAATTAAAAAATAATATTACAAATTATCAAATTTTCTTATATAATTTTTGTGTGTGTGTGTGCAGGATAACTTTTTTCTATTTTCTTAATTTTTATTATCAAAAAGTGAGATTTGAAGTTTTCTAAATGGTACACAAATAGAATGATACGCAAAATGTCTAAAAGAATTTGATGTTGGTTTAATTCTTGATCTTAATATTATAAACTCAACATATTTTAATTATCAAAATAGTAACTTTTAGAATTAAACATGTTCAATTACATTATGAAAGTTTATTTACCACGTAAAAGTACCAATATGCTGTGAAACTAAATTGATCCAAATAAAATTGAATTGGCTGAATTATGTAACATAATCGAATACAAAAATTAGACATTGAATTTTGTATTTAATATAAATCGAACCACATTAACGCAAACACACCCTTACCTAATACGATTATTGTCTGCAATAAAAATGAAAAAAAACAAGTAGTGTGATTCTAAACAATACGACCACAAGTGAAAAACAATTACGGATGAGGTCAGCAATACAAAACTTACTTTCATTCTCATGAAAGATAAAGGATCGAAAGTATCCGGTATTGGAAGGTTACACTAACAATCTACTGCAAAATACCTACTTCCAAATAAATAAATAAATAAATAAAAGTATTGGCATTCACCCTTTTTTTTAAGAAAAAATAATATAAATTAAGAAAATGATCAAATGGATTTTTATTATACACAAAATCAAGTGGAGGTAGTTAGATTGGAAAGATGAAAACTTCATCATCATCTTAGTGTATATTCACAACCTCAATTATTGATCTTTTGTTATGTTAATGATCAATTCCATTTTATAGAGAAAGAGAAAGAGTGTTTTTGGTTCCTTAAATTATGTTAGGAAACAAAGTTGGCGAATTTGTTTCAGAGAACAATACAAACCAATTTATAAAAGAAAGAATAGGAGTTGATTTATATTAATTATATATGTGTATTTAGTTAGTGGGAGGGAGGGAGAGAGAGAGAGAGAAATAGAGATAGAAAGAGAGGTTTTTAATTTCTTGAAGTATGTTACCAATTCAAGTTGATCGATTTCCAGGAGAGAATATCATAAGTTAATTTAAGTGAGAGAATTGATTTATTATGCGAATGTAATTATTATTTTGCTAGATGAAAATTTTGTGTTTTGATTTTTTTTTTTATGAGTGGAAAAAAGAAATAAATGACACGGGGTGCCTGTCTTCTCCTCTTATATCTTATTTTATATAGTATAAATATTGCACATCAAGGGGAGTCTTTCTTGCTTGGCACACAATTGTTAAAATAATTTTGTCTTTCATGCATGGCATACAGTTGTCTAAATTCTACTTGGGATCCTAACTTCTCTGGACGATATCAACTATCGGTTAGAAAATTTTAAATCATAATAATATTATAATAATTTAAAAACTTGAATCCTTTATTACTACCCTTAACAGAGCAAGTTCTCAAAATGAAAATTTGATTAAAAGTTCATGATCAAAAAGTACAATTTACCGTTGTATATATGGAAAACTAATACCGATTATGGATTTTTTTTCAGCTAAGGGCTAAGAATTTTCTCGCACTGAGTCACTAAATAGAAAATTTTTAATTTTTTTAAGTTATGAATCTAAATGTGTAAATTTGTCAAATTAATTATAAAATTCTTAATTTAAATATACAAGATAGAGTAAAAAAGGATAAAGTCTAAACATATATAATAAGTTTCAAGCGTACTTAAAAAATAATAAACAAAAAGAAAAATATAAAGAACTCCCCAAATAGTTTTATGGAATACCACCCCTATCCTCGGACCTCAGTTTTGGTCTAGTACGGGAGTATTTTGATGGTAAACAAGTACGATTAAAGTATAAAAAGTTAATGTAAGAGTGATATAGAATAAAATTTGATTAGAAAAAATTAATAATTTTTTATAATTTTTAGTATTTTTTAGTGTACTAAGCACTCCTATATGCATATGTATAATCAAAAGTTCAAAATTGTAAGCTATAAATTTATTTTTTTAGCATAATTCATGCATGCTGATAAAATAGTTTAATCATGCTGAGATTGCTATGAACTTTATCTCTCAATTTGATCAATCATATATGCTTCCATCCATATATAATATATATAGAGAGAGATTTAATAATCGGTTTACATGTGGAATCACACAATTGAAAAAATGTTGAGAATCCAAAACAAATACACTGCAATTGGATGATATATGTATTCATGCAGAGAGAGCCTACTCAACTGAAAAGATAAAAATATTATGAGTTTTGCCCAATGGCAAAATTATGTAGTCTCAATAGTTGCCTTGGTTCCTTGTTTGGACTCTTACAATTTATTTGGATAGAGTGAAATGGAAAAAAAAGAAGAAAAAAGAAAAAGAGATTTTATAGAAAAGAAAAGAAAAGGAATGAAAAGAAAAGTGAAGGTTAAAATTTTAAAAATTTCATCTTCTCAAAAGCAGTCAAAATGGAGAGAAGAGAAAAGTAAATTAATAAAACTTTTAAAATAACATATTTACCCATAAAAAAAAAAGAAATTACAAACATATCGTAAGATTAAATAAATTGACGACCTCCATCTTTTCAAATGATTTAAAGTTAAAATAAGAATATACTTTTTATTTTCTGACTAATATTTTCTTTTCTCTTCTTTTCTAAACTTACAAATGAAGCTTAGGTTTACTAGTTTATTTTTAATTTTTAAAATAAATTTGAATTGTAAACTAAGTATTAAACTGGATTATAAATAACTAGGTTAAAATGTTATATATTATTATTATTGAAAAAATTTTGAACTAAAATTTTATCTACACAACGGCTCACCCTAACCCTTACATACCTCAGTTGAGTTTAAAAGTTTAAAACTAAACATTAAAATTATTTAGATTTAAAAAGGCTTCAGAAAATTTAGTTGCATGGAGTTTTGAATTAAAACGGTTTCAAAATTTTACCCTTAATTTTATATTTCAAAAATCTAGAATTAGTTTACGCTAAAACAATGGTACTACATAATATTATTAAGGTTAAATTACACTTATCTTCTAAATATTAGACATAATTCAAGAACTTCCTCTAATCATTTAAACATTACATTTATTTTCTCCAAACCCTAATATTTGTATTAGTTACTCCCTTCCATTAGTTTCAATCTATTAAAGTTTAACAGAAATAAAAAAAAGTCAACAATTATCTCCCTCAAACCATAATATTTGTAACAATTACTCATGTCCGTTAGTTTCGATTCGTTAAAGTTTAACGGAAATAAAAAAAATCAACAAAATCAAAAAAATATTTTATCACAAGGACAAATATACTCCTAATGAAACCTAAAATTTAAAAAAAAAAAATTAAAATTCTTTCTCTGCTCGTTTTGCCCAAGCGCCGCGACCCGGGGCGGTGCGGCTACCACGTCGGCCGACGATGGAAAAAATATTGTCAGTGAACTACATTCTTTTTTCTGTTTCTCCCAATACTCCACTGCAGAGATTTCTTCCAATATTTTCTTTATCTCCGGAATCTTTGAAACGGGAATGTGAGCGGAGAATTGGCTCAATCGAGAACGTGAACGGAGAATGCTCGCTGCAGGCGAAGAAGGCGAGAATTGGGCCGAAACTTTCTGAAGCGTCACAGAGAACTCCGATGAAGTTTTTGTATAATTCTGGGTTGGCAGCTGAAACATCCGGTGCCTGAAATTAGTGTTGGGGGAGCGATTCCGGCGAAGGTTCTGCTGCGAGTTGTTGGACCAAAGCCCTCACCAGATTTCAGACCGAAAATTTCGAACTGGCTGAAAATCAGATAGCAGACGAGATAAAGCGAAGAAGAATATTACTGGGTTTCTAGGGTTTGCCATCGACGCATTTGGAGACAGAGAAACTGGAACTTCTCGCGGGCAATGGCTTCGGATTTGTGGGGCTCTTTGAGGCAGTTCCTCACCAGATTCGCAAATATGTTCGAGTATGTTATGTACGTCATCCCCGCCGCCCTTCAAAAATGGTACCGCTGCGTTCCACGCCATCTCTTCCGATCTCTCTCTCTATCTCTCTCTCCTTCACACTCTCTGTACATAGAAGCACAAGTTTTGCATCTAGCTCTCCAATTTTTTGCCAAAGTAGCGATTCCGGCGAAGGTTGTGCGAGGATCAAGCGACTGAAGAATGGGGAAGAGCAGAGGGAGTCGATTGCAGAATTCCAGCGACGGTGGTACTGTTAAAAGTTTGCCGTATGTCTATCTTTATGACACATTTTTTTTTGTTTTTTGGGTTAACTTAACGGGTTAAACCAATGGAATGGGAAAGTATAAGTGTAACAAACATTAAGATTTAAGGACAGTTAATGTAAGATTTAAATGACTAAAAGAAAAATTAAAAGTATGTCTAATATTCAGATAAGCGTAATTTATCTTATTTTTAAATATAAACAGTATAGAAGTATCAAGATTGACAGAATTGGTTACATAATTTCGAACAATAATCGAACTACAGGTTTTCAGAGAACAATTAACAGTAAGAATTAAGAAAACAAAATATAACTAGCATAAACACTAATATATATATATATATATCTAGGGTTTGTTTGGAGTAAGAAAAATGAGATAAATTGAGATAAATTGAGAATTCGTAATGCGTGATGTGATATAAAATTAACAGAGATTTATAAAGATTTTCAATATTTTTTTTAATGCCAAACATAGCCCTAATCTGTATAATAAGTGGGAATAACTCCTAGCCTTTCAACGGCCTTTTTGTGTCGATTTTTTTTCGGTTACGCCCCTTCAAATTTTGGTTTATTATTAATTTTCTTTTTTTTTCGGGTGTTTCTTTTTTCTTTTTTTCTTTTTTGAGAGTAAAGATACATCTTGGCTTTCAATGGCCTTTTGAGCCTCTTTTTCCGATTTATGCTCCTCCTACTATTATTATTATTATTATTATTATTATTATTATTATTTTAACATTTTGGCCTTCTTCATATTTAAAGTTAGTACCATTTTACCTTTACGTGTGTCGTTTTTTTAGTTTTTTTTTTTAAGTGTTAACTTTTTTTCCTTTTTTAGAATTACAATATATTTTTACAAATTTTTTAATCTTTGTCCTTATTTTATTTTTTTATCCTTCAAGTGTTGTTATATTTTTTTAAATAATAAATCGCGCACAATCCATATTCAACGTATATATTTATACTAATTTTTTATTTTTCATTATTATATATATATTTTTTATCTTTCAAGTGTTGCTATTTTTTTTAGAGTTTTATTTTTTTATTCTATATACCAACATATTTTCAATGTACATAGTTCTGACCCATTTTTTTCATTTTTGTCCTTATTTTATATTTTTTTTTATCTTTCAAGTATTGCTGTATTTGTTTTTATAATAAGTTATAATGTACTTTTAATGTATATATATTTTTATCATTATTTTCATTTTTGCCATTGTTTTATATTTTTTATTAATCACGTTTTTTTTTTTTTTTTGAGTTTGGTTTTTTTGAGGTTAAGCTCACATATTATTTTATTAATTATTTTATTATGTTATTTTATATTTATTCTATTTTTTCTTTTTCACTGGCGTGCTTGCATCTCTCTCTCCATACTAGAGAGAGAGATAGAGAGAGAGAGATTCAAGCTTACTTCTTTTGTTTAGGCAGTGTCTAGATTAAGAATTTGTCGTGGAAAAATAAGTAAAAGGTAAGGATCCTAAATTTCTTTTCTTATTTAAGTTATGATATAAAATATAAGAAAAAATGTATGAAATATAAAAAAAATTAAATTAATTAAATTAAAAAAATTTAATATGTTAATTAATTCATTTTATTCGAACTTTTTAAAATTTATTCAAATAAGAGTATATATTTAGGATTTATGTTTTTTAATTTTTTTCTATATTTTTCTTTCAATTTTCACTTCATCTGTTTTTTTTTTTTTTTTTTTGGGCATCAAATTCTTAATCAAGACGCACTTTTTTTGTTTCCCTTATGAAGTTTTAGTTTTTTTTTTTTTTTTTTTTTTTGGAGAAGGTCAAATATTTTTTTATTGATTATTTTTCCTCTTAATTTTCATTATTTATTTCACAGTACTTATTTTTTACTCATTTATATCTTCCTTTTATAAAAGAAAGAAAGAGATACAAGTTTAAAATTCATTCTCTTATTTGCATGATGATGGAAAAAAAAAATAGAAGTTAGAAAATTAAAAAATTAATATATTGAGAAATAATTTTTATTTTTTTATAGTTTTTAATTAGTTCAAATAAGGATAAAATATTTTTTATATTATTTTATTTGATATTTGTCTATTTTTCTTCTCTCACGTCCACTTAGTCTGTGTTTGCTTCAATAAATTGTCATAAGAAAAATAACTAGATGTAAATTTAGAACTCCTCCCTTGTTTAGTTTCTGATAGAAGCAAGAAATTAATTAATCAAATTAAAAATATAATACATTGATGAATACTTTTATTCTCTTATATTTTTAAACCCATTCAAATAAAGGTATGTATATGAATTTTTATATTTTCTTCTATTTTCTTCTATTTTTTATTTATTTTCTTTTTATTTTTTCTCTTCTCTCACTATTTTTTTCTCCAATTACAAATTTGATTAATTTATATTTTTTTCTTAATATTTTTTTAATTTTTTCCATTATTTATACTTTTTTATCCTTCAAGTGTTGCTATATTTTTTTAAATAATAATTACATGCAATGCACATTCAACGTACATATTTTTACCAATTTTTTATTTTTCATTATTTTATATTTTTTTATCTTTCAAGTGTTGTTTTTTTTTTAGAGTTATGTTTTTTATTCTATATACCAATGTGCTTTCAGTGTACATATTTTTGTTCAATTTTTTCATTTTTGTCCTTATTTTATATTTTTTATCCTTCAAGTATTGCTATGTTGTCTTTATAATAAGTCACAATGTACTTTTAACGTATATATTTTTTTTACTAATATTTTCATTTTTGCCATTGTTTTATATTTTTTTTATTGATCAGGTGTTCTTTTTTTTGAGCCTTTGTTTTTTCGGGGTTAAGCTCAAATATTATTTTATTAATTTTTATTATATAATTTTATATTTATTTCATTTTTTTCTTTCACTGGCCTCTTTGTATCTTTCTCTCTGGTCTTTGTATCTTTCTCTCCATACAAAAGAGAGAGACAGGGAGGCAAAAAGGGATTCAAGCTTTTTTTTTTTTTCTTTTGTTTAGACAGTTTCTAGATTAAGAATTTGTCGCGGAAAAATAAGTAAAGGTAAGGATTCTAAATTCCTTTCATATTTAGGTTATAATATAAAATGTAAAAAAAAATGTATAAAATATAAAAAATTAAATTAATAAAATTAAAAAATTTAATATGTTAATTAATTCATTTTATTTTAATTTTTTAAAATTTATTCAACTAAGAGTATATATTTAGGGTTTTATGTTTTTTTTTAATTTTTTCTACATTTTTCTTTCAATTTTCACTTCATCTTTTTTTTTTTGGCATCAAATTCTTACTCAAAACGCACTTTCATTTTTCTTGCGGAGTTTTAGATTTTTTTTTTGGAGGAGATCAAATATTTTTTATTGATTATTTTTCCTCTTTATTTTTATTATTTATTTCATATTATTTATTTTTCTTTCACATTTATATCTTTCTTTTATAGAAGAAAAAAAAGGATACAGGTTTAAAATTCATTCTCTTATTTGCATTATGATGGAAAATAAAAAAAATGAATAAAAGTTAGAAAATTAAAAAATTAATATATTGAGAAATATTTTTTATTTTATTATAGTTTTTAATCTTTTCAAATAAGGATAAAATATTTTTTGTAGATTTTTTCTATATTATTTTATTCAATATTTGTGTATTTTTCTTCTCTCACATCCACTTAGACTGTGTTCGGCTTAATAAATTGTTATGAGAAAAATAACTAGATGTAAATTTAAAACTTCTCTCTTGTTTAGTTTATGATAGAAGCAAGAAATTAATTAATCAAATTAAAAATCTAATGCATTGATGAATATTTTTATTCTCTTATATTTTTAAACCTACACAAATAAAGGTATATATTTGAATTTTTATATTTTCTTCTATTTTCTTGTATTTTTTATTTATTTTCTTTTTATTTTTGTATTCTCTCACTATTTTTTTCTCCAATTATAATTTTGATTAATTTATAATTTTTTTCTTAATATTAGCCCGTGCTTTCCACCGGCATCTTTTACTAGCATATTTATATATACTTGCACCACCTTTTAACCTACCATGCATACATGTGCGTGCGGGTAAAAAGTTAAAAATTTTAGTTTATTAAAGGATGATAAGGTGAGATTCTTAACCAATTTCTCAAAGATAAAGATAAGAAGACCATGGAGGATATATACTCATGGGAGCTTTGGAAAGATAAGTTATTCCTGCTCGATCCAGACTTGGTCAGTAACGATTAAGAACACCCAATTCAAAGGACGGGCTACCTTGGATTAAAGATGATTGAGTCTTGATGGATTGTTAGAGAGGCGTGGCTCTTATATATTTTACTCAAGAACAGTTGAGAATTATAGAGAGTGTGAATAGGTGTTTAAAACTCATTAGATCAGTTGCTGAGAATTATGGAAACTTTGCAATGATGCGGGAAATGTTATCTTAGTGAATTTGATACCATATTTTTCTCTTTATCTTTAGTGTGAAAACCATAATATATTAGTTAAATCATTTCAAAATTGAGCTTATTCTATTTCTTTGACTCTATTCTTAAAAATAAGCTGTGAGGGTTACTTTTTATATTAAAGTTATTTAGGAAGTATTTGGTTTATTTTTTATTTTTTGTTTTTTTTTTATTTTATGTGTTAAAAATCTCAAAATAAGGAAACAAAAAATATTCTATTTTTCTTTTTTTTTGAAATTTTCTTTATTTTAGATTAAAAACTCTCAAAATAATTTTTTGTTATTTTTTATTTTATGTGTAAACTTATTTTCTATTTTTTAAAACAAATTTTAAAAATACAAGTAAGTAAATGAGTTTTAATTTATTTTCCTTCTTTTTAAAAAAGGTAAAATAAGAAATGAAATTGAAACAAAAAATAAAAAATAAAAAAACAAAACCAAATGATACTTTAATATTTCAATTTCATTTTTGGCGATGTTTTGACATTCTAAGACCCAATTAATATTGATGGTTACTTATATATATATATATTGACAAATGGTGTCTATTTTAGCAAAGGTTTGGAGGTCGATAATATTATGAAAAATGAGAAAAGCTAAATATGGAAATTGGTTCCATAAAGTTCGGACTGCTAAAAGATAAGTGGGAGATTTTTTGATATTCTATTATTCTCCAGCCCACGAAAGCCCGACAAAGACAACCACGATTGTTGTGCTTTTCATTAGCTACAAGTAAGGAGTCCACGTGCAAGTCACCCGATAGTTTTAAGAGGAAGAAGAAGAAACACGTTAAAAAGTGTGTTTGTTGACGAGAAAAAACTAAATAAGAAAAAAAAAAACGAAAGAAAATATAAATTAAAAAAATTTTATTTCAATAAATTAAAAAAATTTATTATTTATTATTTTAACTTGACTACTTTTAGTTTTTTTAAATTTTGTGTAATTATCTTTTATTTTCTATCACAATCAAAATAGAAGAAGGAATTTTGAAATTCATTTTCTTTCTATTTCCCTTAAATATATATATATATATATATATATTTTATATCTAAACACAGTCTAATAGATATAAGTTTAGATTATCGAAATATTTAAGTTGTTATATACCTAAAGAGAGATAGAAATACACGAGTGAGAAAAAAAATGGATAAACATGAAATCAAATAATAGAAAAGGGAATGAAACATAACTAAGAAAAAAAAAAAAAAAGTTGATTGTCAGAAAATAAAGCTGGAAAGAGGGTGCAATACATAAGTCTCCCTTGCAATTTTATATGTAGGGTAAGTTTGGAGTAACAAAAGTAGGATAAAATGAGATAAGTTATACATTTATAATTTGTGTGATGAAATAAAAAATAAATAAATTTTTTAATTTTTTAATAATTTTTATTATTTTTCAGAGTTTTTTTTATCAACTTAAACAAAGTCATGTTACGACAAATACAGTGGACGTGAATACAATAAGTTCAGATTCTCAAACTATTAAAGTTGTTATTTGAAGAGTGATAAAGAGAAACAAGTGAGAGAGAGAGAGGAGAAAACAGAAAGTTGTCTAGAGTAAGAATTTGAAGAGGGAAAATGAAAGAAAAAAAGAAATAAAAAAAAAGAAAATGCATGAAAAGAGAGAAAGTGAAAACAAATAATCTCAAATACATATTTTGATCTGAATAAATTAAAAATTTTAATAAATTAAGAGGTATTTATCAATATATCAATTTTTTAATTTAATTAATTTTTTTAAATTTCATGATTTTTTCATTCATTTTTTTTTTATCACAATTCAAATAGAAGAATAAATTTTGAATCTATTTTTCTTCTCTTTCCTTTTAACAAAATTTTAATCCAAATATAGTATAAGTAAATATAAATTTAGCTTTTCAAAAATATTAAAATTGTACACCAAGGGCAAAGCAAGACAAATGTTAACAATAACAGAACACCTAGCTATCTAATGCCCTCTTTATGAACAAACACTTTGTTAAACCATCTGATGTCTTCCAAAAGAAAAACTCAAACAAGATTAATTAAAGGTATATCTCACACCCCAAATTAAGTATAAAACTGACTGTAAACTACTTGTAATTATATCTTGATCAATGAGATATTATTACATCAAACGAGAATATTTATTAAAACAAAAAAGTTCTGCCCTCCTTTTAGTAAATTAAAAAAAAATAAAAAACCCAAATATTCTTATTGACGATAAAACAAAATTCTTTATAATAATGCCAATAAATAATTTCTGAATATATTAACTGAAAATTTTATTGCAATAATAAAAACTCCCAAACCGGGGAAATTAAATATATACAAAAACTACTACATGAATGAGTTGGAGTTAGAATATTTCAAACAAGAGGATTAACTTGCTTAAGAAAACATATAATCGTCCACTGAAGTGAAGTAACCATCTCGATATTAACTAGGGGTATGATCATTTTGTTACATTGTGAGTCTGAAAGTAATTTATATAAAGTACTAATTCTTCACTTATTGTGAAGAATTATACGCATAGTTATTTAGTGTCAAAAATTGCTATAAATAAAGTTTATTACCTATGATTTTTTTTTTTCATATTAGTATTTTTTTAGTGTTTTATTGTGCTTACCCAAAAAAAGGAAAAAAGTTTTAATCCAATGCCAATTATTTTCACCCAAGAAAAAAATAAAATTAACCTGATATCAATAGCGTCTACTAAAAAAAAAAAACAATTAACCTAATACACAGATGCAATTATATCATAACCACCTAATATAATTAAAAAAATTATCTGATCCCACTTTTAACTCTCCCCTTTCATCTATATTTTTTATAATTAATACCCACATATCTAAAATTTGATTCGAAGTGCCACTCTTCAAAACTTATTCTGTGGACGTGTCATGCTCTCCTCTGATACGTGAACTACCTTCTTTTCTTTTCTTTTCTTTTTTTTTTTTTTCATGATCGATCCCCTTGGACACGTTGATTACCTTTTAAAGATGCTGTCTCATAGCTTTTCGAAACCCCCTACTATAAATACATCCCCCACCTCATCCATTTCTTCACACAGCAATCCCAACAAGGGCGAGCTAGCTAGTACCATCTCTTCTTTTTCTAAGTATCAAACTCTCGGTATACATCTCTCTCTCTCTCTCTCTCTCTCTCTCTCTCTCTCTCTCTATTTCTACATTAATTTACGTTTATTTTTCAAATATTTTGGTGTAGTAAGTGTAGAATTATTTGTGTGTGTATATATATAATATCATCTGAGCTGTCTTGTAGTGGAGGAACTTAAGAACTAGGGTTGGTAACTAAACACTGCATATATATATATATATGACGTATGTGCACATAGTTTTGGACATATATCATTTAAGCATTTTTACAAAACACCACTACCATGCATTTTCTGAGTTTTTTTTGGGAATCTCCTCCTCACTCTACCTTATTTTTGTTTCTTTATATTACGTGCATGTTATTTACTCTGGTTTGTATCATGTCTTTGGTTATTTTCAGTACTAGCTAGCTAGGACTCATTTTGATACTCTACCAATGTTTGATTCCTTAATTTTCTTTTCTTTTTCTTTTTTTATTAAATTTCATTTTAGCAACGTGTTTGGATTAGTACAGAGATAGAGCTATTTCAGAAACATTGAAAAAAAAATCTACCAAAATATTTTGAATTAAAGCAGCACAAAAATAATAAAATAGTTAAAATGTTGAAAAATATTAAAATTATTACTTCATTAATAATTTGACTGGAATTTTTGAGCCTCTTAAAAGAAGGGAATTTTTCGGTTATTTTTGAAAAACAAATGATATTTTGATCCTTGTGTGTATAATTGATATATAGAATAACACAACAACATGATAAAAGATATTCTTAAATTAATTTTCTTATATATTTTTTTTGTTTTTCACGTATCTAGTTAATTAGTTTCCTAATTATTGATCAATTTCCTTTTATTTATACTTGTTAAGAATAGGATTACAATTATTGTACCTGTTGAAATTAATACAGTAACTTTATTCTTCTCTCAAATCTTTGAGGACATACTTCTTTTATTTTATTTGTTTTAGGAACAATATGGTGGCCTCAACCAACGTCAAAATTACGAATGACACCGGGGAAACGGTGACGTTTGTTACTAACCATGACTATCATGGACACATCAAAGCCAAGACTGTTTATCCAAAAGAGATTAAAGAAGGATCGACGGTTGAGTTCGTGTTTGAGAATACAAAGGTCAGTCAGCATGGGGAATCATCTGGAGCAGTAGTGTATCGAGGCAAAAATGAGAACGGCAAAGAATTTGACTGGATGTTCGCTTGGTCCAACATGGAAGGTGCCGACCCAACAAATTACAAGGTAAGTCATTATCAATTTCAATTTTTTTTTTTTTACCCTGCAGAATATTTAATTAATTAATTAATTCCAAGAACTCATTGTGCAGGCTTATACTGAGATTGCTTCTGCTCATCACTTTGATAATCACACGGTTTGGTCCGGTGTTCGGAAAGAGTTGATGAAGTCTGACAATTGTACCTCTGAGGAATGGCATGGATGTGCGACGGAGGCAAAGATTAGCCTGCCAAAAGCGGTACTCTATGAAGGAAAAATGTACCTAGACCGAGACTGAGAAGGCAAACAGGCGTCTCTTGCCAAAACTTAAGTGCATTGATCGCATGCCAATACGCATCTAGTAATTTTGAAGTCAATGGCCATATTAATTAAAAAATGCCTGTGTGGTTACCTTATATATATGTGTGTGTGTGTGTAAGGAAGGCCTTTTTAGGGCTGTTAGTAAAATAATTGAAAAGGTGACTCCTGATACTTCCCGTTGGAATCACTTGGGTGTGCTGCTGTAAACTGTTGTGTATCTTTGTATCTGCACCCAATCTATCTATCTCAGCTTACATATATAGTAAATAAGGCCATTGTTAACAACTCCATTTCTTGTGTCTTATTCTTTGTTCGATTCTGTCTTTTAATCATACGTATATAAATTATTATGATAAGTGAAATCGAATTCTAATTAAATTAAGTTTTGGGGTATTCGTGTAAAAAATAATAAAATAGTTCTTACGTTACAGCGGCTTCCCTTAACTGGGAGTGAGAAAAGAGGAGGGAAAAGAAAAAAAAAAAAAAAAAAAAAAAGAAAAGGAGAACCAATTCGATTATTTTGATTTGAGTTTATACTAAAATTGAATAAATTATGGATTAAAAAATTTACTATCTAATATTTTTGATTTGAATATTGGGTTAATAAACAAAAAATCAATTGAACTGAAAGTAATTCAGCCTGAATCAACCTAAAACTAATCTCAAAAATATAATATATAATTATATGTAGCATAATATATATAATATTATGTATATTATAGTATTTATAATATTATATTAATATATAATACATTATATATTCGAATGTTTAGTAATAAAAAAAAATAGATTGATTTAATCGAAAAACTAACCTGACCTAATTCAATTTAAGATAATTTGGACCGATTCAAACCTGATATTTTTAGTTTAGTTTAATTCTAATTTAAAATTAGTTCGATTTCAAATTTAAATTTTCAAGACTTAAAAATTAATTCAATTTTAGATCAAATATGAATACGAACTGACTTGATCTAACTTGACTCATACATACTCCTGTCTTAACAATGCGAAAAACCTTAGTTTAATTAGAAAATTGAGGTCAATATTACAAACCTTTATAGGACTTTTTATCATCCAATACCGACAAACACTACGCATAAATATATATAAATAATAATTTTTTTTTTCCTTTTGTGTGTGAGAGGTTTATGAGACCTCCTCTTGTTAGAATCACTAGTGCGGCATCATGGGCCCGCTTGGAGTGCCCAAAAAAATAAAAATAAAAAAACTAAAAAAAAAATTTTTTAACATTTGGAAGTGTAAAAAGTTGTTTTAATATGATGGTTAGAAATTGATTACACTCAGAATTTGACTGGATATAAGCATGGTACAACATGGATAGTTCCGACCAAGCAACTTACATGGTAACTTAATTACTTTTTATAGTTTTATGTTCTTTATAAAAATAAATAAATAAAAATATGATATAATAGATTCAATTTCTAAAAATTATTGAATCAGTTGATCTAAATGAAACGTGAATTCCTCCCACAGGTCACTAGTTCTACTGCCATTTTTAGCAGTATAGGTCCTTTTTTATTTTTTTTAACAGTGGATTTGAATTATAAACCGGTTTAATCGTAAGGTTGAGCTGCTAGTTATTTATTTAACTAACCGACTCAATACGAGTTTTATAACATTGGAAAAAGGAACTATAATATGAGTCAAATTTGACCTGACATGAACACAAATTACAGATAAAAATAACATGTTGTGAATAAGATAACTCGAAATTTTGAAGTAAATTAATTAACAATCATATTCATTAATTCATTGACCAAGGTAAAATTATTTTGAGTTTTTAAAATTATTCTCACAAATTTTATTATATATATTACTATATTTACCCTTAGAAAACAAATTATATTAATTACAAAAGTACTCTTTTTTTCCCACAAATTTTATTTAATTACTCTATTTACTCCGGAAAACAAATTATATTACAAAAGTACTCTTTTTTTTTCCTCTCGATTAATTAACTATAGTTGACTTTTGTCTTTTTTTTTTTATCTCGATTAATAACTATAGATGAATTTTGCTTCCATTAACTATAAATTTTTAATCCTCATGAATGCAATAATATTAATAATAATGTTTTTTTTTGGGGGGGGGGGATATTTGAGTAGGCTCCATGCATGATTGCAAGCTGTAAGAGGTCCAAATTTTGAAGAGCCTGCAAAAAAAAAAAAAAAAATAAATAAATAAATAAAATAAAAAAATAAAACATATAACCTTGGGTTATAATATATATATATAGCAACAGGTTAAAACAGCTATATTGTGGCAGAATTTGGGTGACAACTCAATATTAATTAATTTCAAAAACTCATTGTGGAGGCTCCTTATCAGTATGATACAGACGCGACTGGGGACTTTGTTAGGAAGGAGTTCTAAATGAAGTCTGACAATTTTACCTCTGGGGAATGGAATGAACGTGTGACTGGGGCAAATATAATTAGCAAGCCAGAAGCGGTAGTCTATGAAGGAAAAATGTACCTAAAGGGAGAAGGCAAAAGCTAAACTTCGTGCCAGGACTTAGATGCATGAATCGCACGCCAATTTATATCTTGTAATTTTGGAGTCAATTAACGGCCATATTAATTTAAATATGCCTGTGTGGTTGCTTTATATATATATATATATATATGGGGTGTTGAGAAAATAAAAGGTTTTTATTATTAAACTTTATTTGTGGCATTTAGTTTGTATTAATGTGTGACTTTTGATTTTGTGTAACCGGTTGTAGTTTGATGTGTATAACCGGTAGTGACTTTTTGAGTTATAGGGAATTATGTGTGAATTAATTTGGGAGTTTTCTTTGTTTTAGAAGTTATGTGCATTTGATGACATTTATGGTTTTTGACCATTAGTATTCTATGATTGTTTTTTGTAAGCCTATATAAAGGCATGTTTAGTTAAATGATATATATCACTTCCTCCATATTTGTCCTTTACGTTTTTCTAACAGAGTGGTATCAGAGCGTGCAGAAAACACCGAGAGAAAAATGGCCAACGGTGGAGGAATGGGTCCGCTTCAACTACCGATGCTTACCAAGCTCAACTACGACAATTGGAGCATCAAGATGAAGGCGTTACTAGGAGCACAAGACGTGTGGGAGATCGTGGAGAACGGTTTCCAAAAGGCGGAAGCTGGAGCCGATCAAGCGCAAAGAGACGCGTTAAAGGAGACAAGAAAGAATGACAAGAAGGCCCTCTATATCTTGTACCAATCGGTGGACGAAGACACGTTCGAGACCATCGCCAATGCCGAGACGTCAAAGGTGGCGTGGGATAAGCTCCAATCGACTCATAGAGGAGCTGATCGTGTGAAAAAGGTACGGTTGCAAACTTTACGTGGTGAGTTTGAATCGTTATAGATGAAGGAGACGGAGGTGATAGCGGAATATCACACAAAAGTAATGACCATTGTCAACCAATTGAGAAGGAACGGTGAAGAAATCGCCGATGTTCGTGTCATGGAGAAGGTTCTACGGAGCCTAAACACTAAGTTCGAGATCATCGCCATGACAATCGAGGAGACGAAGGATCTCAAGAACATGACGATTGAACAATTTATAGGCTCGTTGCAAGCCTATGAGGAGAAAAAGAAAAGGAAGATGGAGCAAACGGAGACCGTTGAACAACTTCTCCAACTCAAACTCAAGGAGGAGAATGGTCATGGACGTGGAAGAGGTCGCGGTGGTCGGGGCTATGGTGGAAGAGGTGAAGCCAACATCGACGTTTCTCAAAACTCATGTGAATCTTCAAGAGGAAGAGGAGGCCGAGGTCGTGGAAGACGTGGTGGAAGGTCCGAGAGAGAAAATCTCAGGTAAAATGTTATAATTGTAATAAATATGGACATTATGCGAATGAGTGTTACTCATCCCAAACAGAGCCGATCGACCGGAAGCATCAGAACCAATCAACCGCCGGCACATCCAACGCCCATCAAGGGCAGTCCAATTATGCGGAGGAGAACGGGACCTTATTCATGGTTTCAAAGGGAGAAGAAGAGAGTCGAGATAGCATGTGGTATCTTGACACCGAAGCCTCGAATCATATGTGTGGGAACCGCGAGATGTTTGCGGAGTTGAACGAGATGGCGAAAGGTAATATTGCCTTTGGAGACAATTCTTTGGCCGCCATCAAAGGAATAGGTAAAATTCTCATTCGGTTAAAAAATAGAGAACATCAATATATCACAAATGTTTATTACATTCCCAATGTAAAAAATAATATATTGAGTGTAGGACAATTGTTAGAGAAAGGTTTTGAAGTTCAAATGAAAAACAATTGTTTGTATTTGAGAGATAATCATGAGAGACTTGTTGCTAAAGTCTCCATGACCAAAAACTGAATGTTTCCTTTGAATGTATGTAATGATGTTCCGAAATGCTTGAAGACGTGTTATGAGGATCCCTCTTGGCTATGGCATTTACGGTTGGGGCACCTCAATTTTGGGAGTCTAGAAGACTTGTCGAAGAAGCAGATGGTGCGGGGTTTACCGCACATTCATAAGCCGAACCAAGTGTGTGAAGGGTGCTTACTTGGAAAACATCATCGAAGTAGTTTTCCGAAGGAGTCTATGACAAGAGCCAAGAAGGCTCTAGAACTCATTCATGCCGATGTGTGTGGAGTGATCAAACCGGAGTCTCATGGTAAAAGTAAATACTTCCTTCTCTTTATTGATGATTTTTCTAGAAAAACATGGGTGTATTTTTTGAAGGAAAAATCGAAAGTATTTGAAATCTTCAAGAGATTTAAGGTGTGTGTGGAGAATGAAAGCAACCTTACGATCAAGCCCATGAGAACCGATCGAGGTGGTGAATTCACATCAAATGAGTTCAAACAGTTTTGTGATGAAAAAGGCATCCGACGTCCGTTAACAGTGCCAAGGACACCGCAACAAAATGGCGTGGCGGAGAGGAAGAATCGGACAATCTTGAACATGGCAAGAAGCATGCTGAAGACGAAGAAGATGCCGAGGGAATTTTGGGCGGAGGCCGTAGCTTGTGCGGTCTATTTGACAAACCGAGCACCAACCAAAAGTGTGCTTGACAAGACGCCTCAAGAAGCATGGAACGGAAGAAAGCCCGGAATTGGTCACTTCAAGGTGTTTGGGAGTACTGCATATGCTCATGTGTCAGAGGAAAAAAGGACTAAGCTCGACGATCGAAGCGAGAAACTCATCTTCGTCGGCTATGACGCAAGTTCAAAGGGTTATCGCCTCTACAATCCTTTGAATGGGAAGGTAATTATTAGTCGTGATGTTGTTTTTGATGAGGAAGTCTCTTGGGATTGGAATATACAGGAGGAGGAGTATGATTTCCTTCTATACTTTGAAGAAGACGATGAAAACAAGCCAACCAGGGATGAAATAAGTAAAGTTTTGCCAATTCCAGCGTCACCCCAGTTGACCGATCGGTCGTCATCTGAAGGCTCAGCGTCATGCAATGCATTATCCAGCGGAACGGAGGCATTTTCCAGCGATTCAGAGAACGAAATTGGCCCAAGAGGAACCCGAAGTCTACGGAAACTTAATGAGGTAAATGAAAATCAAAATGACATAATTCTCTATTGTCTTTTTGGTGATTATGAGCCCATTAGTTTCTAAGAAGCCATTGCAAACAAAAAATGGAAGGATGCAATGGATGAAGAAATTCGAGCGATAGAGAAAAACGACACATGGGAGTTGACCAAGCTTCCAAAAGGGCACAAACCAATCGGAGTAAAGTGGGTATACAAGACAAAGAGAAAGGCCAATGGCGATGTTGAGAGGCACAAGGCGAGACTAGTTGTGAAAGGGTATGGTCAACAACACGGCATCGACTATAATGAGGTATTTGTCCCCGTTATTCGCCTTGAAACTATTCGTTTGATTATTGCTTTGTTAGCCCATAATCATTGGAAGATACATCAAATGGATGTCAAATCGGCATTCTTGAATGGAATTCTTGAGGAGGAGGTCTATGTGGAGCAACTGTTGGGTTATGAAGTCAAGGGTAAAGAAGACAAAATGCTTCGATTGAAGAAAGCTCTTTACGGTTTGAAGCAAGCACCGAGAGCATGGAATTCGAAGATTGACAAGTACTTTCAAGAGAAGAAGTATATGAAGTGTCCTTATGAGTATGCCCTCTACATCAAAACGCAAGGTGAAAACATACTAATCATTTGTTTATACGTTGATGATTTAGTATTTATCGGAAACAATCCTAGCATGTTTGATGAGTTCAAAAGAGAGATGGCAAAGGAGTTTGAAATGACGGACATTGGTCTCATGAGTTACTATCTTGGGATCGAGGTCAAACAAGGTGAAGATGGGATTTTTATATCCCAACAGGGCTATGCTAAAGAAGTGCTCAAAAGGTTCAACATGGATGATGCTAATCCGGTTAGAGCACCGATGGAATGTGGAGTCAAAATCACCAAGCAAGATGGAGGAGAGAAGGTAGATTCTACACTTTTCAAAAGCTTGGTTGGAAGTTTGAGATACTTGACACGCACAAGACCGGATATTCTTTATTCGGTTAGAATCATTAGTCGATTTATGGAGGAGCCGACAACAACGCATTTCAAAATGGCAAAGAGGATACTTCGCTGCATCAAAGGGACGATTGGGTATGGTCTTTCCTATGTCTCTTCTAGCAATTTTGATGTTGTTGGTTATTGTGATAGTGATTGGAGTAGTGACTTGGATGATCGGAAGAGCACTACGGGGTTTGTATTTTTTATTCGTGAAACAGCGTTCACATGGATGTTAAAAAAGCAACCCATAGTCACATTATCAACATGCGAGGCAGAGTACATCGCGGCAACTTCATTCGTATGTCATGCAATTTGGCTAAAAACTTAGTGAAGGAGTTGAAGTTTCAAATGGAAGGTCCAATGGAGATTTTTGTTGATAAAAAATCGGTCATTGCCTTAGCCAAAAATCCGGTGTTTCTTGGGAGGAGCAAGCACATCGATACCTGATTTCACTACATTCGGGATTGCGTTACGAAGAAAGACGTGGAACTCAAATATATCAAGTCACAAGACCAAGCGGCGGGCATTTTCACGAAGCCCCTCAAGTTGGAAACTTTCATCAAAATGAGGAGTTTACTTGGTGTAACAAATCAAGTTTAAGGGGGGGTGTTGAGAAAATAAAAAGTTTTTATTATTAAACTTTATTTGTGGCATTTAGTTTATATTAATGTATGACTTTTGATTTTTGTGTAACCGGTTGTGGTTTGATGTGTATAACCGGTAGTGACTTTTTGAGTTACAGGGAATTATGTGTGAATTAATTTGGGAGTTTCTTTGTTTTAGAAGTTATGTGCATTTGGTGACATTTATGGTTTTTGACCATTAGTATTCTATGATTATTTTTTGTAAGCCTATATAAAGGCATGCTTATTTAAATGATATATATCACTTCCTCCATATTTATCCTTTACGTTTTTCTAGCATGGGGAAGGCTTTAAAGGTTGTTATCAAAATAATTAAAAAGGTGATTCATGATACTTCCAGTTGGAATCACTCGGGTGTGCTACTATAAATTATGTGTCAGTATCTTTGTATGTGTACTCACTCCATCCATCTCAGCTTATATATATACATATACACAGTAAATGAGGCCACTCCATACCTTGTGTCTTATTCTGTGTTCGTTTTTCTGGTTTTTAACCATGGTTATATAAATTGGTATCATGCCAGAGATTGTGACTTGTCTGTTAAAAGACTGACTCTGCGAGAGAGTGAAGTAAAGAATCAATTAGTACTAGATTCTCTTAGAATTCTAAGATTATATATCTTTGATCGTACAACGTATAACACGTGTTAAAAATTCTATGATTAAGAAATTAAGGAATCAAACATTGGTAAAATATCAAAATGAGTCCTAGCTACCACTGAAGATAACCAAAGACATGATGACAAACTCATGAATGGGTTCAAGTAAGGTAGGTATTTGTGGAATAAAAAATTTAGACGAGCTTCAACAAAAAAAAAAAAAGAAAAACATAATTGATTCTCTTTTTATATATTAGTATACATATATATGTATTTAAAGCATAATACATTCATATAAAAGATAATAAAAATTAACAATGAAAAAATACGAAGATTAAAATGGATGTGTTAACAATAAGCTTGTTTTACTATCTGAACTGAAAATTGAGTAGAGTGTTTAAAGTTGTATAAATTTATATAAATTTATAAAAATTAATATCTCATACTTTGTGCAATAAGTAAAAAATTTAAATTTTATAACCTAATAATTAATATTTGTAGAGTTATTTAACACCAAACCGTAATATAATACCACACTAATGATTTTGACTAGGGAGGTGTCATGAAAATCACACAGCCAAAAAAAAAAAGGAAAATTTCAAATATTATTTGTGTATCTTTATGTATAGTGGATGATAAAAAGTTATATAAAGGTTTGTAATATCCATCTTAATTTCCTAATTAAACTAAGGTTTATAGCATTGCCAAAGGAAGCTGCCGGTAACGTAAGAATTATTTTATTGATTTATTAATTTATTTTTTTACATGAATATCTCGAAACTTAATTTAATTAGGATTCAATTTGTCGCATCTCCACATTGTTGTTCACTTTGGAATTGGCTTAGCAAAGTGTAGAAGGAGTTCTTACCAAGGAGTGCTATTCTCATGCACACTTTATTCTATAAAAGTTTTAAAATGCGTTGTACTTCGTAGGTTTAATTAAGTATAAGATAAGAACTTTTCAAGAGTTACCAATCAAGATACCGCTCTCGTTTATGTTTGGATTAGTACAGAGATAGAGCTATTTCAAAAACATTGAAAAAATCTACAAAAATATTTTGAATTAAAGCAGCACAAAAATAATATAGGTAACAATATTGAAATATAATAAAATTATTACTTCATTAATAATTTGACTCGAATTTTTGGGTCTCTTAAAGGAAGGGAATTTTTTCGATTATTTTTAAAAAATAAATGATATTTTGTTCCTTGCATATATCCATATAATAAAATAGAACGGCTTTTGAAAATGTTCCTTGCTCAAAGTAAACTTTAATAGCTGAGATTGAATTTTATTCTTCAAAGAGTGGTTGGGATCTTTTATAAACTAAAACTTCCCTTCAAAACTTTTGTTTCTTTATCCCACATCGCCAAAACATTGCAACTTTACTTTTTTTTGGCCTATAAACACACTAAAATTGTGATATATGATCTTAATAAATATAAAAAACTCATGAGCTCTTGAAAAGTAACCCACTTTATCGGGTTCTAAAAAAGGACCAACCTTCTCATGGGTTCCAAAAGTAAACCCACTTTGCTTAAAAATTTAATATTTTTATTAAATTATATATTTCTATTATCTTAGTAATTAAACTAAAATACAAATAAGAAATGGAATTGAATTAAGAAACATAAATTGAAAAAGTTTAATAATAATTATGATATTTTTCTTATAACAATAAGTCTTAGTATTTTTAACATTTAAAAGTATAAAAAATATCGAATATTAATTAGGTTCGAAGATAGTTATTTTTTAAAATTTTAATTTTAAATTTAAATTAGTTATATTGACTGTATTTATTTTATATTATAAAGCATGTATAATTAATAATAATATTTTTACTTAATTTATTTTTTTATAAAACTAATTTAAATTTTTTATTCAGGTTCTATTTTTTATTTTTACAAATATTTTAATAAAATTACTCTTTGCAGAGTGATTTTTTTTCTAAATTGTAATTTTAAATCTAAATTGATAAGATTAACTATATTTATATCTATATAATAAAACACATCACATTTCAAAAATGGCCCTCTTACAAATTAAAATTCAAATGTTGGGATTAAGTTTTATTCTTTAACAAATGGTTGAAATTTTTTATCCCTCAAACTCCAGTCATGCCTTTGCGTCACTTTACATTCTTATAAACCATTAAATTAAACTTAATGATGATATGTAAAGAGTTGTATTGAGAAATAAAAAAACTCTACTTCTCAATATTATATTGTCCGATAGAGAATGAGGGAGTATAAAAATATATGCATATTTTATTTTAGTCGAAGAGTGTTATAATTACGGATTATTCGCTAGTACTTAATACATAGAATAACAAAAGGTGATAAAGGATATTTTTAAATTAAATTTCTTATATTTTTTTTCATATATATAGATTATTAATTTTCTAATTGTTGATCAATTTCCTTTCATTTATACTTGTTAAGAATAAGATTACAACTATTGTATCTGTTGAAATTTATACCATAATTTTATTCTTATCTCAAATCCTTTAGAACATACTTCTTTTATTTTATTTGTTTTAGGAACAACATGGTGGCCTCAACCACGGTCAAAATTACGAATGACACCGGGGAAAATGGTGACCTTTGTTACTAACCATGACTATTATGGAAGCATCAAAGCCAACACTGATTATCCAAAAGAGATTAAATTCGTGTTTGAGAATACAAAGGTCAGTCAAAATGGCGAATCATCTGGAGCAGTTGTGTATCGAGGCAAAAATGAGAAGGATAGGGAATTTGACTGGATGTACGCTTGGTCCAACATCGATGGTGCCCCGGCAGAAAATTACAAGGTATGTCATTATCAATTTCATTTTTTTTCCTTGCAGAATATTTAATTAATTGATTAATTTAAAAAAACTCATTGTGCAGGCTTATACTGAGATTGCTTCTGCTCATCACTATGATAATAACACGGTTTGGGACGGTGTTAGGAAAAACTTGCTGAAGTCTGACAATTATACATCTGAGGACTGGAGCGGAAGTGTGACGGAGGCAAAGATTAGCAAGCCAGAAGCGGTAGTCTATGAAGGAAAATGTACCTAAAGGGAGCAGGCAAACAGGCTTTTCTTGCCAAAACTTAAGTGCATTGATCGCATGCCAATATGCATCTAGTAATTTTGAAGTCAATGGCCATATTAATTAAAAATGCCTGTGTGGTTACCCTATATATATATATATATATATATGTAAGGAAGGCCTTTTTAGGGCTGTTGGTAAAATAATTAAAAAGGTGATTCCTGGTACTTCCCGTTGGAATCACTTGGGTGTGCTACTGTAAGCTGTTGTGTATCTTTGTATCTGTACTCAGTCCATCTATCTCAGCTTATATATATATATGTATATATAGTAAATAAGGCCATTGTTAATAACTCCATATCTTGTGTCTTATTCTTTGTTGGATTCTGCCTTTTAATCATGTGCATATAAATTATTATGATATGTTAAATTGAATTTTAATTAAATTAAGTTTTGGGTATTCACGTAAAAAATAATAAAATAGTTCTTACGTTGCCGGCGGCTTCCCTTAACCGGGAGTGGAAAAAAAAAAAATTGAACCAATCTGATTATTTTGATTCGAATCTATACCAAAATCAGTTCCGCTATGAGTTAAAATATTTACAACGTGATATTTTCGGTTTGATTTTCAGGTTAATAAACAAAGAACCAAATTGAACCGGAAATAACTCAATCGAAACTAATCCGAAACCAATCTGAAAAATATAATATATAATTATATATAACATAATAAATAATATTATGTATATTATAGTATTTATAATATTATATTAATATATAATACATTATTTATTTAGATGTTTAGGAACAAAAAAATAAACAAACTGGTTCAATTTGAAAGCTGGTTCAATTTGAAAACCAATCCGACCCAACCTAATTTAGGATGACTCGAAAAGATCCAAACCTAATATTTTTGATTCAGTTCGGTTCTAACTTGAAATTGGTTCGACTTCATGTCACGTCCCGGATTTTCATAACCGAATGCCCAGGGGTGACTTGGAATTTATTTGTTAGGTATAAAAATAAGATGATAATAACACGCTGTCACACCCCAGAGTTTTCCTCCAAATTGGGGTTGACCCGTAAGAAAAATTTAAGATAGTCAAAATCCTATGATTATCCCAAACAATATTTATAAGTCATTGGACTGAACCATTTGATGGGATTTCAACTACAGGGCACAAAATAAAGATAGAGAAAAATATTACAGAGCCATCTAAGTGTCCCAACCACGCGATTAACATTACATACCAAATAAAAGCAAATTAGGTCTATGCTTAATAATTACAATCATCCAACAATTATTACAGACTAAAAATAAAGTCCTCCAACTCTGTGCAGGAAAGAAGAAAAAAATAGATAACTCTTCTGATGGAATATTTAAGAGAAATTAATCTCTTTCCAGCTCATCTTCTGTATTCCTGTGCTTAATATCCTGAAAAAAATATTTCCACAAGGGGTGAGCTACTAAAGCCCAGTAATCAGAATCTCCTAGGTGCCTATATGCAGTGGTTGTAATACTACACTGTATTAAGTGAATGTGTTTAGGTGGCATACTATTTATGCAACAATTAATTCAATAGATCTCAACTGAATAATGTAAATTATACTTACAACGGTTCGATGAAACCGTCACCGTAACTACTATTTTACTTACATGTAAAATAGTTAAATACTGATGTGTATACCACAATGAAGTCTGTGTCGCAGTGGTAGGGATCTCAGATTTAGATCTTCAAGGTCTCGGGATCAAACCCCGTAGCGATACAGGTTTCATACATATATATATATATATATTTATAAAATATTAATCGAGATGAATTAAATATAATTAAATAATTCCAACACATCATTCATACAAAACAAGAGAGGTTGCTGATCACAGTAAAATTTTGTAAAGGAGTTTAATCTAAATCCTCCTAAGATAATCATACTCCTATCCTCCTCTACCCCCAGCCTTGGGAACCAGTGACTTTACGGGCTTAGCATTTAATGCATACCGACGGTGTCACCTACCAAAAACCTAGCCGTCGCGACCGGCTACCTGACTGGCCAGGTCAGAAGGGAGCATCTCTCAAATAAAATGTATGTTCCCATCTTCATCTAAAAGGCCATTTCTACCCACCCATCACCCCATTGCCAAAAATAACTTTAGCACCGAGTGCCTTAATTTCTTCTCACCCTTTTACATTCCAAGGGTACTTTGTATGGAAATCAGACATTTTTAATAACAACCGGTAATGTTCCCGGGTGATGAATCAAAAGTGAGATTATTCAGTCACAAGCAGTATATTTTTTTTTAAAGCACTTTATCTAAATCCATAATTTAATAGCAATTCTCAATAAATCAAAGATTTAACATAGTCATCAATATCATTATCACAAAGGTAAGTACTATATGTAAATTAACAAGTAGCAAGTAAAAAAATTTAGAATACAATTAGTATTTTAGTTAATTGTTTTGACAAGTTTACCGTACCAAATTTGATAAGAATAAAATTATTCCTAATGGTATATTTATTAGGCCGAGATTGGTAGCTTAGTGGGTGGGCGACCCTAATTGCGAATTAAAGTCGCAAGTTCGAACTTCATTGGCTGCAAATCTCGGTTTTTGCTTCTTTTACCTTTTATTTTATTATTTTATGGAATATAAAGAAAATAAATAGCTCTTTGACTTATATTTAATTTTTAGCAAAATTGATAAGTTTTATTTTATTCAAAATAATCTAAATAAATTTCCAATCATCATCTTATTTATAATCAAACCCTTATCGTAGGTTTTTGGCTTCAAGATATCCACAATTGTCCACAGAATTATTCCAATGTTTAGGAAGGTATTAAATGAGTTTCATCAAATTCACTTAATCGTAAAAATATAGTTATATAACTTGTTATGTTGACAAAACAATACCTAAAAAATAAATCAAATTCATTTAAGAAAGACCAAATGAGAAAAGAACAAGTCCATTGTTTCTTTTGGGCATTTTATCAAATACTAGCATTTTAGTTTGAATAAGTCATCCAACTATTCATGATGAAACTGATTATCTAAGTCAATTATCATCAATATTAGAGTATCAAATAATACATAATATCTAGTTTAAAATAATTTCATATCAATAGAAATTATTAACATGACAATAACTAACAGAAGGAAATTGGAAATTTAAATAAATCTTTAAACATAATATTCTAAACAAATCCAAACAAGCATCAATTAAAGCTAAGCGGAATAGCAACTTGAAAGAAAATTCATATAAAATAGAGCAGAACTCCAATATCTATAAACTTTATATCTGTAGAAACTAGACTTCAAGACCTACAACCTTCATGTTTTACACTTCTTAAAATTCTAAGGTGTAAAGGTACAAAACAGCTTTGAATTCAGTTTGTTCAGAAAATATAATTTTACACGTGCTCAGTATTTTGGGCATAACTTTTGACTCACAAATCGGATTGATGCAATTCTTTTTGGGTTGAAAAGAAAACTGAAAGGGCTACAACTTTTATGTTTTAGCCGAAGCCTAATTCCACCGTTTTCGAGGTCAGAAGCACATAAGAAGTTACAAATAGAGAGCTGTCAGCATACTGAGTTACATCAGTCAAAATTTTGGTTTCCCTACCCCCAATATACGGGTATTTATTTTTATCACAATCAATTTTCATACTTCAAACCAGAAAATGCATCAAATATATTTTAGGAGGTTCATCATCCTACCTCAATGAAGATATTAATGACCAAGTTTGAGAAGGAAAAATGAGTTAGCTTTGAACACCACCCAAATTGAAAAATTCCAAGCCTTTCTTCTTCCTCCAAGCAACACCAAATCTTCAGCCTCACTAATTAATAATTTATTATTATTTCTCTCTTATTTTCTTCTCTTTGAAGACACACAATTTATAGGGAGTGTAGAGAAAATTATTAGTGGAGAAAAAATCAACTAAGGTAAGATCATGCCTATACAATTGGTAGCATGATCCAAGAATTATGCTTACTTTTTGACTATCTAACCATATCATTTAAGAAAAGCATTGGGAAAGATGTATGGAGGTGGCATGATCCAAGAATCATGCTAGCTTTTTGACAAATTAAACAAAATTATTTAAAAGATGCTTTAAGTGTTTAAGTCATGCTAGGTAAATAATTTGGAAGAATGCTTTAAAGTCATCAATGTAGGGTCTTCTTTTTGACTAATTAGCCACCTAATTTTGAAAGATGGTGAGAGTGTATGGAAGATGGAAAATGAAGTTGTCGGGAAATAATTTAGAGCAACTATTCATGAGTCAACTCATTGAGTGATAAAGTGAGTTGAAGTGAGTTGAGGTGAGTCAAAGAAAAGGGTTGACCCATGGGTTAATGGGCTTGATTTGAACCAAATAAGTAATTGGGCTAGGAAGTGTTTGGATAAAAATTTAGAAATTCTACATTAAACTCCCACATAAGGTGAAATTAAATCCGAAAATCTTTCCAACCAATTCCAAAAATTTTCAAATCCTCAATTTTCTAGATTTTTATTATAACAAGTATCACCACCACACTTAAGCAATTTAATTAAGAAAAAAAATTCAGATTATTACACTTCAAGTCTAAATTTTCAAAATCCAAAAAATTGATTTGGTTTTAGGTTAATTATGAACTTGAAATAATCCAATCTGACTCAACCCATTCATACCCCTACCTTAACAATAAAATAAACCCTACTTTTCTGCTCTGTTACACTAACTTCCTGATTTAAAAGTTACCAAAAATTACTAAAAATTGTCAAAAGTTATTAAAAGTTTTACTAAATACTAAAAAGTTGTAAAAATTTACAAAATATTACTAAAAATTGCTACTTATTTTAATAAACATGCCAAAATTATAATTAGCGACTTTTAATAAAAAATTATTAAAAATTGTACCTCCGAACGTCCCATTGGTCGCTAAAGGCCATCCTCTTATCGACCAAATTTTGATTGCTAAAAGATAATTTTTTCCCGAGCAATTGTGCTTTGCTTGCTAAAGGCATACCTTTTAGAGATTAATTGGTTGCAAGAAATCAACTCATTAACAACCAAATTTTCATCGGCAAAGAGCATACGTTTATCGACTAAATACATTTTTGCTCGTTAATATCTTTTGTCGATCAGCTAATGATGAAATTATATTTGGTTAGTAGTACTTTTAACGATCAAATTTTTGATCGCTAAACGTGTTAATTGTTATAGTGACTTTTGAAATCTATAAATTAAATTTTTTAATATATTATTTTATTTATTAGCAAAATTTATTCAACCATTTTTAATTTTAAATGTTATTTTACTCTATTTGTAAATTTAATTTGGTAATTTATGTAAATTAAAATTTAGAATTACGAAAGTAAATGTAGTTAAAATGTAGTAATAAAATTTATTTATTTTTTAAGACCAATTGAACGCAATTCTTTTATTTGAAATGAAATTCATAATTAATTTATTTTAACAAATATAACAAATTTAAAATATTTAAAAAATATTTATGATTAATGGATCAGGGTCGGAACTTTTTGACCTTTAAATAAACCTAAGTTGAGTTGAAGCCTTTCAATGTAGGCAGAGGTGAAAATTAGGATTTCATGGCAGAGGGTCAAAATATTTTTAATAAAAATTTAACTGTTAATCAAATAACGCTAATTATTTATCTGATATTTACTTTTGCTAGAATCAAAAAAATTTTTTGGTACTATGGTTGCCAATAATAACATTCTTTAGCTGTACTTCCTTGTTAGTATAGTTCAAAACTTGGATTTTTTTTATTGTTCTATGTTAAGAAAAATGATTTATAGAGGGTGAGAAAGAAAAAAGTGACGTAAGTGAGAGAAGATAAAAATGATAAAGAGCTAAAGTGTATAAGAAAGAATATGAAAATATGATAATTGATAGAGTAAGAGAGGGATATCTTAGGATGGGGAGAGAGAGAGTTTGTATTGAAAAGTAGGAAAAATAATTTTTTATATTTTATTAATTTTTTATGCAGATCCCATTATAAAAAATTAAATTGTTGAGAATTTTTATTTGTACAAGGGGGGCATTGCTGCCGTTGTTAATGGAATATTTATCTTTAATAAAAAGAATAGAGCATATAAATATAGATAAAATACCAAAAGCAGAAAGGCCATGACCGTTCTTTAACTTTCCAATGACTACCATACGTAGGGTAGGGAGAGATCGACTTGAAGTCGGAATCGGATAAGTATCGGCTTGATCCATTTTATGTCACTGTTTATTACAAAACATTAGCATTAAATTGCATCTGAACGAGAAGATTTGCAGTCAACTGAAAACAATAATGTCGCAACAATGGAATTGACGAGAAAAGGAAATGCAGGACCTACCATCAAGATTGGCAGAAAATTTATTACCGGGATGTAATCCCGCCAACAACCATTTACAGTTATATTGAGATTATTTGATAATACTGTCATTTTTTATTTATGTTTATATGTTTATTTTTTTTTATTTTTTGTTTTCTATTGTTATTTTTTTTGAAATTAAAATTGAAATTATGTTTGAAAATACAAATTTATTTATAATTACTAATTTTTTTATTTTCATAAAATATTTAATTTTATTAATTTTTAAAAATTAATTGAATTTAATAAACATATTTTATATTAATTTAATTTAATTATATTATTTATTAAAATAATTGAATAAAATTTAAATATTGTATCATTTAATCCAGTAAATATAAAATATAATAACTATAATTTAATTATATTATTTACTAAAAATAACTGGATGAAATATATTTCATAATAATTTACATAATTTAATGACGATATTTATTAAAAATAATTTAATAAAATATAATTCATATTAAATAAATTAATTAAATTAAATTAATTATTGAATTAAATTAAATAATTTAGATATAATATTTATTAAAAATAATTTAATAAATTAAATTAATATATTTATTTTATTATTTTTTAAAAATAATTTAACAATATATATTTCTTATTAATTAAATTAGCTAATTTAATTTAATTATCTATTAGAAATAAATTAACAACAGATATTACATATTAATTTAATTAATTTAATTTAATTATATTATTTACTAAAAATAATTTTAGTTTGATAAAATGATTAAAATAGTTTAAACTAATTTAATTTTATTTTAATTAAATAATTTTACATATTATTTATTAAGGTTGATGTAAGATTCCATCGCAAAAGTAAAGCACAATTAAATGGTTACATGCTACTTGAGTATTTTGGGCAAATCCAAATTCTGTTTATTTTAATGGAAGATGATTTTTAAAAAATATATATTTTTTTAAAATGTGAGTAAAAATATTTTCTATAAAATATTTTAAATTATTCATTTGCTTCAGACTCTTTTGTTTCAACGTAAATTATTTTTCTGGAAATTATTCTACTTATTTTTCGTTATTTGGTAAGACATCTTTGTATGGAATTTTTTTTAAAGCAAATATTTTGCTCAAATATTAAAAAATGACTTCCTTTTGTCGAATCCGTAAGTTATTTTTTGAAAAATGGACTCCTCCACGTTCTTCTTTGGCATTTATTTTGTATTTTTCTTATAAGAATAGTTTTAAAAGTATGTTTCAAGCCAAACACCAAAAAATAGAAATAAAAATAATTTATTTTGCAGAACGTTTCATACAAAAGAATATTCTTCAATGTAAAATATTTAAATTAAAACAAATGGAGGCTCAATATAAAATATTTATTCAGGTTTGAAAAAAATGTTTTTTAAAATATTTTTAAATTATTTGTCCAAAATGTTTTGATATGATAATAAACCAATTATATTCAAAGTCTGAAAGATGTTTTAAAACCAATTAACTAAGGTGGCATTTGGTTTACTTTTGTGTTTTTTATTTTTTGTTTTTATTTTTTGTGTTAAAAATCTCAAAATGAAGAAAAAAATGTTTTATTTTCTTTGTTTTGATATTTTTCTTATTTTTTGTTAAAAACTCTCAAAACGACTTTTTATCATTTTTTATTTCATATGTAAACTCATTTTTAGTTTTTGAAAATAAATTTTGAAAACACAAGTAACCAAATAAATTTTGAACTATTTTCTTTATTTTTAAAAGAATAAAATAAAAAATGAGATAAAAAAGAAAATAGAAAATAAAAACAAAAAATAAAAAATAAAAAATAAAAAATGAGATCAAAAGAGAAAATAGAAAATAAAAATAGAAAACAAAAAATAAAAAAATAAATCAAATCAGCCCTAAGCAACTGAGGTAGAGTTTAGGTTTGAGAAGTAAAGAAACTTTTTTTTTTTTTTTTTTGTCTAGCTAGGTGTAACCATCTGTTAAAAAATTAACTTTTTTTTTTTATTTGAGAACGAAAAAACTAACTTTTTTACCGTTAGTTTTTTAGTTTTTAGTTAGTTTGATATTTTGATCTTTTATAATTTAAAAAATTAAATGTAAAAGAGTAAATTTGATTATTTTACAAAAACTAAAAAACTGAGAAAGCTAATAGTCGCGGAACAAGTCTCAAATATTGTTTGTTACAGCTCGCAAGCAAATGAAATTCAAATGAATCAAAAGCTCATTTGAGATAATTTTGAGGACCCACCCGATGGATGAAGATATACATACAGAGCTGGCTAGGTGTTGTCCCCATCACATAGCCATGCAAATGCATGCCATATGACGGATGCACCCCAATTTCTATGGCGATGCTATTCATGATTTTCTTACCCAGAAAGGCCACTACGAGGGTGCTTTAGATTACATAAATTAGTATAATTTTGTAAAAGTTATAATTTCGTAATTCATATAATAAGTAGAAAATTTTAATTTTGTAGAGTTTTGTAAAATTTTAGGTGGCATTTAATTTATATTTTTAATTTTTATTTTTTATTTTTACTTTTTGTATTTTGAGATTTTTTTATTTGTGGTTAAAAATATTCAAAAGAATTTTTTATCATTTTACATTTTACTTATAAATTTATTTTTATTTTTAAAATATAAATGACTAGATGCGTTCTAAATTATTTTCTTTATTTAAAATAATACAAAATAAAAAATGAGCCTAAAAACAAATGACACCTTGTCGTCCCCCAAAAGCACCCTATGTGAAGACGTACTCTTTCTTCTTCACTGGACCACGCACCAAGTTGCCTTCTTTCTACGTTTTCAATATGTTGAAAATGAAAGAGCAGTCATCTCTCTGTTTTCACATGGGCCAACCTACATACTACCCAAAGAGTTACGTGCAGTTGCTGCTTATCTATCTGTCTATCTATCTATCTATATGACAAGTATACAGTAATGAATTAATTTTTTTTTAAACCAAACTTTTATTATGACTACTGGATGACTTAAACAACATCTTGAACATCTTGACCTTTCATTTTAATATATCAAAAAACAAAAAAGGCTTTAGATGAGAGAGAAATAATTTTGATCACATAATGTAAATATGTTCACAAATACTGGTAATTTTGATCACTTTCAATGGTAAGTAAGTGATATTGGTCGTTAACAAAGTTAAAAAATAAATAAGTAAATAAATAAATAAAAGAATTATATTTGATCACTTTTTACCATGTTTGGTATTAAATATTAGTACGTACATTGATGGGTTTATTGCACTAAATAATAAATTTTTTTATAGTGACGAGGTGCCACTATTCCTCAAAAACAGAAAATAAAAACGTTATCAAACGCGATCATTGTGATTAAAGTTGAAATTCTAAGTGTTTTTGGCAACAGTCAGCTAGAAACTAATCCTCACTTCACAATTAAAATTGTAGTATCCAATAAAAGTATAATAAAAGTTTAAAGACTTAATATAAAAGTAATATGTGATAAAATTTGATTGGAAAAAAGTACAAAAATTACTAAAAATTGATGAGTTTTAGTCAACTAAACACCACCAATATATATGAACAAGTCTATTGTAGCGAACTACATTCTTTTTTTTTTTTTTTTGAACGCCAAATTTTATTGTGACCACTGGATGACTTAAACAACAACTTGACCTTTCATTAATATACCCCAAAAAAAAAGTATAAAAAAGATTTTAGGTGAGAAAAAGATAAGTTAATTTTGATCAAATAATGGTAAATATGGTCACAAATACTGGTAATTTTAATCACTTTCAATGGTAAGTCGGTAAAATTGGTTGTTAAAAAAGTTAAAAAAAAAAATAAATAGAAGAATTATATTGATAATTTTTTGTTATATTTTGGTGCTAAATATTAGTACATTACTTGGTGCATTGCGCTAAATATAATTTTTTTATGTTGATGAGGTGCCATTACTCCTCATTCGGTTTCACTTTCAGTCAATTCAATTTGATTCTTAATCTCTAAACTTAAACAGGTTTTTTTTGCAATCCATCCTTAAATTTGCGGAGAGATATTAGCTAGTATGTATTATTCTATTATCAAATAATATTAAAACATCTTTACCTACCTAACTATCATGTATATAATATAATGTGTTTTTAACTTTTAGTGACAGAATTGTATTCTCTACAAATTAGTAAATAGGGTCTGTTCTTCCATTGTAAATAATACAATACACAATACAATATATAAATGAACAATATTTTTTTTTTAATTTTTCACTTCCATTATTACTCTTCTTTAATAACTTCGTTTACGTGCGTGTGAGTAATCATTGAATCATAAGATTCAACCCTACTGCGTTAATTGCATTTTGCTGAATATATCATTTATATGTGTTTATTTACAGCAGCTGGTCAAGGTTAAGGGTTGTTGAGGTGTTGCTTTTCAATCTCCTTTTCGCATTAGTGTTTATATATATATATATATATTTATATATTAAATGTAAGTGCATGCACAACATGCGTTATAATCATTCTAGTGTTAATGCAGCAATTCAGGAATTTATTTGGAAGAGAATAACCTATCCATTATAAAATTAAATATTAACAAATTAACTAATTAATATATAAATACCAAAAAAAAACTTCTTCGCAGTTGTTTTGGTAATTTTTTTGTAATTGTTCTAAGATTGCGCATAACAAATTTCATGGGAAACGAAACTCACAGTCTTTGATGATGACCAAATTCAATTGTTTAAAATTTTGAATTTACAATTTTGTTAAATTTTGTAATTTTTAATTTAAAAATTTTAGAATAAAAGTCAAGAATTAAGTAACGTCAATTGTATATTGATTAAGATTCTTTTGTATCTAGTAAAAGTGTCAAATTTTGATTAAAAAAATGTACGATAATTTTCAATTATTAGATATTTGATGTGTATTTTTTGAAAAGTGTAAAAAAAGTAAAAATTAGAGAAATTTTAAAAAATTGGTAAAGATTAAAAAAATTAGAAATTTTTAGTGCCAAGAAAATTAGAAAAAATAGGAGAAAGTTAAATACTTTTGACCAAATTTAACACTCTAAATGTAAACTTTATATATTGTATTTTTCTTTTGGATTTTCCTTACGAGGATAACAAATCAAACACCAAAAAAACAAAAAAGAAATAAAAATAAATTTTTTTGCAAAACGTCTTATACAAAAAATATTCTTCAATGTAAACGGAATCTCGATGTAAAACATTTTTGAGAAAAATACTTTTATTCAAGTTTCCAAAAAAAAAAAAAAATTAAATGTAGGTTAAAAATATTTTCTCAAAAATATTTTGTATTAAAATAGGCCAGCTTAATTGACATATTTGAAGTTTGAAAAAATATTTTAGAACCAATTAATTGGGAAACTGAGAGTCTCAAGTATTATTGTGTAAATTATACTTACTTCCTCTCAACATTTGGTTTACACCACGACACTTGAAAATTACACTTGATTCTCTTATTTTGAAATGTCATTATCATTGATCCCGTTCTGATAAAATTAATCGTTAAAATTTAATAAAAAAATTAAAATAATCCAAATTTAAGTATTTTTCCTATTTAATACCTCCTTCTTTCACATTTTTGTCAGTTTGGGATTTTAGTGAAAATAGAAAAAAATTAATGTCAAAAAGGCAAAAGTATAACTACGTAAATGTTGATAGAAGAGGGGGTAATTTACCTTTTTATTTATCACATTCTCTTATCTTCTGAACAAATTTGAAGTTACAACTTAATAAAATAAATATATAATTTTTAAACATTAAGAAAAAGTAAAAGCCATTCAAGATGCTTAATTTATAATAAAATGATTCAAACTTTAAGCCAGTGAAAAATAGTTTAAAAAAATTACGGTGCTCCAGACATTTGGTGATCGCTAATAGTCATTAGTGATGAAGAATTGGCGGCCAATCATTGGCAATAGCAAACGGCTATTAGCAACCGTCTAAAGACTTTTAGCTTCTCAAAACTTAGATTTTTTTTTATTATTCTATTGTGAGAAAATTGATTTATAGAGTGAAAAAAGAAAGAGTGAAATAAGTAAGAGAAGATAAAAATAATGGGAAGATAGAGTGTACAAGAGAGAATATGAAAATGTGATAATTGATAGTATGAGAAAAGGATATCTCAAGGGTGGGGGAGAGAGAGAGAGATTTGCATTGAAATGTAGAAAAAATAATTTTTTATATTTTATTAATTTTTTATGCGTGTCCTATTATGAAAAATTATATTGCTGAGAATTTTTATTTGTGCAAGGGGAGTCATTGCGGCCATTGTTAATAAAGTATTTATCTTTAGTAAAAAAATATAATATACATGTATAGATAAAATATCAAAACTAGGAAGACCATTACCGTTCTTATCCTTATAATAACTTCCGTCCGAAGGATAGGAAGAGATCGACTTGAAGCCGGGGCCCGGAATCATATTAGTATCGAATTGATCCATTTGACGTCACTGATTTATGACAAAACATTAGCATTAAATTGCATCTAAACGAGAAGCTTTGCAGTCAACTGAAAGCAAAAATGTCGCAACAATGGAATTAACGAGAAAAGGAAATGCATGGCTTTAGCTACCATCAAGATTGGCAGGAATTTTATTACCGGGATGTAGCCCCGCTAACAACCATTTACAATTAAATTGTGATTAAAGTTAAAATTCTAAATGTATCTGACAACAGTAAGTTGGAAACTAATTCCTTACTTCTCAATTAAAATTGAGGCATTTAATAAAAAGATTTTTAACTCCATTATTGTTAGATTGAAAAAAATTTAAAAAAAAAAACAATAAATTTGTATTTAGATTACGAATTTAACTAAAAATTTATCAAGAGAAAAAAGTAAAATAATAAAATTTCAAAATTACTAATCTTGTTTAATAATGGTTAGAAATAAAAGAGAAAAGGTATGAAATTTAAGAAATTAACAAAAATAATTTATTGATGAATATTTTTATTTTTTTAAATTTTCTAACCATTCTAATAAGCACATGCTTCTAAGATTTTACTTTTCCTTTTATTTTCCATTTCCTTTTCAGATTAGTGTTCTTTCCTTTTTATATTCATTTATTAAATGCAAATGTGTACACAATATGTGTTGTAATCATTCTAGTGTTAATGCAACAGCTCAGGAATATATTTTAAAAGGGAATAACCTATCCATTACAAAGTTAAATACAAAAATTAATTAATCTATAATACCAAAAATTTTTCTTCGCAGTCGTTTTGGTAATTTATTCGCAGTTGTTCTAATATTGCGCATGTGGGTTTGCTCATTTCGAAACAAATTTCATGGGAAACATGACTCATCTTTGGTGACGACTAAATTCAATTGTTTAAAATTATAAATTTACATTTTTGTTAAATTTTGTAATTTTTAAAATAAAAATTTTAGAATAAAAGTCATAATTAATTAAGTTGCATCAATTGTAAATTGATTAAGATTGTTTTGTGTCTATTTGGAGCGTCAAATTTTAGTTCAGAAAAAAAAAATAAATTAATTTTGAATCATTAGATATTTAATATGTTTCTCGAAAAATGTAAAATACAGTAAAAATTAGCTAAAGTGAAAGAAAGTTGGTAAGAAATAAGATAGCTGGAAAAAATTAAAAAAAAATGTTCGAAATTTTTAGTGCAAAAGAAATTAGAAAAAATTTGTAATTTATTTTTTTTATTCAATTATAGTAATTCTTTCTAAGGAAAATGTCCATTAAATATTTGTAATTTTATATTTTGTTATATATTATTTTTTTTGGCGTCTCACTGCAATAAACTTATATTTATAAAACTATAATAAATTATATTTTCAATTTTATCCAAAAAAAAAACTTTTGTTAAAAAATAAACCAAACAAAATTTTTCGGCGTGGGTTTAACTGTGCTTATCCAAAATTAGATCATATTTTTAAACGGGATGAGCGTATATGCTAACATGCGCCAACGACCACAGTAGCGCGACAGGTGTCATATTCTCCTACGTGCAGTCTCTCATTTTAACGTATCAATTTAGATTATTATCATTATCTTATTTTCTGTCAACCAATCGTTTTTGAAACCCTCTACCATAATTGGGTTTCAGGGGTTGTAGTTAAAAAATTCACTGCATGGACTGCAGTTGAAAATTAAGAGTTGAGATTTAATTATTTTTAATCAAATGGTTTTAATTTAATTTAATTAATATTATTTTTAAAATAAAAATAAAAGTTAAAAAAATATAATTGAAATACAATTAATATAGAATATAAAAAGTCACGCATCATTAAAGTGAAAATAAATCTCAACCCTTCATTTCTTCATTGCAATCGCTGCAGTTGATTTCTTCGCTACAACCCCTGGAACCCACTATAAATAGGGTTTAAGGAGGCTATAGTAAACAAATCTACTGTAGGGGCTGCAGTTGTCACGCCCCGGATTTTCATAACCGAATGCCCAGGAGTGACTTGAAATTTATTTGTTAGGTATAAAAATAAGATGATAATAACACGCTGTCACACCCCAGAGTTTTCCTCCAAATTGGGGTTGACCCTTAAGAAAAATTTAAGATAGTCAAAATCCTATGATTTTCCCAAACAATATTTATAAGTCATTGGACTGAACCATTTGATGGGATTTCAACTACAGGGCACAAAATAAAGATAGAGAAAAATATTACAGAGCCATCTAAGTGTCCCAACCACGCGATTAACATTACATACCAAATAAAAGCAAATTAGGTCTATGCTTAATAATTACAATCATCCAACAATTATTACAGACCAAAAATAAAGTCCTCCAGCTCTGTGCAGGAAAGAAGAAAAAAATAGATAACTCTTCTGATGGAATATTTAAGAGAAATTAATCTCTTTCCAGCTCATCTTCTGTATTCCTGTGCTTAATATCTTGAAAAAAATATTCCCACAAGGGGTGAGCTACTAAAGCCCAGTAATCAGAATCTCCTAGGTGCCTTTATGCAGTGGTTGTAATACTACACTGTATTACATGAATGTATTTAGGTGGCATACTATTTATGCAACAATTAATTCAATAGATTTCAACTGAATAATGTAAATTATACTTACAACGGTTCGATGAAACCGTCACCGTAACTACTATTTTACTTACATGTAAAATAGTTAAATACTGATGTGTATACCATAATGAAGTCTGTGTCGCAGTGGTAGGGATCTTAGATTTAGATCTTCAAGGCCTCGGGATCAAACCCCGTAGCGATACAGGTTTCATACATATATATATATATATATATATATATATTTATAAAATATTAATCGAGAGGAATTAAATATAATTAAATAATTCCAACACATCATTCATACATAACAAGAGAGGTTGCTGGTCACAGTAAAATTTTGTAAAGGAGTTTAATCTAAATCCTCCTAAGATAATCATACTCCTATCCTCCTCTACCCCCAGCCTTGGGAACCAGTGACTTTACGGGCTTAGCATCCAATGCATACCGACGGTGTCACCTACCAAAAACCTAGCCGTCGCGACCGGCTACCTGACTGGCCAGGTCAGAAGGGAGTATCTCCCAAATAAAATGCATGTTCCCATCTTCATCTAAAAGGCCATTTCTACCCACCCATCACCCCATTGCCAAAAACAGTTTTAGCACCAAGTGCCTTAATTTCTTCTCACCCTTTTACATTCCAAGGGTACCTTGTATGGAAATCAGACATTTTTAATAACAACCGGTAATGTTCCCGGGCGATGAATCAAAAGTGAGATTATTTAGTCACATGCAATATATTTTTAAGCACTTTATCTATATCCATACTTTAATAGTAATTCTCAATAAATCAAAGATTTAACATAGTCATCAATATCATTATCACAAAGGTAGGCACTATATGTAAATTAACAATTAGCAAGTAAAAAAAAATTTAGAATACAAATTAGTATTTTAGTTAATTGTTTTGACAAGTTTACCGTACCAAATTTGATAAGAATAAAATTATTTCTAATGGTATATTAATTAGGCCGAGGTTGGTAGCTTAGTGGGTGGGCGACCCTAATTACGATTTAAAGTCGCAAGTTCGAACCTCATTGGCTGCAAATCTCGGTTTTTGCTCCTTTTACCTTTTATTTTATTATTTTATGGAATATAATGATAATACATAGCTCTTGGACTTATATTTAATTTTTAGCAAAATTGATAATTTTTATTTTATTCAAAAAATAATTTAAATAAATTTCCAATCATCATCTTATTTATAACCAAACCCTTATCATAGGTTTTTGGCTTCAAGATATCCACAAATGTCCACAGAATTATCCCAATGTTTAGGAAGGTATTAAATGAGTTTCATTAAATTCACTTAATCATAAAAATATAATTATATAACTTGCTAGGTTGACAAAACAATGCCAAAAATAAATCAAATTCATTTAAGAAAGACCAAATGAGAAAAGAACAAGTCCATTGTTTCTTTTGGGCATTTTATCAAATACTAGCATTTTAGTTTGAATAAGTCATCCAACTATCCATGATGAAACTGATTATCTAAGTCAATTATCATCAATATTAGAGTGTCAAATAATACATAATATCTAGTTTAAAATAATTTCATATCAGTAGAAATTATTAACATGACAATAACTAATAGAAGGAAATTGGAAATTTAAATAAATCTTTAAACATAATATTCTAAACAAATCCAAACAAGCATCAATTAAAGCTAAGCAGAATAACAGCTTGAAAGAAAATTCATATAAAATAGAGCAAGACTCCAATATCTATAAACTTTATATCTGTAGAAACTAGACTTCAAGACCTACAACTTTCATGTTTTACACTTTTTAAAATTTTAAGGTCTAAAGGTACAAAAACAGCTTTGAATTCAGTTTGTCCAGAAAATATAGTTTTACACGTGCTCAGTATTTTGGGCATAAGTTTTGACTCACAAATTGGATTGATGCAATTCTTTTTGGGTTGAAAAGAAAACTGAAAGGGCTACAACTTTTATGTTTTAGCCAAAGCTTAATTCCACCGTTTTAGGGGTTAAAAGCACATAAGAAGTTACAAATAGAGAGCTGTCAGCATACTGAGTTACTTCAATCAAAATTTTGGCTTCCCTACCCCCAATATACGGGTATTTATTTTTATCACAATCAAGTTTCATACTTCAAACCAGAAAATGCATCAAATATATTTTAGGAGATTCATCATCCTACCTCAATGAAGATATTAATGACCAAGTCTGAGAAGGAAAAATGAGTTAGCTTTGAACACCACCTAAATTGGAAAATTCCAAGCCTTTCTTCTTCCTCCAAGCAACACCAAATCTTCAGCCTCACTAATTAATAATTTATTATTATTTCTCTCTTATTTTCTTCTCTTTGAAGACACACAATTTATAGGGAGTGCAGAGAAAATTATTGGTGGAGAAAAAAATCAACTAAGGTAAGATCATGCCTATACAATTGGTAGCATGATCCAAGAATCATGCTTACTTTTTGACTATCTAACCATATCATTTAAGAAAAGCATTGGGGAAGATGTATGGAGGTGGCATGATCCGGGAATCAAGCTAACTTTTTGACAAATTTAAACAATCATGCTAACTTTTTGACAATTTAACCAAATGCTTTAAATTATGCTAGCTTTCAAACAAAATGCTTTAAATCTTATTTGCTAAATAATTTGAAAAAGATGCTTTAAAGTCATCAATGTGGGTCTTCTCTTTGTCCAATTAGTCAAATAATTTTGAAAGATGGTGAGAGTGTATGGAAGATGGAAATGAAGTTGTCGGGAAATAATTTAGAGCAACTATTCATGAGTCAATTCATTGAGTGATAAAGTGAGTTGAAATGAGTTGAGGTGAGTCAAAGAAAAGGGTTGACCCATGGGTTAATGGTCTTGGTTTGAACCAAATAAGTAATTGGGCTAAGAAGTGTTTGGATAAAAATTTTAGAAATTCTACATTAAACTCCCACATAGGGTGAAATTTAATCTGAAAAATTTTCCAACTAATTTTTATCATTCCAAAAATTTTCAAATGCTCAATTTTCTAGATTTTTACTATAATAAATATCACTACCACACTTAAATAATTTAATTAAGGAAAAAAAATTTAGGTTATTACAGCAGTGAAAAATGAAAGGTTGAGATTTTTTTACACTTAATCCAATGGTTATAATTTATTTTAATTAAATTTATTTTCAAAATAAAAATAAAAGTTTAAAAATTTTGATTGGAGCACAATTAATGCGGAATATTAAAGATCATGTGTCATTAAAGTGTAAAGAAATCTTAGCCATTCGTTACTCCACTACAGCCCTTGCAGTGAATTTTTTCACTGCAGTCCCCTTAAACCCACTATAAATAGGGTTCTAGGGGGCTGCAGTGGATCAATTAACGGTCAGGATATAATCATATCAAATCTAATAATCTTAATTCAATGTAATAAAATTAAATTCAAAATAAAAATAAAAGTTAAACAAAATCTGATTAGAAGATCATTAATGAAAAATATGAAAAGACACATCATATTAAAATATAATTACATCCTAATCATTAATTGACCCACTACAACCCTGCAGTGAATTCTCACACTGCAACCCTTGGAACCCTATAAATACGTCCCCTCCCTCACCCATTTCTTAACACAGCAATCCCAACAAGAACTATTATTGTTATTTAATGCATTAGTTTAGATTATTATTGTTATTTCTGTCGACTAATTGTTTTTGAAACCCTCTGCTATAAATGCATTGGGAAATAGAAATGATTATTTTATAGCTTGAGTTTGGATCGGAGTAAAAATTACTTAATTATTAAGTAATATGAAAGATTATTTTTATTAGCTTTTGAGAAGCTCAAAATAGAAATTTAAAAAAAAAATCCAGGGATAAAATAATTATTTTATAGTTCTGGTTTGAATCTAGTTTGAAAATAAGATTAAGGGGTAAAATGGTCATTTTACAATTCCAAGAAAGTAATTAAGAAATTTTTTTTATTACAAAGTAATTGCTTGCCTTTTATTTTTATTTTTTTCAGTTTCTTGATCAAATTTTAATTCCAATGGAATAATTATTCTATCACTTAAATTGTGGAATGATTTTTCCCACCCAACGTGTGAATGGCTATTTACATGTAATAGTATTCTAACTTAAGTTTTTGATACCAAATATGAGAATAGGTTAAAGTAGAAATGGATTCCATTTCATCCTATTCTATTATCATGTGTCAAACATAACTTGAGAATCTTAAATATTGTCGGGTAAATTACACTTACTTTCTCTTAACATTTGGTTAATTACATTACTACCCACACCATTCAAAAGTTATTCATGCTTCTCTTATTTTGAAATATTTTTAATATAAATATATTTTTTTCGATAAAATCAGCCATTAAAACTTAACAAAAAATGCCAAAATAGTCAAAATTTTAGATATTTTTCCTATTTGATCCCTCACTCACACATATTCGTCAATTTTCTTTACAAAAATTCTCAAAGTTTTTTTTTTTATTTTCGCTTACATTTTATTTATTTTTGAAAATTTTTGTAAAGAAAGCTAATGAATATGTGAGACAAGGAGGCATAAAATAGAAAAAAAAACATGTAAAATTTTGACTATTCTGACTTTTTTGTTAAGTTTTAATGGTTGATTTTATTAGAAAATAAATCAACGTTAATAACATTTCTAAATAAGGGAAATAAGTATAATTTTAAAATATTGTGGATATAAATGTAATTACTCAAATACTAAGGGGGATGTTGGCGTAATTTACCCAATATTGTTAGTTAGCTCGCAAGCATGTGAAATTCCAATGAATCAAAAGCTCATTTGAGATTATTTTGAGGACCCAACCGACAGCAGAAATATCAACGAAGACGTATAGCAGGCTAGCTGTAGTAGTCCCAGGGGCATGCAAATGCATGCCATATGACGGAACCCACACCAATTTCGATGACATATGCTATTCATGATCTTCTTACGTCGAAAGGCTATTATATGGTGACATACGTACTGTTTCTTCTTCACTGGACCATGCATCAAGCTGTCTTGTCTTTACTGTTTCAATAAGTTGTTGAAAAGTGAAGAGCTGTCCTCTCTCTGTTTTCACATGGGTCAACCAACATGCATCAACTACGTGCCCAGAGAATTACAATTGCCCATTTATATATACATATATGAACAAGTCTATAGTAAAGCACTAAGTTTTTTTTTTTTTTTTTTTTCCCCTTGGTATCATACTAAACTTTTAATTGTGACCATTGGATGACTTAAATGACATCTTCACTTTTCATTTTAATATATTAAAAAAAAAGGAAGAAGAATAAAAATGGGTTTAGATGAAAAAGAGAGAAGTTAATTAATTTTTGATCAAATAATGGTAAATATGGTCATAAATACGGATAATTTTGATTCTTTCAATGGTAAGTTGGTGATATTGGTTGTTAACAGAGGGAAAAAAGAAATATAAATTCGGTAGTTGAGGTGTTGCTTTTCAATTACCATTGCTGTACCTGCATTAAATTAAATGGGGATGAAGGTAGTTGAGGTGTTGCTTAATTTCAATTAGTAATAGGGGTGCAAAGGAGTGGGGTATTCGTATTACTATTAACAAACCTATTGTTTTTCACTTACTAGTGCTCTTCTAATCGGTTTGCTTTTTAGTTAAAATCTCAAATTCATTCCATCTCAAATTTGTCAAATTCGTCCCAAACTCACCAAATCTGATTAAAGATGACTGGTTTGATATGCGAAATCCGCATTAACAAACCCATTAAACATCCTATTTGAAATAAAAATAAAAAATTAATAATATTTAATTGTAAAATTTATATAGACACTCAAAAAAATCTTTAACTACAATAACTTACAAACAATACTGTAATAAAAAATTCATCACATAAATATAACTTTCGCAACATTAATATGGCACTTAGTTCGTATTTTATTTTTTATTTTCTATTTTTATATTCTATTTCCTGTTTCATATGTTTTATGTTTTGAAAATCTTAAAATAAGTAAAACAAAAAATGCTGTTGGTTTAACATTTTTTCATTCCCATGTTTTGAGATTTTCCTTATTTTGGATTAAAAGTACTCAAAATAACTTTTTGTTATTTTGCATTCGAAGTGTAAACTGATTTTTTATTTTCTAAAATAGATTTTAAAAATACAAATGATCAAATATATTTTAAACTATTTTTTTATTTTTAAAAAACGTAAAATAAAAACATTTGTAATTTGGGATGAGCGTATATCTACTTATCTATTATCTATAACTATTATAAATTAAATGCCGAAACTTGTGGATCTAATCTTTTTATGAAGAGACAATTTTCGTCAAACTCTTTTATGGAAACTGTTTACAACCATTTTTTCAAGGTAACTACTCATAACATTATCACGAAAAATTTTAAATTCTCTCCAAAACTAGGTTTCATAATAAACTTTCTAACAAACTAATAAACTTTTCTAAAAAAAAATGAAACACTTTTCTCCAAAACCAGATTTCATAATAAACTTCTTGACAAATTGATAAACTTTTCTCAAAAAGATGAACACTTTTTCTGATAACCTGATAAACAGGTCTCAAATATGATAATTTCATAACATTATCACGAGGAATTTCAAATTCTCTCAAAAACTAAATTTCATAATAAACTGACTGAAAAACTAATAAACTTTTCTAAAAAAGATGAAACACTTTTCTCCAAAACTAAATTCATAATAAACTTCCTAACAAATTGATAAAATTTTCTCAAAAACATGAAACACTTTTTTGATAACCTGATAAATAATTCTCAAATATAATAGCGTTCTGAATTATTTTTTTCAAGTAACCGTTCATAATATTATCACGAAAAATTTCGAATTCTTTCCGAAACTAATGAAACACTTTCAAACTAAACGACAAACACTTTTTAAATATGATGACTATCCTAAGATAAAAAATATGATGACTATCTCAAGATGGAAAAATGAAATACTTTTCAAAGATGATGACTATCTTAAGATGAAAAAATGATGACCACCATTGTCATATGGATGGTTCATCGGAGGTCTCTCGAGGAGGTAATTTCCGGCATATTTTCATTCTCTATCATATTTGTGAGGCATAAAATTAGCTTGGCCAACCACAAGAGTGGTCTGCCGACTACAGATTGCACCCCCCCGAACAGGGGTTATATTCTAGTTAAATTGGAATTAAATAGTTTGCTAGTTACATTGTATAACTTTATGTAATACACTACCACACGGCTCCCGAATCTTACATCATCTAGCATTTAATGTTAACCACTCACCTCCACTTTAAGTCACATCAAAATAAAGTGATAGTCAAATCAACAGAAAGCTAGACAGACACTCCATCTATAAATACCAAAAACCAAGACAGCATAAGGGTTCTTCTTTCGGCTTCTTTTTCTCGGACCTTCTTCTCTCTCTCTCTCCGTTTACATGAGATTATTATTTGTACAATTTACTGACTTAAGTATCGGAGTGTCCTTGGTCGGGGACCAACTCCGACCGCTTTATTTCACTAATTTCTAGCTTGCAGGCAATCTCCATGGATAAGGGAGAGAAGGGATCAACGGAGAAGAGGATAAAAATTATTGCCGAACATTTGGCGCCCACCGTGGGGCTCGTATTTGTGCCCATGTAATAGATCTATAAAGATTGACTCTCTTTGTCACTACTGTAAGCATTTCTTTAATTGCCGTTAGAAGCATCTTTTCTACAACTAGCAAAAGCATCTCTTCTATTGTTGCGGGAGCACTTATTCAGTTTAGTATCACCGGAGGCATTATTCAACCACTGGGGGCATGATTCAACTTTTTGGGAGCTTTCTTGCCCACAATGAACAGATACGATCTTTCTATTTATATATTTCTCTTTATTTATTTATTTTTGACAAGTCTTGTTAAAATCTGTACTCTTTATTTAGTTATGTTCAAATTTCCTGTATTTTCTTTATTTTGGTTGTTATGTTGCCTTTAGTACATGATTTCTGTTGAAGCATCAACTCATATCCATAAGCTCGAGCAAAATCTCAGCAGAGCAAAGTCCACCGAATATATATATATATATATGTATTCTTCTGAATGGTACTTCTAACATTCGTGAGCCATTGCAGTTCCTTTACGCAAATTCCTCAATTACCTGAGCTTCCGGGCAATCACCGAACAAATATATTATTCTCGGAGTAGTCCCGAACTTCCAGGGTTCATGACCAATATTCCTATATAAATTCCTTATATTCTTATATTCTTGTTTCCTAAACACTTTGAGTGAAAACGTCAACTCCTTAAGCAACTTTAAAGAAGAAGTTGAAGTGCAAAGCTCTGCACTGCTATTTAGAAAATTTGCCGACCAAGGTGACTTACTTCTTGGGTAAAGCACCGTATTCCAGAGTTCCCGAGCACTCCAATTAGTTATTGAGCTTGCCGAGCACTCCGATCAAAAAGTCTAGGCTTACCGAGCAATGTTTCCTTGTGCTGAGCAATGTTTCAGATGAAGACACGTGGAGTTAAAAAGCAACAACAGCAACATGGGTTTCTCTCTCTCTCTCTCTCTATATATATATATTATTATGCACAGTTTTGGTTCTGTTCTCCAGTTAAGATGTCTACTAACAAATTTAAAGCTCATTGCCGAGCAGTTATTTAACCATTTGGGAGGCTGGAAGATTAGTTTCTTGATTGGTTAATGAGGAATGAACTACATGTCCATGAGAAAGTTATGTGTTTCAACTTTAAATTGTGAAAGTCATTCTCATGGGAATACGAATTGCACCACTGCAACTTTTCTACTGAAAGTCATCCTCATGGGAACTGTGAAAGTCATCCTCATATTCATATTCTATTTTTCTAGTCTTCATATTTGCTTCTTGAAATTGTTTATTTTTTGAGTAAATCTAACCTTTGAACAGGTATTTTTTCGGATAATATTTATCCGAAGGCAAAGCTTTAATTCTGAGTAAATCTTTATGTCCTAGCAAGGTAATTCAGTACTATTTGCTTCCCGAGCAACAGTAGTTGCTCTCCAAAACAACATTATTTCCAAGAAAGGAATACTTGTACCGAGCAAAGATCAATCTCCTTCCAAGGATTGAACAACTTACACGAAGTTGAGTCGCTCTTATACAGCCAAACTTTCCATACAAAGCCAAACAGCTAACCCATTGTCTTGTTGATCAAGCAACGACTATGCCGAACAGGAGAACATCTAATTTTTTTTTACAATACCTATCTTCTTTATCAAGTGACAGAAGCAAGCTTACCGAACGGCATCGTATATTCCCGTTGTTTCATTGGAGCACCAATATAAATTGCCGAGCATCCATTAAAAGGCTTATCTTAGCTATTTTATTTATTCTGATTTGCATTCCTTGATAGACTATCTTTTTACTACTTTGCATTCGGATTAGTCCGTTCTACCAAACAAAAGGGGCGGCCATTTGCTAGTAATATTATATGGAGCTGGATGTTACAAGCTAACGTGTAGCTATTGTTGTTGGAGCCTTATTTGGTGAGTCCTCCGAGCAACAACAATTCTTTACATGCTGAACAGCAATGTCGAGCAATACCGTTTGCCAAAACAGTAACTACAGGCCAAGCAGCAAATTGATTGCCGAACTACTACCCAAATTTATTGCTATACATCAATTTTACATAAGCTCTCCTGTCGAGCATAATATATATGTTTAAGTAAGTGAGACCAAGGTTTGATCAGGTATGGCCCCTCGAACATGATAGGACTTTAAATTTCCTTACCCAGCACAATTTCTTATTGGGTTTGAATTATCCGAGCATCAACTATATGACGTGTTCTGCTTTGCTTTCTTTTAAACATAGTTATAAGTTTAATTCTATTTTATTTGAAGTTAGCATATATATTAGTCGACTAAGAATCCTACATTTTTATCCGAGCATTGTTGGCTTACTTGTATGCATACAGTATTGCCAAGCAAGATGTCTATGCTAATTGAGTCATTGAGCATAACCAGAACCTACATCTAAGACGGAGTATTTAATTGTTAGCTGAACAATTTGTATGAGGTTGAGCAGTTCTTATGCAGGAGTATCTTTCTTACTACTTTGTTGTCGAGCAAAAGTATATCTAATGTAGGTATTATTCAATTATTTGTTATTGGTGAAAGTTTTTGCAGAAAAGCATTACAGATAAGGCATTTCAATAAAAGAAATTACTCTACTTTCAGAGACATGCACAAAATTAAAGAATTATCGAAAGGAGCCACGCTCGATTTTCCGAACGTTGGTACAGAAAGGGAGCCACATCCCCTTGGGGTGTCGGTTTGGCCCCGGTTTATTGACTGACCGAGTTTCTCTTTAGACTGGGATTCAGTTCCTCGGTTTATTGAAAAGGATTATCAGAAAAGAGCCATGCTCGGTTTTCCGAACGTTAGTACAGAAAGGGAGCCACATCCCCTTAGGGTGTCGGTTCGGCCTTAGTTTATTGACTGACCAGGTTTCTCTTTAGACTGGGATTCAGTTCCTCAGTTTATTGAAAAGGATTATCAGAAAGGAGCCACGCTTGGTTTTCCGAACATTGGTACAGAAAGGGAGCCACATCCCCTTGGGGTGTCGGTTCAGCCCCGGTTTATTGACTGACTGGGTTTCTCTCTAAACCAAGTTTCGGTTCCTTGGTTTATTGAAAATGATTATCAGAAAACTCTCTATGAAAGTACAACTTTGGTACAGAAAGAAAAAGCTTTCAAAAAGAAAAAGCTCCCAAAAAGCCAAAGCTACCAAAAAGCCAAAGCTCTCAAGAAGCAAAAGCTATCATTAAGGAAGCTTGCCATTGCACAAAAAGCAAAGCACTCACATTCATATAATAATTAAAAGTAGCCGACCTCACAAAGTTAAGTTTATCTCAGAAAGCCAGTTCCCGAGCATATTTTTGGCTCGGTTTATCTCAGAAAGCTGGTTCTCGAGCATATTTTGGCTCAGTTCATCTCGGAAAGTTAATTCTCGAGCATGTTCAAGCTCGAATCATCTCAGAAAGCATATTATCAAGCGTTTTATGGCATGTTTCAATTCAAAAGATTATCCACAAGCAAGACATGGTAAGGATTCAATTCGTAAGCTTACTCCCGAGCACATTCTGGTTGGGTTATCTACAAAAGCTAACTCCCGAGATCAATCTAGCTCGGTTCATCTAAGAAGGCTTATTCCCGACCATATTAAGGTCAGGTTATCAACAAAAGCATGTCCCCAAGGTTGTTCTGACAGTTCATTTTAGAAAGCAAAGTCCCAACCAAATTCTGGTTGGGTTATCTATAAAAGCCAGTTCACCAGTCTATTTTGGTTAATTTCACTTCAAAAAGTATATTCTGGTTAATTTATATTTGAAAAGCACATTCTTCTAGCTAGGTTCATTTCAGAAAGCTAATTCCTGAGCATGTTTTGGCTCGAGTCATCTCAAAAAGTATATGCCCAAGGTTGCTCTAACTCGGTTAATTTTAGAAAGCTATGTCTCAACCTTATTCAGGTATGGTTATCTTCAGAAGCATTTTCCTGAGGTCATTTCTGAAATCTATTTCTCAAGCATATTCGAAAAGCATATTGTGATGGCTGGATTCAATTTGAAAGCATATTATCAAGTGCTTTATGGTGAGACCCAATTCAAAAGCCTATCCACAAGTATAAGCATATTCCCGAGCATATTTCCCATGCCGAGCATATTTCTATAAAGTTCATTGCAGAAGGCTAATTCCCAAGCATGAGAAAATCCGATGCCGAGCATATCCACAGTATGCCGAGCATATTGAAAGGTATAAAGCTATCTAGAGCATATTCTTCCTCAAGCATAGTGAACATTTTCCTGGATCAAAGAAGTATTATCAATCCCAAGCAAGTTCTTCCCCCGAGGAAAGTTATCCCGAGCAAATGAGCAAGGGTACTAATGAGCAAGGGTATCTCCTAAACAAAGCTAGTCCAGAGCATGCTAAAAATACTCTCGAGCAAGTCATCCCCAAGCATTTTATTCCCAAGCACAGGGTGCATTCCTGAGTAGGTTTAAAGCTTATTCCCGAACAAGGATTAAAGCATACCCGAGCTCAGCCACTATCCTCTAGCAAAGTTTAACTCAAAACCCGAGCTCGGCTCTCTCTCTCTAGCAAGGTCTAAAGCGCATCTGAGCTCAGCTCTCCGCAGTAAAGTTTAAAGTTCACCCGAGCTCAGCTCACTCCAACAAAACATGGTTTTTCTAAGCAAAGTCTAAGACATATCTTTTGGTTGGCTTTCTCTCTCAAGCTTGGTTTAAAGCATATCTTGACTCGATTCCATCTTCCCGAGCATGGTTTAAAGTATATCTTGGGCTCAGCTGTCTCTCTCCAGCTAGGACTAAAGCATACCCAAGCTCGACCATTCTCCTCTAGCAAAGTTCAACTTAAAACCCAAGCTCGGCTGTCTCTCTCCAACTAGGACTAAAGCATACCCGAGCTTGGCCACTCTCTTCTAGCAAAGTTCAACTCAAAACCTGAGCTCGGCTGTCTCTCTCCAGCTAAGTCTAAGGCATATACCGAAGCATGGTTTCGCGAGCAAAGTTTAAGGCATATAGGGAGCTTGGCTTCTCTTCCCGAGCATAGTTTAAGGCACATCTTGAGGTCGGCTACATCCTCCCTAAGCAGAGCATCACTGAGCAGATTAAAGCACATCTCTAAGCGAAGTTAATGTCATCAAACGAGGTAACAACTATTTAAAACTAGTCCCGAGCATGGCTTCTCTCCTCAAGCAACGCTATTAGAAGTATCCCGAACAAGATAGAGGAGTTCCTATGTAAGGTTATTACTTTGTAAATGAGTTACCGAACAAAATTTTCAAAGTTTAAACACTTATTCATGTTGAAACAAAGCCACAGTTAGTGCGCCCAAGGAAAAAAGTCCAAAAAAGTGATGAAGATGAGCTTATTTTAGAATTCTAACCATCGCAAACCACCGTAGATCACCTAAATCGGACACCCAAGCAAAAAGTTATGACCGTCTAAAGTTTTCATGAAATAAAGCCCAATTTAGTTTGGTTTTTTCTTTCTTTTTCTACCCCTGTAGCACTATTGAAAGGATTTGCAACCCGGGAGATCATAGTTCGCTGGTTTCTCTCATCTTTTTGATGACCGTCTAAAGGTTTTTCTCATCTTATTTTGGCTCTTTGATCGAGCAAACGATGAATTCAAAGTTACATCCTTATTTATGGATGCTCGGGTTCTTTCACATGACTTTGAGCTGGGGTGTTAAAGTATTCTCAATGCACTTATCATCCTCAGTGACAGCCAAAGTTGATGAAGAGCACGTCTCGTCTTACTTGACTTAGGAAGGCCAGGTGCATCAATACATCTGAGGTAGTAAAGGTACTTTCATTACAATGTTACAAGTTACTTTTTTGAATTTAAGTAAGCTCTGCCTTTACATAATTACTTGCACAGGCAAATCAATTTAGCATGATTCTATCTTTGCATCTCATAAAAAGCATAAACCGTTTACACTGTTGTTGAAGTATATCTATACAATGCTGTATACTTCCACTATTGTTTATAAGTTTTATTCTACTCTGCTCGGGTAATAAATTATCCCGACTAGAGTGGGGGCATAATATGAGGCATAAAATTTTCTTGGCCAACCACAGATTGCACCCCCGAACAGGGGTTATATTCTAGGTAAATTGGGACTAAATAGTTTGCTAGTTACGTTGTATAATTACTTTATGTAATACACTACCACACGGCTCCCGAAACTTACATCATCTGGCATTTAATGTTAGCCACCCACCTCCACTTTAAGTCACATCAAAATAAAGTGATAGTCAAATCAACAAAAAGCTAGACAGACACTCCATCTATAAATACCAAAAATCAAGACAGCATAAGGGTTCTTCTTTCGGCTTCTTTTTCTCGGATCTTCTTCTCTCTCTCTCTCCGTTTACATGAGATTATTATTTATACAATTTACTGACTTAAGCATCGAAGTGTCCTTGGTCGGGGACCAACTCCGACCGCTTTATTTCACTAATTTCTGGCTTGCAAGCAATCCCATGGACAAGGGAGAGAAGGGATCAACGGAGAAGATGGTAAAAATTATTGCCGAACAATATTAATCCCTTAAGTGAAACTTTCAATGGGTTGTTCTGGAGCGATAAAGTTTAAGATTAAGAAACAAAACTAGAAACAGGTAAAATTTTAAGAAACATAGATAAGAAATAGAATAAAAACAGAAAAAGTTTTAAGAAACAGAACCAAAAAAAAAAAAAAAATTACTATTTGTAATTTTTTAAAACTTTTACACATTTTTAGAAATAATAAAATAAGGGTCTCCACTAGGGCACCCATTAAGAGCCTATGAAAATATAACATATAGCAATTTTTATTTTGGCTCCAAAGAAGTCAAAAAGTTCAAATAAATTTTATGGATTGTAAAAATTAAAAAAAAAAAAAAAAAGCAACTATGTGAAGACGTACTCTTTCTTCTTCACTGGAGCATGCGCCAAGTTGCCTTCTTTCCATGCAAAATGTTGAAAATGAATGAGCCGTCATCTCTCTGTTTTCACATAGGCCAACCTCCATACTACCCAAGGAGTTACGTGCAGCTGCTGCCTATCTATCTATCTATCTATCTATCCATATGACAAGTCTGTAGTAATGAACTAGTTTTTTTTTTTTTTTTTAACCAAACTGTTATTATGACCACTGGATGACTTAAACAACATCTTGAACATCTTGACCTTTCATTTTAATATATCAAAAAATAAAAAAGGTTTTTGATAAGAGAGAAATAATTTTGATCAAGTAATGGTAAATATGGTCACAAATACTGGTAATTTTGATCACTTTCAATGATAAGTAGGTGATATTGGTTGTTAACAAAGTTAATAAATAAATAAATAAATAAATAAAAGAATTATATTTGAACACTTTCTACTATGTTTGGTATTAAATATTAGTACGTACATTGATGGGTTTATTGCATTAAATAATAAATTTTTTTACAGTGATGAGGTGCCACTACTCCTCAAAAACAAAAAACAAAAACACTACAAAACAAGGCCATTGTAATTAAAGTTGAAATTCTAAGTGTTTCTGGCAATAGTCAGCTGAAAACTAATCCTCACTTCTCAATTGAAATTGCCGTATCCAATAAAAGTATAGCAAAATTCAAATACTTAATATAAAAGTGATATGTGGTAAATTTTGAATGAAAAAAAAGTACAAAAATTACTAAAAGCTGATGAGTTTTAGCCAACTAAACACCACCTATATATATGAACAAGTCTCTAGTAGCGAACTAGGTTCTTTTTTTTTTTTTACACCAAATTTTATTGTGACCATTGGATGACTTAAACGGCAACTTGACCTTTCATTAATATATCCCAAAAAAAAAGTATAAAAAAGATTTTAGATGAGAAAAAGATAAGTTAATTTTAATCAAATAATGGTAAATATGATCACAAATACTGGTAATTTTAATCACCTTCAATGGTAAGTCGGTGAAATTGGTTGTTAAAAAAGTTAAAAAATAAAAAAAAAAATAAATAGGAGAATTATATTGATCATTTTTTATTTATTTTGTTGCTAAATATTAGTACATTGATGGGTGCATTTCACTAAATATAATTTTTTTATGTTGATGAGGTGCCATTACTCCTCATTCGGTTTCACTTTCAGTCAATTCAATTCGATTCTTAATCTCTAAACTTAAACTACTTTTTTTGTGATCCATCCTTAAATTTGCAGAGAGATATTAGTATGTATTATTCTATTATCAAATAATATTAAAACATCTTTACCTACCTAACTGTCATGTATGTAATACAATGTGTTTTTAACTTTAAGTGAGAATTGTATTGCTTAAATTGTATTCTCTACAATTTTGTAAATAGTGTTTGTTCTTCCATGGTAAATAATACAATACACAATACAATATATAAATGAACAACTTCGTTTACGTGCGTGTGAGTAATCATTGAATCATAAGATTCAACCCTACTGCGTTAATTGCATTTTGTCGAATATATCATTTATATGTGTTTATCTATAGCAGCTGGTCAAGGTCAAGGTTGTTGAGGGATTGCTTTTCAATTACCGTTGTTGTACCTCCATCAAATTAAGTGGAGGTGTTATAATCATTCTAGTGTTAATGCAGCAGTTGTTTTGGTAATTTCTTTGCAATTGTTCTAAGATTGCGCATAACAAATTTCATGGGAAACGAGACTCACAGTCTTTGACGATGACCAAATTCAATTGTTTAAAATTTTGAATTTACAATTTGGCGAAATTTTGTAATTTTTAATTTAAAAATTTTAGAATAAAAGTCAAGAATTAAGTAACGTCAATTGTATATTGATTAAGATTCTTTTGTATCTAGTTGAAGTGTCAAATTTTGATTAAAAAAAGCATAAGATAATTTTGAATTATTAGATATTTGATGTGTATTTTTTGAAAAGTGTAAAAAATAGTAAAAATTACAGAAAATTAAAAAAATTGGTAAAAATTAGAGAAAATTGATAAAAATTTAAAAAATTAAAGATTTTTAGTGCTAAGAAAGTTAGAAAAAATAGGGGAAAGTTAAATACTTTTGACCAAATTTAACACTCTAAATGCAAACTTTATATATTGTATTTTTCTTTTGTATTTTCCTTACGAGGATAACAAATCAAACACCAAAAAAAAAAAAGAAATAAAAAATAATTTTTTTGCAAAACGTTTTACACAAAAAATATTCTTCAATGCAAACGGAGTCTCGATGTAAAACATTTTTAAGAAAAATACTTTTATTCAAGTTTCCAAAAAAAAAAAAAAAATTAATTTAGGTAAAAATATTTTCTCAAAAATATTTTGTATTAAAATAGGCCAGCTTAATTGACATATTTGAAGTTTGAAAAAATATTTTAGAACCAATTAATTGAGAAACTTAAGAGTCTCAAGTATTATTGTGTGAAGTATACTTACTTCCTCTCAACATTTGGTTTGCACCATGACACTTAAAAATTACACTTATCTCTCTTATTTTGAAATGTCATTATTATTGATCCCGTTCCGATAAAATTAATCTTTAAAACTTAATAAAAGATATCAAAATAATCAAAATTGAGGTATTTTTCCTATTTAATACCCCCTTCATTCACATTTTTGTCAGTTTGGGATTTTAGCGAAAATGAAAAAAAATTAATGTCAAAAAGATAAAAGTATAATTACTCAAATGTTGATAGAAAATAGGGGTAATTTACCTTTTTATTTATCACATTCTCTATTTCTTCTAGACAAATTCGACAAATTTGAAGTTACAACTTAATGGAACAAATATGTAATTTTTAAACATTAATTAAAAAAATAAAAAACATTTAAGATGCTTGATTTATAATAAAATGATTCAAACTTGAAGGCGGTCGCTAGTAGTTTAAAAAAATTACAGCGCTCTCGACATTTGGTGGTCGCTAATAGTCATTAGTAACGAAGAATTGACTGCCAATCATTGGCAGTAGCAAACGGGTATTCGCGACTGCCTGAAGACCTTTAGTTCCTCAAAACTCAGATCTCTTTTATTATTCTATTTTGAGAAAAATGATTTATAGAGTGAGAAAGGAAACAGTGAAAGTATGTAAGAGAAGATGAAAATGATGGGAAGATAAAGTGTTTAAGAAAGAATGTGAAAATGTGATTACTAATAGCATAAGAAAGGAATATCTCAGGGGTGGAGAGGGGGGGAGAGAGAGAGATTTGTATTGAAATGTAGAAAAAATAATTTTTTATATTTTATTAATTTTTTATGCGTGTCCTATTATGAAAAATTATGTTGTTGAGAATTTTTATTTGTGTAAGGGGAGTCATTGTGGCCATTGTTAATAAATTATTTATCTTTAGTAAAAAGATATAATATACATGTATAGATAAAATATTAAAACGAGGAAGACCATTACCGTTCTTAACCTTATAATAACTTCCGTACGAAGGATGGGAAGAGATCGACTTGAAGCCGGGGCCCGGAATCATATTAGTATCGAATTGATCCATTTTGCGTCACTGATTTATTACAAAACATTAGCATTAAATTGCATCTAAACGAGAAGCTTTGCAGTCAACTGAAAACAAAAACGTCGCAACAATGGAATTGACGAGAAAAGGAAATGCAGGACTTTAGCGACCATCAAGATTGACAGAAATTTTGTTACCGAGATGTAGCCCTGCCAACAACCATTTACAGTTACATTGTGGTTAAAGTTGAAATTTTAAATGTCTCTGGCAACAGTCAAACTAATTCCCCACTTTTTAATTACAATTGAGGTATCCAATAAAAAGATTTTTTAAGTCCATTATTGTAAGATTGAAAAAAAAAAAGAAAAACGCTAAATTTATATTTGGATTATGAATTTAACTAAAAATTTATCAAGAGAAAAAATTAAAATAGTAAAATTTTAAAATTACTAATCTTGTTTAATTAATGGCTAGAAATAAAAGAGAAAATGTATGAAATTTAAGAAATTAACAAAAATAATTTATTGATGAATATTTTTTATTTTTTTAAATTTTCTAACCATTCTAATAAGCACATGCTTCTAAGATTTTACTTTTCTTTTTATTTTCCATTTCCTTTTCAGATTAGTGTTCTTTCCTTTTTATATTCATTTACTAAATGTAAATGTGTACACAATATGTGTTATAATCATTCTAGTGTTAATGCAACAGCTCAGGAATATATTTAAAAGGGAATAACCTATCCATTACAAAGTTAAATACAAAAATTAATTAATCTATAATACCAAAATTTTTTCTTCGCAGTCGTTTTGGTAATTTATTCGCAGTTGTTCTAATATTGCGCATGTGGGTTTGCTCATTTCGAAACAAATTTCATGGGAAACAAGACTCAGAGTCTTTGGTGATGACTCAATTCAATTGTTTAAAATTATAAATTTACATTTTTGTTAAATTTTGTAATTTTTAAAGTAAAAAGTTTAGAATAAAAGTTAGAATTAATTAAGTTGCATCAATTGCAAATTGATTAAGATTCTTTTGTATCTATTTAGAGTGTCAAATTTTAGTTAAGAAAAAAAGAAGTAAGTTAATTTTGAATCATTAAATATTTAATATGTTTCTCAAAAAATGCAAAATATAGTAAAAATTAGATAAAATGAAAGAAAGTTGGTAAGAAATAAGATAGCTGGAAAAAATAAAAAAAAAATGTTCGAAATTTTTAGTGCAAAAGAAATTAGAAAAAATTTGTAATTTATTTTTTTATTCAATTACAATAATTCTTTCTAAGGAAAATGTCCATTAAATATTTGTAATTTTATATTTAGTTATATATTATTTTTTTTTGGCGTCTCACTGCAATAAACTTATATTTATAAAACTATAATAAATTATATTTTCAATTTTATCCAAAAAAAAAAACTTTTGTTAAAAAATAAACCAATTTAACCAGAAAATAAAGCCGAACAAAACAAAATTTTTCGGCGTGGGTTTAACTGTGCTTATCCAAAATTAGATCATATTTTTAAACGGGATGAGCGTATATGCTAACATGCGCCAACGACCACAGTAGTCGCGACAGGTGTCATATTCTCCTACGTACAGTCTCTCATTTTAACGTATCAATTTAGATTATTATCATTATTGTTGTTATTTTTTGTCAACCAATCGTTTTTGAAACCCTCTATCATAAATGGGTTTCAGGGGTTGCAGTGAAGAAATTTACTGCGGGGACTGTAGTTGAAAATTAAGGATTGAGATTTATTTATTTTTAATCGAATAGTTCTAATTTAATTTAATTAATAATATTTTCAAAATAAAAATAAAAGTTAAAAAAACATAATTGGAACATAATTAATGCAAAATATAAAAAGTCACGCATCATTAAAGTGAAAATAAATCTCAACCTTTCATTTTTTCATTGCAACCCCTGTAGTGGATTTCTTCACTGCAACCCCTGGAACCCACTATAAATAGCGTTTAAGGAGGCTACAGTGAACAAATCCGCTGCAGGGGTTGCAGTGGAAAATGAAGGATTGATATTTTTTCCAATGGTTGCAATTTATTTTAATTAAATTTATTTTCAAAATAAAAATAAAAATTTAAAAATATTGATTGGAGCACAATTAATGCAAAATATTAAAGATCATGTGTCATTAAAGTGTAAAAAAATCTTAGCCATTCGTTACTTCACTGCAGCTCCTGCAGTGAATTTTTTCACTGCAGTCCCCTTAAACCCACTATAAATAGGGTTCTAGGGGCTGCAGTGAGAGAATCTCACTACAAGGACTGCAGTGAGTCAATCAACGGTTAGGATATAATTACATCAATCTAATAGTCTTAATTCAATGTAATAAAATTAAATTCAAAATAAAAATAAAAGTTAAACAAAATCTGATTGAAAGATCATTAATGAAAAATATGAAAAGACACATCATATTAAAATATAATTATATCCTAACCATTAATTGACCCATTGTAACTCCTGCAATGAATTCTCGCACTGTATCTCTTGGAACCCCTATAAATACGTCCCCTCCCTCACCCATTTCTTAACGCAGCAATCCCAACAAGAACTATTATTGTTATTTAATGCATTAGTTTAGATTATTATTGTTATTTCTGTCGACTAATTGTTTTTGAAACCCTCTTCTATAAATGCATTGGGTAATAAAAACGATTATTTTATAATTCGAGTTTAGATCGGATTAAAAATTACTTAATTATTAAGTAATATGAAAGATTATTTTTATTAGTTTTTGAGAAGCCCAAAATAGAAATTTAAAAAAAAATCCAGGGATAAAACAATTATTTTATAATTATTGTTTGAATCTAGTTTGAAAATAAGATTAAGTGGTAAAATGGTCATTTTACAATCCCAAGAAAGTAATTAAGAAAATTTTTTTATTACAAAGTAATTGCTTGCCTTTTATTTTTAATTTTTTCAGTTTTTTGATCAAATTTTAATTCCAATGGAATAATTATTCCATCACTTAAATTGTGAAATGATTTTTCCCACCCAACGTGTGAATGGCTATTTACATGTAATAGTATTCCAACTTAAGTTTTTGATACCAAATATGAGAATAGATTAAAGTAGAAATGGATTCCATTTCATCCTATTTTATTATCATGTACCAAATATAACTTGAGAATCTTAAATATTGTTGGGTAAATTACACTTACTTCCCCTTAACATTTGGGTAATTACATTACTACCCACACCATTCAAAAGTTATTCCTGCTTCCCTTATTTTGAAATGTTTTTAACATAAATATCTTTTTTTCGATAAAATCAGTCATTAAAACTTAACAAAAAAATACCAAAATAGTCAAAATTTTAGATATTTTTCCTATTTGATCCCTCACTCGCACATATTCGTCAATTTTCTTTACAAAAATTCTCAAAGATTTTTTATTTTAGCTTACATTTTATTTATTTTTGAAAATTTTGTAAAGAAAGCTAATGAATATGTGAGACAAGGAGGCATAAAATAGAGAAAAAAACATGTAAAATTTTGACTATTTTGACTTTTTTTGTTAAGTTTTAACGGTTGATTTTATTAGAAGAGAGATCAACGTTAATAACATTTCTAAATAAGGAAAACAAGTGTAATTTTAAAATACTGTAGGTATAAATGTAATTACTCAAATACTAAGGAGGATGTTGGAGTAATTTACCCAATATTGTTAGATAGCTCGCAAGCAGATGAAATTCCAATGCATCAAAAGCTCATTTGAGATTATTTTGAGGACCCAACCGACAGCAGAAATATCAATGAAGACGTATAGCAGGCTAGCTGTAGTAGTCCCAGGGGCATGCAAATGCATGCCATATGACGGAAGCCACCCCAATTTCTATGACATATGCTATTCATGATCTTCTTACGTCGAAAGGCTATCATATGGTGACATACGTACTGTTTCTTCTTCACTGGACCATGCATCAAGCTGTCTTGTCTTTACGGTTTCAATAAGTTGTTGAAAAGTGAAGAGCTGTCCTCTCTTTGTTTTCACATGGGTCAACCAACATGCATCAACCACGTACCCAGAGAATTACAACTGCCTATTTATATATACATATATGAACAAGTCTATAGTAACGCACTAAGTTTTTGTTTTTTTTTTTTTTCCCTTAGTATCATACTAAACTTTTAATTGTGACCATTGGATGACTTAAGTAACATCTTCACTTTTCATTTTAATATATTAAATAAAAAAAGGAAGAAGAATAAAAATGGGTTTAGATGAAAAAGAGAGAAGTTAATTAATTTTTTATCAGACAATGGTAAATATGGTCCATAAACACTGGTAATTTTGATCACTTTCAACGGTAAGTCGGTGATATTAGTTGTTAACAGAGGGAAAAAAAAAATACAAATTCGGTATTATCAAACGGTCCCTTAATGTGTGAATGGCTATTTACATGTAATAGCATTTCAACTTAAGTTTTTGATACCAAACTTGAGAATAAGTTAAAGTAGAAAAGGATTTCATTCTATTCTATTCCATTGACATATACCAAACATAACTTGAGAGTCTTAAATATTGTTGGGTAAATTGCATTTACCTTCCCTTAACATTTGAGTAATTACATTATCACCCACAACATTTAAAAGTTATTCTTGCATCTCTTATTTTGAAATGTTGTTAACGTAAACCCCTCTTCCGATAAAATCAGGCGTAAAATTCAATAGAAAATGTCAAAATAGTAAAAAATTTAGCATTTTTCCTTTTTGATTCCTCACTCACACAAATTCGTTAGTTTTCTTTACAAAAATTTCCAAAGATCTTTTATTTTTACTCACTTATTTTTGAAAATTTTTGTAAAAAAAAAGCTTATGAATATGTGATAGAGAGAGGCATAAAATAAGAAAAACATATAAAATTTTGACCGTTTTAACCATTTCTATTAAGTTTTAACAGTTGATTTTATCGAAATAGAGATTAACGTTAACAACATTTCAAAATAAGGGAGACAAGTGTAATTTTAAAATATTGTGCATATAAATGTAATTACTCAAATACTAAGAGGATGTTAGTGCAATTTATCGAATATTGTTAGTTAGCTCGCAAGCAAATGAAATTCCAATGAATCAAAAGCTCATTTAAGATTATTTTGAGGACCAACGGACAGCAGAAATATAAACGAAGACATGCAGCGGGCTAGCTGTAGTAGTCCCATGGGCATGCATGCCACATGACGGAAGTCAACCCAATTTCGGTGATGAGCGCGTTTAAAGTGATAAAAAATTAAATAAATAAGATAATTTATAAATTCGTAATTTGTATAATGAGATAAAAATAAATAATTTTTAAATATTTTTAATATTTTACATCACGTTAAATAGATCTGACACATACTATTCATGATTTTCTTACGTGGAAAGGCTGTTATATGAAGACGTACGTACTGTTCCTTCTTCACTGGGCCATGCACCAAGCTATCTTGTCTCTACGGTTTCAATAAGTTGTTGAAAGGTGAAGAGCTGTCTTCTCTCTGTTTTCACATTGGTCAACCAACATGCATCGACTACGGACCCAGAGAATTTCAACTGGCTATTTATATGGATATTATATATATATATATATATATATGAACAAGTCTATAGTAACGAATTAAGATTTTATTTTTATTTTTTTTCTGGTGTCATCCAAACTTTTTATTGTGACTATTGGATAACTTAAATAACATCTTGACCTTTTATTTTAATATATTAAAAAAAAGAGGAAGAAGAATAAAAAAGGGTGTAGATGAGAACGAGAGAAGTTAATTAATTTTTGATCAGATAATGGTAAATATGGTCATAAATACTGATGATTTTGAACTTTCAATGGTAAGTTGGTGATATTGGCTGTTAACAAAGGGATAAAAGAAATATAAATTCGGTAGTTGAGGTGTTGCTTTTCAATTACCATCGCTGTACGTGCATTAAATTTAATGGGAGATCAAGGTAGTTGAGGCGTTGCTTAATTTCAATTAGTAATAGGGATGTAAGGGGGCGGAATACTAGTCCAATTAACTATTATTATTAAGCATTTTTTTTTGTTTAATTTATCATTTTTTCCTAAATTTGTTTTTTTAGTTAAAATCTCAAACTAATCCCCGCCTAAACTTGCCAAATTTATCTCAAACTCACGAAATCTGATTAAACACAACTGGTTAAGTACGTATGTAAAACCCACGTTGACAAACCTATTAAATATCTTATTTGAAATAAAAAAATAAAAAAATTATAATATTGCATTGCAAAATTTATATAAATACTCAAAAAAAATCTTTATCTATAACATGCTACAAACAATACTATAATCAAAAACTTATTACATAAGCCTAACTTTTGCAACTTTAAGTTTTTATAAACTAATAAAATAAGTTAATATGATTATCTCAAATGTCTGGAAAAATTATCCCAAACAAGTTCAACACGTATATGTATAATAATAAAAAATGATCTTATTTGTACTTCACAAATAACCTTTTACAGTACTATACTTTACTTTTTTTATTAGTTAAAATTACACAATTATTCATCTTTATTTTCGTATAAGTTTTGTATAATTATAATGGAATAAAAATCCGTGTACAAAAAATCAAGCCAAGAAATAATTATAATGTTATAAATATTTTTATTTTATAATAAAAATTATTTTTTAAAATATATATATAAGACAAAATACCAATTTTTTTTTAGATATTTTGATAAATGGGTTGGCATTAATTTACAATCTAAAACTTAAAAAAAAAAAAAATCACTTATGCAAATGAATTGCTGATAAAAATTTCTAATTCTAAATTCTTTAAAAAATATTTATTATTATAAAAATTCAAATTAAGTTTTCAAAGGAAAGATACTTATTGTTTGTTTGATAAATCTACTTAATACTTAAAAAATAATTTTTTTAGCTTATTGATTTTTCAAGTTTGATATTTTTTGGTAGTTTCATTTTTCTTCCTTACGTGAATAATGAAAAAAAATCAATGATTCTATTTGGAATTTAAGCTTGGTGAGAAAAGTTAGTATGAGTATAGGAGAGTAAGAAATTTAAACTTACAAGTTGTCACATTTTCACATTTGTAGATTTTATATAAGAAAAAAATTGAAAGACTAAAATAAATTTTATTTTCATTTATAGTGTAATAATATAAAAATAAATTTTAATTTATTTTATAGCTTAATCAAATAAGAAAATAATTTATTTTATTTCAATTTATTTACAAACTTTTGTCATTTTGTTTATCATTTTGATGTTTATTTATTTATTTTTACAAAATTCTCATAATTTATTTATTTTAACATTTATCGCCCTTACATTTTTCTTACATTTTATTTTATTAAATTAAATTATATTTAAAATATATTACTAGATTATGAAAATTGAAGGAATCGTATAAAATCTTACTGAATGATTTGAGAATAACGATAAAGTCAAAATGACAAAAGTTTATAAGCAAAAGAAATTAAAGAAATCAGTTTTTTATTTGATTAAATTATGAAATAAAATAAAATAAAATTTATTTTTATATGATTGTTAAAAATATGACTCTAAATAAAATTTATTTTATATTTTTTATTGTAGGCCTAAAGGTGTTTGTTTAATTTTGGAAATATTTTTTTTTTTGAAAGACAATTTTGTTATTTTAAATTATACGTAAGAATAGCTAGTAAAAAAAAAAATAGTTCTATAAATTTACTTAATAAAAAAGGTAAAGTGGAGTATAAAATACTATTTGTAAAGTACAAATAAGATCACGTATAAACAAATTATTTGTACCAGATTTCAAATTTATTTGAAATTTAAATAAATTGAACATGCTTTGGAACTTAGTAGGCTTTCCTTTTTTTTTTTTTTTTTAACTAACCCAACCCAAATTTCACGCCATTGGATGTCTCAATTTCCTGGACCATAATTTACAGTAGTGCACCATCCCAATGCAGAAACCAAAAAAATATACTCAATGGCAATGCAAGTTCTTCCAAACAGAGTTATATACGATAAGGACCCAATTGTCCCTGCAAAACAATGGTTGGGACCCCAAAATGGCCTCTTATATGTTTATGCAGGGAAAACCAATATCACCAACGCTTCTAAATACTAGTAGGACAAATCATTTACCTTATATCCAAAGGACTCGATTTCAAAGGTACATAAAACTAATCTTAAAAATATATAAACAAGACTGATCATTAAAAATTTAATGTAGAATAATAATTGAATCAAACTAACTTCGAATATAAAATCTACACATACAAAAAAAAAAAAAAAAAACAAGGGAAAAAAAAAAAAAAAAAAAAAACCTTAGAATAAGTACTTACCATAACAAAACACCGATCTAATTAAGAAAAGTCAACTAGGATGCACCATAAAAATAAGAAACTTATCTACATCCAATCGGGACGTACCCGTTACATCATCTTCCTTAAACCCATTCATTCCCAGCACGTTCCAAACCCACCAAAATCCTTCTTCTATTTATTATTATTATTATTATTATTATTATTATTTCTGCCAACTACTCCTTTTTGAAACCCCATACTATAAATACATCCCTCTACCTCACCAATTTCTTCACACAGCAATCCCAACAAGAACTACCTAGTATCATATTTCTTTTTTAAGTATCAAACTCTCGGTATTCTCTCTCTCTCTCTCTCTCTCTCTCTATTTCTAAATTAATTTACCTTCATTTTTCAAATCTTTTGGTGTAGTAATTGGTACAATTATTTGTATATATATATATATGTGTATTAAACACTACTATGCGTTTTATGAGTTTTTGGAATCTCTCTCTCCCTCTTTCTACTTTATTTGTGTTTCTTCATATTTCATGTTTACTTTCTCTTGTTTGATATCATCTCTTTAGTTATTCTACCAATATTTGATTCCTGATTTTTTTTATTTTGTTGTATTAAATTTCATTTTAGTTAAGTGTTTCGATTCGTACAGAGATAGAACTATATATATCAAAAATATTTGAAAAAATCTAGGAAAATATTTTTAATTATAAAACGGCACAAAAATAATAAAATATGTAGAAATGTTGAGAAATATTTAATAGAATCTATTTAAATACACAATAGATTTATATTTTGATCATTGTGTATAATTAATATATATATAAAATTAGGTAGATATATATATATATATAGACATGTGATGTTAGTTGCAAGAATAACAACGTACTGAACATACTTCTTTAATTTTATTATTATTATTATTATTTTAGGAACAATATGGTGGCCTCAACCGCTGTCAAGATTACGAATAACACAGGAAACGCCGTGAAGATTGTTATACACCGCGACTTTCATGGACATAACAATGGAGTTTACCCACCAGTGATTGAAAATGGTCGGATGATTGAGTTCGTGTTTGAGAATGATGAAGTCAAAGAAAATGGTGAATCATCTGGAGCAGTTGTGTATGGAGGCATAAATGAGAAGAATGAAGGAGTTGAATGGATGTTCGCTTGGTACAACATGGATGGTGCCGACGAATCAACTTACAAGGTTACTCAATTACTTTATAAGTACAGTTTTATATACTTTATAAAACTGGATAAGTGAAAATTCCAAACTCACACAATCACACACTTAGTGAAAGTAATCACACAAAAAAATAATGAGGAAACTCTATCACAGGGAGAAAAACTTCTATTTACAATCCCACTATCAACGGGTTACAAGACTCTACTCAGACTCTCTACGAATCACTCGCACGAATTCTTTCGTCACTCTTGCTCGAATCACTCGATAAACCCTACAAGTAGACTTTCTGTCTCACACAGAAAGTGAAAAGATAATACAAGAAGAATTTAGAGAAAAAATGTGAAAGCTCTCAAAAACCTTAAAGACTTTTTCTCTAGGTCCTTATAATATGTTCTCCCACCCCCCTCATTAACAGAGTTGGTTTTACATATATATAGGGTTATACAAAGTTGCCATAATTTGGCAAAATAAGAAATTAAATCCAGACAGAATATTCGTAACTCGCATCCGCGCACACCCATCCTCCAGTCTGCGGACCTCATTGAAATTTCTGGGACGTGTCATAATAGCCTGGCGCACCAGCGCACTCCCTGCGGTCTGCCTGCAGGCCTGGTGCGCACCTGCGCCGTGCCTGCGAGGTGCACTGGAATTTCGTCCACGTTCCAGAGAGCTGCGTCCGAGTCCAATTAGGTTTTGTAATCCTTCACATCAATTAGAATTCTTCAAAATCTTGGTTAACGTGCTTTCTATTTTTATTTCCTTAATGGTTCAGAATTCTTCAAATCTTCAATTTGCATCACTTTAGGAAACTTTTATTTCTTTCCTACTTTAACTGAAATTTTGTTTAGATTTACCAAAAAAACTTTACAATAAGTAAAAATTATTATATAACAGATTCAATTTGTAAGAACTATTGAATCGATTGATTCAAAGGAAACGTGAATTGCTCCGATAGGTTGTTCAATTGCCAATTTTAGCAGTTTAAGTCAATTTATTCCTTTTCATTTTTTTTTTCTAGTGGATTTGAATTATAAACCGGATCAATTTTAAGGCTGAACGACTCGTTATTTATTTAACTGACCGACTCAATACGAGTTTTATAACATTGGACAAGGAGCTATAATATGAGTCAAATTTGTCCACAAATTACGAAGAAAAATAGCATGTCATGAATAAGATAACTCCAAATTTTAAATATATAAATTAACTAAAATATTCATTAATTCACTGACCGAGGTAAAACTATTTTGAGTTTTTAAAATTATTCTCGCAAATTTTATTAGATTACTATATTTATCTTTCAGGAAACAAATTATATTATAAAAAGTACTCTTTTTGTTTTTTCTCTCGATTAATTAATTATTGGTCACTTTTGCTTTCAGTAACTATAAACTTTTAATTCTCCCCCAGTGTAATAATAATAATAATGTTGTTTTGGGAATATTTGAGTAGGCCCCGTGATTGCAAGCACCAAGAGGTCCAAATTTTGAAGAGCCTGAGAAAAAAAAAGGAAAAGAAAAAGAAAGACATACAACGATGGGTTATAATATATATATAAATATATATAGCAACAAGTTAAAACAGATGTATTGTGGCAGAATTTGGGTGACAACTCAAAATTAATTAATTAATTTTTGATCATTGTGCAGGCTTATACTCAGATTGCTGCTGCTTCTCACTATGGTGCACTTTCAGATTTGGATTGGGAACGTGTTAGGAAGGATTTCTTAATGAGGTCTGACAATTTTACCTCAGAGGTATGGAATGGATGTGTGACGGAGGCAAAGATTAGCAAGCAGGCAGTAGCGGTAGTCTATGAAGGAAAAATGTGCCTAAGGGGAGGTGGCAACCTTCGTGCCAAGACTTAAATGCATGGTTCGCAATCCAATTTACATGTAGTAATGTTGGAGTCAATGGCCATATTAATTTAAATATACCTGTGTGGTTGCTTTATATATATATATATATATATATATATGTAAATAAGGATTGTTATTAAAATAATTAAAAAGTGATTCATGGTACTTCCAGTTGGAATCACTCAGGTGTGCTACAACAAATTATGTGTCAGTACGTTTGTATCTGAACTCAGTCTATCTATCTCAGCTTATATATATATATATAAATATAATAAATAAGGCCATTGTTAATAACTCCATACCTTGCGTCTTATTCTTTGTTCGTTTTTTTTTTTTTTTTTTTAACTGTCTTTTAACTATGTGTATATAAATTATTGTTATCACGCCTAAGGGACTTGTCTGTGCGAGAGAGTGGAGCAAAGAATCAAGTACTATACATTCCGTTAGAATTACAGGGTTTGGCATATTTGATCATACAAAATATAAAATGTGTTAAAATGTCTATGATTAAGCATGCATGAGCGAGAGCAATACTATGATGGATAACTCCTAATAAGTACTCGTTCTATATATAACTAAGTTTTAAAGGTTATAAACTAACTACAGCTCAACTTAAAAATGAAAGACTTTTAGTTGTTCTTAAAAGGATAAATTTTTTACAATTCTTTAATTAATTGACTGTTCAACTAAATTAAACCAATTAAATGAAATTAAACTAAGGTAATTAAATTATTTAAAAAAAATAGTAAACAATCTACAAAAATGCTAAAACCAGTAATAAATAAGACTAAAAGAGCAAATTAATTTCTGCAGAATAGAAATCGAATAAATGAAATCTTGATTCAACTTTTTAACTCCAAGTGGAATTACTTTTCACAATTTGATGTGTAAATCACTATGATTTAGATTTCACGAAATAGAAAAATAAATCAAAAATTTTTTTCATGAAAATTTTTAACCTCCCAAAACACGGTTTTATATTTACATTTGGGATTATGAAACCAGAAAATTCTCTTTTATATTATTTTTAGGTTTAACCCTAATTTATTTATTTCAAAAATATATAAGAATGTTCATATTAGAAATCCTTATTAGTGATTATAGAGAATATAGCCAAGAGTTTTTATTTCCAAAATTTTTCTATAATAAATAAAATCAGAACTGAAAAGAAAAGGCAGAATTATACGTGAATGTTCTTACATCACGTATATAATCCCACACATATCGAATTGATGTAATGTTTCGCCCTTCCTTAATTCGTTGAATCAAGACAAAAAGGGTTTAGCCAAGTATGTTTTATCACATGAAGAACAAATAAAAAAAATAGTGAATAAATAGAATGAAACTTCCATTAAATCAAAATATGAAAATACCATACTTCAAGGAAAAATTATAGCTGAATCGACGAACAAATAAAATTGAAATCACTCCAAAAACTAAAACGTAATCTCTTAATTGTATTATTTTTACTCTCAAAAACTAAAACGTAATCTCTTAATTGTATTATTTTTACTCTCAAAAATTGGAAAAGAATTATATGGAAAAACGTGTGTATGACGACTGAAGAAAACATAGAACATATTGGCGACTCTGAAAAACTAGACCTAAAAATCTTGTGCATAATAGTCGTTGGCATCCGGATCGTTTGACTATGGTGTCTAGACACCAGTAAGGTTCAACTCCAGATTTTATTCCTCAACTTTTTCTGCCTTCTCTCTCTTTACTGCTGTCCAGACCAAGCGTCGGAGTGTCCAGATAGTAGTGACTTCATTCTCATCTTCCCCACTGCTAATTTCAATAATTTTGGTTTCTTTCCTACATTTTGAAAATAAAATACCATAAATAATAAAAAATAACTAAAAACTTTAAAATTAATTAAATAAATATATGATTCATCCCCTAAACTATGATCTGTAATTACACTTTTCAAGTGTAATTACATACTTACTCACCCTCCACCTAAGGTAATGAACAACTTTATTGTTAACACATCCGTTTTAATATTCGTATCTTTTCGTTGTTAATTTTTATTATCTTCTATATGAATATATTATGCTTTAAATACATATATATGTATACTAATATATAAAAAGAGAATCAATTATGATTTTTTTTTTTCGTTTTTTCGTTTTTTTGTTTTTGTTTTTGTCTTTTTTTTTTTTTTTTTTTTTTTTTTTTTTTTTTTTTGTGAAGCTCGTCTAAATTTTTGATTCCAGAAATACCTACCTTACTTTCTTAACTTCTCTTTAACTTTTCTTTTTAATTTCCTATCATATAATTAATTTATAGAATTAAAAATATTATTGGGTAAAAATAAAAGAAAAAATTTGAGAAAAAAAATTATTCTCGCAGACATAGTGTGTAATTTTGACCTAGTATATTATAAAACTAAAAATATCACATATTAATATAAACATATATTGGTATGCAATATATGTCTATAGAGATACATATTAATATGTACACATTGATATTATAGTTTTTTCAGTTTTCTCAAAAGTTTCAGTTATTTGAGTTCAAAATTTCTAATTTTTTGCGAACAAAAATGCTTAAAAATAGAACGTAATCAGGCAAAAAGAAAAATAGCTTTTTTTCGTAATTATTTTTATTTTTTTAAAGAAATATGCATAACATGTCTAAAAGTTATTAAAAGAAAAAACAAATTTTAGCGAAAAGAACTTACATAAAAGAAAAGGATAAGTAAAAAAAAAAGTCTATGTAAAATAAAAATATAATAAAGTTGTGTATGGAGATGTTGGAATATGATGTTTTAAAAATTACACAGCTTATTTGTATGGAAGTGAGCTATTTTTTTGGATATCTGGTGGTATTTTCGACACTACGACAATCAATACGTTTTAGTCGCGGATTGGTTTTTCTTGAGAATCGAACAAGAGTCTTTCTCAAAATTTTAAAATTAACTACTAAACTTAAATCATTACTCGTGTATTTATATCTATGCTACTATAACATGTATGAAAACATAAAAATTTTTAATTGGACAATAATACCCTTCATTTTTCTTATAAATCCATAAGTCTTTTTTATTCTAGAACTCCCATTCCCAGTTTAACACCTTCCATCTTTCCACAACCCCTCATCTTTTCAAGTTCTAATCAGGGATGGAACTAGGATTCTATGTTGGGGGCCGAAATATTAAAAAACTTATATTAGCTAATATAGACTACCGTGTGTCTCTTAATTTAATGATAACAAGTATAGTAAAATTCAATGCTAATCAATGCATAGATAATGAAATTGGTATTCTCTATAAACTTTACAAAATATTAACAAAAGAAAAGTTCAAAAATTATTCTTTCGTACATTTATCAAAATGGAACTCTCCGTTCTTTCAGGTCTCGAAAGTCTTCTATGATTGTGTCAGTACTAATTTTTTCTGCAATTTCCTTCTCAATGTACACAAGCAAAGAGGCTGTGAGAAAATCATCCTCCATTTTGTTGCGAAGCCTAGTTCTGACAATATTCATGGCAAAAAATGATCGTTCTGTAGGTGCAGTAGAAACTGGAAGAGTAAGCACAAGTACTACCACTTTATAAATAAGTTGGTAGGTTGTTGATCTGTTGGTCTTTACCAGCTATTGAGCCAATTCAGAAGTAGTTGACAAATTTTGTAGTCAGGATGTCGAACTACATTATGCTCATAATGGTGAAGTTCCATTCTCAATTGCATTTTCTCATGCTCTGTGAAGTCTTGTAGGTAAAACATGTCAACTAGCTGGCAAATATCATCCAATCTGAAGGATTTTGATACATCCTGAGGACTTAGAGCTGAGCTAAGAACAAGTAACTCCATTGCATGCTCACTAAATTGCCTATTTAATTCTTGTAATTGAGAATCTATTGCAGCAAAAAAGATATCCACTCAATAATGATGCTCAACTGTGAAGTCATCTTGTTGATGACGAGCTTGACCTCTTCTACCAATATATCGAGCACTCATATCAGGGACATCTATATTATGTGCCTCACAAAATGATTTCACATTGGTAAGTAACTCATCCCATTTGTCATCTCTGAAGCTTTGAATAAGTGCTTTAGTAGATGAAACAAGTTGCATGGCATTCAAAATGTCTTGAGATTTGCACTGCAAAGCTTGACAAAGTAAATCAGTGATTTCCAAAATTGCTTTCATAAGATGCAATATGAAAACAAATTCATATGAAGTCAATGCTTCATAAGATGAGTCTGCATCTCCTCGTTAGGAAGAAGTAGTTTCTTCATTAACGATGTTAAGTAGAACTGTACATGTTGCACTAAACATCTTTATCAAACTAGAAACTGACTTCAAGTGAGAACTCCAACGAGTATCTCCAGCTCGTTGTAAGGTGCCAATTTGATTAAGTCCCCGACCACTCTCGAGCTCATCAATGGAAAGCATATGTGCTATGTCAGCAGCTTGAGCAGCTTTCAATCCATCATTACGCTTGCAGGAGGCACCAACAATATTTACAATAGAAGTGAGTTTACTGAAAAATTGATGAATTGGGATAACTTCTTTTGATGCTTCCACTAATGCCAATTGCAAGCGATGTGCAAAACAATGAATATAATAAGCATATGGACAATCATTCAATATAAGAGCTTGCAATCCATGAAACTCACCTCGCATGTTACTTGCTCCATCATATCCTTGCCCTCGAATATTTTGAATGTCTAGATTGTTATAAGACAATAGAGAATATATCCCATTTTTTAGGGTTAATGCTGCAGTGTCAGACACATGAATAAGCCCAAAGAAACGCTCTCGGACATAACCAGCTTTATCAACGAACCTCAAAATTATAGCCATTTGCTTTTTCTTTGACTCATCACGAGCTTCATCAATAATTAGACAAAATTTTGCATCGCCAATCTCTTCGCGAATTACCTTCTGCACCTTTGCTGAAAAAACATGCAAAATTTCTTTCTAGATCTTTGGTGATGTGTAAGAAGCATTCTTGGGAGCTTTTTCTAATACTTTAGAGACCTTTTCATTGTATGAACTCAACAACTCCAACATTTCAAGAAAATTTCCACGATTGACTGAACCAAAACTTTCCTCGCGACCTCTAAAAGCACAACCTTGAAAAGCAAGCAATCAGACTGCATCAATTGAGACCTTCAATCGAAGTCGATTGTTTATAATTTCTTCAGAATTGAAATTATCAATCACCTTTTATATATGTTGAGGTTGATTCATTAGGTCTTCACATGACCGTTCGGCAACTTTATGAAGAGAGTTGGGATCTTTTCCCACATGATTTAGAAAAGCACAATTTTTTCCATTCCTAACTTTCTTCCAACTCTTAAATCCATTAACAATAAATGCATTTTGCCCTGGATATCCAGATCCACATGGCTTACTGAACAGAAAGCATGGCAAACAAAAAGCTGCATCTTTCTCGGGTGAATGTTCCAGCCATGAAGGAAATAGCTTGAACCACGAAGGTTGAAAGCTATGAGGATGAGTTGTTGGTCCAGATTTTGGATACTTTGAAAGTATAGGTTGGTATGGACCAACCTTAATATAAGCTCGTCGAATTTCATCACGCTGATTGACATGATAATCTTCTATTTGTGGATGTAATCCAGGATCACGCTCCAATGAACTATTTTCAATTTCTTTGATTTCAGTTCTTTGAGATTTTGTACGTGAATTCTCAAAGACCGGAATTTCAATGTTAAAGGCTGGCAATTGTGCATCGCCAACATCGGCTTCTGAACAATTTCTACCATTTCTTTTGAAAAATCTATCTATTGTAGATGGCTTCCCCATTTACTATATATAATCTACAAATCAAATTGAAAGATTTTTTGTCTCAGTAGCAATTTATTATATAACCTAAAATCAAATAATAAGAATTTTTTATATCATTATCATTCACAAACATATAAAATGTGCATGAATCATTTCCCAAATATCTCAAAATTTTCATCCAATGCATACAATATATTCATATGAATCATATCCTAACTTATTAATGTCTCTAAATGGTTAAGAAGTATTCCAAATAAAGACAAGAAGAATTTACAGCAGAAACTTACAGGCTCTTCTAATGTTATTAACAATTGTCCAACTGTCTAACAATAGCTCAATCAATATATTTCTGCAACTGAAAAAGTGAATTTTGAGATAAATATTTGTCTATATATATACAAATTGTAATAAGTAAAAAGTCCTAAAGATGATATAATATGGGTAATTAGTTATTTTATTATTATTATTTTTTTTAACAGCAAGGCAAAAAATAAAAACAAAAACAACTTGCCTAACAGCACTAAAGGCATAGAAAAAGATATCACGGTACACTTGACCTAAAATGTTTCTGTACAATATTTGTGACTAAATTGACATCAACATGAAGGCATTCAATTATTGAATCTTCTCTCTAAAACTTGAAAATTGACTTTTAAAGGCTTTAGCAATTAAAATCAATTTTCAAGATTTAGGGGGGAGATTAAATAATTTTCATAGGTGCTCCTTCATCTTAAGATTATGAATGTAACCATAAATAAAAACCCACCTGGTTGTGAAAGATTATGCAGTGGAGCACGTGCAGCAGCTGAAGGAGCTGACATGAGTCTTTCTGCAAGAATGTTATAGTAGCATCACTGTCTCAATTTTATAACTTCATGGTGGCACAAAAACAAGTAGATAACAAAGGTTAAAGAATGAAAACTTCCCCATGCATCATCTGTTTTTCCCCCTATTTTCTTTTTTCTTGTTTTGTTTATTTATTTTATTTTATTTTATTTGGTTGGGGGGTAGTAGGTTAGATTAGTGTTAAATGATAGAATCTCTCGATTTCTTCTAACAAATTCCATGTCATTACAACTACAAGACTAGTTTTAGACACTGGTTACAAGTTTATCAATCCCCTAGGCATACAGCCTATCCAATGGAGTTTGCATAATAAAATATTTAAACATTTTAGCAGGAAGACCTTAAACCAAGGTCAACTCCTTCAGCTGCTACCGAAGTGGTTACTGGAAGCAATTGCAATAACATCAATATGCAGATTGCAGAGTGAATAAGAGATGTGGAAGAAGAGCCCTTTTTAAGGCTGAATTTTTTAGGATTTTGTGGCCAAAAGCTTGGAAAAAATATGCCAAAATCTTAGTGTCTATATAAAAGGAGCATGAAGCTTTTGGAATGGAAGAAAAGCATTTTTAACTATATAGGGAATGCTCCACATGCTGCAAAGTGCAGACAATACCTCATCAAAATTGGCCCTTGTTAGTTGCTTTTCGAGTCTCCTTCTTTTTTTCGTCTCCTTCAATCTAAAGCTTCTGTGTACTTGTGTTATAAAAGAATATATTCAGCTTATATGTGGAGATGAAAAAGTAAAAAAAAAAAAAGAAAGTTAGAAATTTTAACCTAAAGTCAGAAGCTTTACCCTATAGGTATGGACTCTTAGTTTTTATCTTATACACGGTGAGTAAATTGTTAGCACACAATGAAAAAGTTAAAAAATAAAAAAAGAACAACTCCATACAACAGGCTATTGTTTTAAAGGTAATGCAAGCTATTGTTTTTCATTACCTTATATGTACTACGTCTTCTGTTTCTTTGCAGGAACCAGTTTAGCTGCAAAATTTTTGAGAGCAAATAGAGTTATACTTTCCAAAGTGCAATAAGTGAGATTCTTAAACAAAAAAAAAAATGAGAAGGCCAGAGGGGGCCACCATATCATATTTATTTTATTTATATACATAAAATATATAATAGATATAAGCTTTCTACCAAATAGAGGGGGGGCCATGGCCCCCTACTGCCAAAGTTTGCTTCCATCATTGGTTCTAATTGATCTCCACTACATTTTGTTTTATTTTTTTTTCATAAATCCTTAAATTATTTTAAAACATAATGAGCAACAAAAAAAGCTAACATTAAAAAAAAAGGTTAGAAAAAATTCAACTAGAATGAAAAATTATTCTTCGTTTCAATTCCCCATCTTTGTCACACAAACTCACTCCAGCCATCACTCTGTATGCGAAGAACTTTTCATTTCTTTTCCTCTTCTCTGTAAACTTGAAACTATCTCTATTGTTTCTTTAATCGAAATATTGAAAGAGAGAAACATTGAGAAACTGTGATCTATGAAAGAAAAAAAAGCGTGGACAGATTTCGTTCCGTGAAGGCAACGAGGTAATACGATAAACCTATTTTAGATATATACATATATGTGCTACTATGTATATACATATATCACATATGTGCTTGTATACGTACTCCTGTGTGTTTATATATGCACTACATGTATATACAGATAATCATCTATATATATTAATAACACAGTGATCCAGGAATATAGCAGATAATCCAAGCTCAAGTCCAGAAAGTTGTTTGGGACTAGAGGCGGACGCACGTGGTGTCAAGAGTAAACGATCGCCTACACTGAAATTTAAATAATTAATGTAATTTAAGGTGTTTTGATATCATGCTCGGTGGTGGTGTAGTGGGCTAGTTTGCAGTCAATGGATTTTCCTTGCTGTAAGGTTGAGAGTTCACGTTTTTCCTGCCCCTGCTAGCTTTATTTTTTCCTCCCTACCGGTTCTTTTATTTTTATTTTCTTCTCCCCACTATTTCTTTTATGTTTATTATTATTATTATTGGCAAATAATAAGAGTAACTTACTTTTATATTTTTTTTATAAGAAATATTTAATATTAATGTATAATATTTTGTATTTTATCAAATTTTATATATTAATTTAAAATTTAAAAATTTACTTATAATTTACGCCTACGCTGACCTAAATTTCTAGGTCCGCCACTGTCTAGAACACCAGTGTGGTGCCTGGCAAAGGGTTTCCGATGGTTAAGTTAGCAAGAGAGTTTGAGAAAGTATTTTGGTAGTGTAACAGTAAGGGGAAATAGTGTGCATACCATCTACTTGAAAGGATGGTGTATACATAAAGGTATTTAACCTATATGGGTAGGATGCATGTGAGTCTCATGCAATTATGGTTCCCTTTTAATCATATTGTGCCACGTGTATTTGTAGATCCCAAGATGATTCTCATAATTAATTATCAAAACCGTTATATAGCAAGCAGTATTCTAACAGGCAAGAATCACGGAATATGCCAGAATATGGTTATGCATGCCGTTATGATGTAAGTAACCTTGTCTTTCACATATTGATCGGCCAGCCCGACTAAGGTCATCAACGATCCGTCAGATGGACTGGGTCATGGTCGATCGGACAACTATGATTGGTTGGGTGCACCCTATCAGATGCCCCCGATTCCCTCAGTCACCGAAGAGGGCCGAGTGGAATTCAAAGATTATCTCTTGAACTAGGCCTCAATCAGGCACAAGTCATCAGATGCCCTCGAGCGATTGGTCGGATGAGGTGTTGAGGAAATCTAACAGTTGTAATGTCCTGGGAACGTGCGCGCATTAAGTACTTATTCGGCACTGCAGATGGGATGGTACGATGAAAAGACACGGCTGTTTCGCCACTCGTCACGTAGCGATATGCGGTAACATTAAACCTGTAGCAATATAATAATTACCGTTGGATGAATTTTTCCCGCTTTGATCTCATCTGTCAATTTTAAAATAGGCTAGGTGAAGAGTCCCATCTTTTGGCTTATAAATATTGAAGACAAAGCCCGTATCTCTCTTTTACGCGATCCTGATATTGCTACTATTACACTCACTATTGCTCTTGCATTCAAGGATACTTTGTGTTGGAAACCCTCGATCCATTGCTATTTTTTTGTGTGTCTACTAAGGGTTACTTCTTGCCTTCTCGACTTTTTCTTCCCTCTGTCCTCTTTTTTGTCTGATTTCTTTAATTATTTTCGACTTCTTACTCTTATTGTTTGGGATTTATCTTCATTTGTCTTGCTTCCGTGGTTTTCTCATGCTTATGTTTTGGTTGTTGGTCCATTATGCCTATTTTCATGATAGAAACTGTAAGCTCCCAAACCTACTACGATTTATAAGAAACCCTAAGTATATTAAGTCTTTAGTTAGTAGATTGATTTTCTTGTCGTACTCCTTTCATTTATCTCAGTTGTTTACGCTTAATACAATGAGTAACTTGGGGAAATTTCACTTGATCGACGAAGAGAGCTCCGATGAAGACAAACTGGTTTTCCATCGACGAAGGGCTCCCAATGCCCCCGACACTAGTGGTCGATAAATAGATGACTTCAAGCACATTGTAGATGCATTCGAGACCGAAGTTAGAGAGAAAGGCCACCAAGTGACCATGGGCCACCGAACGACCACCTAGGACGATTGGGATATCCTACTCGAGGCCAAAAGGATCCAATCAACAATCACTACCGACTGAGTCTCAAAAATCATACCTGAGTTTCAATTCCCATCAAACCTCACTTACTGAATTCCTAGAGATAACGACTTAGCATGTTATTCGTGGGACGGTAAAATAGCCATGTATGAGGCTGCGCTTGTTAGAGGTCTTTGGTTTCCCTTATCAAAGCTGATTCGATAAGTACTTTCACACCTGTGACTTGGCCTTGGGCAAATCGTGCCGAATAATTGGAGGATACTAATCAGCTATGCTGTATTCTGGGCTACCTCCGCAAGCTACAGCTTGACAGCCAGTGAGTTTCCTCCACTGTTATAAAGTTATTGAGAAGGGGTCGGGCTGGAGGTACTTCTCAGCCAGAAGGCTTGAGTTCAACTTCATCACCAATCTTCCCACTTTGAATAAAGTGTGGAAAGATAAATATTCCTTCATCTCGAGCACCACATAGGAGTTCTAAGATTGGGAGACTGATCAAGACAGAGCTATTCGAGTTCCTCATGTCTGGGCCAGCTAACACTTAGGGGTATGAATAGGTTCCTTTAGGTTTTTTATCAACAAACTTTTCTAAGTCTTCATAAATTGTTGAGTCTAACTATGCTTTACTATTAACATTCCTCAGCTCGAAAGGCTTCTATCTTATTTCCTGAGGAGAAGGCACGTCTTCACGAAGCTAAGAAGAGTAAAGTTTGAGACATAAAAGTAAAGTTCAAGACATAAAACTCCTTTTTTCGATCAAAAATTTAAGCCTTTACCTACTTGGTCCTAAAGCCACAACCGAAGCCCTCGCCACTAAACGTGGGTAGAGTGAGTTTTATTTTAAATTATAGTTCTAAAAATTGGTCTTACATACTGACTCTTCTCACTCTTTTTTTTTATTCTTTATTTTTTATTTTTTTGAAAATAAATAATGCTGAGCCCGAGGTGTCTGATCGATTGGAAGGACCAACTGAGGAACTTGATCAAGTAAACATGCCAAAGGTCTTTAATTTGATTTTCTTAGATCAGGCAAAAAAAGGCTTGCCAAAGGAGCCTACTCCAATGAAGGCCCGAACAAGTAAGGCCAAGGCGACTGAGGGTCAACTTATGATCACTCCCCCTTCAGAACAACAAAAGGCTGCCCCCGTCATAGCTCAAGAAAAAGATGTCGTCTCCTCACCCCAGGCCGTGGCCAGCAGATTCGGGTCCTCAACTGGTGCATCTCCTTGTCAATATCTTCTTTTCAGCAGTGAGTCATGCTAGTAGAAGGTGACGGGGATGATGGCAAACAATGACATGTTCTCGTTTCGAGGCACAAAAGCACGAGGATGGCATTTGACCTAAACTATAACATTTTCAAGGTAAGATTAGCTCATTCTTCCCTCATTTTTTTTTTATTTTTTACTGACCCTTTCTCTTCTGTTTTCTTTTCAGACCATGGTCAGATCATACGCCATTTTCAGCAGATTGGCAAACACATAGAAAGCTCTTCACGATGAACGCTAAGTGATGAAAAAGGTGCTAATTGACTTGGATGCAACAAAAGACAATGTTGCAATCACCCAGGCAAAAAAAGAGGAAGTCCTTAGGCTAGAATGGAGAACAAACGAAGAAAACAAGGGCCTAAAGCGAGTCTCTTCAAGGAGCTCAAAGCGACAAAAGCTTCAAAGGTAGTCCTCGAACGTAAAATCGAGGAACTGACCCACAAAAAAGAAATACTCTCTAAAGAGCTCAAGATTTTTATGGATACGTCAATTGCAAACTTCAAGAACACAGACGACTACCAAGCTATTCTTATGCTCGTGTTCTTGAAAGGTTTTGAACACTATTAAGGGAAATGCACTGCTGCTTTTCCAAATATCGGTTTCTCCAACATCAAGGCTGGGTGGTCGACCACGAAGAATGATAACCAAGAAGGGAGTGACGAGGAAACAGACGCTGAAAACCAAATGAAGAACTAATAGAGGCTCAAGGTTCTGAACATATTGTGACTAAGGATGCCAACCTCGAAAGAACTGAAGGTGTTTGGGAAGACATAAATGAAGAGAATGTTCAGCAAGAAACTTGAGCCTTCCACGTTTTTATTTTTGCTTTTTTGTCTCTATCCCTCCTTCTTTATTATGTATCCCCAACTCATCAACTTGGAACTTTGAAAGTTTCCTATAATGTCGTGTAACATCTTTACTATAATGCTATATTACATTTTTAATGTGTTTTTGTGCCAAGTTGAGATGTTCTATAATTATGGTGTTAATGCTTACTTGTGCAGCCATCCTTACTTTCTTACTATTGCATTCTTTTTTATGACACGGCTTAAGCTTAGTAAATTAGCACGTTTCATAATGAAACTGTTTTTGTGCCATGCAGCTTTATTATGCACAACGCTAGTTTTGCATTTCACCCGTCATCTTCACTTTGCTCATGCAGGTGATTGGCTTCATAACTCCACACTGCTCGACCATGTGAACTAAAAGGATCTTAACTCTTATTGGTCACATGAACTGAGTATGTAGACTTGCCTCTGCTAACATTGGCCTTGTGAGCCACCTTCACGCCGTTCATCCACAGAGCTAAATAGTATCTTTTCTCTGCTCGGTCTCGTGAACCGAGTAGGTAAATTTACCTATATTAGGTAATGACCTCGTGAGAGCCACCTTCACGCCATTCAGCCACGTAAGCCGAACGAGATTGTTGTAGAGCATTTGTGGTGCAAATAATCATAAAGTCTATCACTTGTAGAGTGAATCCATCCTCGAACCATCCATTGTGATAAAATCATTAACTGTAAATGCTTGCCAAAACATGAATTTTATTAATAATCAAATAAAATTACAAGAAGTAACTTTTTATACATAATATTTTCTGAGATGTTCTGCATGCTAGGGTTGAGGTAACTCTTTGCCCCCAAGTGTCTTAAGTCTGCATGTTCTTTCTCTTGTGAAGCCCATTATTTCATATGGTCCTTTCCCGTTTGGCCCCAACTTCTTTTCCTACGAATTGTCGCATTCTTTATTGATAAGAAGTCATTCTGATGGTAGCTTAGAGTCTTCATTCCTCTAGTAAATCTACTTCTTCGTTCATCATTACCTCGTTCTGTTCTAGATTGAAGTTCTGCGTTTTAGGACTGAGAAGCCTGATCTTGACAGAGATACCAACCTTTGCTCCATATGCAAGAGGGATAGAAGTTTGTCCAGTGGCCACTCGTTTGGTCGTCTGATAAGCCCATAGAATAGTTAGAAGTTTGTTTGCTCAAAAACCTTTTTTGCCTTGTCTAATTTTGTTTTGATAATTTTGAGGAAGGATTGGTTGGTGACTTCAACTTAGCCATTGGCCTGAGGGTGTTCTAAGGATGAATAATGGTGATTGATTCCTAGCTCTTCGCACAGCCTATTGAACTGTCCTGCCCTCAAATTGCTTGCCATTATCCGTGATGACCATCTTTGGGATGCCAAAGCGACAGACAATGTTTTGCCACAGGAACTTTCTTATGTTCTACTCTGTGATACTTAGGAGTGCTTTAGCTTCTGCTCACTTTGTGAAATAGTCAATGATCACCATAACGAATTTTCTTTGTCTTTTTCCCAATGGGAATGGCTCAATAATATCAATCCCCCATTGCGCAAATGGCCAGGGGCTCTGAATCGGCGTCAGCTCCTAAGTCGGTTACCTTGGGACATTAGAAGATCTTTGGCACTTGTCACACTTTTTTACAAATTCCCAAGTGTACATCTCTATGGTCAACCAATAGTAACCTGCCGTCAAGATTTTTCCAATCAAAGCTATGCTCCCCGAATGATTTCTATAAACATCTTCATGGATTTCCCTCATTATATACTCTGTCACGCCCCGGATTTTCATAACCCGAATGTCAGAGGGTGACTTGAGATTTATTTGTTGGGTATAAAAATAAAATGATAATAACACTCTGTCACACCCCAAAATTTTTTTTTCTCCAAACTGAGGTTGACCCGCAAGAAAAATTTAAGATATTCTAAATCCCTTGTTTATCCCAAACAATATTTATAAGTCATTAGAATGAATCATTTGATGGGATTTCAACTACAGGGCATAAAATAAAGATAGAGAAAAATATTACAGAACCATCTAAGCGTCCCAACCACACGATTAACATTACATACCAAATAAAGCAAATTTGGTCTAAACTTAATAATTATAATTATTCAACAATTATTATTACAGACCACAAAAATAAAGTCTTCCAGCTCTGTGCAGGAAAGAAAAAGAAATAGATAACTCTTCTGATGGAATATTTAAGAGAAATTAATCTCTTTCAAGCTCATCTTCAGTATCCCTGTGCTTAATATCCTGAAAAAAAATATTCCCACAAGGGGTGAGCTACTAAAGCCCAATAATCAGAATCTCCTAGGTGCTTATATACAGTGGTTGTAATGCTACATTGTATTAAGTGACCCACTACAGTGAATGTGTTTAGGTGGTATACTGTTTATGCAACAATTAATTCAATAGATCTCAACTGAATAATATAAATTATACTTACAACGGTTTGATGAAACCGTCACCGTAACTATTATTTTACTTACATGTAAAAATAGTTAAATATTGATGTGTGTACCACAATGAAGTCTGTGTCGCAATGGTAGGGATCTCAGATTTAGATCTTCAAGGTCTCAGGATCAAACCCTGCATTTGCAAGAGGCTATTTTTACGACTCGAACCCGTAACCTCAAGTCACACGGAGACAACTCTCACCGTTGCGCCAAGGCTCCTCTTCATTAGTATGTATTATTCTATTATCAAATAATGTAAGAACCCATAATTTTAAAAAAATATATATACTTTATTTTATTCAAATTTTATTATTTAAATTTTATTTTGTTTATTTAATCGGTTGTGTGTGTGTGTGAGAGTGGGAGGAAGAGTTAGGACAAGAAGTTATTGTCATAAGAGAGGCCAAACGGTTACAGCTAGGAATTTGTGGTTTAAAGGTGTATTGATGGGTAAGTTATGGTGATACATGTGACGGAAGGGAAAGATGAAACTTTTTTTTTTTTTTACATAAACCACTCTTCTTCATCTCCCATCATCTTCTACACATACAAAACCTGCACCAGAGAGTTTTCTACTTCCCGCTATTCTTCTACTTTGGTTTCAAAAGTTCCAACAAGAGGAGGTTGGTACAATCATACCTATTAAGAGAGATCGGTGTAAGACAAACGAAGTCTTGAGTTAAGTTCGAAAGAAGGGATTGCCAAAATCACTCTAGAGGGCAACTTGAGTTGGTGTTTTATTTGGAGTTCTTTTTATATACTTTGCCGACGTATATAATTCGAGGTAGGTGGGATTATGTTTATTTGATATAATTTTTCTTATCATGTCATGTATATATATGTGTGTGTGCAAGATATGAAAAACTTGTTCTATGAATTGATTCTTGATTATGTGGAATTCTGGAACTTTCACACTGAAATGGATACACTGTTTTCCCAAAAAAATAATACTTAGAAATTGATTTAATTCATGAAAATTTTATATGTTAAATTAGACATATATACGAGTTTCCTGTAAAAATTTCATAATTTTTGAATTTTAAATGAATTTATTAAAAATAGTCAAACTTGACTGATTGGTTGGGATTTACCTGGATCAGCACACTATTTTTATATGAAATTTATACTTAGAGGTCGAATTAATTTTTGATATTTTTATATATGGGAGTACATATCCAAACTAGTATCCAGTAAAATTTTCATATTTTTATGAGTTAAAATAGATTTTATAAAAATCATGAAATTTGACTGTTTGTTTTAAATTTCTGTGCTGATAGGAGTTTGATGTTTGGTATAAAAATGATACCTAGAGATTTAATTAATTTCTAAACATTTTATATATGAAACTAGACATATTAGGGATTCTACAGTAAATTTTTTATAAATTTTTGAGTAATAATTTATTTTATAAAAATATTGAAACTTGGCTGTTTGGTTTACATTGCTGTACTGACAATAGTCAGATAATTGGTATAAAAGGTATAAATAAAAGTTGATATAATTTTTGAAATTTTTATATGTTAAACTAGATATATGAATGAGCTTTCTGTAAAAATTTCAAAATTTTTTGATTTAAAATGAATTTTATAAAAAACGTGAAAGTGAGCTGTTCTGTATGGTTCTAGCAGAAATACCCATTTAGTATTTTTAAATTTTGTATTTTATGGTTTTATGAAAAAAATTTTAAATCTTATTTTCATGAAACTGGACTTAATTATAAGTATTTTAGGCTTTTGAATTAGTATAAAATATTTTATTTTCTATTTTTCATGAATTATCAAAATTTATGTCTTGAATTCTTCTTGGTCATGGCATGCTTGATATAAAATTTTATTTACCAAGCTAGCTGAATATGGTTGTATGATATTTTATTTGATAAATCTTGATTGAGAATATTTTATGGAAGGGCAACATGAAACTTAGGCCCGAAACACATTCATACTTCATAAAACTTATAAAGTAAAGAGGAGAACACAAAAAAAAATCAAATTAGGAAGAACTTTTGTGTATGTTGTGCTGTTAATTAAAAGAATTACTTGAGATTTGATTTTTGGGATATTGGGGTCATTAAGGGTATTAGAAAGAGTGAGTTCTATTGCCCAAGGGTTGAAAGCCCCAAGACCTGCGCAGGGTGGTTAGCATAACCAGTAGGGTAGAAACTTACGAAATGTACATACGGCTTATTCTAGCGTATATTTAGTACCGGAACTACGGGACCGGTTTGTCTACTAAGGCAAATGAGTACATTTAGGACTGCGGGATCAATTGTATCCCATGATTGAGGTCTGGGGATGTGATGAGTACATATGGGACTGCGGGACTAATTGTACCCCATGATTGAGATTTGGGGATGTGATGAGTACATCTAGGACTGCGGGACTAATTGTATCCCACGACTTAGGCCTGGGGATTTATTTTAGGTTTAGTTCTGATGCTACAGACTAAACTTGCAAAGTACTTGACCTATAGTATGATATTGATGTGTGGTGATGTGAATGATGTGATATGATTTATTTTTAGCATGAGACTGCGGGATCATGGCTAAGTAACTTTATAATTTGAATGTTATGACTGAATATGGATATTTTGAAAATTATAAGATTTTAAATTTTATTCTTATTAATTAGTGTTAATCGTTTTGCATGGTTAAGAAATTATATTTTATAAACACTTTCTGAGCACACGTGAAATTTAGTGCTCACCACCTATTACAGTCGGTAATGCAGGGGTTGATGCTCGTGATGGACCAGTGGATTAGCTTATTTTATTTTGCATTCCAATAGTTAAATTTTAATGTAATGGAGTTTTGATTTGGGCCCATATTTGTGGCATAGTTTTATAACCCATTTTTAGGGCGTTTTATAGTTATTTTGAATAATTCAAGAAATTGAATAATACTTATTTTAATTAGCATTTGTTCTGATATGATACATTTTTCATGTTTTGATATTTATTTTTGGGTTTCGTTCCCACGTCCCCGATCGTGGATCTCGGGACGTGACAAATAATATTAAAACATCTTTACCTACCTAACAGTCATGTATATAATAAAATGTGTTCTTAACTTTAAGTGACAGAATTGTATTGCTTAAATTGTATTCTCTACAATTTTGTAAATAGGGTCTGTTCTTCCATTGCAAATAATACAATACACAATACAATATATAAATGAACATTTTTTTTTCACTTCCATTATTACTCTTCTTTAATAACTTCGTTTACGTGCGTATGAGTAATCATTGAATCACAAGATTCAACCCCACTGCGTTGATTGCATTTTGTTGGATATATCATTTATATGTGTTTATCTATAGCAGCTGGTCAAGGTCAAGGTTGTTGAGGGATTGCTTTTCAATTACCGTTGTTGTACCTCCATCAAATTAAGTGGAGGTGTTATAATCATTCTAGTGTTAATGCAGCAATTCAGGAATATATTTGGAAGAGAATAACCTATCCATTATAAAATTAAATATTAAAAAATTAACTAATTAATATATAAATACCAAAAAAAAACTTCTTCGCAGTTGTGTTGGTAATTTCTTTGCAATTGTTCTAAGATTGCGCATGCATAACAAATTTCATGGGAAACGAGACTCACTGTCTTTGACGATGACCAAATTCAATTGTTTAAAATTTGAATTTACAATTTTGCTACATTTCGTAATTTTTAATTTAAAAATTTTAGAATAAAAGTCGAGAATTAAGTAACGTCAATTTTATTTTGATTAGGGGTGGCAAAATTGACCCAAACCCATCAACCCACCCAATTAAACCTATAATAAATGAGTTTGGGTCTTATTATTTTATTAATTAGGTTGTAATTGGGTAACTTATAAAATATCCATTTATAAACGGGTACAAATGGGTTATGAAACGGGACCCGTTAAAACACCTATTTAAGTTAAAAAAATTAGTTTAACCCCCTCTCTCTTTACACTGTTCTCTCTCTCTAGCAATATCTACAATAAATATATAATATATACATTACATATATATGATACGTGTATATATATATTCAGCGTATACAATAAATGTATAATATATACATTATATATAATTTATTTATTCTTCCATTCTCTGTTTCTATTCTCCTCCATACTCAATACAAATAACACGTGCTCATACATGCATACACACCTACACACACATGCGCACGTACACGCACAAACACGCGCGCACGCGCGCGCTCACACATACACACGCGCGTGCACACACGCGCGTGCACACATACACACATACACGCCTACACACACGCGCGCGCATGCACATACACAAGCATACATGCCTACACACATGCGCGTGCACACATACACACGCGCACGCGTGCACACATACATACATGCCTACGCACACGCGTGTGTGCGCACACGCATACATGCCTACATGTGCGCGCTCGCGCACATACATGCATACATGCCTACATACGCGCGCGCGCGCGCACACACGCATACATACCTACACGCACGCACGTGCAAACACATGCATACACGCCTACGCGTGCGCGCACACGAGGGCACACATGCACACGTGCGTGTGGGCGCGCACACGCACACACACATGAGCTCGTGCGCACACACGTACACACACGAACACCTGCACACACACGCACACATGCACATACACATGCACACGCGCACACACACACATGCACACACTCCCCCACACGCATACGTGCGCGCATGCGCGCAAAGAGAGAGAGAGTTGTTTATTTAAAATTGAATAAAAAATAAATCGGTTCGTACAAATTTGAAATTAACTGAAAATGTAAATATAATATATAATATTATATAATATGTATAATTTTATATTAATTAAAATAAATAATGATGTATTTATATATATACACATTAATTGAAATAAATTTTTAATTTTTTTTTAAAAATAAGTTGGGTCATAAGTAAATGGATTAGATATGGGTTCATGGGTTTGATATAACCCATGTTCAACCGCCCATATCTAACCCGTTTTTTAAATGGGTGGATTTGGATTGCACCCATTTAATCTCCAACCCATTTAAACCCATCACTAACCCGCCCAACCCGCCCATTTTGCCACCCCTAATTTTGATTAAGATTCTTTTGTATCTAGTAGAAGTGTCAAATTTTGATTAAAAAAAGCGTAACATAATTTTGAATTATTAGATATTTGATGCGTATTTTTTGAAAAGTGTAAAAATTAGTAAAAATTAGAGAAAATTAAAAAACTTTGGTAAAAATTAAAAAAATTAGAAATTTTTAGTACTAAGAAAGTTAGAAAAAATAGCGGAAAGTTAAATACTTTTGACCAAATTTAATACTCTAAATGCAAACTTTAAATATTGTATTTTTCTTTTGTATTTTCCTTACGAGAATAACAAATCAAACACCCAAAAAATAAATAAATAAAAATAAATTTTTTGCAAAACGTCTTATACAAAAAAAAAATGTTCTTCAATGTAAACGGAGTCTCGATGTAAAACATTTTTGAGAAAAATACTTTTATTCAAGTTTCCAAAAAAAAAATATTTTTTTAAAATATAGGTAAAAATATTTTCTCAAAAGTATTTTTGTATTAAAATAGGCCAGCTTAATTGACATATTTGAAGTTTGAAAAAATATTTTAGAACCAGTTAATTAAGAAACTGAGAACCTCAAGTATTATTTTGTAAATTATACTTACTTTTTCTCAACATTTGGCTTACACCACGATATTTGAAAATTACACTTGCTTCTCTTATTTTAAAATGTTATTATCATTGCCCCCGTTTCGATAAAATTAATCGTTAAAACTTAATATAAAATATCAAAATAATCAAAATTTAGGTATTTTTCCTATTTAATACCTCCTTCTTTCACATTTTTGTCAGTTTGGAATTCTAGCAAAAATAGAAAACAATTAATGTCGAAAAGGTGAAAGTATAATTACTCAAATGCTTATAGAAGATGGAGTAATTTACCTTTTTATTTATCACATTCTCTATATTTCCTGGACAAATTTGAAGTTACAACTTAATGAAATAAATATGTAATTTTTAAACATTAAGAAAAAAAATAAAAACCATTTAAGATGCTTGATTTGTAATAAAATGACTCAAGCTTTTAAGGCGGTCATTAATAGTTAAAAAAAAATTACGGCACTCCTATCATTTGGGACGGAGCTTGGGAGAGGTGGTTGGGGGGTTGAGTGCGGCCATGGCGACCCTTTAAGTTTTGGAAAATACTATTTGTGTGTATGAATTTTTGACTAAAAAAAATTATACTTTAGTTCGACCCCTTAAAATTTTTAAAAATAATTAAATTTAATCAGCAAACACTACATGAAGTATACATAAAATTTTAAGTTAAAAAAATTTACTTAAAAATTTTGATTATGGACCTATGTTTCTAAAATTTAATTATTTTTTCTTAATTATTATATAAAATCCAAGAATTAAATAGTCAATTGACTATACCATTTGTACATATATATTAATTTATTTTTATTTACTCTATATAATTTATAATATCAATTAAAATTTTTTTGGCCCCCGATTCAAAATCCTAACTTCGTCTTCAATAAGGAGAGGGACGAAATTTCTACCACTAATATCTAAAAGCTTGAATTAAGTAGCTATCTATAGACATAAAATATACAACCAAAAATAAGTGTTGTACAACTCATCCATGGTTAACTATGAAATTTCCTTAATAGCTACAAATTAGATATGAAGTTCCACCCCCTCCCCCCCTTTTTTTCCTTTCTTTTTTTCTTTTTGTGTGTGAATTCATGATTTTTAGTCCAATATTGTTAGATTGAAAAAAAAACAATAAATTTGTATTTAGATTAAGAATTTGATTAAAAAATTATCATGAGAAAAAAAAAGTAAAATAATAAAATTTCAAAATTACTAATCTTATTTAACTTATGGGAAGAAATAAAAGAGAAAATGTATGAAAATTAAGAAATTAACAAAAATCATTTATTAATGAAAATCTTTTATTTTTTTAAATTTTCTAACCATTCTAATAAGCACATGCTTCTAAGATTTTACTTTTCCTTTTATTTTCCATTTCCTTTTCAGATTAGCTGTATGAAGACGTACTCTTTCTTCTTCACTGGACCATGCACCCAGCTAGTTGTCCTTCTTTCCACGTTATCAATAAGTTGAAAACGAAAGAGCTGTCTCCCTCTGTTTTCACTGGGCCAACCAACATACCACCCAAAAAGTTACGTACAGCGGCTGCCTATCTATCTATCCATGTGAACAAGTCTATAATAACGAACTAAGTTTTCTTTTTTTTTTTTTTATGCCAAACTTTTATTATGACCATCCGATGACTTAAACAACATCTTGACCTTTCACTTAATATAAAAATAATAATAATAATAAAGGCTTTAGATGATAAGGAGATAAGTTAATTTCGACCAGATAATGGTAAATATGGTCACAAATACTAGTAATTTTGATCAATTTTAATGATAAGTAGGTGATATTGGTTGTTAACAAAGTTAAAAATAAATAAATAAAAGAATTATATTTGATCACTTGCGGCTATGCTTGGTGCTAATATTAATACATTGATGAGTTTATTGCACTAAATAATAATTTCTTTTATAGTGATGAGCGTCACTGCATCTCATTCAGTTTTATTTTTAGTCAGATCGATTCGAATCTATCCATTACAAAATTAAATATTAAAAAAATTAACTAATTAATACATAAATACCAACAAATTTCTTCGCAGTTGTTTTGATAATTTCTTTGCAATTGTTCCAAGATTGCGCATGTGGGTTTGCTCATTTCGAAACAAATTTCATGGGAAACATGACTCACAGTCTTTGGTGATGAGTAAATTCAATTGTTTAAAATTTTGAATTTACAATTTTGCTAAATCTTGTAATTTTTATTTTAGAAATTTTAGAATAAGGTGGAGGAGTCCATTTTTTAATAAACAAACTTACGAATTCGACGAAAAAAGTTTATTTTTGAATATTTGCAAAATATTCCTTTTATAAAAATATTCTATAAAAAGATGTCCTACCAAATAACTAAAAATAAGTAAATTTAATTGTTTTAATTATATTATTTTATCAAAATAATTTAATTCAATAAAAGTAAAATATATTCAATATAATTTAATTATATTATTTATAAAAATAATTTCATATAAATTATTTTTATATTAATTTACTTAATTAAATTTAATTCAATAATTAATTTAATGTACTTATTTTAATTATATTTTAATTAAATCTAATTTAATTTAATTAAAATAAAATATATTAAATATAATTTATTATATTATTTATTAAAAATAGTTTAATAAAATATTTTATATTAGTTTAACTAATTAAATTCAATTATAATTAGTATAATTTAGTTAATTAATATATTTTATATATAATTTATTAAATATTGATAAAATTAATTATTAATTATATTTAAATTTAATATATTTTTTTACAAATAAAAATAATATATTATTAATTTAATATAATAATATAGTTTAATATATTAATTAAATATTTTTATATTAAATAATAATATATTTGGCGAGGACCGGAGTTGGGTGGCGTAGTGGTGGTGTTAGGAGGCGGTGGCTGAATATTGGTGGCTACCAACGAACAGTGGAACGGTAGTAGTTGATGATTGTGATTGATAGTGGCTGTTTAAGAAAATGAAAACTTAACAAAACACATTTTTCATATTTTCATAATTTTTCTAAATTTTAAAAATAATATTTATTTTTTTAAAAATTAAAAACTAAAAACAAATTTACCAAATAAAATTTTATATTCAATTTTTACAAAAATGAAAATAAAAATTAAAAATAAAATAATTACGAAACGAGCTCCAAGTAAGCTAATAGTCGCGAAACAGAGTCTATTGTGAGTTACCTGGCAAGCAAATGAAATTCAAACGAACCAAAAGCTCATTTACCCGATGGATGAAGATATACAGCTGGTTAGCTTTAGTCCCATCCCATGAGCACGCATGCCATATGACGGAAGCGCCCCAATTTCTATGACAATGCTATTCATGATTTTCTTACCTAGAAAGGCTATATTACGAGGGTGTTAAAGTTGTATAAATTATTATAAGTTTGTAAAAGTTATAATCTTGTAATTTTTATAATGAGTAAAGATTTTTTATTTTGTAGAGATTTGTAAAATTTTAAATGATATTTGATTTGTATTTTTATTTTTTGTTTTTTATTTTTTATTTTTCGTATTTTGAAATTTTTTTTATTTTAAGTTAAAAATATTTAAAACGATTTTTTGTCATTTTATGTTTTACGTGTAAATTTATTTTTCATTTTTTTGAACAAATTTTAAATATATAAATAATTATATATGTTTTAAATTATTTTTCTCATTTAAAAAAATATAAAAAAAAAACGGATTCAAAACAAATAACACCTTGTCGTCCACCAAAGTCACCCTACATGAAGACGGACTCTTTCTTCTTTCCATGTTTTCAATGAGTTGAAAATGAAAGAGCTGTCTTATCTCTGTTTTCACTGGGCCAACCAACATACCACCCAAATAGTAACCAGCGATCAATTTATACTTGGTCGGCAATACCTTTGGCGATCAAATTTGTTGATTGTTGTAGTGATAATTCAATTACTAGTTGAATCTATTAATTAAATTTATTAATATATTATTTTTTTATTAACAAAATTTATTCAACTATTTGTAATTTTAAATTTTATTTTATTCAATTTGTAAATTTAATTTGGTAATTTATATAAATACAAATTTAGAATTACTAAATTAAATATAGTTAAAATGTTGTAATAAAATTTATTTATCTTTTTAGGACCAATTGAAAGCAATTATTTTATTTTAAATTAAAGTTATAATTAATTTATCAACAAATATAACAAATTTAAAAATATTTAAAAAAATATTTAAGATTATTGGACCAGAGTTGGAACTTTTTGACCTTTAACCAACCTGACTCGACTTGAAGCCTTTTGACGTACGCAGAGGTGAAATTAGGATTTCATGATAGATGGTCAAATATTTTCAATAAAATTTAACTATTAGTCAAAGAACATTAACCATTTATCTGAGATTTACTTTTGCCAAAATCAAAAAAATTCTTCTGGTACTATGGTTGCCGCTAGTAGCATTCTTCAGCTTTGCTTCCTCGTTCGCAGTTTAAAACTCGGATCTTTTTTATTGTTCTATTTTTAGAAAAATGGTTTATAGAAAGTGAGAAAAAGAAAAATAAAGCAAATGAGAGAAGATGAAAATGATGAGGAGATGAAGTGTAGAATGGAAACGTGGTGATGACTAATAGTATGAGAGAAGGATAACTCGGGGGTGGGGGGAGAGAGAGATATATAGAGAGATTTGTATTGAAAAGTAGGAAAATAATTTTTTACATTTTATTAATTTTTTATGCAGGTCTTATTATGAACAATTAAATTGTTGAGAATTTTTATTTGTGCTCTTTCTTCTTCACTGGACCATGCACCAAGTTGTCTTCTTTCTATGTTTTCAATATGTTGAAAATGAGAGAGCAGCCATCTCTCTGTTTTTACATGGACCAACCTACGTACCATCCAAGGAGTTACGTCACTACTACAAAAATACATAAACATCACAACTTTTAAGCGTGATGTTTCACTTTTTATCTCAGTCACAAAAACGTGATTGATCCAAGTGAGATTGTAAGTCACCTCTTTTTATCAAAGTTTACAACCGTAATCGAAAACTTACAACAATCACACACTAAAAGCGTGATCTTTATGGTAAAAACTAAGATGAAAAGAAATCTCGTGTAATTTTTTATATATTTTGATCTCACTTTTTTTGAAAAATCGTGATCAAATATAAACAAATAATCACGCTAAAAAAATGGATTAATTTTAAAAATAATAAAAATCCACATGGCAACCTATTATCATGCCATTATAGCACCGTTTGCCACTTTGTCATTATAACAACCTTATATATTTCATATTTTTTTGTTGCTGCTGAGAATCGAACCCGTGCCATTCCTTTGGAAGTTAATGTAGTTGACCGCTAATCCAACCTATCATTGATATATGCATTTTGCATATTAATATATATAAACAAATTTTTATCACTTTAGGGGTTACTAAAAGTAATAAAATTATATTATTTTAAGTTTTTTACAATAATTTATTATGACTTTTGTCAACCAATTAGTAGTTAAAAGTTACATTTTTCCTGATCAATTGATCAGAAAAAATGATAAAAAAATTACTTTTATTTAATTATTTTAACTTTTTTGCAACAACTTGAAATCGTAAGTAATATATAGAACAATGCGAATACTTAATAAATAACTTATGAATATCTATTATATTTAATTAAAAATAATCTCAAATCTTTTTCTTATTTTCCTTACTCTTTGTGTATAGCATATATTTAATCATAACTCACTATTTATAATATATTTTTCTTCATTCTATATTATAATTTTAAAAGTAATTAGGTCACGTTTAGTTTTAGTTCTAGAAAATTATTGTTCAAAACAAAATTTTTGAAAACTATTTTAAAAATTGATTTGTAATACAAAAAATATTTTCAATGATTATATTCAAAAATTAGTTCTAGAAAAACAAAAAAATGAAAATTTTTATTATTTTTATTTCTAAATTTTTATCACTTTCAACAAAATATAAAATAATGTCACTTTTAATATAAATAATATTAAAGATACACTAAATATTTATTAGATACTAAATATTTAATATTCAAATCGTTATAAGTTATACAAATCATGAAAACTACTTCCATATATTTACTGAAAAAATAATAATTATATATTTAGCGTTATTTAAATTTGATTTGGTAAATTTAGTTTTAACATTAATTAAATTTTGTTTTTGTTTATTGATCTATGATTATAGTTTTTATATCATATTCAATTAATTAAAATTAATAAATATAAATAATATTAAAGATACACTAAATATTTATTAGATATTAAATATTTAATATTCACCTCGTTATAAGTTATACAAATTATGAAGACTACTTCCATATATTTACTGAAAAAATAATAATCATATATTTAGCGTTATTTAAATTTGATTCGGTAAATTTAGTTTTAACATTAATTTAAAATTTTTTGTTTATTGATCTATGATTATAGTTTTTATATCATATTCAATTAATTAAAATTAATAAATGTTACAATAAAGTTTACAAAATCTAATTTAAATCATATAAGATGATAAACAAAATTATTTCAGAGAGATATAAAGAAAAAAATAACAATATTTTCTCTCGTTCTTTTAATTATCTCGCTTTTTTTAAGATATAATTTTACTTACTTTTTGATCTCAGTTTTTTTTTAGAGATGTTTTCACTGATCTTTTATCTCAGTTTTTTCTAGAGATAGTTTTCACTAATTTTTTATCTCAGTTTTTTGTTGAGATGGTTTCCACTGATCTTTTATCTCGTTTTAAATACAATCACGGTTTTAACAAAAATGAAATAAAAAGTATTAAAAATAACTTTTTATCTCAGTTTTTTAATTAGACTGAGATAAAAAGTTTAACTCACAAATCTTTATCACGCTTTTTCTAAAACCGTGATCTTTATGAATTTCTTAGTGTGATCTTTATCAATTATTGTAGTAGTGCGTGCAGTTGCTGCCTATCTATTATAAAATTAAATATCAAAAAAATTAACTAATTAATATGTAAATACCAAACAATTTCTGCGCAATTGTTTTGGTAATTTCTTTGCAATTGTTCCAAGATTGCGCATGTGGGTTTACTCATTTCGAAACAAATTTCATGGGAAACAAGATTCCGAGTCGTTGGTGATGACTAAATTCAACTGTTTAAAAATTTAAATTTATATTTTTGCTAAATTTTGTAATTTTTAACTTAAGAATTTAGGAATAAAAGCCAGAATAATGTTGCGTTAATATATTGTATATTGATTAAGATTATTTTGTATTTATTTGAAGTGTCAATTTTTAGTTAAAAAAAAAAAGTAAGTTAATTTTGAATTATTAGATATTTAATGTATTTCTCAAAAAGTATAAAAAAGATAAAAATTAAAGAAAATTAGAGAAAGTTAGTAAAAATTGAAGAAAACTAGTAAAAATCAAAATAAAAAAAAAAGATAGAGATTTTTAGTGGGAAGAAAATTAGAAAAAATAGGAGAAAATTAAATATTTTTTATCAAACTTAACACTCTAAATGCAAACTTTATATATTGTATTTTTCTTTTTTAATTTTAGGCATTACAACTAGGATTTCAATGTAAATTAATAAGTTGGTGTAGCTTTTTGGTAGAACACCTTGCAATTGATAAAATTTATTATTTGGAAATATTTCTCTATTTTATGGATTCTGTTATTTTTCTTTTAAGTTTTACTTGGACTGGTGCGATTGTTAATAATATTTTAATCATCTAAAACATACCAAACCCACACGTATGATCTTCTGTGCAGATTCTTTAAAAAATAATTATTTCTGTGTGTGTGTATTTTGTAAGAGAGATATTGTTTTAATTAAATTATTATTATTTACAAATTCATTATTTTTAATGATTAACGTTATGTTTTGGCATTGCATTCCGTTCCCTGGTTTAAATTGGCATTTCTGCTGTCGAGTGGGTCCTCAAAAATTCAAAATAATCTCAAATGAGCTTTTGATTCATTGGAATTTCATTTGCTTGCAAGCCAACTAATAGTATTGGGCATTAACACCTGAATAATTTTATTTACCATTAGTAACATTTAAAAATTACACTTAACTCTCTTATTTTGAAATTTTATTAATATTGATTTTCTTTTTATTAAAATTAACCATTAAAATTTAATAGAAAATGTCAAAATAATCAATATTTTAAATATTTTTTTTTATTTTATCTCTTGTTATCTCACATATTTGTCCATTCTCTTTACAAAAATTTTACATTTTTTCACCTGCTTTTTTTATTTATTTTTCAAAAATTTTATAAAAAAATTGACAAAAATGTAAAAAAAAAAAAGTGTAAAAAAAAAAAAAAAAAAAAAACCTTAAATTTTGATTACTTTTTAAAACGAACAGGTGAGCATTCTCAGATCAATTATAATCTAAAAGAGTTGAAATCATTTTGGTCTACTTAATTATTTTAATATGGTTTGATTTTTTATTTTTTACATATTAATATATATATATGGCACGGGACCACTACAGCAAGCGAGCTGTTATCTTCATCCATATCTGTTGTCCTGTAGGTCCTCGAAAATTCAGAAGAATCTCAAATGAGGTTTTGATCCATTGGAATTTCATTTGCTTGGGAGCTAACTAACAAGAGGGTAAATTATACCTACGTTTCCTTAATATTTAAGTAATTATATTTATCACTCACAATATTAAAAAATTATACTTATCATCTTTTTTTAAAATATTATTAACATTAATTTTCCTTTTTGTTAAAATCAACCGTTAATATTTAATTAAAAAAGTCAAAGAATTTTAGGTGTTTATTCTATTTTATTCCTCCTTATCTCATATATTTTTCAATTCTCTTTACAAAAATTCTTAATTTTTTTTATTTTTTTACTTATTTTTCAGGAATTTTGTAAATAAAACTAATGAAAATGTAATAGAAAGAAGAGTAAAATAGGAAAAACACCTAACTTTTTAATTATTTTTTAAAACATCTTGGGAATAGGTTAGCATTCTTTGTTCAATTCTAAACTGAAAGAATTGAAATCTTTTGGTTTACTTAGTCATTTTAGCTTAGTTTATTTTTTATTTTTAACATATTTGCCCTATAATACTAAAAAAAGTGTATTTTTTCTCATCTCTTCTTCTTCACTCTGATTTTACGTGATATGCCCATTTGATCTCGATCCATTCTATTTTACTTTTTTTTTTTTATAGATTTTTGAATTTTTTTTAATTTACTTATTTCTCTCTCCTTCTCTTCCCTTTTCTTATTCACAAAATCTTTATTTCTTTGTTCCATATCACCAAAGCACTACAACTTCATTTTTTTAATCTATAAAAAGCATTAGAATTGTGGCATACAATTTTAATAAATGTTTAAGAACTCATGAGTTTTGAAAAAGAATCCACATTATTGGGTTCCGAAAAATGATCGACTTATTTATAAATTTTATATCAACGAACTCATGGGTCTAAAAGTGGATCCACTTGTTTATAAATTTAATATAGTTGTAAGATTTATATATTTCAATTATATTAGTAATTAAATTAAAAATACAAATAAAAAATAGAATTAAATTAAAAAATACAAATAAAAAATCTTAAATAATAATAATAATAGGTTATTATTCTCATAACAACTTTTAATAATTTTTAAATTTAAAAACACAAAAAAACCAAATATAATTAGATCAGGAGTAATTCTTCTAAATTCTAATTTTAAATTTAAATTAGTCCCATTAAATATATTTATTTTATTTTATAAAGCACATATGATTAATAATAATATTTTAAATTGAGTTACTTTTATAAAATCAATTAAAAATTGGTTACCAAATCCAATGTAACACTCTCAATATTCATCATTCAACATTTTTGTTTTATTTTCATAAATCTTTGAATAAAATTAGTCTTGAGAGAGTATTTTTTTCTAAATTCCAATTTTAAATTTAAATTGGTAGGATTGACTTTTTTTAAAAAATATATATCTTAAATTTAAGTTGGTATGTTTTAAATTTGTTATATCTTAAATTTAAAAATACACAAAAAAAAAGAAATCGAAATATTATTTAAGCTTAGGAATAATTTGTTTTTAGAAAAAATTTTAATTTTAAATTTAAATTGATCATGTCAATAATTTTAAACTGATTAATATATTTAAAATTAATAATATTTCTAACTCAATGCAAAAAGAGTCAAGAATTAAGAGAAACAAAGGCATATATTAAAATTAATAAACAATTTAAAAAAAAAGAATCAAATTAATTAGGTAAGATTTTGATTTATTATATATTTTAGAGCAATTTTTATTTTTTAAGATTGGATCGGATCAAGATTTGATAAAATATAAACTTTTAGTATTTATATGTAAACCCGATTTTGATTAACTCTATCGACTCACTAATGTTAACACAAATAAAAAATATAGATAAAAAATAAATCAATAACTATTTTATAAATTTATTGATATATTCTGTAATGTATGTAAAAATTATATTTTATTCATAAAAACTATTACACAGTTCCATGCGTTGCGTGGGTCAACGCTAGTTAATACATGGCATGCCCAAGGGACTACTACAGCTAGGCAGCTGTTATCTTCATTTATACTTCTGCCATCGGTTGGTCTTAAAAAATAAGAAGTATCCTCAAATGGGCTTTTGATTCATTGGAATTTCATTTGCTTGCGAGCTAACTAATATTATTGGATAAATTACACTTACATCTCTTTAACATTTGAATAATTATATTTATCATTCACAATATTTAAAAATTATGCCTGTCTCTTTTATTTTGAAATATTATTAACATTAATTCTCTTGTCACTAAAATTAACTGTTAAAACTTAATAGAAAATATCAAAATAATTAAAATTTTAAGTATTTTTTCCATTTTACCCCTCCTTATCTCATATATTCATCAATTTTCTTTACAAAAATTCTTAATTTTCTTAACTTGTTTTTTTACTTTTTTTTAAATTTTGTAAAGAAAATTAACAAAAATGTGAAAGAAAGAGGAGTAAAATAGGGAAAACACTTAAAATTTTGATTTTTTTTTAAAAACATCTTGGGAATGGATGAGCATTCTCTGTTTAATTCTAAACTGAAAGAATTGAAATCTTTATGGTCTACTTAATTATTTTAATTTGGTTCGAATTTTTATTTTTAACATATTAATATATATATATATACACGTACATCTATACACACACAAATATATAATATCTAAAAACCTTACAAGATAAATATTGTTTAAAATTAATGCATGCGTAATTCTAGCAACCTTAATTTTATCTATTTATTAAGTTTATTTTCAAAAAATATAAAGAAAAAATTGTAATTTGATATCATATTAGAACTTTTGTTCGGATGCCTTATATTTTATTGTGTAGTTTATTTGTTATTCAACTCCAATAATTCTTTCTAAGGAAAATTTCTATTAAATATTTTTAATTTTATATTTAGTTATATTATTTTTTTTTACCGTCTCTGTAATAAACTTATAAAAACTATATATTAATTTATTACATATAAATTATATTTTTTATTTTAACCAAAACTTTTGTTTAAAAAAAAAACTAATTTAACCAAAAAAATAGAGCTAAACAAAACGAAATTTTGCAGCGGGGGTTTAACTGCGCTTATCCAAAAGTAGATCATATCTGCAAATGGGGTGAGCGTATATATTAGTTGTTCACGAGCTATTCAAGTTCAGTTCAAAAAAAGTTCAACTCGAGTTCGGCTTGTAACTAAAACAAGTTTGGACCGAATTTAATTTATGTCTCATTTAAATTCGAGTTTAAGTTCTAATTTAAAAAAGTTCAGCTCAAAAACTTTCGAACCGAGTCGTTAAAGTAAGATATATATTTTAATAATATTTTTATTATATTTTTAAAATATATTATATTTAAACTAAAAAAATATCGTTTTAATTTAATTAAACTATTCGCAAATCAAGATCAAATTCATATAAAAGTTTAAACCAAATTCGAATCCAATATAAGAAGATCGAGTCAGCCTCTAAAAAGTTAAAACTCCGTTTGAGACGATTCATTTCCGGCCCGTGCTAACATGTGCCAAACAACCACAACAGTGAAACTCAATGAGGCACACCAAATGTCACGCTCACACGCGACAGGTGTCAAATTCTCCTATACTCTCACACATTTTCCATGTGGTAGTATAGATTATTATTATTATTATTATTTGTCAACTAATCCTTATCGAAAACCTAGTATAGATTATTATTATTATTATTAGTCAACGAATCCTTATCGAAAACCCCGACTATAAATACATCCCCGACCTCACCTATTTCTTCCCACAGCAATTCCAACGGGAACTAGCCAGCTAGTACCATCTTTCTTTTTTTTAGGTATCAAACCACCTCGGTATATGTCTCTCTATTGCTAAATTAATTTACGTTTATTTTTCAAATCTTTTGGTGTAGTACGTGGTACAATTATTTGTATATTTATATATACACGTGTCTCTCTCTCTCTCTGTATATATATATATTTTTTTGGGTAAGTTATACGTATATATGTTAAACACACTATAAATGCATCTCATGAATTTTTGGAATCTCTCTCTCCCTCTCTCTCCTTTATTTCTGTTTCTCTTGTTTGATGTCATCTCACTGGTTATTCTACCAATGTTTGGTTCTTTGCTTTTTTTTTTAATTCGTTGTATTAAATATCTAGAAATATTGAGAAATATTTAATGGAATCTACTTAAATACACAATAGATTTATATTTTGATCATTGTGTATAATTAATATATGAAACTAGGTAGATATATATATATATATATATAATGCAAAATTGAAAGAAAAACAAGGTACTGAACATACTTCTTTAATTTTATTATTATTAAATTTTTTTTAGGAGCAATATGGCCTCAACAACCGTCAAGATTACGAATGGCACAAGCGAAACCGCGAAGTTTGTTACTCACCATGACTATGATGATGGACATATCAAAGACGGATATCATTATCCAGAGGAGATTAAAGAAGGGCAGACGATTGAGTTTGTGTTTGTGAGTAAAGAGGGCTTTGTGCCTGGTGTATCATCTGGAGCAGTTGTGTATCAAGGCCAAAATGAGAAGGGTGAGAAATTTGACTGGATGTACGCTTGGCGCAACACGGCTGGTATGGAAGTAAATATTTACAAGGTAAATTTCTTTTATTTCCTTTTCCTTGGAGAATGATCATCTTTCAAAAGAATTCTTTTTGGGAAAAAAAAAATGGAAGGAGGAGGAGGAGGAGGGGTAAAAAAAATTAAAAAAAATTAAAATAAAAAAGACGACGATATCCTTTTACAAGACCTAGTTGTAAGTTTATTGTCAAGGCATTTCATATTGGAATGACAGTATTAGACAATGGCTAATATTTTAGAAATTAAAATTATTGAGCCAGTTGAAAGAAAAAAAAAATGATCAGACTACCGGGTCAATTACAATTCAACATAAATAAATTAAATATTTATTTTAATGTCATTTTTTTATTACATAAACAATTAAATAATGGAGCTCCAAACACACTTATACAGCGACAGGTTAAATCAGTTATATATTAATGTAGCAGAGAATGTTTGGGTGACAACTCAATATTAGTTAATTAATTTATTTATTTATTTATTTATTTTATTTCACAAACTCATTGTGCAGGCTTATACTGAGATTGCCGAAGCAAACCACGTTTGGAATTGGGACGAGGTTCAGGAAAAGTTAAAGAACTCTGGCACTAGTTCCCATGCGGAATATGAAAAATGTGTGTCCGATGCAATTATTACCCAACACCCACCGGTAATTTACCAAGGAATAATGTCCCTAGGGGGAGGAAGCAAGGCCTGAATTAATGCATCGATCGCATGCCAATATATATAAATGAAGTCAATGGCCATATTAATTACAATGCCAGCTTGGTTTCTTTAAACTTAATATATATATATATATATATATAAATAAGGAAGGCCTTTTCAAGGTTGTCTGTAAAACAAATAAAAAGGTGATTCATGGCACTTACCGTTGGAATCACCTGGGTGTGCTGCTATAAATTGTGTATCTGTATCTTTGTATCTGTACTCATTCCATCTATCTCAGCTTTTATATATATATATATATATAGTAAATAAGGCCATTGCTAATAATCCCATACCTTGTGTCTTATCCTTTATTCGTTTCTCTGCCTTTCAATCATGTGCATCGTCCCGTAAAAGTTTGAGAAAATTGCTTAACTTTTTCAATACGATTAAATAATATATATACATAGAATACATAATCAAGTAATAAAGGGTTGGGACGGAGCTTGGGAGAGGTGGTTGGGGGGTTGAGTGTGGCCGTGGTGACCCTTTTTAAGTTTTGGAAAATAGTATTTGTGTGTATGAATTTTTGGCTAAAAGAAATTATACTTTAGTTCGACTCCTTAAAATTTTTAAAAATAATTAAATTTAATCAGCAAACACTATTTGAAGTATATATAACATTTTAAGTTTAAAAAATTTACCTAAAAATTTTGATTATGGACCAATGTTTTTAAAATTTAATTATTTTTTATTAATTATTATATAAAATCTAAGAATTAAATAATGCAACTGATTATACCATCTGTACATATATATTGATTTATTTTTATTTACTCTACATAAATTATAATATCAATTAAAATTTTTTTGACTCCCAATTCAAAATCTTGACTTCGTCTATAATAAGGAGAGGGACGAAATTTCTACCACTAATATCTCAAAGTTTGAATTAAGTAGCTATCTACAGACATAAAATATACAACCAAAAATAAGTGTTATACAACTCATCCATGGTTAACTGTGAAATTTCCTTAATAACTACAAATTACATATGAAAATCCACCCCGTCCCATTTTTTTTTTTGTTTTCTTTCTTTCTTTCTTTCTCTAATGTGTGATTTCATGAAACCTCCTCTCCTGATGATCAGCATCACTAGTGTGGTACCATGGGAGTGCTTAGAAACATAATTTTTAGTAATTTTTTTTTAAATTATTAGTTGTAATTTTTAATGTATATGATAAAGCAAGTAATAATTTTTAGCAATTTTTTGTAACTTTTGAGTGTTTAGTAAAAAATTTGAGTAATCTTTGGCAATTTTTAATAATTTTTGATGATTTTTAAACTGAGAAGTTAGTATACCGGAGGAGAAAAGTGACAAAAATAAATAAATAAATAAATAAAAATTAGGGGGATTCCGTTTTCAATCCGTTCACTGAGATAAAGACGTAAATATTAGATCCAAAATTGAGTCCATTTTTTTCTAGGTATAATTTTTAGTAATTTTTAATTTTTTATTAAAAGTCATTAGTTATAATTTTTAGTTTGTTTGGTGAAGCAAATAATAATTTTTAATAACTTTTTATAATTTTTGAGTGTTAGTTAAAAATTTTGATAACTTTTAGAATTTCTACCAATTTTTGGTAATTGTTAATAATTTTTAGTAATTTTTAAATTAAGAAATTACTGTAATAGAGTAAAAAAATAATAAAAATTACAAATTAGTAAGTAGTTAAAGGATATTTAATTAAGATAGATAAAAAAAATAAATTGGTGAAATTATGCAATTATGTGGCCCTTTGGAAAATATTACTTTTTGATACCATTGAAGTATAGGTAATTATAAGAAGTTAAAGGATATCATAATAGGAAAAAAAAAAAAAAATAGGCCTTCACCAAACCTTGGTGTTTGCTTTATTGATAGATATATGAACAACTCCATAGTAACGAACTATGGCGGGTTTTTTATTTTTAATTTTAATATTGATCATTGGATGATTTAAATTAGATCTTGACCTTTCATTTTAATATATAAAAAAAAATTGAAGAATATAAAAGGCTTTTAGACGAGAAAGAGAAAGTTACGGTCACAAATAATGGTAATTTTGATCACTTTTAATGGTAAGTAGGTGATATTGATCGTAAAATATATATTCTAGCAAATAACTCATGCGAAATTGACGAGAAAAGGAAATGCAGGACCTAGCTACCATCAAGATCGGCAGAAATTTTATTAAGAATTTAACAAAAATAATTTATTAATGAAAATTTTTTATTTTTTTAATTTTCTAACCATTCTAATAAGAACATGCTTCTAAGATAGTACGATTTTACTTTTTCTTTTATTTTCCATTTCCTTTTCAGATTAGCTGTATGAAGACTTACTCTTTCTTCTTCACTGGACCATGCACCAAGTTGTCTTTCTTTCCACATTTTCAATAAGTTGAAAGCGAAAGAGCTGTCTTCTCTCTTTTTTCACTGGGCCAACCAACATACCACCCAAATTGTAACCAGCGATCAATTTATACTTGGTTGGCAATACCTTTGGCGATCAAATTTGTTGATTGTTGTAGTGATAATTCAATTACTAGTGGAATCTATTAATTAAATTTATTGACATATTATTTTTTATTAACAAAATTTATTCAACTATTTTTAATTTTTAATTTTATTTTATTCAATTTGTAAATTTAATTTGGTAATTTATGTAAATAAAAATTTGGAATTACTGAATTAAATATAGTTAAAATGTTGTAATAAAATTTATTTATTTTTTAGGACCAATTGAAAGCAATTATTTTATTTTTAATTAAAGTTATAATTAATTTATTAACAAATATAACAAATTTAAAAATATTTAAAAAAATATTTAAAATTAATGGATCAGGATTGGAACTTTTTGACCTTTAACCAACGTAACTCAACTTGAAGCCTTTAGGCATAGGGAGAGACGAAACTAGGATTTCATGGCAGATGGTCAAAATATTTTCAATAAAATTTAATTGTTAGTCGAAGAAAACTAGCCGTTCTGAGATTTACTTTTGCCAAAACCAAAAAATTCTTTTGATAGTATGACTGCCGCTAATAGCATTCTTCAGCTTTGCTTCCTCATTTGCAGTTCAAAACTCAGATCTTTTTTATTATTCTATTTTCAAAGAAATGGTTTATAAGGAGTGAGAAAAGGAAGAGTAAAGCAAATGAGAAAAGATGAAAATGATGGAGAGATGGAGTGTAGATGAGAAAACGTGGTGATGACTAATAATATGAGAGGGGGATATCTAAGGGTGGGGTGGGGGGAGAGAGAGAAAGGGATTTGTATTGGAAAGTAGGAAAAATAATTTTTTTATATTTTATTAAGTTTTTACGCAGGTCCCATTATGAACAATTAAATTGTTGAGAATTTTTATTTGTAAAGGGGGCTATTGCTGCCATTGTTAATGGAGTATTTATTTTTAATAAAAAAAGCATATATTTATAGATAAAATACTAAAACTGGAAAGGACATGACCACTTTACAATAACTACCGTACGTAGGATAGGAAGAGATCGACTTGAAGCCGGAATCAGAACAGTGCCGGATTGATACATTTTATGTCACTGTTTATTACCAAACATTAGCATTGAATTGTATATGAAGACGTACTCTTTCTTCTTCACTGGACCATGCACCAAGTTGTGTTCTTTCTATGTTTTCAATATGTTGAAAATGAGAGAGCAGCCATCTCTCTGTTTTCACATGGGCCAACTTACGTACTACCCAAGGAGTTACATGCAGTTGCTGCCTATCTATCTATCCATCCATCCATATCACAAGTCCATAGTAATGAACAAATTTTTTTTTTTTTTTAACCAAACTTTTATTATGACCACTGAATGACTTAAACAACATTTTGAACATCTTAACTTTTCATTTTAATATATCAAAAAATAAAAAAGGCTTTAGATGAGAGAGAAATAATTTTGATCAAATAATAGTAAATAGGGTCACAAATACTGGTGATTTTGATCACTTTCAATGGTAAGTAGGTGATATTGGTTGTTAACAAAGTTAAAAAAAAAAATAAATAAATAAATTATATTTGATCACTTTCTACTATGTTTGGTATTAGATATTAGTATGTACATTGATGGGTTTATTGCACTAAGTAATAAATTTTTTTACAATATGATGAGATGCCACTAATACTCAAAAACAGAAAATATAAATATTACCAAACGAGGCCATTGTGATTAAAGTTAAAATTCTAAGTGTCTCAGTCAATAGTCAGCTGGAAACTAATTCTTACTTCTCAATTGAAATTGCGGTATCCAATAAAAGTACAGTAAAAGTTTTTTTGCGGTCCCTCCTTAAATTTGCAGAGAGATATTAGTATGTATTATTCTATTATCAAATAATGTTAGAATATCTTTACCTATTCAACTGTCATGTACATAATATAATGTGTTTTTAACTATAAGTAACAAAATTGTATTACTTAAATTGTGTTCTCTACAATTTTGTAAATAGGGTTTGTTCTTCTATTGTGATTAATACAATACTTTTTTTTTGTGACCCGGAATCTGGCCGGTTTATTACAGCCCTCAACGGACCGTACAGCCGACCGGTAAACCGGGGGCCGACGAACACCCCACAAGCCCGCCGAACCGGTTAAGTCATACACTTGCAAGTGTGGTGGGTGGCCCTTGGAATAACTCAACGAGATTGGATTTCACTAGCGGATACTCGAACCCTTACGGGTTGTTACCTCAGCCTCCACAATCAGGAGGTCACCCACTAAACTAGGCCCAAGGATTTGAATAATACAATACACAATACAATATATTAATGAACATTTTTTTTTTAATTTTTCACTTCCATTATTACTCTTCTTTAATAACTTCATTTATGTGCGCGTGAGTAATCATTGAATTATAAGATTCAACCCTACTGCATTCATTGCACCTTGTTGAATATATCATTTTTATGTGTTTATTTATAGCAGCGGGTCAAGGTCAAGGTTGTTGAAGGGTTGCTTTTCAATTATTATTGCTGTACCTCCATCAAATTAAATGGAGGTGTTTGCTTTCCAATTTCCTTTTCAGATTAGTGTTCTTTTTTTTTTATTTATATTTATATATTAAATGTAAGTGCATGCACAACATGTGTTATAATCATTCTAGTGTTAATGCAGTTGTTCTGGTAATTTGTTAGCAATTGTTCTAAGATTGCGCATGTGGATTTGCTCATTCCGAAACGAGACTCGCAGTCTTTGATAATGACAAAATTCAATTGTTTAAAATTTTGAATTTACAATTTTGCTAAATTTAGTAATTTTTAATTTAAAAATTTTAGAATAAAAGTCAAGAATTAAGTAACGTCAATTGTATATTGATTAAGATTCTTTTGTATCTATTTGAAGTGTCAAATTTTGATTAAACCAAAAAGCGTAAGATAATTTTGAATTATTAGATATTTAATGTGTATTTTTTGAAAAGTGTAAAATATGTTAAAAATTAGAGAAAATTAGAAAACATTGATAAAAATTAGAGAAAGTTGGTAAAAATTAAAATAAAATTAAAGATTTTTAGTGCTAAGAAAGTTATAAAAATTAGGGAAAGTTAAATACTTTTGACCAAATTTAACACTTAAAATGAAAATTTTATATATTGTATTTTTATTTTGTATTTTCCTTACGAGGATAGCAAATCAAACACACACACAAAAAAAATAAAAATAAAAATAATTTTTTTTGCAAAACGTCTTATACAAAAAATATTCTTCAATGTAAACGGAGTCTCAATGTAAAACATTTTTGAGAAAAATACCTTTATTCAAGTTAAAAAAAAAATATTTTTTTAAAATATAAGTAAAAATATTTTCTCAAAAATATTTTGTATTAAAATAGGCCAGCTTAGTTGACATATTTGAAGTTTGAAAAAATGTTTTAGAACCAATTAATTAAGAAACTAAGAGTCGAGCGTGGCCTGACACTCAATGGTTAAGAGTTTTTCCTGACCACTCATGACTCGAGTTCGAATCTTTCTCCTCCCCCTTAAAAAAAAAAAAACTTTACCTTTCAAAAAAACAGAAACTGTACTTCCCCTCAACATTTGGTTTATACCACAACATTTGAAAATTACACTTATCTCTCTTATTTTGAAATGTTATTATCATTAACCCTGTTTCGATAAAATTAGCCATTAAAATTTATTAAAAAAATATTAAAATAATCAAAATTTTAGGTATTTTTCTAATTTAATCCCTCCTTTCACATTTTTGTCAGTTTGGGATTTTAGCGAAAATAGAAAAAAATTAATGTTAAAAGGTGAAAGTGTAATTACTTAAATGTTGACAGAAGATGGGGGTAATTTACCTTTTTATTTATCACATTCTTTGTATCTTTTGGACAAATTCGAAGTTACAACTTAATGAAATAAATATGTAATTTTTAAATATTAAAAAAAAATAAAAACCATTTAAGATGCTTGATTTATAATAGAATGATTCACACTTTAAGGCGGTTGCTAATAGTTTAAAAAAATTACGACGCTCGTGATATTTGGTGGTCGCTTATAATTATTAGTGACAAAGAATTCGCTCATGTCTCTTTTTTTATTCTATTTTGAGAAAAAAATGATTTATAAAGTGAGAAATGAGAGAGTAAAATAAGTAAGGGAAGATGAAAATGATGGGAAAATAGAATGTACAAAAGAGAATGTGAAAATGTTATGACTGATAGTATGAGAAAGAGATATCTCAGGGGTGGAGAGAGAGAGAGAGATTTGTATTAAAATGTAGGAAAAATAATTTTTTATATTTTATTAATTTTTTATGTGGATCCTATTATGAAAAATTAAATTGTTGAGAATTTTTCTTTGTGCAAGCGGAGCCATTGCGGCCAGTTAATAGAGTATTTATCTCTAGTAAAAAAATATAATATATATCTATAGATAAAAGATCAAAACTAGGAAGACCATTACCGTCCTTAACCTTACAATAACTTCCGTACGAAGGATGGGAAGAGATCGACTTGAAGCCGGGGCCCGGACTCATACTAGCAGGGAATTGATCCATTTTACGTCACTGTTTTATTACAAAACATTAGCATTAAATTGCATCCAAACAAGGAGCTTTGCAGTCAACTGAAAACAAAAATGTCGCAACAATGGAATTGACGAGAAAAGGAAATGCAGGACTCTAGCTACCATCAAGATTGGCAGAAATTTTATTACCGGGATATAGCCCCGCTAATAACCATTTACAGTTCATTGTGATTAAAGTTGAAATTCCAAATGTCTCTGGCAACAGTCAACTGAAAATTAATTCCTCACTTCTCAATTAAAATTGAGGTATCCAATAAAAAGATTTTTAAATCCATTATTGTTAGATTGAAAAAAAAAAAAAAAACACTAAATTTGTATTTGGATTATGAATTTAACTAAAATTTTGTCAAGAGAAAAAAGTAAAATAATAAAATTTCAAAATTACTAATCTTGTTTAATTTATGGTTAGAAATAAAAGAGAAAAGGTATGAAATTTAAGAAATTAACAAAAATAATTTATTAATGAATATTTTTTTATTTGTTTTAAATTTTCTAGCCATTCTAATAAGCACATGCTTCTAAGATTTTACTTTTCCTTTTATTTTCCATGTCCTTTTTCCGATTAGTGTTCTTTTTTTTTATTTGTATTTATTAAACGTAAATATATACACAATATGTGTTATAATGATTCTAGTGAAATACAAAAATTAAAAGGGAATAACAGCCCAGGAATATATTTAAAAGGGAATAACCAAAAATTAAATACAAAAATTAATTAATATATAATACCAAATTTTTTCTTCGCAGTTGTTCTAATATTGCGCATGTGGGTTTGCTCATTGCGAAACAAATTTCATGGGAAACAAGACTCAGAGTCTTTGGTGATGACTAAATTCAATTGTTTAAAATTATAAATTTACATTTTTGTTAAATTTTGTAATTTTTAATGTAAAAATTTTAGAATAAAAGTTAGAATTAATTAAGTTGCTGCGTCAATTGCATATTGATTAAGATTCTTTTGTATCTATTTAGAGTGTCAAATTTTGTTTAAGAAAAAAAAGAGTAAATTAATTTTGAATTATTAAATATTTAATGTGTTTCTCGAAAAGTGTAAAATATAGTAAAAATTAGATAAAATGAAAGAAAGTTGGTAAAAAATGAAGATACTTGGTAAAAATTAAAAAAAGAAGTTAGAAATTTTTAGTGTAAAAAAATTAGAAAAAAATTTGTAATTTATTTTTCGTTCAATTACAATAATTCTTTCTAAGGAAAATGTCCATTAAATATTTGTAATTTTATATTCAGTTATATATTAATTTTTTTATCATCTCACTGTAATAAACTTATATTTATAAAACTATAATAAATTATATTTTCAATTTTATCCAAAAACTTTTGTTAAAAAACAAACAAATTTAACCAAAAAATAAAGCCGAACGAAACGAAAATTTTCGCGTGGGTTTAATTGTGCTTATCCAAAATTAGATCATATTTGCAAACGGGATGAGCGTATATGCAAGCATGTGCCAACTACCACAATAGTGAAACTTCTCTATCACACTTTTAGTTTTCACGCCTAATGTCACGCTTACTCGCGTCGGGCGCCATATTCTCCTACACTCTCTCATTTTAACGTATGTTAAGAAGTTTTATAAAATTCCAATAAGTTTTATAATTTACTAAAATTCTTTATCACACCTTTAGTTTTCTCCTTTTTATTAATTTTAAAAAATTTTAATATTTTATTTAAAAAATTCGTAACGAGATTAATCGAATGTGAAATTTTTTTTATATTCATATTTTTCGTGTCGAAAACTTTTAAACGAGTACTATTGTTGCTAATTTATCTCTATTTTTTTAAATCCGTTAGAACGGATTTAGATAAATCGTTCTAATGATTTATCAGTGTGGAATCCGTTAGAAAACCGTTAGAACGGATTTGAAAGGCCATTCTAACGCTTTTCATATTGTTCACAGATTTAGAAAATCGTTCTAATGGTTTAGACACTGTTCATCTCAAAAAAATGCATTTTGAAAATAAACACTAAACGTCTTTCTTTACTTCAAATCACGTTTTTTTCTTATTATTTTTTTTTTATCACTCTAAAACGCTATCTTAGTTTAGATTATTATTATTATTATTGTTATTTTCTGTCAACTAATCGTTTTTGAAACCCCCTGCTATAAATACATCCCCTCCCTCGCCCATTTCTTCGCACAGCAATCCCAACAAGAACTAGTACCATCTTTCTTTTTTCATCGAACGACCTCGGTATGCGTCCCTCTGTTTATTCTAAATTAATTTACGTTTATTTTTCAAATATTTTGGTGGAGTGTGTATATTCGATTATTTGTTTATATATTAAACACTACTATATATATATATATATATATATATGCATTCTATGCGTTTTTGGAATCTCTTTCTCCCCCTCTCTACCTTATTTCTGTTTCTTCATGTTGCAAGTTATTTTCCCTTGTTTGATATATAAAAGTAGGCAGATGTATATATTATAAGATTAGTTGAAAGAATAACAACTGAACATACGTTCCTTTTTTTTTTTTTTTTTTTTAAGGAAAAATATGGCGGCTTTAACCAACGGCCTGATTGCGAACGTCACCGGGAAAAAGGTGAACGTTGTTACTTTCCATAACTATTATGGAAATCTCGTGTTTCTGAACCAAATTGATGAGACGTTTTACTTTGCGTTTGAGAATCAAAGTGGAGATCAATCATCTGGAGCAGTTGTGTATCGAGGCGAAAATGAGGAAGGTACTAAACGATTTGACTGGATGTACGCTTGCTACAACAGGAATGGTGTTTGCAAGGTAGCTTTTTAAATTCCTTTTCCTTCCTTGCAGAATAATCCTCTTTCAAAAGAATTCTAGTTAAATAAATAAATAAGTCCTTTTGCAAGACCCTGTAATTGTTCATCGTCCAGGCATTTCATATTTTACTTACTTATTTCACAAACTCATTGTGCAGGCTTATACTGAGATTGCCGATGCAGGCCACGATTGGAATTGGGGCTCGGTTTGGGTAAAGTTAATGGAGTCTGGCACTAGTTCCCATGCGGAATATGAAAATTGTGTGTCCGATGCAATTATTACCCAGCAGCCACCGGTAACATATCAAGGAATAATGTCCCTCAAGGGAGGAAGCAAGGCCTGAATGCATCGATCGCATGCCAATATATATAAATGAAGTCAATGGCCATATTAATTACAATGCCAGCTTGGTTTCTTTAAACTTAATATATATATATATATATATAAATAAGGAAGGCCTTTTCAAGGTTGTCAGCAAAATAAATAAAAAGGTGATTCATGGCACTTCCCGTTGGAATCACCTGGTTGTGCTACTATAAATTATGTGTCTGTATCTTTGTATCTGTACCCACTCCAACTATCTCAGCTTATATTTACATATATATAGTAAATAAGGCCATTGTTAATAACTCCATATCTTGTGTCTTAGTCTTATTAGTTTCTCTGTCTTTTAATCATATGTGAATGGTCATTATATGATATGTCAAATCGAACTCTATTTAAATTAGGTTGGGTTCTATTAACGGCTGACCCGGACATTCATTAAGGGTCAACAAATACAAACTATATAATAATATTTTACACTTTAATAAAACTATGCATAAAAAAATATAAAATATTATTATATAACATATTCTTATTTACCTTTAATCGATGTCCCTGGACACCTATCGACAAATGCCAATTAAGTTTGGAATATTCATGTAAAAAATAATAAAATAATTATTGTTACCGACGACTTTTCTTAACAGTTCGTTTGAATGGGGGTGAAATAGAAAGAAATGAAATGGAATGAAAAGATTTTAGAATTAATAACTTGATTGGGAGTTTTTTTAAGAGAGAAAGAAAAGAAATTGAAAGAAATGGAAAAAAAATTAATGAGGGCTAAAATTTTAAAATTTTCATTTTCTCAAAAGTGGAAAGAAATAAAGAAAAGAGATAAATGAATTAATAAAATTTTTAAAATGATATATTTACTCATAAAATAAAGAATAATAAAAAATAAATTACAAATATATCCTAAAATTAAATAAATTGATCACACTCTAATTTTTCAAAAGATTTAAACGTAAAATAACCATCTACCATTTCTTTTCCATTCACGAATAAAGAAATAGAAAGTTATTATTCTTTTTTTTCTAAACTTTTACAAACAAATAAAAATAAAATTTTATCATTTTTCTTCTTTTTTTTCGTCTCTTCTAATATATGTTTTCTTTTCTCTTCTAAGCTCACAAACAGACCTAAGACTTAATTTGGCAACACTAATTAAAATTTTTATAGAAAATTAATATCAATTTTATAAACCTTTATATAACCTTTTTATTGTCCAATAATATACAAATAATATATGAAAATCTCCCCCCCCCCTTGCGCGCGCGCGCGCGCGTGTGTTATTCATGGTATCTCCCCTAGTCATGTCACCAGTGTGCGGTCCTATATCTTTGTATCTACACTCACTCTCCAGCCCAGCCAGTAAACAAGCTCATAGTTAACGCTTCATTTTATTTTTCTTGTTTTTTTGCCGTTAATTTTTATTATCTTATATATTTATATATATTTACATATACATGAATATATATATATATATTTACATGTACACCAATATAAAAGGGAGAATCAATTATAGTGTATTCTTTTATTTATTTATTTATTTATTTATTTTGAAGCTCGTATAAATTTTTGATTCCTCAAATGCCTTTCCTTGCTCTTATTAACTTCTTTCTTTAACTTCTTTGACTTTTCCTTTTAACTTCTTATCTTATAATTAATTTATAAAAATAAAAATAAAATCTGATAAAAAATAAAAAAAAATTATTATCACAGGCATAGTATATGTTTTGGCCTAGTATATTATAAAATTAGAAATATTAACTATTATTATAAACACTTTGGTATGTAATATACTAACAGTAACCCATACTTACAGTACTCTGAACAATATTAGTATTAAATTTCTTATATAGTTGAAACTTTAGACAAAAAATTCAAATAAAAATAAACTATGATATATAACACATGGGTTTTAATTTTTTTTACAAAACTTTAGACCCTAATTAATAAGTACTACATATATTTTGGTCACTCTCTCTCTCTCTCTCTCCCTAATAAGCACCATAAAAAATTACAAATTATGGTACTTTAATTCGAAAGTTGAAAGGTTTAACTTCTTAGAAACTATAATTGGATAGAATTTAAGTTGATAGTTTTGATTTGCATATGATTTTCACTCCTGAAATATGGTGAAGTTTAAAATGCCACGCCATTTTATGAGATAGATAGTAATGAAGTCCACTGAAATAAAAATTGAGTGGTAAGTTAAAAATATAAAGATAATCTTAATCATTGAATAAAAAAAAATTTTAACCTTTATGTGATGAACAGGATTTATTTTAATTTATATTTTATTATTTTTTATTCGGCAATGTTAATTATTATTTAAATTTAATAAATTTAGAACTTTATATTTTATTAGCAATTTTATTTGACATTTTAAATGATTGAGTCAAATATTAATGTTTAGGTGTATTTGATAAATAGCAGAACACTTGGGGAAATTTTGATATTTTCTTAATCAATTTAAAAACCTAACTAACTCTCAATATTATTTACACTCAACCCTTGCACGACTGCATACAGCCCCTTATGTATACATATATTATGAGTCGGTTAATGCTAAACACTAGGGGGAGAAAGAGAGGGAGAGAGAAGGAGAAGCGGCACTAAAATATTGAGAGGAAACAGGTGGAAGCATAGCAGATTGTTGAGATAAGGGGTGGAAATTCATGTAAAAACATCTGTAAATATATGTATATGACTTGGATTGTGTTGGTTGCAGCAAGTTGGATTTTGAGATCTTTATATATGATATTATAATATTTATATGTACTGTATGTTATCTTGATTGATAGGCTTTAATTGTTTGCTTGTCTTATATGTACACGTGTGGTAAAAATATATATATATATATAAAACGAAACAGTGACTAGAAGTTAATTTCTAATATATATACGTTCGTGCACCAATTGATCTCTTAGGACATTTTGGTCTCAAGATGATTGATTGATTTTTTTTTTCTATTAATTAATTCTTGAGAATGATTGGTTTGTACATGACTTTGAAATCCAAAGCCTTAATTGAATATATATATTTACACATGTATATATATACACTGTGGTTGTTACCGTGAGATTGTTCCGTTAATAGAGATTGTGTTATTTAATGTGTTGGTAAATTGATAGATAATAAGGTTAAATTTTGAAATAAAGGAAATTTTATTTAACGTGGATTTAAAATGAAATTTAATATTATGTTTTGTTTGAGTTGAGGGATACTGAAAATATTAGGTATATGTATTCAAGAGTTGAAAGTCTCAAAACCTGTGCGGAGATAGTTATCGAGTTCAGTAAGTTAGTAACCTGCGAACGAGCAGATGCCTAAGGGTGCCATATTATATTCTTAAGGGTTCAACCTAGGAAGCAGATACCAAAATTAAAATGGTGTATATTGGTTGGATCCTAGTTTTACGGGACAACCAAGTAGACATTGAAGAGTAGCGTATATTAGTTATGTTTTATTTCTACGAGATAATCAAGCAGCAGTACGTTAAAATTAAATTTTTTGTTTTGATGTGTTATGTGGTGTTAATGTGAATAAAGAAATAAATTTAATTTCTTATTTGAGATTGTTATTTGTGTTAAGATGATTCACTTAGTAGCATACTAGGGCATTATTGCATTTACATTGTTATTAGGGTTTCAAGCATATGTGGTATTAGTGCTCATTCCCTTACAATTTGTAATGCAGGTAATGATTTTAAGTTACGTACTGGATCTGCTCAACATGGAAATTAGAATTTTATTTATTTTTGTTTAGTTACATTAGATTTTTCTTTAGAAAATTATTTTAGTGAATTGTAATAAGCCTCTTTTTGCGAGGTGAATATTTATCTACTTTTATTTAGTTTTTGGAAGATTATTTGGTTTAGTTTAGAGGTTTGTAATTTTGCTTCGAATTTTTGTTACCTAGTTGATTTGACTAAGGTATTTATTTAAATTTAAAGTATGAGTTTATTTATTTATTTATTTTATTCATTACTCCTTAGTGTCTGTGTATGGTTCTAATGTGTGATAGAAAAAATTGTTAAATGGTGAATTATGTGCTTCTTTACTCATGTGCTCGTAGGAATGTCAACGGGGCGGGTATGGGGCGGGTATGACCTTCCCCTTCCCCGTCCCCGTCCTCGTCCCCATCCCCGTTTAGCAATACCCTTACCCGTTCCCATCCCCATCCCCGTTTCGGGAAAAAAAATTTTCTCCATACCCCTCCCACAAAATAATGAATTCCTCGTCCCCGTCCCCGTTCCCGTTTACCCACCAAGTATATTAATTATTGTAAATTATATATTATATGTATAAAATAAATATTTAAAATTATTATAAATATTATATATTAAATAAAAAATATATTACATATATATATTAAATAAAAATTAAAAATATATATATAATCTTTGAGTTTGATTGATACACTTAACCAAAGAGGAAGTGGCTTTTATTTATAATCTCAAAAGACCTTCACTTCTTTGTGAGAAACCAGTGTGGGATTTCTAAAGGATTCACCACGCCAACAAAATTAACAAATAAATATTTAAACGGATACGAGGCAGTGTGGGGACTATCGTACCCGTCCCCGTCCCCGTACCTATGCGGGTAATATTTCAAACCTCCATACCCGTCCCCATCCCCGCTATTAACATCCCCATACCCTCCCCGAACGAGGCGGGTGAAACGGGTACCTACCGGGTACGGGTATATTTGACATCCCTATGTGCTCGGATCATGAAATCTGGGGCATAAGACTTGTAAGCTTACAAGAAAAAATTCTCTCGCTCACAAGATTCTATAACATACCCCTTCAACTCTTATTTATACATTAAGTTTAGGTACATATATATAAACTTAGAAAGTTCTACTCTAGGTAATAAATAAGTTTATTGTTAACACATCCATTTTAATGTTCGTATTTTTTCGTTGTTAATTTTTATTATCTTCTATATAAATATATTTTGCTTTAAATACATATATTGGGTGCGCTTAAAGTGACAAAAAATAAGATAAAACGAGATAAAGTGAGATAAGTTGTGAGTTTGTAATTTTGTAATGAGATAAAAAAAATAGTTTTTAGAGTTTTTCAATATTTGTCACTGTTTTTCAAAATTTTTTGTTACGTCAAATGGAACCATTATATGTACACGAATATATGAAAAGAGAATCAATTATGATTTTCCTTTTTTTTTTTGGGTGAAGCTCGTATAAATTTTTGATTCCATAAATACCTACCTTACTTTTCTTGACTTTTCTTAACTTTTCCTTCTAATTTCCTACCCTATAAGTAATTTATAGAATTAAAAATATCATTGGGTAAAAATAAAAGAAAAAAAATCGAGAGAAAAAAAATTATTCTCGCTGACATAGTGTCTACTTATGACCTAGTATATTATAAAACTAAAAATATTACATACTACTATAAACATATATTGGTATGCAATATATGTCTATAGAGACACATATTAATACGTAAACATTGATATTATAGTTTTTTCTTTCTTTAAAATTTTCAGTTATTTGAGTTCAAAATTTCTAATTTTTTGTGAATAAAAATGGTTAAAAATAGAATGTAGTCAGTTAAGAAGAAAAATAGCTTTTTTTCCATAATTATTTTTAGTTTTTTTAAAGAAATATGTATAACATGTCTAAAAGTTATTAAAAAAAAAAACAAATTTTAGTGAAAAAAAAATTTACATAAAAAAAAGGACGAGTAAAAAAAAAAAAAAAGAAGAAGTCTATGTAAAATAAAAATATAATAAAGTTGTGTAAGAAAATATTGAAATATGATGGTATTTGTATGAAAATGAGCAATTTTGGATATCTGATGGTATTTTCGACACTATAACAATCAATACATTTTAGTCGTGGATTGGTTTTTCTCGAGAATGGAACAAGAGTCTTTCTCAAAGTTTTAAAATTAACCACCAAACTTAAATCATTACTTGTGTATTTATATCTATGCTACCATAACATGTATGAAAACATTAAAAAATTTAATTGAACAATAATACCCTTCATTTTTCTTATAAATCCATGCGTCTTTTTATTCTAGAACTCCCATTCCCAGTTTAACACCTTCCATCTTTCCATAACCCCCCATCTTTTCAAGTTCTAATTGATCTCCACTCCATTTTTCTTTTTTTTTTATATATTTTTTATAAATCTTTGAATTATTTTTAAAACACAATAGGCAACAATAAAAGCATACATTAAAAAAAAGTTTAGAAAAAAATAAAACAAAATGAAAAATTATTCTTCTTTTCAATTTCTCTCTCTCTCTCTGTCACACAAACTCACTCCAGCCATCACTTTGTATGTGAACAACTCTTCATTTCCTCTTCTCTGTAAACTTGATACTATCTCTATTGTTTCTTTAATCGAGAGGTTGAGAGAGAGAAAACATTGAGAAATTGTGTTCTGTGAAAGAAAAGAAAGCATGGACAGATTTCGTTCGGTGAAGGCAACAAGGTAATACGATAAACCTGTTTTAGATATATACATATATGTGCTACTGTGTATATGCATATATTACGTATGTGCTTATGTACGTACTCCAGTGTGTTTATATATGTACTACATGTATGTACTGCTGATCATCTATATATATATTTATATTTATATTTATACATGTACTGTTGTGCTACTGCTGGTGTTGCATGTCCATGGAAGATGAACTTAACTGCATGTCCATAGAACCTGTCTCGGCGCTTCTTCAGAGCCAGGGAGACATGGGTCCCGACGAAGCCTGCGATGTCGGTGACGAGGAGGCTTATCATTAGCAGCCGGAGCAGTGGATCTGGGTGGACTTCCGGAGCTGTTTCTCCCACTGGTGGCCGCCCAATAGATGAGTTAGCAAAACAAATCTATTCATATATTGAACTATTGTGTTAGGGCGAAAAAAAAAGCACCCATTAATTCACTCGTCCAAATAATTAAAAAAAAAAAAAGTTATACTGTGCTAGAAAATAAGGAAGAGGGGGGGTGATTTTACAGTGCTATTTCTGGAACATTTATTAATTCACTCTACGGTCATTTTACTCTCCGAAGGAAATGATACTTACCTCTTTGCCTTCGGAATTAAAGATTCTGCGGAAATGTGACTTTAATTTGCAATGTCGCCAAATTAATTCAATTCATGAAAAAGGTTCGTGCTAGGTTCTCCCCATTGGGTTCGAGGGGCTGGCGTGGATAAATGTATTGCAAGGTTGTAGTGCAAAGATGAAGAGTTAAAATGTGATTTAATTTTCTTTAAATAATTTAATGACTCTGATTTAACTTAATTTTTTCGATTTAATGATCATTTAATAGTTCAATCTCTTAATGATTTAATGATATACATCTTAACCTTTCATTTTCACATTACAGTCCCTGTGGACTACCCTCTAGAATCCCTCACCACCGGCCATACCAAGAAAATAATAATAATAATAATAATAATAATAATAAAACTGAAAGAGAATAGCAATAGCAAGGCAAGAACAAATAAGAAGAAATTATTTTTTCGCATGTTTGTCATTGTTGACTAAATCAGTGTGCGAAAAGCACCTCTCCTTCCTAGCAATGGCAACAAACTATTGACCAGCACTAAATTCAAATTATTCCAATACTATACTGGAAAAAAAAAATCAAAAAATATTCCCAGCCGAACAACAGTGGTGAGCAAATGTACCTTAACTTACTTACCAAAAAAAAAAAAAATGTACCTTAACTTGCAAACGCAAAATTCACAACATAAAAATCAAAGCAAGCTAACATATAGGAGAAAAGACAACTAAAAGAGAGATAAATGAGAGAAAGAGGGTCCAGTCTCGATGGATGGAGTGGTGGTGGTGTTGCAACAATGGTTAGGAATTGAGGGATAACAAGGGGACGAGGGATTGAGAGAGAAAGAGAGAGTGTGTGTGTGTGTGTGTCATATGAGGCAAACAGGGCTAGGGCTGAACGTGCACATAAGGAAAAGGTGACGGAGGGAAGAATTTAATCTTCATAGTTGCAACTGCTTAAAGCGGTCTTTGTATAAGGTTGCAAACTGACTCTTAAGGCAGCCTACAACATGCTCTGAACAAAACACACCAAAGCTATGTCACACGGACTTTGGTACGAATGTCAAGGATGAGTACATATTTAAAAGTTAAATCTACTAATTCTTTTAATCAAGAATAGGATGAGATAAGAAATTATTTATCTTTAATATTATTGTTTTATTTTATAAGATACTAGGAAGTCAAACATTCAAGTGACAATTGGTCACAGAAAATAGAAGTAAAACATTCATGACTATAAGATATAGAATATTCTAACAAAAGCCAAAAAAAAATTTGTGCAGATCCACATTCCCTCAGCCACTCACTCTCTCTAATTTGTTTTACACTTTCCACTTCTTATGCCTTCATGATAATAACATTACATTTTATTGTACTGCATAGCAGCAGAAACACTTGAACCAAAATTTAGCAATCCCAATTTTAGCTTGGAAAACATGAAAGGGAAAAATATGAAATGCCTACATAACTTTGGAAAGGGAAGTTTAATAATTATACTGACAACACTCCAGATAACATAAGTCCATGCTTAACCTATCATCTATTGCCATTTTCAATGCATCAATCAGAAATCTTTACTAACCCTGGGCACGTGGTACACCTTCAACAGCACCTTAACCCTAACCCTCACCCCGATCTTCTCCGCAGCGGCGGCAGCCTTCTTCTTCTCCTCCTCCCCCTCCTCCTCCAACATCACCGCCACCGCACTCGATGGATAAGCTTCCACGAAGGCTGTGGAATCCGATGGCTCTCTTTGTTTCGACATTATTCATTTATTTCAGACTCTCTTTGTTTCGACGTAAATTATTTTTCAAAATTATGACTTATTTTTAATTACTTGGTTAGACATCTTTATGAAATATTTTGCTCAACTGTTCAAAATGACCTCCATTCGTCGAATCCCTAAGTTATTTTTGGTGAAAAATGGACTCCTCCACCTCTTTCTTTAGCTTCTCTTTCATATTTTTCTTATGAGAATAATTTTAAGAGCATGTTTCAAACTAAACACCAAAAGACAAAAGTAAAGATAAATTTTTTTGCAAAACGTTTTATACAAAAAATATTATTCAATGTAAAATAACTTTCACTGTAACCAACGGGACATCAATGTAAAATAGTTTAAAAAAATACTTTTACTCAGGTTTCAAAAAAATATTTTTTTAAAATATAAGTAAAAATATTTTCGTGAAAATATGTTGTATTAAAATAGACCAGCTTAATTAGGGCCTAATATTATCATTTTTTAATTTATGTTTATGTGTTTGTATTTTTTATCTTTATTTTCTGTTCTCCTTTTTTCTAAAATGAAAATTGAAAATAAAATTTTGTTTATAATTACTAATTTTTTATTTTACTAAAGTATTTAATTTTATTATTTTTAAAAATTAGTTGAATTTAACAAAATATATTTCATATTAATTTAATTTAATTATTAAAAATCATATAATTCAACAAACATAATAATATATTAGATTATAAAATTATATTATTTATTAAAAATAATTGAATAAAAAATATGATTATTATATCATTTAATTCAACAAATAATAGATATACTAATTACAATTTAATTATATTATTTATTAATATATATTTTCTAATACTTTAAATAATTTATTTATGATATTTAATAAAAATAATTTAATAAAATATAATTAATATTAATTAAATTAATTAATTCAATTTAATATTTTATTTTATTATTTATTAAATATAATTTAATAAGATATATTTTAATTAATATAAAATATTGTTCACATTAATTAAATTAAATTAATTATTTTTTATTATTTGTTAAAATAATTTAATAAAATGCATTTCATATTAATTAAATTAATTGATTTAAATTAAATTAATTTATTTATTAAAAATGAATTAATAAAATATATTACATATTAATTTAGATAACTAAATTAATATTTATTTATTAAAAATAATTTTAGTTTAATAAAATATTTGGATAAAATAATTAATTTTAATATGATATAATAAAAATGGACAAAATGTTAAAATTGACAAAATGTTTGTAATAAAAAAATAGAGTGAAAATACTTTTTTCTGTTTAAATTTTTCTAGTTTAAATTTTTATTTTTTTTAGAAACAAAAATATATAAACAAATTTAATAAATATGTTTTTGTTGCCAATCTACAAAATTTTGAAAAAATAAATAGAAAAACAAAAAAAATACTACCAAATGAGTAACAAATCTATTCGGAGTTTCAAAAAGTTTTAGAACCAATTAATTAAGGGCCCGTTTGACAATGTTGTCGTTTTTGTGTTGTTGTTTTCTGTTACCGTTTTCTGTTTTTGATTTTCTGTTACCGTTTATTTTTTCTGAAATAAAAACTGAAACTGCGTTTAGAAATGTAAGTTTGTTTATAATAATTAATTTTTTATTTTAGAAAATATTTAATTTTATTAGTTTTAAAAAATTAATAGAACTTAATAAAATATATTTTATATTAATTTAATTTAATTAATTAAATTAATTAAATTAATAGAGTAAATTATTTATTAAAATCATTTAATTCAATAAATATAAAATATATTAAATTATATTATTTATTAAAAATAATTTAATAAAATATATTTCATATTAAATAAATAATTAAATTAGATTAATTATTAAATTAAATTATTTATTTTTAAATTAATTAAATTCATTTAATTATTTATTAAAATAATTTAATAAAATATATTTTATATGAATTAAATTAATTAAATCATAAATAATTTAATTTAATTATGATATTTATTTAAAATAATTTAATAATTATTATTAAATTAAATTAAAAATTAATGTAATTTAATTATTTTATATAAATTAATTTAATTATTAAATTAAATAAATTAGTTATGATATTTATTTTAGATAATTTAGCAATAATTAATTATTAAATTAAATTAATTAATTTAGGTTTATTATTTATTAAAAATAATTTATATTAATTTATATAATTAATTTAATTTATTGAATTTAATTATATTATTTATTAAAATAACTTATTTTAATAAAATATTTGAATAAAATAATTTATTTTTATATAATGTAACAAACATAGACAAAGTTTTAAAATTGACAAAATATCGACAACAGAAATAAAAACCAGAGTGAAAACACATTTTTTCTATTTACGTTGTTCTATTTATGTTTTCATTTTTTTTGGAAACAAAAAAACGTAAACAAGTTTATCAAATATGTTTCTGTTGAGAGTTTATAAAATTTTAAAAATATAAATCGAAAAATAGAAAATAGAAACGTTACCAAACGGAGCCTAAGCAACTGAACGTCTCAAATTCTGTTAGTTAGCTCACAAGCAGATGAAAAATGTACTGTTTCTTTTTCACTGGACCATGCACCTAGCTTATTATGAAAATGTACTGTTTCCTCTCGTTATTTCTCGGTATTTTTATATTTTATTATTTGTTATGTAAATTATTTGAATCATCTAGCGTATTTCTAAAGTTTCAAGAAGCGAAGAGCTGTCTTCTCTCCATTTTCACATTGGTAAACCAACGTGCATTAACTGCCCAGAGAATTACAACTGTCTATCTATTTATCTATGTATATGCGTAATCTGTGCGAATATTTTTTTATCTTAGTAATCAATAAAATTATTAAAAAGTAATAAAAGTGTCTCAAATAGTAAATAATATTTAAAAAGTATTAAACAAAAATAAAAAAAAGTTACAAATTAGTTGGTAGTTAAAAGATATTTAAAATAAATAAAAAATAAATAGGTAAAATTATGTAATTATGTGAACGTTATGAAAAAAATACTTTTTAATGCCATTGAAGTACAGGTAACCGTAGAAAATTAAAAGCTATTATAAGGAAAAAAAAAAAAAAAAGAAGCCTTCACCAAACATTGGTATTTGTCCTATAATAGTATAGTATAGATCGATATACAAACAAGTCTATGGTAACAAACTATGGATGGTTGGTTTTTTATTTTTAATGTTAATATTGGCCGTTGGATGACTCAAATTAGATCTTGACCTTTCATTTTAATATATATAAAAAAAAAGGAAGAAGAATATAAAAGGCCTTTAGATGAGAATGTAAAGTGACCAAAAAATTGAGTGAGAGTTTTAGAGAAAGTTTTAGTTTAAAAAAGATCTCAGCCATTCATTAAAAAATAAAACTCAATATCATCCTTTAGATTTTAGTTTGTAAGAGGGACATTTTTAAAATATGTTTATTATATAGATATAGTCAACCTTATCAATTTATATTTAAAATTAGAATTTAGAAAAAAATTCATACCCCAAGACTAATTTTATTCAAATATCTGTAAAAAAAAAAATAGAATGATAAATATAAAGAGTTCCATATTGGATTTGATAATAAATTATTAATGGGTTTTATAAGAATAATTCAAATAAAAAATATTATTACTAATCATTTGTACTTTCTAAAATAAAATAAATATAGTCAATGTGACTAAATTAAATTTAAAATTAGAATTTAGAAAATAATTACTCCCGAACCTAATTAATATTCAGTATTTTTTTGTACATTTAGATTTTAAAAATATTAAAAGTCGTTGTTATATGAAAAATAACCTTGTTATTATTTAAGTTTTTTTTCTTTGTGTTTTTAATTTAACTCCATTTTTTATCTATATTTTTAATTTAGTTACTAATGCAATTGAAATATATAAATTTAACAACTATATTAAATTTTTAAGTTAGTGGGTCCCATTTGAAACTGATAATAAGCAAGTGAATTCTTTTTCGAAACCCAAGAAAGTGGATCTTTTTTTTAGAACTCATGAATTTTTTTACATTTATTAAAATCATATACCACAATTCTAGTAATTTTATAGGTAAAAGAAAACATGAAATTATAGTATTTTGGTGATATATAAAAAAAATAAAAGTTTTATGAAAGATTTCAGTCATTTGTTGAAGAACAAAACTCAATCTAAACTTTTGAATTTTGGTATGTGAGATGAACATTTTTGAAATGTATTGTGTTTTATTAATAAAAAAATGACTCCCCCAAGACTAATTTTATTCAAATATTCGTGAAACAAAAAAAAAATAGAGTGATGAAATAGAGTTCTACATTGGATTTGACGATAAAATTTTAATTAGTTTTATAAAAATAACTCAAATAAAAATATTATTATTATTATAACTAATATTACAATAATTATTATTAATCATATGTGCTTTATAAAATAAAACAACTATAGTCGATGTGACTAGTTTAAATTTAAAATTAGAATTTAAAAAAATAACTATTAAAATTAGAATTTAAAAAAAATAACTATTCTCAAGTCCAATTAATATTTAATTTTTTTTTGTACTTTTAAATTTTAAAAATATTAAATTTTTAAGCAAGTGGGTCCCATTTGAAACTGATCATAAGTAAGTGAATTCTTTTCGAAACCCAAGAAAGTGGATTTTTTTTTTTAGAACTCCTGAGTTTTTTACATTTATTAAAATCATATACCACAATTCTAGTAATTTTATAGGTAAAAGAAAACGTAAAATTATAGTATTTGGGTGATATATAAAAAAAATAAAAGTTTTATGAAAGATTTCAATCATTTGTTGAAGAACAAAACTCAATCTAAACTTTTGAATTTTGGTATGTGAGATGAACATTTTTGAAATGTGTTGTGTTTTATTAATAAAAAAAAATGACTCCCCCAAGACTAATTTTATTCAAATATTCGTGAAACAAAAAAAAAAATAGAGTGATGAAATAGAGTCCTACATTGGATTTGACAATAAATTTTTAATTAGTTTTATGAAAATAACTCAAATAAAAATATTATCATTATTATTACTAATATTACAATAATTATTATTAATTATATGTGCTATATAAAATAAAACAACTATAGTTGATGTGATTAGTTTAAATTTAAAATTAGAATTTAGAAAAATAACTATTCTCAAGTCCAATTAATATTCAATTTTTTTTTGTACTTTTAAATTTTAAAAATACTAAAAGTTGTTAAATGAGAAATAATCTTTTATTATTTAAGTTTTTTAATTTGTGTTTTTTAATTCAATTCTATTTTTTATCTGTATTTTTAATTTAGTTACTAATGTAATTAAAATATATAAATTTAATAACTATATTAAATTTTCAGTAAGTGGGGCCCCTTTTAAAACTCATGAACAAGTGAATTCTTTTTTGGAACCCAAGAAAGTGAGTCATTTTTCAAAACTTATGAATTTTTTATATTTATTAAAATCATATACTACAATTCTAGTACTTTTGTTGATAAAAGAAAAAGTGAAGTTATAATGTTCTGGTAATATTGTGGAACAAAACTTATAAAAGTTTTGTGAAAGTTCTTTAGTCACTCGATGAAAAATAAACTCAATCTCAACATTTAAATCTTAACTTGTGAGAAAGGCGTTTTAAAAACTGTCATGTTTTATTGTATAAAATATATAAATTCGGTTATGTTTGATGCTAAATATTACTACATTGATGGGTGCATTGGACGCACTAACTAATAAATTTTTATATTGATTAGTGTCTGGTAATAGTTATCAGTAAAATCATTTACATTCAAATAAAATTGAGTTATATATGGTCCAAATATAAATCTTTGTAAAAAATCCACTATAATAGCACATGGCTTTACACACAAAACCGCCTATTTTATTATTATTATTATTATTTTTTTGTTTTTTTATTTTGCCATGTGTTAATGAAGCAATGAAAACTGAATTAGTTATCATACCTAAATCCATTAATTTGGTACCATAGTCACACACACACGTGTATAAAAAAAAAAAAAAAAAAAGAATTTAACCTCGAGAGATTCACTCCCTAGGCCAAACCCCTAGAGAGTGAATCTCTTTTGGTTTGTGCTACACATACCGGCCCCTCAACATGTATAGCGGTCAATCGCGAACTCGCGTAGCGGCGGGGAGTCGGACCCACACCCAAGAACTGGATACGGTTCGTCCAGCCAAGGAGGCCCGTCCTACCAACCTTTACTACGCTTTGCGCCCGGGAGGCTGGCCCCAAGTTTTTGCTAGAGAAGAGACTTGAACTTGAGACCTTGGGGTGGTAAGCCCCTAAGCCCCAGTCCAAGACCATCCCATCTAACCCCTTGGGGTTACACACACGTGTATATATATTCATTTCCATGGGCATGCATGTGAGCAATCTGATCATTTTGAATCATAAGATTTAACCCTACCACTTTAATTGTTATTAAATATCATTTATGTGCATGTGAGGAATCGTTGGGTCATAAGATTTAATTCTACCATCTTAATTATTGTTGATTATCATTTACGTGCATGCGAGCAATCTGATCATTTTGAATCTTAAGAATTAAGATTTTGGGGATGATATGGTTTTGATGTCGGTTAAAATTGAAATTGTTAAATTAAAATTTAACAATACATTTACATCTTTTTAAGATTAAAAATAAATTAATACATCTAAATTATTAAATTTTAATTTAACGATTCTCAACTTCGATGTCATTGAGATAACATCAAAACTGATGTCAACCTTTCCATTTTGTAAGATTTAACCCCACCACCTTAATTGTAGTTGACAATCATTTGTGTGTTTATTGATAACAGCAGGTCAAGGTAGTTGAGGTGTTGCTTAGTTTCAATTACATTGCTGTACCTGCATTAAATTAAATTCCATGGAACATAATTCACAGTGCACCATCCCACTGCAGTCTGCACAAGCCAAAAAATGTACTCAGTGGCAATGCAAGTTCTTCCAAAAAAAGAGCTGTGGTTTCTACACAGGGACCAAGCGTCCCTACAAAACGATGGTTGGGACACCAAATTGGCCTGTATTTTTATATTTTTCTTTTATTAACAAAATTTATTCAACTATTTTTAATTTTTAAATGTTATTTTATTCTATTTGTAAATAATTTGGTAATTTACGTAAATTAAAATTTAGAATTACAAAATTAAATGTAGTTAGAATGTAGTCACAAAATTTATTTATTTATTTATTTATTAGTACCAATTGAACACAATTATTTTATTTTAAATTAAGTTTATAATTAATTTATTCTAACAAATATAACAATTTTAAAAATATTTAAAATTATTGGATCAGGGTCGAAACTTTTTAACATTTAACCAAACTCTGACTTGAAGCCTTTGGGCACAGGCAGAGACGAAATTAAGGTTTCATAACAAAGGGTCAAAATATTTTCAGTGAAAATTTAATTGTTAATAAAAAAACGTTAACCATTTATTTGAGATTTACTTGTGCCGGAATCAAAAAATTTCTTTTGGTATTACGATTGCCGCTAGTAGCGTTCTTCAGTTTTGCTTTCTCGTTAGCAATTCAAAACTCAGGATCTTTTTTATTATTTTATTTTAAGAGAAATAGTTTATGGAGCGTGAGAAAAGGAAAAGTGAAGCAAGTGAGAGAAGATGGAAATGATGGGAAGATGGAGTGTAAAAGAGAGAATGTAAAAATGTGACATATGATAGTATGAGAGAGGGGTATCTTGGGGGTGGAGAGAGAGAGAGAGAGAGAGAGAGAGAGATTTGTATTGAAAAGTAGAAAAATAAATTTTTATATTTTATTAATTTTTTATACGGGTCCAATATAAAAAATTAAATTATTGAGAATTTTTATTTGTGCAAGAAGGGGCATTGCAGCCATTGTTAATGAAGTATTTATCTTTAGTAAAAAAAATATAGTATATATATAGATAAAAAAAATACTAAAATTAGAAAGGCCATGAACGCCCTTAACTTTACAATAACTTCCGTACGTAGCAAATTCAAATTCTGTTTATTTTAATATAAGATGATTTCTGAAAAATTATATATATTTTTTAAAATACAAGTACAAACTGTTTTCTATAAAATATTTTACATTATTCATTTGCTTCAAGCTCTCTTTGCTTTGATGTAAATTGTTTTTATTAAAATTATTTTACTCATTTTTAGCTATTTGGTAAGACATCTTTAGGTGGAATTTTTTTTTTTAAACAAAATACTTACTCAAATGTTCAAAAATAACTTCTTTTCGTTGAATCCAAAAGTTATTTTTGAAAAACAAAAATGGACTCCTCTACTTCGTTTGGCATCTCTTTTGTATTTTTTTTTTTTTAAAGGATAGTTTTAAAAACATGTTTCAAACCAAACAACAAAAAATAGGAGTAACTTACCCCCCTTCCAAAAAAAACAGGGGTAAAAATAAATTTGTTTACAAAATATTTGATACAAAAAATATTCTTCAATGTAAATGGAGTCTCGATGTAAAATATTTTTTAGAAAAATATTTTTACTCAGGCTTTAAAATATAAGAAAAAATATTTTGTATTGAAATAGACCAGCTTAATTAACAAACATATTCAAAGTTTGAAAATATGTTTTAAAACTAATTAACTAAGCAATTGAGGCTATATTTAGTACGTGAGAATCGAATAGAATAAAATAGAATAAGAGATGGAATTGAAATAAGGGTAGGAACGTAATAAGGGTGCAAATTTAATGAAATGCTTGTTCCATTATTTTGTTTGGCTCCAAACATGAAAACATTGAGAATGAAATAGGCATTCAAATTTTCATAATTTGATTACATATTTTAAAAATAATAAAATAAAATGAAATATAATAAAAACTACTAAAATTAATCTTTTAAAAACTATAAAAATAAATTTTATTTTCGAAGCGCAAATTTGATTAAAAACAGGTCGAAGGGTAAAACGGTCATTTTATAATTCAAATTTGAATTCTACCAAATTTTTCTTAAATATAAAAAAAAAAAAAATATGTCAATAAATATTTTTAGTTGTTAGGAATGCCTAAAATACAAATTTAACCTAAAAACGGGTTCAAGAGCAAATAGTCATTTTATAGTCTGAACTCAAATCGAACTAAAATTTATTTAGATGTCATTTAGTTTGTTTTTCTATCTTTTATTTTCTGTTTTTATTTTCCATTTTCTATTTTGAGTGCATTTGTCAGTTTGCGATTTTGAAAATAAAGAAAACAGTTAAAACGCATTTGATCACTTATATTTTCAAAATTAGTTTTAAAAAATAGAAAATGAGTTTACACATAAAATGAAAAAATAACAAAAAGTCGTTTTGAGCATTTTCAACCCAAAACAAAAAAATTCTCAAAACAAGAAAAACGTAGTATTTTCTGTTTCCTTGTGTTGGGATTTTTAAAACATAAAATACATAAAACTTAACAGAAAATGCTATTTGATCCCTCATATTCATTAACAAAATCAGCCGTTAAAACTTAACAGAAAATGTCAAAATAGTCAAAATTTTAGATATTTTTCCTTTTTGATTCCTCACTCGCACTTATTCGCTAGTTTTCTTTACAAAAGTTTCTGAAAATATTTTTATTTTTACTTACTTTTTACTTATTTTTGAAAATTTTTGTAAAGAAAACTAATGAATATGTGAGAGATGGAAGCATAAAATAAGAAAAATATATAAAATTTTAACTATTTTGACATTTTTGTTAAGTTTTAATGGTTAATTTTATCGGAAGAGAGATTAACGTTAATAATATTTTAAAATAAAAGAGATAAACATAATTTTAAAATATTGTAGATATAAATGTAATTACTTAAATGTTAAGAGAATATTGGTATAATTTATCCAATATTATTAGTTAGCTCGCAAGCAAATGAAATTCCAATGAATCGAAAGCTCATTTGAGATTATTTTGAGGACCCAACCAACACGAAGACATATAGCTGGCTAGCTGTAGTCCCATGGGCATGCATGCCATATGACGGAAGCCACCCCCATTTCTATGACGTATGCTATTCATTATTTTCTTACGTGGAAAGGCTATTATATGAAGACGTACGTACTGTTTCTTCTTCACTGGACCATGCACCAAGCTGTCTTTGTCTCTACGATTTCAATGAGTTGTTGAAAAGTGAAGAGCTGTCTTCTCTCTATCTTCACATGGGTCAACCAACATGCATCAACTACGTACCCAGAGAATTACAACTGTCTATTTATAGCTCCCTTTAAAGCGATAAAAATAAGGGAAAAATTAAATAGAACAAGATGAAACGTAATTTTGAGTAAATTTTAGTATTTAATATTCTTTTTAAATTATATTTTTTTAGAGATGAACAGTAGTAAATTATTAGAATGATTTTTTCAAATCCATTCTAACAGATTCAAAAAATCTCCAAAATATTCTGCACACCTAATACTTCTTCTCTCTCTCTCTAAATTACTTCTTTTAAAGATGAACAGTAATAAACCATTAGAATAGTTTTCCTAAATCCGTTCTGTTTTAACGGATTCAAAAAATTCTCAAACGTTCTGCACATCTAATAGTTTTTCTCCCTCTCTCTCGCTCTCTAAATCGTGTTTTTTGGAACTGAACAGTGATAAATCGTTAAAACAATTTTTTCAAATCGATTCTAACGGTTTCGTAAGCTCATGCCACAATAGTACTCATTCAAAAGTTTTTGACTCAGGGACCAAAATTGTCAAAAAAAAAAATTTCGCACTCAGTTAACCGGCTTTCGGGTTTTCTATTTATTTTAGTGAAATACTAAACTTTTTTGAAATTAGTAAAAATAGGAATGCATAAAAGTATAATAGAGAATTTTAGTAATTTTTAAAAATTGTTGGAACTTTATTTTGTTTTATATTATTTTTTAGCACACCAAATGGTACCTATATATATGTATATATATATGGACAAGTCTACAGTAACGAACTAAGTTTTTTTTTTCTCTGGGTATCATGCCAAACTTCTAATTGTGGCCATTGGATGACTTAAATAACATCTTGACCTTTCATTTTAATATATTAAAAAAAAGAAGAAGAAGAATAAAAAAGGGTTTTGATGAGAAAGAGAGAAGTTAATTAATTTTTGATCAAATAATGGCAAATATGGTCATAAATACTGGTAATTTTGATCACTTTCAATGGTAAGTTGGGGATATTGGTTGTTAACAGAGTGAGAAAAAGAAATATAAATTCGGTAGTTGAGGTGTTGCTTAATTTCAACTAGTAATAGGAGTGTAAAGGAGCGGAGTATTTGTATTACTATTATCAAACCTTTTGTTTTTCACTTTCTAATATTGTTCCAAAACTGTTTTTTTTTTTTTAATTAAAATCTCAAATCCATTCCGTTTTAAACTTGTCAAATTTGTCCCAAATTCACGAAATCCGATTGAGCACAATTGGTTAGATACATGGAATCCAAGTTGACAAACCCGTTAAATATCCTATTTGAAATAAAAAATAAAAAATAATTAATAATATTTAATTACAAAATTTATATAAATACTTAAAAAAATCTTTATCTACAACAACTCACAAACAATACTATAATCAGAAATTCATTACATAAATATAACTTCCGCAACTTTAAGGTGGCACTTGGTTTGTATTTTTATTTTTTTTTTCTGTTTTTATATTCTATTTTTGTTTTATGTATTTTATGATTTAAAAATCTAAAAATAAGAAAATAGAAAATACATTTGGTTTGATATTTTTTGTTTTCTGCGTTTTGAGATTTTCCTTATTTTAAGTTGAAAAAACTCAAAACGATTTTTTGTTATTTTGCATTTAAAGTGTATACTCATTTTCTATTTTTTTTAAATAGATTTTGAAAATACAGGTGATCAAATGTATTTTGAACTATTTTCTTATTTTTAACAAACATAAAATGAAAGATAGGCTCAAAACAGGCATATTAAATGACACCTAAGTTTTTGTACACAAATAAGATAAGTTAATATAATTATCTCAAACGTCCAAGAAATTTATCCCAAACAAATTAAACACGTATATATAAAATAAATAAAATGTGATCCAATTTACACTCCACGTACAGATAGCCTCTTACAAATCCGCCAAAATCCACCTTATTATTATTATTATTATTTGTTGGGTAAAATCGTACTTTGACATATGAAGTGTCGAACAAGTATAGTCAAGGTACCACGTGGTCCAATGCCGAACATATTTAAGTGAGTCACATAGTCATTGACCGAGCACGTTGACACGTGACACGTGGCGTTCTGCCGAACAGATTATTGATGGCATGAAGGTTCCACGTGTGTGTTATACATGGACACGCGTCTTTGGGTTGATATTCCAAGGGATACCCTGATTCTCAGTATCTATGGATAATGTGTTGCCACGTGGCAATAATCGAAGACCTCAATAGCCAATTTGTTCGGCCCATCGATTAGCAGCTAGTAAATGCTAGGTCTGGGACCCACAGCCTTAACGAGTGATCACAACTATAAATGTGCCATAGTTATGACTGAACCTAGTATTTATCTCTGAGGAAGTAACCAAGTCAGTTTATTTCGTTACGAGTAATTGATAGATTGACAGGTGGACAATTTGACAATCGAGTTCTGACTATATTGTCACGTTAACTACCAGAAGTATTGAATGTGCCACGTTAACTACCAAAAGTATTGAATGAAAGGTATGAGGTATTTAATGAAAGGCATGAGGCATTAAATGAGCGGTGAAAGGTATTTAAAGCGAGGAAGGAAAAGAGGGACACGGCAACATGGGTGCAGTCAAATCACAGGTATTTTATTATTATTTACATTATTATAAATACAACATTTCACTTGACAATTATGGTAAGCTGACTTTTACCAACTTAAGCTACTATTCATTTCTTCTAAAAAGCTTTCTTCCTTGAGCTACTTGCTGACTTAAGTATCAGTGGGTTTTCCGGCCAGAGACCTCCACTCCGGTCGTAACCTTTATTCTGTCTTTGTTCGGCAGGTCGTTGATTGCATTTTCAGTTGGCGTGGTCAGCAGTTCCGGTAGTAAATTTTGCTACCAAACATTCTTCTTATTATTATGAGCCAACTAATCCTTTTTGAAAACCCCTACTATAAATACATCCCCTTCCTCGCCATTTTTTCACACAACAATCCCAACAAGAACTAGCAGCTAGTACCATCTTTCCTTTTTTATCAAACCATCTCGGTATGCTTCTCTCTATTTATTCTAAATTAATTTACGTTTATTTTTCAAATATTTTGGTGGAGCGTGTACAATTATTTTTGTGTGTATATATATATATATATATATATTAAACACAACTATATATGCATTTTTTGAGTTTTTGGAATCTCTCTCTCCCCCTCTCTACCTTATTTCTGTTTCTTCATGTTGCAAGTTATTTTCCCTTGTTTGATATTATTTCTTTAGTTATTCTATCGATGTTTGATTCTTGAATTATTTTTTTCTTTTGTTGTCTTAAATTTCATTGTAGTAATGTGTTTCAATTAGTACAGAGATAGAAGTATATTAAAACTAATTGAAAAAATCTACGAGAATATTTTAAAAGCAGCATAAAAATAATAAAATATCTAAAAATATTGAGAAATATTTAATGGAATCTATTTTAATACACAGTAGATTAACATTTTTGATCATTGTGTCTAATTAATATATAAAATTAGGTAGTGTGTGTATATATATATATATATATAAGATTTGTTGAAAGAATAACAACTGAACATACTTTATATATATATATATATATATTTTAAGGAACAATATGGTGGCTTCAACCAACGGCTTGATTACGAATGTCACCGGGAAAAAGGTGAAATTTGTTACTTCCCATAACTATTATGGGAATCTCGTGTTTCTGAATCAAATTGGTGAGACGTTTTACTTCGTGTTTGAGAATCAAAATGGTAATCAGTCATCTGGAGCAGTTGTGTATCAAGGCGAAAATGCGGGGGGCAACAAATTTGAGTGGATGTACGCTTGGTACAACGAGGATCGTGCGAACCCATTAACTCACAAGGTAACTCAATTTCTTTTCGTTCCTTGCTGAATAATCATCTTTCAAAAGATCTTCTAGTTTAAGAAGAGGAGAGCAAAAGAAATAAAAATAAAGGAGGAAGAAGATCCTTTTGCAAGACCTAGTTATAAGTTCAATGTTCAGGGATTTTATATTATATTGGAATGACAGTGTTAGACATGGTTAATATTTTAAAAATTAGAATCGTTGAGCCAATTTAATAAAAAAATTGATTAGACTGCCGGGTCAATTAAAATTAAACTTTGACAACATAAACAAATTAAGAGTGTGTTTGGAGTAATAAAAAGTGTGATAAGTACGCAATTTATACAGTGAAATAAAAAGTGAATAACTTTTAAAGATTTTTAGAGATTTATAACAAATCAAATGGAGTCTAAAAATAATATTAAAGAAAATTAAAAACTTATCTAAAATATATTATTTATTAAATATTTATTTTATTGGCAATCCTTTTTTTTTCCCGGGTTACATGAGCAAATTAAATAGTAGACCTCCAGACATATTCCTATAGCAACAAGTTAAATCAGTTATATTAATGTAGTAGAATATTTGGGTGACAACTCAATATTAATTAATTAATTTATTTATTTATCTATTTCAAAAACTCATTGTGCAGGCTTATACTCAGATTGCTGAAGCAAACCAGGATTGGAATTGGGACGAGGTTTGGAATATGTTAATGAATTCTGGCTCTACTTTCCATGCGGAATCTGAAAATTGTGTGTCCGATGCAACTGTTACCCAGCAGCCACTATATCCGGTAATATATCAAGGAAGAATGTCCCTAAAGGGAGGAAGCAGGACTTGAATGCATCGATCGCATGCCAATATAAATGAAGTCAATGGCCATATTAATTACAACGCCTGCTTGGTTACTTCAAACTTAATATATATCTTAATATATATATATATATATATATATAAGGAAGGCCTTTTCAAGGTTGTTAGTAAAATAAATAAAAAGTTGATTCATGGTACTTCCCGTTGGAATCACCCGGGTTTGCTACTATGTAAATCGTTGCGTGCCTGTAACTCTTTGTCGTTGTGTCTGTACTCATGAGATAGATGGATTGATCAATCCATGTATCTCGGCTTTTATATATATATAGTAAATAAGGCCATTGCTAATAGCTACATACCTTGCGTCTTATTCTTTATTCGTTTCTCTGCCTTTCAATCACGTGCATCGCCCCGTATCCGCAAATTACTAAAGATTTTCTTAAGAGAAATAGAGGTTGAGAAAATTACTTTTTTAATGTTATAAAATTAAAATAAAATATTCTTTGTATATGATAAAATCATCATTACCCGGATCTTATTCATATTGAATTATCAAAAAAATAAATTATTGCGGAAGCGTGTCTGAATTCATAACTGTAATTTCTTGGTTCCCGATCTTCCAAGTCTATATGGTGGTTTCAATTCCTAATTCTCTCTGATGATGGGATGTCAGATTGATTAGAAAACCCTATATATGACCTGAGGATCATAACCTATTTATATTAACTGTAAAAGCCCAACTTCTATTTGGTCCATCATAAAATAGAAACATGGGTTTAGGTATCTAAACATTATAAAAACCCAGACAATATGAGATGTCATAAAGCCCAAAACTTTAAAACCTTATCAAACCACTTTAAATGGGCTAAACCTTTATGATAGCCTATAACACACAATTAATAACATATTTGACCCACAATTGATTATTTTCCAACATTTAGCTTTTTCATTATGATTAAATAATATATATATACATAGAATACATAATTAAGTAACAAAGAGAGAGAGGAAGTTTCTGCCACTAATTATCCAAATGCTTAAATTACAATAACTATCTATCAACATAATATATACAATCAAAAAGAGGTATCATACACCTCGTCAATTTTTTATTAACTATGAAATTTCCTTATTAATTACAAATAATATGTGAATTCCTCCCCCTTCCCCATCTCTTTTGTGTGTGTAATTCATGATAGCATCTTTAATGATCAGAATCACCAGTTTGGTACTATATCTATACTCGCTCTCTTCAGCTCAAGTAATAAATAAGCTAATTGTTAACACTTCCATTTTAGTGTTCTTATTTTTTTGTTGTTAACTCTTATTATTTTATATATGAATATATTTTGCTTTAAATACATATGAAATATATATGTGTGTGTGTATATATACTAATATATAAAGAGATAATCAATTATTAGAGATGCCAAATATACCCGTACCATTGGACACCCGCTTCACCTGCCTCGTTCGGGGAGAGTATGAGAATGTTAATAAGGGGGACAAGAACGGGTACCATATATAGTCCCCACCCCGTACCCGTTTAAATATTTATTTGTTAATTTTGTTGGCGTGATAGCTCTTTTAAAAGTCTCATATTGGTTTTTCACAAAAAGCAAAGGTCTGGTAAGGTTATAAATAAAAGCCTCTTCTTCTTTGGTTAAGTGCACTAGTCAAAGTCAAAGATTTATATATATATTTCTAATTTTTATTAAATATACATATGTAATATACATTTTTATTTAATATTTATAATAATTTTAAATATTTATTTTATACATATAATTTGTAATAGTTAGTATACATGGTAGGTAAACGGGGACATGGACGAGGAATTAATTGCCTCGTGGGGACGGGTATGGAAAAAATTTTTTTCTCTGAAACGGAAACGAGGATGGGTAAGGATATTGCTAAATGAGAATGAGGACGGGAAATGTCATACTCGCCTCGTTGACATCCCTATCAATTATAACTTTTTTTTTTTTTTGGGTTGAAGCTTGCATAAATTTTTTATTCCACAAATACCTCCCTTACTAGTAGTAACTTCTTTCTTTAACTTCTCTCCACTGTTCTTTTTAATTTTCTATCCTATAATTAATTTATTGAAATAAAAATAAAATTGGGTAAAAAAATGAGAAGGAAAAGAAAATTTAGGAAAAAAAAATTTATTATTACATACATAGTATGTAGTTTTGACCTAGTATATTTTATAAAATTAAAAATATTACATATTAATATAAACACATGTTAAAAGAAAATTTAGGAAAAAAAATTTATTATCACATACATAGTATGTAGTTTTGACCTAGTATATTTTATAAAATTAAAAATATTACATATTAATATAAACACATGTTGGTAGGTAGTATATGTCTATAAGGGCACACATATTAATATGTACGTATTGATATTAGTTTTTTGAGTCTTCTCAGAATTTTCAGTTATTTCCAATTTTTTTGTGAACAAAAATGCTTAAAAATAGAATATCCAGGTTAAAGAAAAAAAAAAGAAACTTTTTTTCCGTAATTATTATTATTATTATTTTTTAGAAATGTGTATAACCTGTCTAAAAGTTATTCCAAAAAAAAAAAAATCAAATTTTAGTGAAAAAGAATTTACACAAAACAAAACGATAAGTAAAAATAATAAATAAATAAATAAATAAGTCAAATAAATCTGATTATTTGTCGAACTGAACCTTGCTAATATATGTTAAATAAAAATATGATAAAGTTGTGTAAGAGACTAACAGGAGATATTATGATATTTTTTAATATTTAAGGCGGTATTTGATTTGCATTTATATATTTTGTTTTTCATTTTTGTTTTCAATTTTTTGTTTTATGTGTTTTATATTTTTAAAATTTTAAAATAAAGAAAATAAAAAATACGTTTAATTTAACATTTTCTGCTTTTCATATTTTGATATTTTCCTTATTTTTAGTTAGAAATGCTCAAAATGACTTTTTGCCATTTTCTTATTTTTTATTTTTTAAAATAAATTTTAAAAATACAAGAAATTAAATATATTTTAAACTATTTTCTTTATTTTTAAAAATACAAAATAAAAAATCGACTCAAAATAGATATACATCTATATATCGTGTAGGCCCCCGAATGTATGAAACACTTTGTTTTGCAGTTGTTTGCCTGAAAGTCATTTAGAAAGTGTCTTATATGCTGATTTCTTCCCGTTCAATTTAGAAATTATTTTCTAGTATGTTTTTAATTATTGACTAAATAACTCTGTGAAAAGTACCTCTCCTTCCTAGCAGTAGCTACAAACTATTGGCCAGCACTAAATTCAAATTATTCCAATATTACCAACTAAGGCCCTGTTTGGCATCAAGATAAACTTCTAAAAATCTCTACAAATCTCCAATAACCTCTTTACATCTAATTTTCCTGCCATCACTAATTTTAAAAAATTCTAATATTTTGCTAAAAAAATAAAAAATCTAGAAATAGGTTAACCGAATGTGTAAATTTTTTATACAATCGTATTCTTCGTTGTCGCTATTTTTTGTAAATTTTTTTGGATCCGTGGGAACGGATTTAAAAAACCGTTCTCACGGTTTGTGACTTTTCAAAAAAAAAAAGTGCCAAAATTTACCTTAAATCACATTTTATCTCAATTTATCTTGTTTTCTCTTACTCCGGGCCTAAGACTGAAAAAAATCAAAAAGATACTCGCAGCCAAGACAACAGTGGTGAGCAAATGTGCCTCAACTCGTAAACACAAAATTCACAGTATAAAAAATAAAGCAAACTAACATATAGGAGAAACTTATCAAAAATGTAATGGCAAAAAGTTAGAAGCGAGTGACTCTTACCAACCTTGGCCTGTGGAAAGTTTCAAGGAAATGATCCAAGTTGTCCTCTTCTAATCCTCCCTTATCAGGGAAACTGTCGATAAGGAAGACCAACTTCAATGTTAAGAGAGTGATGAGAGATGGAAACATTTAAAGCTTGGAGGTGCATCTTTACTCATATTCAATTTGTGCTATTATTATTTTTTTATAATAACACCAAAAATAAAAAAATAAAAAATACTACTCCAGACCTAGTCAGACCTGCAAAACAAGGGAAAGGAAAGTTAGACCACCACAATCTGTTTTTGCAACCGTGCCTTGAGGTCTAAAACTTTATATATTCAGAAAAAACAAATATACTTCAATATTTCTACAAAAGCCTTCCTGCTTATTGCTTAGCAACCAATTTTCACCCACAAACATTATTTCTCACAATTTTTCTTGTTCCCCCTTTTTTTTTTTTTTTTTTTTTTCTTTTCATTTCCAAGTCAGGTTTGTTCACCTTTTGACTCAAGCGTGCTAATTAAAAAAGAATGAACCTTTGTTTTGATAATCCAACTATACATGAGGTACAATCTTGCATCCCCTGCTATCCACTATTATTTGTGATCAAAGAACTAAAGTCAATATTTACTCATTAATTCATTTTTGAAATCACACTATCATAAAACGCTTAATGCTTGCTTAATTTTTATTCTCTTTAACAAAAACTAAGAGATCATGAATTAAGGGATTATATAAATGTGTGATTGTGGCATGTATTACGTGACACACAGATTATTTCTTTTGATTAGTATAGACATAATTGTAAAATGAAAATTCTTAACGAGGCTTCTTAATGAGTGAGGGTGGTGTTGCAACAACAGTAAGGAATTGAGGGAGAACCAGAGAATGCGAGAGAGAGTGAGAGAGATGTGTGAGGCAATAGGGCTAGGGCTAAATGCGCACAAAAGGAAAAGGCAATGGAGGAAAGAATTTAATCTTTCATAGTTGCGATTGCCTAAAGCGGTCTCTGTATAGAATTGCAAACCAACTCTTAAGGAGGTCGCCCAAACTAGGGGATGTGAAAAGTCGATTTTCTAGTAGTACAGGCAATATGCACACACGTCAAGACCAGCCATTCTATAAAATAATTAAGAAAAAGATGCATGAAATACAAGAGAGACATCAATATGTTGTGGCATTTGCATCCCAATCATGCCTACAACATGTTCTTTAAAAAAAAATCACCAAAGCTATGTTACATGGACTTTTGATACGGATGCAAGTATAAGTACATGTTTAAAAGTCAAATCCACTAATTCTCTTAGTCAATGATACGGTGACACAAGAAATTATATATAATTACATATTTAATATTACTATTTTATTTGATAGGGTACTATGATATTAACAAGGTACCCTTAGAGTATTTCATCCATAAAATACAAAATTTTATATATAAATATATGTTAAAATTGAATTGCTACATATATTGGTATGGATATCCAATTATATATAGAACAAATATATAATACCCTTACCCAAGTGCCCTTATTCTAGTGTCAAGTATCCAACACGGGTAACTTGTATGTTTAGAAGAGCCCATGCAACATAACACCAATGGATGAAGCGAGTCTCAATACTAAAAACCATGCATCTTTTATAATTTATTGAGAAGAAAACAAATTGTGTGAGAACTAGAATGGTCAAAAAACACTCATAGACTGCTACAGAACTAGAATAATAAAGATAGTTTACAATCAACATGGAGTGACCAAGAGAAGTAGGGTCATAAAATAACAAACTGTCTGGGTCCCAATTACTAAACTACAACAGTAGATTCATCAAAACAGAGCAATCAACAAAGCTTAAGTCCATGAAGCAACAATTGCCAGGAGTTCCAAACTGAATATCTTCTGGAGTCACCCATCTATCAGACTCTCACATGGCAGTCAATAGCTTTTTTAGTTCTTAATCTGCAGTACAGGGGTTTCGAATTGAGGAGACCAGTGTTCTTGGTCTTTCTGTTGCTAACTCGCTGCCACCGTTACTTCTGATTGTCATAACACAATTATTGACATAGACAGCCTCCATTTCTTTTAAAGGGGGCTCAAAAGCTATGGCAGACTTTAAAAATCAAGTCAGCACGAGAGGGACACTAGTTGATAACCCAATTACTCTAGTGCTCCCATTTCTCATGCCCATTCCTGAAGAAAGGAAGGTAATTGTAGTGGAATTCTTTAAGGAATGGAAAATCTACACTCAAAACAGGCTCGTGTTCATGCTGCTTTCAATCCAAAACTGTAAGGTTTTTTTTTTTTTTTTTTTTTTTTAAAGCAGACACTTGGAAACACTTCTTGCCAAAGCCTACTCCCTAACCACCCTTCCCCAGAAAAGAAAAAAAAAAAAAAAAAGTACATCTCTCACAAGCCTGTTTCGACAGTGTTACTTGGACCATGAAATCTCTAGGAAGCTTTGGTATAAATTGAGCTAATGAACAGTAATATTATGATGAATTTAGCAAATCTAATACCCATTTTCCTTCATAATTCACCATTGCACCAGTGAACGAGGATGAGGAAGAGTCATTGATTCTATCGCAGGTGTAACTAAAATTACATATAAGCAGAAGCCAAAATAGCTTATGAATGGGAAGTAGACCAAGCAGTACAAGACTGGCACCTACAATGACAATTCCAGTAATAAATACGCAACGAGGCAGTACCAACCAAAAATTGTCACAGAAAAAAGGCACTCATGCAAGCAACTTTTGTCAAAGGAATTCAAATCATTTAATGCCAGCTTCGTCTGTCACTCTATAACCAACAGATGCTATGCCACATGCTGGCACCAGTCCAGAGTGGAGGGTTTTGAGTTTGCTCCCTTCAATTCAAATCGAATATTTTATCAACTATTCAATGCATAAACTCAAACTCAATAGTTAAGGGCCTTTAGGCCATTCAAAGAGCAGAAGAAGAAAACTAGGAAGTCAAACATTCCAGTGACAGTCAGTCACAGAAGATATACGTAAAACATTCATGACTAAAGCCAAACAAATTTGTGCAGATCCACATTGCCTCTCTCAACCACTCACTATTTCTCACTTGTTTTACACTTTCCATTTGTTATGCCTTTTATGATAATAACACTACATGTTATTCTACTGCAGAACAGCAGAAGCATGAGCGGAAACACTTGAACCAAAACTTAGCACTCCGAATTTTAGCTCGGAAAATATGAAAGGGGAAAAAAAATACGAAATGCCTACATAACTTTGGAAACGGAAGTTTAATAATTAATCTGACAACAACCTAGATAACATTCGTCCATGCTTAACCTACCGTCTATTGCCATTTTCAATGCAATAATCAGAACTGCCCTAAACTACAAACCAGAAAGGATATCTCAGCCAAACATAGACTAAGGATAAATCAATTTAACATATTCACTACCAAGTATGATTGCTCTAATTCAACAAACTTGCAAGTATTGTCTCCTATAAACACAATCATTTAGGCAATTTAGCATAAGTTGAGTGACTTTATTCAGAACAATTGATTCACTGAAATGAATTATCTACATCAATTGGTGGAAAATAGAACTTGTACAGAGTGACAGTCATTGCTCCACTGAGATTCATGGTAGCAACAGCATTGGGGGAAAGCAAAATCAAGACTCAACTACAAGTCAATCGAGTAACTCAAACTCTTCTTCCTTGAGATGGGCGAAGAACTTGACCGGTCCGCGGCCTTCCACATCCGCCACGAACTCAACTTTGAACGGCAGATTGGCAGAAATACGCCTACCCTTCCAAACCCCAACGTACTGCTTCAAAACCCCTTCCTTCCCAGTCAAATCAATCTCAGGAACCCTCGGCACGTGGTACACCTTCAACGGCACCTTAACCCTAACCCTCACCCCGATCTTCTCCGCAGCGGCGGCGGCCTCCTCCTCCTCCTCCTCCTCCTCCGACAGCACCACCACCGCACCCGATGGATAAGCTTCCATGAAGGTCGTGGAATCGGATGGCCTCAACAGTAACGGTGGGAACGCTCTTCTCCGATAAACGCCACCGTCCATGAGAGGTGTAGAAAATGACGTCGCATAAGAGGACGGGGTGCTGGTTTTCGACAAGTTGAAGAGGAGTGAGGTGGCGTTGCGGTGGTTGTTCGCTGCTGCCGGGAAGAAGAATAGAGAAGAAGACGCCATGTTTAGGTCTCTTATCCCACTAATTCATGGATGGATATATATATATATACACATCTGCGTATATCGTGCGGACTGAGCAGGGAAGCTATTGAACTAATCGATAAATGGTCGAGGAAGGGCGCATGGAAAGACCACGTGATTCTTACCAGCTTCGATAGTGTATAATGAAGTAGGTGGCACTTTATTTATTTTTTTTAAATTTTTGGTTTTTGATTTTTGCAACAATATAAATATATTTGATAATAAAATAGCGAAAATTACACTTTACCCCTTAAAATTCGCCTAAAAAGACATGACACATTTAAAAATCAACACATAACCAGTTTAAAAGTCAACATGTGGTCTCTTATAATTTGATATTTGAATTAAAGTGTAAATTAATTAAATTTATTAATTTAAGAGATATTTGGAGGCACAATTTTTAGTAATTTTTAGTCATAAATTATTCATTGTAATTTTTGATATGTTTAGTGAAACAAGTTATAATTTTTAACAATTTTTTGTAATTTTTAGGTGTTTGATAAAATTTTTGATAGCTTTTAGTAATTTTTAGTAACTTTTGAGTATTTGGTAAAATTTTTTGTAATTTTTAGCAACTTTTATGCGTTTGATAAAACTTTTAATAACTTTTAAATTGAACAAATTATTGTAGCAGAACAGAAAAGTGACAAAATTTAAGATTTTACCAAACACCTATTTTATAACTTGTAGTAGATTTTTGTAAATTTTGTGCTACCAAACACCACCTTAATTGGATTTGTGTCTCATATGTCATTGTATTTTAAAAATAAATACATGACTTTTTATAATTTAGACCTTTGTGAATTTTTTGTGAAGTTGTTATATTTAATTAAATCTGTGCTTCGTGTCCATTAGGGTGCAAAAGTTTCCTGATCGGTTTGACCATTTAAAACTAAAAAAAAAATGTAATATATATTTTAAAATTAAATTTAAAAAATTAAGAAATGTTTTTTAATATGAAAATAATAAAAATATATAATTTAAGTAAATAACAGGTTAACGGGTAACCCGACTCATTAACCCGCTAATCTGTTTAACCTACTAACCTGTCAAACTTTAATGCAATGAGGGTCGAGAGACTTAAAAAATTGACAGGTCGACCTACCAACTCACAATTTAGAACGCGTTTGGGGGTATAATTTTTTTTTTTTTTGGTAATTTTTAGTTAAAATTATTAGTTATAATTTTTTATGTGTTTAATAAAATAAGTTACAATTTTTAGTAATTTTTTATAATTTTTGTGTGTTTGGTAAAATTTTTGGTAACATTTAGTAATTTTTAATAATTTATGAGTGTTTGGTAAAATTTTTAGCAATTTTTAATAACTTTTGTGTGTTTGGTAAAACTTTTAATGACTTTTTTGAGTCGAGCAAATCACTGTATCAGAGCAAAAAAATAACAAAAATTAAAATTTTACCAAACAGTTATTTTGTATTTTTGGTAGATTTTTACACATTTTTATACTGCCAAACACGCCCTTATGTGCCGCGAGGCTTCACATGTAATTGCACCAAAAAACATTATTAAAAAAATATATAAATAAGTTTTGCTTTTAGTCTGTCTAAAAGTTGAAAAATAATTTTATTCAATATAAAAAAAGATAAAAATATATTTTTCTCTATTCATTTTTGTAAAAATCTATTTCCTCCAATTAATTTTGATTCTTGAACTACTAATTCAATTAAATTTAATGGATTTTGTTAATTTTAAAGAGCCATCTATTAACTGTTAAAGTATAAAGGATTATGTATTTTTTCAGCGAACTCCAAGAGTGTGAAGTGTAATTACCATATAAAAAAAAACATAGTTATATACATATATATATATATATAATTTACAATATACACTTTGATAATTCAAAAACCACAAACTAAAGAAAAATTATTAAAAGTATCACACTATAATCGAACTCAAATTTTGGTAGTTAAATTTTCTTTTTTATTTTGTTTAAAATTTCTTATAAGAAAATGAAAATAAGGAAAATGATAAAAATATTATGGTATTTGGTTTGTATTTTTATTTTTTATTTTTATTTTTTAGTTTTTGTTTTTGTTTTGAGACTCGTGTTTTTTAAGGATACTGAAAATATATTTGATTTGACTTTTTTTATTTTTTTATATTTTGAGATTTTTCTTGTTTAGGTTAAAAATACTTAAAACAACTTTTGTCCATTTTGTATTTCGTGTGTAAATCTATTTTCTATTTTCTAAAACAGATTCTAAAAAAATGAATGAATAAATTCATTTTGAACTATTTTTCTTGTTTTCAGAAATATCAAATAAAAAATAAATTCAAAACAGGTATACTAAATGGCAACTAATAGATCACCATACGAAACAAAACTACAAGCAAAAAAATGGTGAGCCGATTTACATTTTATAAATACTTTATTGCACTCCACTTTATTTTTTTCTTTACGTAAAATTACAAAACTAGTATTTTTTGACTAACTAATCTTATATCTAATTCAAAATGATATAATGCCATTCATAAAGAAAATATTTACAAATTTGAATAAACACTCTTAGGCATACAAAAGAATAAAAAAAAATTATTTTGAAAAACTAAAATAATTTATATTTATATTTATATATGTAACAATCATATAAAAATAAATTTTATTTTATTTTATTTCATAATTTAATTAAATAAAAAAATAATTTTCTTTCATTCCTTTTGTTTACAAACCTGTGTTATTTTTTCAATCATTTAGTAAAATTTATACTATTCTTTCAATTCTCATAATGTAGTAATATATTTTAAAAATAATGTAATGAAATAAAATGTTAGTGTGATAAATATTAAAATAACTAGTTTATGAAATATTTAAAAAATAAATAAATATTAAAATGATTAAAAAATAACAAAAATTTGTAAATAAATTGAAATGAAGTAAGTTATTTTCTTATTTAATTAAGTTATAAAATAAATTAAAATTTATTTTTATATGATCGCTAAAAATATAACAAAAAATTTATTTTAATCTTTCAAAATATTTTGTTTACACAAAATGTGTAAACTTGAAAATAAGATATTATAATTATGTCCTAGATTGGATTTTGATGTAAGAATATTTATGACATTATAAGTATATAAAATATATGTAAAAAAAATATGAGTAATTATATAATTTTAACTAATAAAAAGGTAAAACAAAATGCAAGAGGTTATTTGTAAAGTGTAAATATGCATATCTACAGGGAAATATCCAATTGTGTTTAAGTTTATCGAGCGAAATCAAATTCTTTGTTAATGATATGTTTGAAACATGGATTTATGAAGGAAAAAGAAAAGTGAAGGGAAAATAAAATTTAGAATTTATATAATTTTTATATACTTTATATTTACATTATTTTTCTATATCTAGCGGAGCACTATCCATGCAATTGAAACTTTTTTAATAACAAAAAAAAAAGTGTTTCTTTTACTTTATTCAAATTTCTAAAAAGCAAAACAATAAAAAAAAATAACAATTCAACAAATAAATATTTTAATACAGTAAAAAAATAGATTAGAAAAGTATTGTAGAATCAATTAAACAGAAAAAATGTAAAATAAGAAAGGGATAATTTTTAACATATACTAAGAAATATATACATTTATTCAAACAGAATTAAAAAAATATTAATCTGAAAATTAGGTAAACTTAGTAATTAATTTTTTTCTTTTCCCAAAAACCCTACTAATGTTTATTAAGTGTAGATATGGTTGCCAAGTCAGATTGAGCCTAATTTTGTTTAGATACAACTTGTATAGGTTTATTTGGCAATCATTTTGTTTTAATTTTTTTTATTTTTATTTCTACTTTTTTTAAAAATTGAATATGAAAACATGTTTGATAAATTTGTTTTCAGTTTTCAATTTTCAAAAATATGAAAACTATTATCAAAATTTCTAAAAATTATGAAAATATGAAAAATGTATTTTATTAAGTTTTTATTTTCACTTACCAAAAAAAAATTTATTTTTAATTTTTATTTTTTTCCATAATTACTATCAGTCATAACCATCACCTTCGCCATCCACATTCGGTTATCGCCGACCATCACCACCACCATCCCCACCCACCTCGGATCACTACCAACAACTGCCGTTTCTTTACACATCTCTAACAACCACCAATATATATATTATTTCATATATGTTAACACTAATATGTTAAATTAGATATTAAACATAATAAAAATATATTAAATATAATGTAATTAATAATTAATTTAATATATATATATATATATATTAAATTATATATTATATACAATTTAATTAATATAACCAGTACAATCAAATTATATTGGATAAATTTTACTTTGATTGAATTAATATATTAAATTATAAATATATAATTTAATTAATAATTACTTTCATCAATTAATTAATTTAATAAATTAAATTACAAATATAATTTAATGACTAATTAATAATTAACTAAAATAAATCAATTATAATTTAATTTAATTAATTAAATTAATTGAAAAATATTTTATTTTATTATTTTTAATAAATAATATTATTAAATTATATTTTATGTATTTTATTTTTATTGAATTAAATTATTATTAATTAAAAATTTAACGAATTAATTAAATCAAATTAGTTTAAGATAATTAACATAGAATATATTTTATTAAAATATTTTTAAAAAATAATATAATAAATTATTTTTAATATATTTTATTTTGATTATATTAAGTTATTTTTAACAAATAATATAATCAAAATAATTAAATTTAATTAATTAACAACCATACATATCAACTAACAACTATCGTTACCAAACGTACTTTAAATTTTTATTTTCTTTTTCTGCTATGAAAATGAAAACTAAAAATTAAAAACTAAACATAAAAATTCAACACAAAAATTAAAAATGGATAATTTTACCAAACATGCCCTTACTAAGCAAGTTCTATTTTTCATTCAAGGTCAACTTATTTGTAAATAAACAAGTTTAAGTGAATCTCATGACAAGTCCAAGCCGTTCATAAACAACCTCTTCATAGTTAGTTTTTTGTATTGCCCCGCGCCGCGGGGGGGGGGGGGGGGGGGGGGGGGATATCACAATCATATTTTCATGAGTTACAAATAATAAATAAATAAATAAATAAATAACCAAAATTTTTGTAATTTATATGTTATATTTACATATTTCGAATGAACCGATAACGTATATATATTTTATACATAATTACTAAATTACATAGATATAATATATAATTTCAATACCTTATCGTGGAACACAGAATCCAGAAGTCCAAGAGTAAGAAATATGAATTACAAAAAATATAACTGCATTTTTTTAAGTTATGAAGAGCCAAAAATATTACGTTGATTTTTTTAATGTTTTTAGTTCAAAAAATATAAAAGGTGTAAAGGTAAAATTTTTAAGTTTGAGAAAATATTATTGATATTAACCTTCAATACAGGAATACAAAAATAATTAACCCAAAATTGAAACATGAACCCGAATTAACCCAAAGTTAAAACATGAACCCGAACAAGAACAATTTGAGTTGTACTCATCTATAAATCAATGCATCTAGATCATCTAACAAGTTTAGAGTCTGTTTGGCACAGCCAAAAAACTCTTAAAAACACTGAAAATCTCTAAAAACTTCTAAAATTCTCTAATATATTTTACACTCCTCATGCTTTGTAAAATTTCTATACATTTATTTATATCTACATATTTCAACAAATTTTTACAAAGCCTAATAACATTCCACAAACCCCAATAACTTTTTTACAAATTCCAAAAACTTTTTAACCACTTCAATAAATTTTAATATAAAACCGTTCCAATAAAAGGAAAAAAAAAACTATTCGGACAGTTTTTCTCTCCAAGAAATTGACGCAAAAGTTTAAAAAATTTCACCATCCATCTCTTAAAAACCTAATTGGGTGGTTGTGCACCAAAGGCCAAAAAGTTTCTCAAACTACAATTTTTAGTTGTTTTTCAAACTGCTAAACGAAGCTTTAATCAACTTTGCGGCCAACAAACAAGAACAACCCGAGTCAAAACTCTTTTTTCATTTGATGGAATCCTACACGCGACAACCACTGCTTAGGACCCTACTCCAGGCGAGTTAAATAACCTCTGAAACAACACCATTCCTGCTATTGATCGAACTATTCAATACAATTTAGCTTTAAAATCTCAACTACAGTCGACGTACGGTACGAACCGTGCTCAACATTGTCACTAGGTCAACTAGTTTTTTCCATCCTTTAAAGGTGCTCTCCTTAGAGCCGTGTTTCCTAAACACAACTTCAATATAAAGAAGTTGCTTGATTACTCGACTTCAACTATTACTTAGGTATGGTAAGTTCAAACGCACCAAGAGTTTAGAAAACAAGCTTCTAAAGCACCCTGGCTTACACACCCCCTCCCAAACACCTCCCCCCCCCCCAAAAAAAAAACACAACCGTCTGATACGTGTACTTCTTATACAATTATATAACAGCACAAATATATCCCCATGTTAGCAGTCAAGCATTGCAATTAATTAGTGAAAATAGTTTTTGAGAACGCAGTCACGTAAAATAATAGAATATTAAACCCAAATACAAATTCTAGTGCCCCCAAAGATTAGCCTGAGTGGCTCATCAATATACTATTCACAGAGATCATACCAGTTCAATTCTTGACTCAAGCAGAATATGTGTGAGGAATAACGTACATCTCCCCGATTTACTTATCGACTACGCAGTTTATTGAGAGTTGCAATAAACCGGTGAGAGTTCCTGATTACCCCCCAAAAAAAATACAAATCCTGGTGAGTTTGGAAAATAAGTTTTTAAAAACAACCTAGTCTAATAAAAAAAGGGTCAACTACCTAAAATATCTACATCTATACCACTAATACTTCAAACTAAAGTGAATGAGTGAAAGCTTGTATAGGGTTAAATTTTTAAGTGAAAAGGACTAAAATACCCATTGAAAATAAAATATAATCAGGTGGTACAAGTGAAGGGAATATGAACTACAAGAATATAAATGCATTTTTTTAAAGTTAATAAAAACCAAAACCATTATTTTTTACAAATATTTTCACTTCAATATGAAGTGTGAGAGGGATAAAAGCAGATTTTTTAAATTAAGGGGTAATAGTGATTTTCACCTATAATAACCCATTAAAAAACTAGTGCATTTGTACACTTCTAATACGATAGATCCCGTAAGGCAATTTAAAGAGTATTAATGATTTTCACATTTAGTACAAAACTATAAAGATAATTTACCCATAAAGAAAACTAGTACATCTGTGTACTTCTCATACAATAGATCACGTAACAGCACAAATTCACCCCAGCATTAGCAGATTCCAAGCACTGCAATCAATAAGTGAAACGCAGATGTTGAAAAGGCATTTATGTAAAATAAAGAATATTGGACAATAAAGAATATTGGACAAAAATAGAAACCCTGCTACTATACAACCCAACTATGGAAGACATGATTTCTCATCGAATTGCATAATAAACTAATTTCATGGTTAACTAAGGATGGAAGAAAGCAACAGAAATGTTTCAGTGGAAAAGAATTCTATAAAATGAGTTTCATGTACTACAGACCATAAACTTTACCATGTCATTGTACAATGTTCCTTTGAAAGAATCAATAGTATACTTGTATGTCCAAATGAAATACGTACCCCCCGGGTAGGTAATATCATCCCATCCATCATGCCATGTCACCACAACATGCATATTTGCAAGGTCCCCAGAAAAGGCATATTGAGTGATTTTCAGGCAATAAAAACTTCATCTGCAATTTCACTTTTTAGATTGTGCCATGAATAGGAGAGTAGGTACCTTTTTGTAATACAAAAGAGATGAACCACTGTACAGATTTTGGTTAGCAGCAAAAAGACAACCTGTATCAAAAGATACACCTACGCATCAATGGCCACATAAAGTGGAACACTAAACTAGAGAACGCCAGTATAATCATCTGAGATGCAGAAGGTTCGTGACTAAAAATCTCCTGTTCAGTAAATCATATGGCGAGATTCCTTTTTGTAGCTTCCATTTTCGACAATAGATCTTTAATATCAGCTTCCATCCTAATCTTCATATTGAAATATTCCCAATAAGCTCTTTCCAGCGCCTGGAGCTCTTCAAATTTTTGTCTGCGCATTTCCTCGGCCTCTGACAAACACAATTTCGTGACTCTACTTGTATACTCATCTTCAATTTTCTTGTTCTTAGCAATTGCAATACGTTTCAGGCCTTCAGCTTCTCTTCTAGCGTCATCAGCACGTGCTTGGAACATGTTAGCTTCTGCCTGCTTGATTCTCACAATACTCTCCAATTCATCAAAAACAGGTTCCTTCTGAGCACTTCTCCTTTGCAAATCTGAGTCCAGGCTATGTTTATTGTTCTGATCGGAATCAAAGCTAGGAAGTAAACTGGAAGCTTTGTCAACTTGGCATGCTTTTTCTGAATAAAAAGGTTTAAGCCATGCAGCTTCTTTGCTGGCGCCAGCAATCGCATTACTCTCTTCTTGATGCCTGTTCAATAGCTCCTTCCCCGATACAATGGGAGTGTCACCAGACTGGAAGGAATCACTTTCTGAAATCACAGTGTTTTTAATTAGATGACAGGTGATAAAGCTAACTACCGCAAAGGAAAAGACAACTGCACTAAATTTTAGATAATATGAATCCTACGGCCACACTAACAATCGTGTGCTCCACCACAAATAAATCACAATCCACCATTCTCCACAAAATTAAGTGTTAGTACATACTTTGTTGGTAAGTACAACTGTCAGAAACCTTTATCAATATTACTCTGACAGATTGACGATTTGCAAAATAGCATAAACAGGCAGGCCAGGAATATTTGAAACTTCATATGATAGCTTTAAATCATCACACAGAATGGTCCAACAATTGTATTTATCATAGAATATAGAAACTAACTCCTGTCGCAGTTAAAAAGGAATCTGCCAACCCTAGCAGGAATCCTGCTTGGTTGGTACCATACGTACCAAAGTTGCAGACTTGCACAACAAAGGAGGTTCGAACCCACACCCAAGAACTTGTTATGGTTCAACAAGTCAAGAGCCCTACCAACATTACTGCGCTTTGCGCCCTATGAGCTCTGAGCCCCTGACCTCCCAAAGGAAAGCCAGGGGCTCAGGCCAGCTGAACTCCCGTCATAATAAGTTGTTTACGTCCTCAAAATTAAGAAAAATGGTCAATGTTATCAGCCAAAGCAGTGCCTATAAACTAGTACTGATAGTAATATGCTTTAAGAATAGAAAATAGCAAAAATGACAAATTCTAAAGTCAAAAATCAGGGAAAAAGAATCCCACAAAACTGCAATCGCACATATTCTAACATAAATGTATGTATGTTTTATGTAGAATGCAGACTTTTGATAGGTAATGCTGACGGCACCAAAATCATAAAAAAACCGTGACTAGTGTTAACCCCTTCAAATAACGGTGGACCCAGAAAATTTGCTAAGGAGAGACCAAGGCGAAAAAATTTATAATTTTGGAGGCACAAGCTAAAGTTTCTTGAATTCCACACATAACAACTAACTCCGGAAAATATTTCATTCCTCCACAGAAGAAATATACATGATAGCACAAATATGAAGCAAACTCAAAAGGTAACACCCTCAAATGATATGGAAATAAAAATAAATAAATAAACACACTGAAAGGAAATCTGCTAGCTATTGCTTGAGTGGTATTTCCCACCTCCTTTTATTTGTCAAAAAACAAAAAGTTTGCTCCGTCTTTGAAGGGGAAACTACAAGTTCAAAACCAGCAAGTACTTTCTACAGGTATATATACATGGGAAAAAAAAAGAACGATAAAAAAGGAAAGACAGATAACAAAAATCACCTTGAATAACTTAAGTTTTCCTACTCAACATTGCAAAATAAAACTGGTTTTAGTTCAAAAAGATACATGAGGTTAGAAATCATCCACAAATGTCCACATGCCTATTGGAGGGTCCCCCCCACATGAGATCTTTTCACAAACCAGCAAAATTCTTTACAAGGAATAAAAAATAGTTTTCTTTCCACAAAACAGTCGACGAGTTTCTGTTTTCTAAAGATCCTTCCATATTTTTGAGCAACTTTCGAAACATTTTGAAAATACTGTGCAAACGTTTCCGAAATGTTTCCATTTCTAAATTAAAGAAAACAATCTACCAAAACTAAGTTTGAATCCTTCCTTTTTTCTAAAACTTACCAGCTAGGAAACTCATAATCTGGTTTTGAACCTCATGAAGATCGGACTTGTTTTCCAGTCTCGTCACCATGAGAACAGCAATATCATGTAGCCGTTTCCCTCTCATATCTTCACTAGCTGAAAAAATTCTTCTAACATATTCGAGTTCCTTAGAAAGAGTTTCAGCCGTCCATGCCTTTACAAAATTTTGAAAAACTTCCTTCACAAAGCCAAACATTTCAGAGGGATGATCACAGGCAACACAATGGAATTGTATTTCGGTCGCTCCTTGAGCTCCAGATGCACTACATCCATTTCTAATATAGGATTCCCGTAAGGCGCAGTCCACATGGCACCAATGGAGGCATACATCACAGCCAACCCAACTACAAGTGTTAGATGCCATGTCAAACTTCAAACACACAAGACACATGCAGCTGCTACAGAAACCATTCTTCTGCACACAGACCCTGCAATCACATTCATCCACAGGCAAAAGACTCCGACAAGTGAGATTTCTACATCTTAAATTTAGGAAGATCTCTGCCAACTCAGAAGTTGAAATATCATAATTTTGTTGAAGAAATTCTTGAAGACCAGTTTTCAAAGCCACCAAGATCTCCAATTGAGAATGATGGGACTTCAGCAGCATCTCCAATGTAATATCTGACCTATTTTGCAGTGCTTTCTGAAATCCATATAGCTGCCTATGTTTACCAACATTCAAAATGATAGCACGGACGCACTCCTTTAGGCATGAAATAGATTGCACTGTCATTTCATTGAATTTCTTAGCCATCAAGTGCACTGGTTCAGAAACTATCATGGTGACAATGGGCTCAAAAAAGTCAGGCTCTCCTATCAAAAATCGTTCTTTCTCATTTTGGCTACAGTTTCTATATAAACTACCATTATCTTTCTCTCTCCTTCCCCAATTTTTGTCTTTGCTATATCCTGATCCATTTTCATGAGAAGCAACACTCTGTGAAGGGGATCTAACATCATTCTGGTGCTTTGACTGTACTCTTGACAGCTGTCTATACAAATTCAACTGCCGATCCAGTTCAATGGGTACCATACAGCTTTCTTCAGCAACTCCAACTTGTTTTCCTTCCACACCTGGACCATTGGAAATATTTTGTGATGCCTGAGATTGATGACATATGCCATTTCCATTTGATAATACCCTTTGATACAATGGAACTTCTTTGTGCTTCTGCTCATTTGACGGCTGAACATGGCAAGTTGCAGGTGAAACCTGATCCATTCCCTGAAATAAGGGACGACTACCAACCGACTGTTCATAACTGTCAAAAGAATTATGTGTGAGTGAACAGCTTGGATTATGCATAAATGGACGAGAACCTGAAAAAGACATCGACACAGTAAATCCATCAGAGTTCGTATGGAATGTGCTGGGAAAAGATTGACCACTCCTCGCATGACTTGGGGAACCAGGAGCCTGAACCATATTATCAGAATTTATAGGTAACAGAACATTTGGTAAGCTAAGAGAAAGCTCAAGAGGTTCCAGTGACAGCTTTTCATCTTTAGGCTTGAGGCCAGATTGCACTGGTTTCTCCGGCTGCTTAATGGGATCACTGAGGAACAACTGTAACCCCCTGGTGCTGGGTCCTACCATATCATCATCTCTCCAAGTTAAAAGGCCTTTTGGTTCTCTTTCAACTTTCACACCTTCTGCAGGATCACTAACATCAGTGGGTGAGACAGCAATTATTTTTCCTTTGTCATTGGAATTCTGGGTTACACCATCCATTAGGACATGACAAGCAATCTGAGGGGCTCCGCTCCCCACAGCAACTCCCCTATTTGATTCAGACAAAGCAGCATCCCCCGACTTAACTTCAACATCCATGCCCTTGTCTTCTCCATGGTCTGCTTCTAGAAGCATCGGCTTCCCAACAAGTGTGTCCTTTCTTCCTTCTTCCTCACAACTGTTACTTTCCTTTGCCCTCTCGCTGTTCTTGCTACCATCATCATGTGCTGCAGTTTCATTGATATCTTCATTGCCACTCATCCCTCGGACTGAATTGCTCAGTGATTCATCAACTTCCTGCATCAAATCTTTATCAATTTCAAGCGGTATAACTTCTAGTTTCTCCTCAGACATGCCATCTTTATGAAGCTCCACTCCAGACAACAATTTTGCCCCATGGCCCCCAATCTCTACAATTTCATACTCCTCCTGATGATCACTCCCAGGTTCATTTTGAGCAGAGTTCAACCTAACTGAACTTTGGTCTTCAGCTGAAGGTTCACTTTCATGAGTTGGTTCACATTCACTTTCGTGAGTTGATTCAGGTTCAATTACATGAGCTGGTTCTAGTTTGGTTTCAGGTTCACTGTCATGAGCAGATTTGGGTTTGATTTCAGGTTCATGAGCTGATTCTGGTTTGGATTCAGGTTCACTTTCGCAAGTTGGTTTGGGTTCATTTTTAGATTCTTGCGCTGACTCTGATTTGGGTTCAGATCCACTTTCACTACCTGGTTTGGGTTCGGGTTCACTTTCATGAGCTGGTTCTGGTTCAAGCTCCCCTTCTTCCATTTCACTGCTACTACCACTCTCCACCAATAAGTCTTCACTCTTCTTCACTTCAGCACTCTTTGATTGCTCACTTCCACAGTTTTTAGTACAAGGTGGTGACTTCGGTTCTTTCAATCTCTGTGGTGACCTCAAATTCCCTTTATCATATGATACGATTTTGCTCCCTCTAACTGAATCACCACCAGTCCTGGTGGATTCATTATCATCTTTTCTAAACTTCTCTTTGTCATCGGACACAGCTTTGCTCCCTCTAACTGAATCACAACCAGTCCTAGATACTTCATTAACATCTTTTCTCAAATTTCCTTTCTCCTCGGACACAACTTTACAACCTCTAACTGAATCATCACCAGTCCTGGAACCTTCATCAACATCTTTTCTCAAATTCCCTTTGTCAATGGACACAACTTTGTTCCCTCTAACTGAATCACAACCAGTCCTGGAACCTTCATTAACATCTTTTCTCAAATTCCCTTTGTCAACAGTCACAACTTTGCTCCCTCTAACTGAATCACAACCAGTCCTGGCACCTTCCTCAACATCTTTTCCAGCACCAAATCTTCGCCAAGAAGAAACACTACCTTCCCGTCGAGAACGATCCCTTTCCGATCTAAACCCCTTTGGGAAATCTCTCCTAAATCCAGAAAAGCTCTCCGACCTATTAATTTTTTCCCCGCTGTAACCACCCCGCAGTGAAGAGTTCAGAATCCCCCTGTCACTACCATCCCTGTACCAATCATAGCTCTTTCTCCTATCATAAATCTCCGAATCATAATCTGACCTCTTTCTAATCAATCTTGAACTCTCATGATCATCACCTAACCGATCATATCGAGAAGTAGACGACGAACCCTTCCTTCCACTTTCAGACTTGTAATAGAAACCCCGATGTGACGAAGACCTGCTCATACTTGAATCCTCATCCCTTCTTCCCCAATCTTTACCAACACTCTTTTCCCCAGACGAGGTGAGATCATCACTCGACCTCAATCTCTTCATAGTTAATACCCGAATACAACCAAAAACAGATCATCAAACTAAATTGCAGTAAACACCCTAGCTCTTTCCTTCAATCTACATATCATCCAACTCACCAACCAAAGATAGAGCAACATCACTTACTGCTTCTAACATCATCATACTGAAATAACAGCTGCAAACTACATGACCAAAACAAAACAAAAAAAAAAAAAAAACAGTGTGTCAACCGAATTAAACGACAACTTCAAAAACAATACCCTTCAACCCAATCTCCAAGCCCACCCACTTCTAATAGTAAATCGCGATCAAATAACAGATTATCAGACGTATCGACTAAATTAGCATGAGACAAAGATTAAGCACCCAAATCCAAGTTTTTTTTCCAGAAACCCTAATTTCAAAATTAGGATTGAAAGCTCGGAATAAGATGAGAAATCAGACTTCAAGGCCAAGGAGAAGCAAATACCTGAGGTGAAGCTGTCCGCAATGCGCCGGAGTTGATAGATAAGCTTATCAGTGGCGTCCGGCGAGGATTTCCTGGCGAGCGATTGTGTCGCCGTCGAACCTTTTTTTGAACCTATCTTCCGTCCAAATGGAGGGTTTTTCTCGCTAGGCGTGCGTTTTTGGGAAAATAGCTTTTTGGGGTTTTCACAGTCAACGCAGTTTTAACTACCGACGAGAGAAAGAGACTTGAATACGCAATGTGCGTACAACGCACACGGCCCCCGATTGTTCGGAGATGTAATCATGTGAAGGCACGACCATGTGAGAGGCCTGGATATTATAAACCCGGGCTATGTTGGGATCAAAGTTTAAGAGGTTTATCGAAGTGTGCTCAAAATAACTTTGAATATTTAAAATAATTAAGACTCATTTGATTTGTTTTTTTATTTTTTATTTTTTATTTTTATTTTTTATTTTTTTTTGTTTTGAACTTAGAAACTAAAAAATTTTTAGTTTAAATTTAAATTTTATTTACGTAGATGAACTTAGAAATTAAATTTAAACTAAAAATTTTTTAGACATGATTCAATAAACGACAGAATTAATATTTAAATTAATTTAATTGTTTGGTCATACAAACACCGCTAAGAAACTATTTATATAATATTTTTGAGTAAAATAGTATTAGTAATCAGTGTTGTCAAACCAAATTGAGTAATAATTTATTCACTTGTGATATGAAAATCTTATCAAACTTGGAAATACTTAAATTTAGCTTTTTTAGGCTTTTGAATTAGAATATAATTGAGTCGAACTCTAATAATTTAATTATTTTACATAATTCTGCATTTACCGTTCTGAGTTTGAGTTATAAATAATATTTAAATTTAGCTTAGAGCTCGTTTGGCAACTCAAAAATTAGTAAAAAAAATACTAAAAGTTACATTTTGTAACTTTTGGTGTGTTTGATAAAATCATAAATTTTTTTACTTTTTTGATTTGTTACAATAAAAAGTAAAACAAAAAGTTATCACTTTTTTTATTTATTACAGTAAAAAACATACCAAACACACAACAAGTTACCACTTTTTTTATTTACTACAGTAAAAAAATTACCAAATACCCGAAAGTTACAAAAAAATACTAAAAAATACACTTTGTTCAACCAAACACACAAAAAATATAAAAAAAACACACAAAAAATACCAAAAGTTAAGCTTTTTTTCTTTTTTTTTTTTTTGAATTGCCAAACACCCTCTTAATTTTATAATGAATCCATCTTGAACGAATTTTTTATGAATTGAATATGAATATCACTTAAGTTAGTGAATTTGTTTAACATCTCTATTTTATAGTTTAGTAAATTTTAAAAAATAATAATATAATCTCTTAACACGTATTTTTATTTCCTTCTTATATATAAAGGGTTTATTTGGAGCTTTGAAAAATGTCAAAGATTTTAAAATTTTCTATAATTCTCTACAAAAAATTGTTCACCTGAAATTACGTGAATATCTATAAATCTCTGTAAATTTATATAACTCTATAAATTTTGATAAATTTTTACAAATTTGAATAACATTTTTTTAAATTTTAAAAAATTCTGACAAAAAATCAAAAAGTATCTTCTCAAATTCGTTTGAACAGACAAAATTTCGTTAGTACGAAACTATTCATCTTTATTTTTATGGTTTGTAATTTACACTTTAAATATAAAAAATATAACTCAAATTATATTTTATTTCGATTTTTGTAAGTCCAAATGAACTCTTAGTCATATTTATTCAAAAAAAAAATTATCATTCTAATTTATTGATAATCCTAATATTGGTGGAATGTTTCTGGGGATTTACTAATCTCAATTTTGGAAAGAGACACGTGTTGAAAAACGATTGAATATACTAATCGATTATACATTTGAGTTACACCACATGAGTTTTCCTTTTGATGTAACCACGACAAAGGTCCGGCGATTGGACGCAGATCTAGACCACACGTTGCAGCCACTTTAAATTAAAGTACGCTTGCGTCTACCAAAATGGAAGAACTCGCCTGCACAACTCGACGTGTTGCAAGGTTTTGGGGCTGGGTACACGCGTCCACTTCATCCAGCGAGTGGAGTACTTGCACTTGTGCGTAGGTGTAGTGAATCCTGGAAGGACGTGTTTGACTCCTCTGCTGATTAATTAATTGCTTTTTATGACTAGTCTTTTGATGAGTCGAATAGTAAGATCTGTGCCCATTGAAAAGAGCAGGCTGAGCAATATTGCTGCTAGTTTTGTAAGAATCGTTCGATTGAAATTACACTGGCGGATCAGTTTTTGTTTCGCATTGATGTGACATTTATAGAAGGGATAACTTTTAACTTAGTTTAGATATTTTATAAATAAGAAGAGGTAAATGATAAAAAAAATAATTAAATAACTTTTTTACCCTTGTAGTATCCCAAACTTGATTACCTATAAAATTAAGTTTGGTTACCCAACTTATTTACATGTTTATGTTAATTATATAATGAGAAAACTAACTAGTACAAATTAATTTTAGACAAATTAATTATAAATAAATTATGTTATTAATAAATTAAATTTTATAAAATACATAAATTAGTTTCGTAAACAATAACATCTAAATTTATCCAAAACTTCCGTAGTCGCTTATTTTTGTTTCCTTATTTAAAAAATATCGATACGTGTAATTTTGTATAAATTTGTTAAAAATAATATTATTATATTTGTTAAAAAATAATATTATTATCTTAAAATCACATCACATCCTATTTAGAAAAAATATGTTTTTTTAATCACATGACCCCTATTTGGAAAAAAAATATATTTTTTTATTTTATTAATATAATTTTTAATACATTTTTTTCATTAAAAAAAGAATTTATTTATAATATAAAATACATTTTGTAGGTGAGAATGAGCATAATGGTTCAATTTAGTCCATATAAGGGGGGATAATTTTTGGAGAGCTCAAACCCTCTCCAAAAATAATACACCTTCTTCTAAGATTAAGAAGGGAGGATAATTTTTAGAGGGGAGAAATTTTACTTCCCAAACTAAGCAAAAAAATCGCATCAAAGCTTATAAGGGTGTATTATTTATGGAGGCCACATTTTGTAGCATCCAATCGGCCCTTTAAGGTAAAAAAATTTATATATAGGGTGTATTTAGAGTGATAAAATAAAATAAAGTGAAATAAATTATAAATTTGTAATTTGTATAATAAGATAAAAAATGAATAATTTTTAAAGTTTTTAAATATTTTTTATCTTTTTTTAGATTTTTTTGTTACTCCAAACAGATCCTGAATAGAGAGTAAAATAAAATTTTGTAAAATTTTAAGAACCAAACATTATAATATATAAAAAAAATTTAAAATTTATCAGAGTATTAAAAGATTTTTAAAATTTAGACGAATCAAACACTATATTATATGAAAAAAAAAAATCTAAAATCTATAAAAGATTAAAGAATTTTAAAAATTTAGAGGATTGTGGCCTATTTGTTTCCCTTGAAACTACCCCTATAAATATATGTATGTATATATTGTAATTTACTTTTTGATTTATAATTATTTTGAAAAAATGGGTTTTACTTTTTTTTTTTTTAATTTTTTATCACACTTGTCTTGTCTTTATCTCTCTTCTTCTCTCCTTTTTATCTCACTTTTTTACCCTATCTTTTCTCTTGCCCCTTACTTCATTTTTCTCTCTAACTAAATAATGAAAATAAAACATTATTCTCTCTCATTCGTTCCTCTTTTCGACTTCAAATTCAACCAAACAGAGGGTAAATTTTTGAACGCAACAAGTAATAACAAATAACTAATAAGTAATAATAAACCATTACAAAATTGGAAAAAGACTTGCTGATACGATTATTTTTTAAGCACTACATGAGCAGTGCATCCTTCAACCGTACAATTGAATTGCCAAACCGTCTGGCTCTTTACCCATTCCAATATCAGTTAAAGCTGCTCCTGTATAAGGAGCAAGGTATTATAATGTAGCAAGAGAATCTGCCGTTTCGGCTACTATAATAGTATTATTCTAGCACTCTCCTATTTTGGAAAATAGTCACTACTTGGGTCAAAGAATATGCTTTTTGACCAATAGCTATATAAACACACATTACATTTTGTTCCTATTTTGTCATTCGACTTATGTTCTTCATGTAACATTTAGACCGAGTGACTCTAAGAAATTACGTCGATACTTCCAGTGTGGTAAACAGTACTTGATCGTGTAGTAGTTGAAGGATGCACAGTTAAATACTGGGCACCACAGGTACCCTCTATTCTTAAAAATTATACAATTATTTTAGAGCACTATAGACGATTAATGTGTCACAGGGATACTTTGGCTCCGTTTGGCATACAAAAAATCACTGAAAATCTCTGTTAACTTTATATCATATCAACTTTTTTCTTTCACTGCTCACATTACGAACTCTCAATTTATCTCACTTTTTCTTACTCCAAACACACCCTCTATCTTAGTAAAATTTGCTTGTGTGTTATACATCAAATGACCCGAAGTGCGGAATAATTGCCACTGCCCATCACTGTTTGGGCCCCGTCTAAATTTTTAATTATGGCAAATTATCATTTTACCTTCAACTGTTAATTATTTTATGTTTTATTTTTACTAAATATATCCATGTATTTATTTTTTAAAAAAATTAATTTTTATGTGTTGGTCAAATGGAAAAGTTAGAACGATAATGAGGGAAATTATTTTATGCATCAGGCCTATTATGCCATTTCGGTTTGTTCCAAATTTTTTTTTTTTTTTAAGCTTAGGGAAAATTTTGAGCTCATTTAACTAAATGGACCGAGCTGGACTAAATTAATTAAGGGTAAATTATGTCTATATCCCTTAACATTTGTGTAATTACACTTACACCTTTTACTGTTTAAAAATTATACTCAAATTATTTATTTTAAAATATTGTTAATAATAACGTTCTTAAAATCAACCATTAAAACTTAATAAAAAAAAGTCGAATTAACTAAAATTTTAAGTGTTTTTTTAATTTAAACTCCATTTAATTTCTTGTATTTTAATTCCCATTCTTATCACCCAGCAACAATTCTACAATCCCAATAGTCCAAAATTATAGTCATTTGGGTTAATTTAAGCATTGTGAGGTCCTACTACCACGAAGGAGGAATTGAGTGCCAGTAAGCCTCTTCCAATGGACGAACGACCCAGTACTCACCGGTTTACATTGCAACAACCTAGTTCATTTGTGAGGATTTCAAGCAATTTTAGCACATTGCACACTGTACGAGCCACGGTATACCAAGATAGCAACTAGACCTAATAGAGAACTTATGCTAGCTACAGGGGGCGGACAGGGGGGTAACAAGGCCCATGGCCTCCCCTAGGGTGTAAAAATTCTCTACTAATATATGTATATATTTTTTTTTCATACTCATATTAATCTTAACTGAACCCTCCAAATGTCTTTAATTATTATAGCGGATTCCACTAACTTTATATATATATATAACATTGTTTATATATAGTACATGTGTAAAAGAAAAAAAATAATAGTACCCATACAGTCTGATGATAGTGCTATTTTTTATTTATAAAAGATAGATTTTAAACTCAATGTTATTTTCGTAACAAATAAATAAATAAGATACCATAACTTACTTTAAAACATATATAAATTGCCCCCAATTTCTTTCGTGCGTCCGCCATTGGTTAGCTACAATGAGTAGTGACTAGACCGCTATTTATGTATAATGCAAGAGCTATGGCATAAGCTCTCATTAAATAATGAGTAGTTTTTTTTTTTTAATTAAATAATAAGTAGTTTTGCTACAGCATGCATTTCATATTGCACGACTATGCAAAATGGTGTAATGAAAGTACTTTTGCTTCCGTTTTGTGAGTTCTGTAGGTCATTTTATAGTGACCAAATGTTCATGTGCACTTATTATCTTTACGTCAGGAGGTGAAAAAATTGGCAATTTATTCGCCCTGCATTAGTCATGAATGATTCAACCTGTCGGAGCATGATTAGATAAGCGGTGACAAGCGTATTAAAAATTTTATCATTTATATATGTTTACGTGTGATATCATTTGTAACATCCAATATTTATCTTAATAGTAAAATATTATTTGTAACATTCAATATTTATCTTAATAGTAAAGCATTTTAAACTCAATCTATTAAGCACATCTTATTTTTTTGGGCTTTCATTTAAGCTTGAAGACACGAGCTCGGCCCAACCCAAAATGCCGAAATATACGTTTTTATTTATTTATTTATGTATTTATATATTATTTTTATTTGTATTTTCTTATAAAAGTTCAAGTTTTAATATTAATTTCTTGTAAATATTAATTTTAATACTACACTACTTATTTTATAACTTTTTAAATTATTTGTATTAAAAAAGATACTTTAAATTTTCTTTAAAAAAATAAACGAGTTAAAAATTAAATTTGAATTGGATAAGAGAAAAATTTACCGGTGGTTCTCATGAGCAAAACAACAAAAACTGAAAAGGCATTGACAACCGAGGTCCCACCAACATCAGTGAAAATAAATAAAGCAAGTAAAATTTTTGTTGTTGTATACCTAAAAAATTTCTCATTCATAGAACATAAGAAGGGAGTAGTTGATAGGAAAAACCATGAAGAGAGAGAGAGAGAGTGAGAGAGAGAGAGAGCCACCCCAATGGTTTCTGTAAAACACTAGAACCAAACATGCAGATTTCTCTATTTAAACCCATATAGGATGCATTTAGAACGACAAAAGTTAGTCAAATTTAATAAAAGTTATAAGTTTATAATTTATGCAGTGAGATAAAAAATAAATAATTTTTAAAGATTTTTTGTATTTTTTGGTGAAATTCAGAGCTCAAAATGTAGCCACAATCAAAATTCACACAAGTTAAAAAGGAAAACGTTGAGCCATTTTTGGCAACTGCAATCTCCACATGAAATAACAGTTAACAAATCATCTCAAGAATTCATTCTATTACAACAAGCAGCAGCAGCTTATTCAGCCTTGATTCTCTCATGCTTGAAAACTCGATAAAATAATGAGAGGAGCCACTGCCAAATCAGTACAAGCCAGTTGGTTTGCTGCTTGGGTTTAGGTTCAGGTCTTGGTCCAAACAATCCCTTATACAGCTCCTTCTGCTTCTGATAGACAGCCTTCTCATGTTCAGCCAGTAAACGCAATTCCCTCGAAATTGCTTTGTCCTCCGGAGCAAATTTGCGCGCCTTGAAGAAGTCTTCGCGGGCAGCATCTGTCTGCCCGAGTTCTGCTCTAGCTTTTCCTCTTCTGAATAGTGCTTTAACATTGTTTTCATCTTCCCCCAACACCTAGAGTGTCATTATACAATAGAATAAGGATCACTCTAATCAAACTCTCTTATAGATGATTTACATTTCAAGGCTGTGAGGGTTAACGGAGCATAAATATCATAAAAATGTGCCTAATAGCGCGTATATTTGAGAGGGAGAAGGAGAGAGCGTTTTTTGATGATACTTCAAAAGATCATATTTCTTGCTCTATACAAGCAAAGCCAGAACTTCAATTCCTTTGGCAAATAATGGGAAGTAGCTTGATGAAATATAAACCTCAATGTAGCAAGGGAGGTTAATGTAATTTTTGAAATATACTTTTCAATAAACCTCAAGGGAAGCCAGTAATAAATGTAGTGATAATTGTTAAATGATTCTTTTTACCCCTTCTTACACATCTGATTTTGCTTTGAATGCCACTAAGCCAAAGTTTAAACATTATGACTGTTTATCTGGGGATGAGATGGTGCCGGGATAGGATGGCGGGGGCACTGGCAGCCGCACATTGGGGTGAAAGGGGGTCAAATGACCCTCCTTGATTTTGAAGTTAAAATTACTAAAATACTCTTTGTATTTTAGCCTTGCTACAAAATAACATTAACTTGGAATTTCTAAACATAAGAGTCTACAAGAATCAAAACTAGACATCTGTATATTTTCCCATTGCACCATTGAATACTTTTGTGAATATATCAGTGAATATAGGTGGTGTTTAGACGACCAAAAAAAAAGTTGGTGTAAAATTGATATGTGGCAAAATTTAATTGGAGTAAGTTGGAAAAAGTTACTAACTTTTTGTAATTTTGGGTGTATTTTGGTATGCTAAACACCACCATAAAATAGGAATAAACAATAAACAAGCAAACCAAACATATACCCAATATACAAATACATCCCTATAATTTAATTTGTAATAATTCCAACCCTGAAATAAGAATAATGCATAAATAAGCCCCCGAATTTATACCCAATATACAAATACACCATTGAGTGCAGGTGGTGAAAATAAGGATGTGGGGGCCACTTAAATTCTAAAAAAAAAAAAAAAACCCAACCAAATAACAACCCTCTTCGTCAATTTTCGACAATTCCCTACTTTCTTCAATCAAAACTCGATTATCTCAAATAAAATTTAAACCAACAAAATTATCGAGCATTTATTAATAATGGTTCAACTGCAAGAGAATTGAAGATGTCAAGGGAGGTAGTTTTTCTCCACCACTAACACTAAAAATTTGGTCCAAATCAACGTGTTGTCTAAGTTTTTAAAATGATGGAATTATTACGTATAAACGAAAAGGAATGATTACATATTGAACTACAAGGATGTAATTGTATATTGAGTATAAATTCAGAGACTTATTTATGCATTATTCCTATAATATAGCATAATAAATTCTATAAATAAAATATTTAATAATTATTATATTTCCTTGCGACAGGAAACATCCAAGGTAAATCTTCAAGTGTTTTTAGGGGGCCCTAGTTGAACCAATAAACCGTGAAAAATTTTTATTGGTTTAATATCCGATTCAATTATGATAATTTTTTCTCCCTAATATGCAACATCACTTCTCTGCCTATCCCAATCCCAACCCCAACGCGACTCACCACCCCTTTCTTGGGTGCTTTGTCCCCCCTTTAGTGAAAATCATTGGTCTGCCCTTAAGTAAGGGATAATGTATAGGATTGAATAAATATGACATTAACTTCTAACATGGAATTATTATTTGGTGTTTGATTGGTTGAATATAAAATGGGATGGAAGATTTGATTTTACAAGAGATTGGATATTTCGATCTTGACGGGAACCTAACCGGAGCTATTTTATAGGGTATAAAGAGTTAAGTTTTGGACATCATGTTTGGACTAATTTGTTGCTGTCAAACACAGGCGAAGGTAAGATCCATGGACATGGAATCCAATCCCCCACCTTATCCCCCATAATCTAACATAGCCTATATATATAATTTATATATATAAATGGAGAGATCAAATATATGCAAATATGAATCAGGTTAAGGAGTGCCAAAATGCAACTGATCATGGAAGCTTCAAGCATAGTCGAAGCTAATGAGCTTTCAGAGGAAGACAATATATATATATATATATATATATATATGTAAAATCAAGCCCACATTGGGGGGTTAAAAAAAAAGATGAATAAATAAATAAGAGCATGATTCCTTTGCCAGCCACTGACCCAAGTATTCGTTGATGTCATGGCAATGTAGCAGATAGGTGATGGCATGGTGCAAAAGAAAAGGCTAAATAATTGGGCAACAGATACATACAATGCTGCAGTGTCCAATTGCTTCTTCATAGCGTTTGAGCTTTATAAGGCAAGCCGCCATGTTAAGGTGGCAAGGATTCTTTACTGCCAAAGCCATGTCCCGATACTTATCGTACAACTGGAACATGAAGTCATCCCCCATATATGCTATGGCCTATAAAACCACCACCATTATGCAATTGGAAAAAATAAATAAATAAATAAAGGAAAATAAAACTGTACAAACTCATGCCGGTAATGAATGACAAAGCAAGAACATTTAATAACAAGAGTTCGTAACCATTTCATACTGTTGCATGGCCTCCTCCAGTTTTTCCTCCTTGAACAGGTCATTTCCATCCATCTTTCTTCTGTCAGCTGCTCCAATTCTCTCCTCCACTGTCATATCACCACGAGATTTCCCCTATAAAACATATTATTGGATAACATTGTGATATGAACATGCTAATGGGGTCCAAACTATCATTTCTGAAGACAGAAGAATTAATTTGTAAAGAATTTATTCAGAATGACTTACTTCTTTTGTTTCATCAAAACCAATGAGCTCAACTTCATATACAATATCAGCCATGGGTGGAACATTTGGGAAAGAAAAGTTACCTTCTTTCCCATATCCTAATTCCCAACCTACACGCAACAGGGCACGCTCACCAGACTTCATGCTGGACACCCCAATACCCAACCCTGTCATTTCCTTCTTTTCTGTTACAAAAGAACAATTGAATTGTTTTGCTCAAAAGAAATTTTAACCGAGGGAACTTGTGCCATTAGATACAACAGTTCAATGCAAAACATAAAAAAATTCAAATCAGTTTCAAAAACTGGTCATAATCAAACTTCTAATCAAAACTAAATGTTACAATAGCAAATTTTCATTAAAACATATACTATAGTACATAATGCTTCAATTGGCACTTTTCCTATTCATGACAAGAGTGCAGCAGCAATCAAGTTATTCAACAAAAGGATTGGTGCAAATATTTTCTTGGGTGATACAGAAAAAACAATTCATGATACCAAAACTGAATATTTTGGAAGCACGCACAAATTATGTAAATACCTTTTCCTAAGACCAACTCAAATGGTCGCTGTTCATGCCATGTGTCTTCAAATTTGTGATGCGTGCTTTCAGTCCATGCTCTGTAGTGCACTACGAAATGTTCAAATACATGATTAAGTTAGTGCTTCTTCATAACCGTTCTATCTGACCGAATTAATCAAAATTCCTTTAGTAAGAGGGAAACTTTTTTCTTTTTTCTTTTCTTTTTCTTCCTTTTTTAAGGCCTCAATGAAATGACTATGATTACAACCATAGAACTTTGAAGAATTAGCTTAATTGAAAAGGAAGACAGGGTGTTTCTTTATTCATTTCCTTTGCTGTTTCCTTTTCCTTTTGTATTGGGATCTGTTTTGGAAGTGGGTGAATCTTCTTCTATGTGGGTCCAGTCGTGCATGGCATTTTTTCATCAACCGCTTGAATTGACCACTTTTTTTGGTCTTGCACACTCACTTCCAACCATGCTGATAGAAAACTAAAATTTTGAAGAAGTTCCATTATCACAAGCGATATATTTAGAAGGGGAAAATCTAACTTACAGATTAGGGATGAAGAGCACAGTTAGTTTCAGCCAGATGATATTTCATCATTTTGTTTAATTAATTCACAAATTTTTTGTGCACAGATTACCAGATTATTTTTAAAGAGACTGGTGAAAAATCTTAATAATTAACAACATTGGTTAAACACAATGCATTTGAAGCACCTTTTTTTTTTGGGGGGGGGGGGGGTCTCATCCTGTCCTTAAACAACCTGCCTGCATTACTTACCAAAAAAAACACCTGCCTGCATCAGGATAATTACAACTGGAATTTCAGAAGGATTACAAGATAAAAAATATTCCCACATTCAATGCTTGATGGCCGATACCCAAAACCAGAATGGATGAAATCCAAGGGACATAAGATGACTGCTGTTATAGACTAGCTGCTTCTCAATTGTAAATCTGAGGATCTTTGGTTTACAAATTTCTAATTCATATATATGAAATGCAAAGGAAAGAAGACAACAACAATAACAACAACATAAGCCTTATCCCACTACGTGGGGTCGGCTACATGGATCACACGGCGCCACTGTGTTCTATCAAAAATCATATCTTCATGTAAATCATTTATAATAAGGTCTCTTCTGATAACTTCTCCATATCTTGATGCAAAGGAAAGAAGACGAATTATAGAAAACAAAAACACAAAAATGAGTCCCAATGTGAACTTACAAAAGCATGTTGAATATTTGGATGGCTTCTGACCATGACCTTCCTTGATAATTTGCTTGGTAACTTTCTCATGAAGAATTTCTACATTGGAATCAACTTTTGGGGGCCCACTACCATCTTGAGGAAGTTCTCCATGCACAAATGAAGCACTCTCAGCAATGATTTCATTTTCACCATCTTGACCTGGAAATTTTGAGGATCTCATTAATCTCAACTAACATTTTTTTGTTACACTAGAGGTAGCCTCGGCTTCAGTGGGACTAATGAGTTCAGTGGGACTAATCCTCATGAGTTCCTACCCCACTAGAACTAGCACGTAATAATGAGGGAGTTCAAACTAGCAACCTCTACTTCAATTGGTAAAGCTCCTAATGTTGAACTACAAAAACATAATTGATATAATTTGAATGACGTCACCAATTTGCATATCTAGTCAAAGGGTAATAAATATTTTCTGTGACTCTTCTCTCTCTCTCTCTCTCTCTCTGGGTGGGTGGAGGAAGGAGGGGATAAATAGTGGTTTTATCAAGGTGAAGAACATGAAAACAGGGCTATATTAGACTAAAGATGATTTTGTTTTAAATAGACCTGAAATATGATTTCAGTCAGCAAGTACTAATGAGTTATTTCAGACTAGAAATCATCATTTGGTGTCTCAACAATCACAAATAACTTGAACTTGAGATCACTCACCAGATATTTGCATTACTAATCATTCTCTGAGTTATTCAGTCATGGTAGACTACAATATAGTGTAAAGTACATTTTATTAATCTAGCTGCAAAGGTTAAAGGAGGAATGTGCCAAAGCATCTCACAGTATCAAGATAGAAAGAAATGTATAATAATCCCATTAAAATTTAAAAATTATCTCTGGTGAAAGTTCATTCCATCCAGTACGAAGCAGTAAAATATCAACCTTAATTCATATTCATTAACACAATGCAGAAATTCATTGTAGAAATGCACAACTCATAAGACCAGACAAAGGTCCACATCATACACTCATTATATCCATCTTCACTTAAGCCAAATCAAATCACATCCCTCTAAATGTGTAATAATATATTCTCCCAACCATACGGCACAACATGCATGTGCATCATTCTACAGTAAATGTTTTAAGTTGGAGCTTCTGTCTTCAAGTTTGTAAGTTTCACAAATGAAGATATCTAGAGGTACAGCCTTCAAGCCAACTTTTAGTTTAATAAATAAAAAGTAATTATAAAGAACTTACTACTACTTGTCACTACGGCAGCTGATGCTATAGTGGACAGGTGGGCAGCAAAATCATTAAAGAAATGCATGGAAAAACAACCAATAACCTTCTTATATTTTCAACTTGATCTTAAATATATATTTCATCCCTCCTCCACAACTGAAATTTAAAATAAAATGCCATACCACCTATAATATGAAGCTATGAGCTCTAATGCATATTCATGCAATGTTCTAGTACACCGTGTAGTGAAAAGCAACTAATGTAGACCAAATATTGAAATATGTGAATACCAAGATATTGAACTATGCAGTTTAATGTTCAGTGTTTATAATTTACTTGCCATTCCTGCCCACAGAGTAGCAGTTCAATGGTAATCATTTTACCAATTGAAGTAGAGGTCACCAATTCGAACCCCCTTGACATTATCTGACTCTTATTTCTGGTTAGGTGAGTCAGAAGCTCTAGCGATTAGTCCCCCCAAATGTGAAGACACCCTACTAACAGCTCCGGTCCTCACTTGCTTAATATAGAAATCTCACAAAAACTGTGCACTTCCCTCCATCTATTTTTTGTTCTCTGGTTTCAGAATTTCTAATTTTAGCAAGGTCCCAAGGAACAATTTCCTTGAGTTTGTGTCACAACAGATTTAGTAAAAACAAATGCAAATTCACATGAAAAATTATGAGGAAACATAAGGATGAGCACTTATTGCTTGCAAGAAGCAGTAAACCCAAAATTAAAGACCTCCTCATTTTTCATGCCAACAAAATGCCTAATCAAAATTGGTCACATTTGGTTCAACTCCAAACAAGTGCTAGATTGTCAGCAATGTTTTGAAATATTTTTAAAGGTCAAAACGTAGCATATCAATATAGTGAAAATTGTTTGGAGTAATATATAAAGTTAGATTATTCTAGAATTAAATTCTAATACCTTTGCCAGCTAAATGATTAGAGATGATTGCACCTCGCTATATTGAAAAAGTTGTATTAGTGATTATCCAACTAGTCATTGCCTTTCATACCATGTGAGCAAAATCAACTGGATAGGTTTACTTAAAAAGTAGTGTCCACATAAGTATATTCCAGCTCCACCCCACCATGGAGCCTTAAACTTTATATAAACAAAGATTTGTTGAAAACAGGCATGTTGTCTCTCACCAGAAAAAATCAACCACGATAGCACATAATTGAGTCTATAAAGCCAACACCAAATGTTTGGGATTATAGTTTGTTGTTTCTGGTTTTGTCAATGTATAATACAATTTGGATTGTTATCCTTTTGGATCGATAACTGTACAACTCTGTAGTCATGTTATTCAAGCTATAACTATGTAGGGGAGAATATAATTCATAAAAGGGGAGTTTCATCTAAGTAGATTGAAATGTACTTTTCATAACAAAAATCATATTACAACAAGCTATGAAAAACTGGCACTGCAAAATGTTGTGCGGTATCTGCATCTGCCTCATATTAGACTGGCAAACACACACTCTAGGGATAGATTGAAACACATGTAGAATATGGTGCATGACATTTTCAGTTCTTTATTATATTTTTTCATTGAATATAGCTGCAACAAAGAAAGGTCATAGTTGGGGTTGTCTTATGATTACTGATATTATTTCCGGCTGCAATTGTGCAATTTGCTTCTTCAGAGAGCAAAATTGGAAAAAAATATAATAAAAAATAGCCCTAACATTTATGAAACCTAAAATCATATCGTCTTGTCTCATCTTTAGTCAATTTTGTATGTAGAATAATTTTTTGATTTATGAATGGACAAGTGGAATTAATGTTATTTTTAAATATTTTTGTTGGTTTGTAAATGTTGTATTCACACATAGGGCAAATAAAATTATTTATGTAAGAATATATATATATATATATATTTGTTCCCTGCCATATCAATATTCTCACTTTTTCAAACTTGTGTCCCATGTCATTACCTGTACCATGTCCTTGTCTGTATTTTTGAGATGATTAAACCTTCAATTTTATTTTGATTATGATAACATAATGCTACGTTCCCAAAGAAAAGCAAGTACAATTAGTCTATGTCAGACAATTTATTATTAATAATAGATGCATTATTAATAATTCTATTGAAAATTAAAGTGAAAAACATGAGATGGTTTTGTTGGTTACAGAAGATTCTTCACTTCTTGCATTTAAGATAAAACTATAAAATTGATAATTAAATGTGAATTCAATCAGAATTTTCTAAATTTTGTTCCTGAGGAGCCAATTGTTGCATTATGTTATCTTTACTTTCCAAAACACAACCAAAAATGGATGTTCGATTTACTATATAAATTACAGAATAAGAAAACATGATCTTAAAATCCTAAATCTTGTTCTGAAGACGAAAAATGTGTGAACCTGAAAGATTACCAGCTGACTCATTGTGCTGCTCCTGAACTTCTTCCATTATTCAAATCAACACAGACAATATTATCAAATTCCTGCAAAAACCCAAATTCGATAGTAATTAACACCCCCCCCCCCCCAAAAAAAAAAGAAGAGCCAGAAATAAAATGTGAGGGAATCAAATAATGCAGTAAATCAGCCCGAGGTGAAGCAGCACAAGCAAAGACAGAAACTTTCAGGGAAAATGTAGAAAGGGAAATAAGTAGAATTAAATTCTGTTTTGCTGCTAGTGAGAACAAGCACCTAAAAAGGGGGTAGAAAAGGCATCGAGATTTCGAGTTTTTGAAAATTTTCAGGGGCCGTGAAAAACTCCAGATCCTTTTCAACCGAGTTCCTTACAAAAAGATATCTGTCAAGTTGGGTTCATCTTAGTCAGGATTCAAAACAAAACAAATCAAAGCAAAAGATTCGATTATTCTTAGATTTCTCTTATTGTTCAACATTTTCTCATCTTCCAAACAAAGCAAAAAGGGGAGAATGCATCCAAATTGCACGATTATACGTGATATGGTTCCGTATATATCACATACACAGAGAGATAGAGAGAGTAAAGAGAGGCAAGTACCTGAGCCTTGAGCGTGCTTTCTTTCCTGAATGTTGTAGGGAGACCGTTTTGCTCTGATCAACGAAGATTCTAGAGAGAGAGAGAGAGATTTTGGAATATAAATGAATGTATATGTACACGAATATATGCGTATGACATATTACCGGTAGCATACATTGGCGGATGAAACAAGAAAATAGTCAACTACAAACGTTCTGTTGGGCACCTCATATTTCAATTTCTAGTTATTAATAAAATTCTTTCTAACATTTGTAGGAAATGCTATGCAATCCCCGATTATTAATCAGAAATCTATAACAACCGTTGATGAGCCAGTTGTTCTCCGTCGAAGGGGGAGGGGGAGACTCAGGTTAAAGTTTGGGGAAGGTCCAGAGAGGAGAAAGTAATCGCACCTTTTACAAGTATCATGTTAATATTTATTATGTAAATTATAAGGTTGCATTGTGCATGTCAGTCATTTTTTAAATAATCACCTATTAAAATAAATTTTTATTATAAAAATACACATTTTGTAACATTTTTTATTAAAAATTCTTATACAAAAAACTTTTTTTTAAAATATAATATTACTAACAATAACTTGTGTTTACGGTATTTTAAACAAAATTAGTATTAAATTTCTTATATAGTTGAAATTTTGAACAAAAAGTTTAAATCGAAAAAATTATAATAATTCATAAATTTTAATTTTTTTTTAAATTTCAGACCCTAATAGTTATTATATGTGTTTTAGTATCTCTCTACAATTAATTTTTAATAAGTACCATAAAAAACATAAATTACGGTATTTTAATTTGAAAACTTCAACTTTCTAAATATCATAATTGAGTGAAATTTGAGTTGACAGTTTTGGTTTTCATATAATCTCCACTCTTGAAATATGGTAAGATAAATGATAATGGAGTTCACGAAAATAAGAATTGAGTGAAAAGTTAAAAGTATAAAAATAATATCAATCCTTGAATAAAAGAAAAAAATAATTTTTAACCATCAAATCTTAAAGAAAAAAAAAAAAACTTAATTACTCTTGATAGGTTGCTTGAATTTTATATTAAAAAATTAACAAAGATAGCCAAACCTTCCGGTAAAAAAAAAATGAACTAAGTTTGAGATGGTCAAATCTCAAAATGTGAGTGTACAAAAAAATCGAAAAACCAATCCGATTCAATGTGAGATTGGTAATTCAGTTTAATTCAGTTTCAACGAACATGGTTTGGTGGTTTATTTTAAAAATAATAAAACGGAATTTCAATTAGTTTTTAGTTAGCAAGATTTTATAGCCAAACTCATCTAGATGACTGATTCTCCCAAGATAAACACCTAAAATATGTATACAATCTAATCCACACTGCCCTTCATTAAATCTCATTTCCTTTCCTGTTGTTCCCCCTTATTTGTTTGAACTCAAAATGTTCTATGATTTTCTGAAAACTTAATTCATGCATTAAAAAGATAAAAGGGCAGCACTGATGACTATTGTAATAATAATTTGTAATTTCTTGTATAGCAGTAACTTATTGAAAATCACTCGACTTTCACTCGAAATTAATGTTCAATAATTATGAATGGTAAAAATTGTTAAACCTCTCATTACCCGTAAAACGTTTTCGTTAATGAGAGGCATGGAGGGTAAAGATTAAGGTTTAAGATTACCAGAGAATCTTTTGCTCAATTGAGTATACTTTACTATAATTAATTCCTCCACATCTAGTAATTTTTCAACGTGGATGCACATATATTGAGAGGCAATTTCAAGTTTGCGCCTGCCATTCCAAAACTTAGAAAATTGATTGAGTTTTTTTTTTTTTTTTTTGGTATGTTTAGAGTTGGGAGTTTATTGTAGTTAACTCAATTCTAAAATCAAGCATTAGTTCGATTAATTGTCAATTTAGTTTAAAGATCAATTTTATCTATCTTTTAATTTTTTAAAAGCAATTATTCCCAAGTTGGAGCCAAAATTGCTTGAGTTGTCTACAAACTCTCTCTCTCTCTCTCTCTCTCTCTCTCTCTCTCTCTCTCTCTCTCTCTCTCTCTCTCTCTCTCTCTCTCTCTCTCTCCTCTCTCTCTCTCTCTCTCTCTCTCTCTCTGTTTTCTAAGAATACAATAACACTTATTTAGGAAAATAAGATCAATTTCAACTTATTTTCCAAACTATTGACATGCTAAAAAATGCATTTTTAGGGTGCCACTTCAATTAATTTGTTTTTTTAGATATACATTGAAAACGTGGGTTTAAAATTACAATTTTATTGGAATACAATTTTTAATAGAAAACTTCCTTTTCATCCAGCAATCTCAATTCATCACCAGATATAAACAATTCCAACATACACCAACAACAAATCTACAAATATAACATCAACAAATAAAGTTAAGAAATCCAATGAAGAAGCCCCGAAATGGGTAGTCGAGTTGGTTCGGATCACGAGCTGAAGGGCCTGGGACCAATAGGTCCCGGGTTCGACTCCTCTTGGGGGCAGTCCTTCCTCTAATTGTGGAGGGCCATCTAACAGCCTTTCTTGACTGAGCCGGTCAACCAGGGCTTGCCTAGGTTGGTTTACCTCCTCGTGGTTCTTTGTTGGTTAGAGTCACGGGACGGGTTTCACCCAGTGCACACCTATGGGTAGCGGCTGCGAACTTTTCTCCAACCCCAGAAGAAATCCAATGAAGAAAAACAAGAATTTCTTTCCATAATATAACATAGTACAGGAATGGAGCTAATGGATATATTTGATACTTGGTTAGGTGGCTATCATGGGACCTAATTTGGTCCATTGGTATAGATATGGTAGTGGGTTTACAACCCATCCTGCCATGAGATATAGTAGAAAAGTTGCTAAGAGATTGTAAAGGTAGCGTTTGGAGTGGTAAAAAACAAGAAAAAAAAAAAAGATAAAACAAGATAATACATGATTTTGAATTAATTGTGGCTTTTGATATTTTTTTTTAAATCGCGTTTTTTGGATATAAAAAATAAAAAATTATTAGAATGGTTTCCAAATTCGCTCTAACGGATTAAAAAAATGCCCATTCATTACTCTTCTCTCTCTCTCTTTTTCCAATCCGCAATTTTTGAAGATGAACAATGGTAATCTGCTAGAATGATTTTCCCAAATTTGTTTTAATAGATTCAAAAAATCTCCAGATAATAATTCTTTTCTCTCTCCAAATCTTATCTTTTTGAGATGAACTTAGAACAGTTTTCCCAAATCCATTCTAAGGAATTCAAAAATCCTTAAATAATAGTTCTTCTCACTCTTTCTCTCTCCAGATCTTATCTTTTTTAGATGAACTGAGTTAAAACGATTTTCTCAAATCTATTCTAATAGATTCAAAAAATTCCCAAATAATTTTCAAATTGCGTTTTTTGGAGATAAACAGTGGTAATCCGTTAGAGCGATTTTCTTAAATCCATTCTAACGAGCAAACCATTCTAACGGTTTCATGGACCCAGCCTAAAATAATATTCGTTTGAAAGCTTTCGATTCGAGAAACATGATTGTCGAAAAGAATTTTTGCACTTGGTTAAGCTCATTCTGGATTTTTTATTTTTTTAGCAAAATATTAAACTTATTTTAAATTAATAAAGGTGAGAATGTGTAAATATATAATAGAAAATTTTATTAATTTATAAAGGTTGTTGGAGATTTATTTTGTTTTATTTTGTTTGTTGGCACAATAAATGGTGCCAAAGTATATTATTTGGTACAGTTCGAATCCCCATTTGATACGATCCCACATTGGTTAGCAAGGACGGTTTTGGTATTATATATATAGGTTTAACAATTCTCCCTTTACGAGCTAGTTTTTTAGGTAGAGTTAAGTTAGGTTCATGTCATTTGGTATTAGAGCCAAATCTCATCTGATCGGTGTATCTCACAGTACAGGTTCGATTCCCTACACAAGGAGATGTAGTTTGAAGGGATTAGGTCTGATGCAATCCCACATCGGTTAGCGAGGACTATCTTCAGTGTTATAAATATAAGTTTGGCAACTCTTCTTTTATGAGCTAACTTTACCTATATTTTAACTAATCCTTGTGACCCTAGAGTTAATGATCCAATAACCTAAATTGATTCAAACTAATAACTATTTAAAAAATAAACCCAAAATCTTACGTAATGGTACCTTGTATAAAATGATCTTTTATGAGCTAACTTTACCTATATTTTAACTAATCCTTGTGACCCTAGAGTTAATAATCCAATAACCTAAATTGATTCAAACTAATAACTATTTAAAAAATAAACCCAAAATCTTACGTAATGGTACCTTGTATAAAATGAGCTGGGACCAGTATTGATCTTCATAAGATTATCACCGTAAATTTTATCGTATTGGGGGGATCATTATTACGTAATGAAAGCCAAATGTAAGAACGTTTCTAACTTAAACAAAATTAATTTAAATTAATTTTCAAATAAAGCATAATAGTGAATATTGTAAAACAAAATTTTTTAATGATGCAAAAATCAATTGTTCTATCAAATATCCGATTGTTTCTTTTTTTTTTTATTTGCATAAACAAGAAAAAAATGAACATCAAAAAAATATAAAAAAATGAACAATGAAATTAAGTCATTAACCACACCAAACAGCCTTCTTTTAATATGAAATTATTAAGCAAAGCACAAAACAAATGCAGCAGGCAAAACGTTTCTACTAGAAAATGGAATAAGAGCTCACCAGCAGTGCCTGATTAATTTACCTTGCTCCCGATGTTATGTTTGGATTAGTTAAAGAATTTATCTAAAAAATAAAAGAAAAATAAAATTACTTACATATATTTTTATGATTAATCAAATGCATAATCAATTTTCCATAAATATTTATTAATAATATTTTATTCACTTTTCTCGTCTAACTCAACTTAAAAAATAAAAAAGAAAAAAAGAAATTAAATAGACTTAATTAAAGATCTTTAATATCATTTTGCTTGCCTGTATTTTTTTCTCTTTACCATTTTTTTAGACAGAAACTAAATTGCTAATTGTGCATTATGAAGTGGGAACAGTTTGAAACACCAACAAACTCCAATTTTCTTTTATTATTTTTAATTTTTTCAACTGTTTTTTATAAAAAAAAAAACTCTAATTATCTCTAATTTTTATCAACTTTTTCAAATTTTTTCAAATTTTTACTAATTTTCTTTAATTTCTTCTAATTCTTTTTTTAACTTTTTCATATATGACACTGACAATATCAAGATAAAAATTACACAAAGTTCTTTTTTTTTTTTTTTTCTTTTTAACCCTTCAAACGCACAAGATAGTGCATTATACAAGACGAGTGGATGTAGGGTCCAGATTTGTCAGCCGAAGCATATGCTGTGCCATACTACTTTTCAAGGGAAAATAAGTAATATAAGCAATGCTTTTCTTGTTGAATTTCTCAATATTAATTTTGAACTTTACAAAACTCCCGTTAATTAGAATAATCAGTAGCGGATTCAAAAATTTAAATGGGAGAAAATTAAGATAAAATTTTTCATATTTTGAGAAAATAAAGTGATAGATTTTTTTTTAATAATTTGAGGAGTCATTATGTTGTTTATTAATACAAATACTCAAAACATTTAGGGATATATCAAAAATTTTGAAAAAATTTCCCCAACTAGCTAGGTCTCCATAATAAACAATAAATTACCAAGAAAGTGAAGAATATAATATGAGTTAATTAGGAAAATAATAAATGCACTCTTTCATTAATTAGTTTCCTTGTTCTGAATTACTCTTTTATAACAAAGATTAAAGCAGTGTAGGAAAACTAATGGAAAGTACAAATATTTCCTTCCTATATATTATTGTAATTAATACTTAATTTGAAATTAGCTATTTGAATCTAATAGGACAATTTAAAATGTATGATGAGTTATATTTATTCTAATGTATAAGAGTAATGTTTTTATTAGCCCAATATACAATATATATATATATATATATATATATATATATAAAACAAATAGTGACTCTATCAAATGACCTTTGTGTGAAGAGAGATTTATATCATTTAAAATGATATATTTATTAACTCCTATCATATCTTATCTTTGATCATATCTTGTCCGGTGTTTAGGTTTTATAGATAGAATTAAACATTTCTAATTAATTTATCTAATCCTGATTAAGGCAGTGATTTTGAGTAAAAAAAATAAAATAAAATAAATATGACACATATGAGTATACAACTTGAGATGATTGCACTGATTTGGTTGTTTGAGATCCTTAATTGAAGGGCAAGTCCGTCCATGAGAATTCTCTCTCTCTCCCTCTCCCTCCCTCCCCCCTAACTTGCATGCATATTTCCTTGTTCATCAATCTAAATCAATATGCAATATTTCTCACATATTATGCATCTGAACAATCATACGTACAAATTCCTTCGTACACATGATTTATAGCAAAAATTCAAAACATGTCTCACGGGTGATTGAAGAAATTAAGAGGAGAGCGGAAGGAAGATATATAGAACAAAGAAAGGAAGAAAGAAAGAACAAAAAATGGGGTTCCTGGGAAATTCGTCAGCGCTGAATAACATAGGCATTGATTCAAAATGCAGGACTGTATTAGGCATGAACGTTGCAACCATAGCACTCTACGTGTTGGGTTTCTTCTTCACCGTCTTCTTATGCAACGCTCTGCACACCCTTTTGAGGCCTTTATCCCAGCCTCGCATTACCTCAGAATTCATTGTAAGTCCTTTTTCTCTCTCCACCTCATAGTTATTGGATCTCTAATGAGAATTAAGATGGTCTCTATTTGTTATATACGCCCATGCAAAAACATTGAAAATAGTTTAAATTTATAATAATATCATTACCATCCATCTGTATAACACGCACACATGCATATATATATATATATATATATACACATATTCTCACAATTTTGTAAAACCCCAATCAAGCAAAACAAAAGATGACAACTTTTAAAAGATCCAATTTCATCATTTACATATTATTTTTATGGTAGTTCAATTAATTTCCAAGCCCCATTCCTATGCATGGTATTAGATTCTTCAAACGGGTTTGGAAGAAACTACATATTTATATTTGTGATACTCAAAATTTTTGATTAGTATGCAAGTGAAGTTTGTGAACACCCAATTAAAATATATATCAAATGAATTATCAATGCAGATTATTACAATCTAGCACCTTATAATTACCTTTTCATGTAATAAATCTGTGGTGTCCTGGTTGTTGAGTAAAGAGAGGTATAAATTAATGTAGTCATAAAAAAAATCTAATTTTTGTGCATAATATGTGAAGGTGGACATATAGGTTATGTCTGGAGTTTCAAATTTTTTCAAAAAATTTCAAAGGACTTCAAAAATTTTTATTTTTCTTTCAATTAAATTTTGTTACATGTTACTTTTTATAATAAGTTTTAATATTTTTTAAATTTTTTTAAAACTCGAAACGTCACCATAATCTGATCAGTTTGTTATATATATAAATTTTTAAAAGCAATAATTAATATGTTAAAAGTTGAAAATATTTGCACTATTTCCTTAGTTTTCATCTATGAAGTGGGAGAAATTAAAATGAGCAGTGCAAATATTAACTCCGTTTGGTTTGTTATAAATCTTTGAAAATTTTTAAAAATTTCTAAAAGTTATTCACTTTTTATTTCATTACGAATTATAAATTCACAACTTATTTCATTTATCTCACTTTTTATCATTTCAAACGCTCCATTAGTGAGCTATTTCAGTCTAAGAACTTTTAATTAATTCTAACATCTTCTTGGCAACTATACTGTCTACAAATGTAGGTAGGGTTAATTCTTGCCAACATACCGCTGATACGCACCTCGATATTTAAGCGTCCGGACATAATCAAAACCCTAAATTACATGGCTGATTTTGGTATGGTTTGCCATATGTTTGTCTTTGGCCTTGAAATAGATCACCACATTCTCCTTCACCCGCCAGCCGGCGAGTTCAAAGTGGCCTCCACCGGCATGCTTTGCACCTTCATCTTGGCTCTTGTCGTCACCCCATTTCTCTACGTCACCGACGTTTCAAACGCCAAATTCAACCTCTCCCTCTCCCTGATTCTCTCCGGCACAGCCTCTCTCCTCCTAACGAGGCTCATCACCGACCTCAAAATTGGAAAATCTGACATCGGAAGGTTCGTGGTCTCCACCGGAGTACAATCGGACCTCGTTTCCATCCTCTTACTCTCGGCGGGGTTCGTAATTTTCGATCCGATGAAGAGCTATGGAATTCGCGGCGTACTTCAAATCGCTAACATGATCTCCACCTTAGTGATCGAAACCATTTTGGCGGCCAAGTTATCGCCTCTGATCATGAATTGGGTTAACGACGAGAATCCGGAGGGGAAGCCGATGAAGGGCTCGCACCTAATCCTCTCGGTGGCGTACGTGGTCATAGTGTGCGGTTGCGCGCCGGTGCTTGGCGGATTCAATTCGTCGTTGAGCGCGTTCTTGACGGGGCTTTTCATGCCTAGGGAAGGGAGGATATCGAAGATGATGATTAGCAAAGTGAACTACTTCTTGACGACGCTCTTCTATCCGTTGTTCTTCTCTTGGGTGGGGATTGAAGCCGATTTCAAGAAATTCGAAGCTGGCCATCTGGGGACGTGGTTGAGGTTGTTTGTGCTTTTTGTTATTGCGACCGCTGGGAAGGTCCTCGGAACAGTGGTCTCCGGGGTGATGTTAGGGTTTCATTGGCCGGAATCAGTTGCCATTGGACTGCTGCTCAATATAAAGGGCCATTATCACGTCTACTTGGCTCTCATTGCCGCGAAAGTAAGATTCATTTTTTTTTTTTTTTTGGTTATCTTATCCTTATTTGCTGCTCTATTGCGCATCGGTTGGTTTGAATTTATACTTAATTCAGGATTAAATTAATTTTTTTTAGTTTTTAAAAATTAAACCTAAAATTGGATTGACTTATATGGACCTGAAAATATCAATTTAAATGAGTTTAATTTTCATGTTAGTTTAAATTGAGTTTGATCAGTTTAGTTTTGAATTGACAGTTTGATCAGTTTAGTTTTGGATTGACCGACTTATTCAATTTCTATTCATAAAAATTTAAATAAATAATATATTATATATTGGGAGCGTTTAGAGTTCTAAGTTTCACAAAAAAAAAAAAAAAAAAATAGTATAAATCTTTAAAAGTTACTCATTTTTATCTCACTATACGAATTATGAGAATATAATTTTTATTAACTTTAATTAACTTTTTGCTACACCAAACGCTCCCGTTATATATTACATTTTTTAGGTTGATTTTGAGTCTATTTTGATAAAGACCTAAACCAGTTGAACCCAGATGATTGGATTGATTTAGCGTTCGTTTGGGAAAATAAACTACTAGCTGAGTTATCAACTACTAACTTTTTAATTTTTTTGTAAAATGACCAAATTTACTCTTTTATATTTTAAACTTCTTTCAAATATTGAAAGGTTAAAAATATCAAATTAACAAAAAGATAAAAAATTAAAAAGTTATGTGCCATTTGGTTTATATTTCTATTTTTTGTTTTTTGTTTTTATTTTTTATTTTATATATTTTATGTTTTCAAAAAAAAAAAAAAACAGAACACCCATTTGATTTGATATTTTTTGTTTTTTTTTTGTGTTTTGAGATTGTTTTCTTATTTTGAGTTGAAAACACTCGAAACGACTTTTTTTCATTTTGCATTTCATTTGTAAATTTATTTTCTATTTTATAAAATAGATTTTGAAAACACTATGATCAAATATATTTTGAACTATTTTTTTTTATTTTTAAAATTGTAAAATGAAAAATGTGCTCAAAACAGGTATACCAAATGACACTTTGACTACTAAAAAATTAGCTTATTTTCTTTTTCAAACACAAAAAAAAAAAAAAAACTAAGATGATATTTGGTTTGCATTTCTATTTTCTATTTTATGTTTTTATTTTCTATTTTATATATTTTATGTTTTAAAATTTCAAAACAAAGAAAATAGAAAAAAATAATTAGTTTGACATTTTTTATTTTTTTGTATTTTGAAATTTTTTTTTTGTTTCGGGTTAAAAACGTTCAAAATGACATTTTTACTATTTTACATTTCATGTATAAATTTATTTTTAATTTTTTAAAACAAATTTTAGAAATACAAGTGATTAAATATATTTTAAACTATTTATTATTTTTAAAAATACAAAATAAAAAAAAAAAAAACTCGAACCAAATATATCAGACACTAACTAACTTTTTAGTCATTAGTTGCAAGCCAACTAAATTCCGAGGTTATTGAATTTTTTTTTTTTTTTAACTTCTCCTTCTTGTGGATTTCAAATAATTTAGTTCGAAATTGCAGAACGGAATCACGTCCCTTTCCACCAGCATGGCGATGATATTCGCAACCTTCCTGACCATCATCTACACTCCATTAGTGGTGGCCAACATAATCGAGCGCGCGAGGAAACGCTCCCCGACCCAAAGAATGGCGCTCCAGTGGCTGGACCCCACAAACGAGCTCCGCATCATGCTCTGCCTTCACGGCCCTCAGAACGTCCCCACCGCGATCAACTTCATGGAGATTTCTCAGGGAGGATCGTCGGGCCCCGGAATCATGGTCTACGTCACCGACATGATCGAATTGACGGACAGCATCGCCGCTACGCTGGCGCGCGGCGAGGGGATGGACGCGGTGACGGTGACCGACCGGGGGGTGATCGAGATGAGGGAGAGGATTACTAAGGAAGTCGAGAATTATGCGGAAGCGTACGGCGAAGGGATCGAGTTCAGGCGGATGCTGGCGCTCGCGACGATGAATGTGATGCATCAGGATATCTGTGTACTCGCGGAGGACTTGTTGGTTTCCATTATCATTTTGCCTTTCCACAAGGATAAGCAGCCGGATGGGAGACTCGGTCCCGGCCATTCTGGATTCCGCCTCATCAATCGTAAGGTGAACCTAAGAAATTAGCAATGCTCGACACAAATCAATTATTACTACTGATCAATTATGCATTGGCAAGCAATGTTTAGATTCTGATCATACGATCTTCTTTGGCAGGTCCTTCGACACGCCCCATGCTCTGTAGGGATTCTAGTGGACCGGGGACTCGGATCGATCAACAAATTCTCAAGATCATCAGTCTCCCTCGCCGCGGCAGTTATCTTCATCGGAGGCAAAGACGACCGGGAAGCCCTATCTTACGCCGGACGCGTAGCACGGCATCCCGGAGTAAAACTCACGGTGATAAGATTCCTCCTCGACACCTCCTCCGACAACAGACTGGCCGCCAATAGACCTAGGGCGAGAACGCCGGAGCTGGAAGAAGAGATGAAGCTGGACGACGAGTACTTCGCCGAGTTCTACGACAAGCACGTGGCGAGAGGGCGAGTTGCTTACATGGAGAAGTACGTGGTGAACTCTGGACAAACGTTTTCAATCCTGAGGTCGATGGAGGGGCAGTATGGGCTTTTCATAGTAGGGCAAGGGGGGAGGGTGAATTCGGTTCTGACGGCGGGGATGAATGACTGGGAGGAGTGTCCGGAGCTAGGGCCTATTGGGGATATCCTCTCGGCTCCCGACTTCTCAGTCACTGCCTCTGTGTTGATCATCCAACAGCATGTTCTTAGAGGGGAATTAGCTGGACTAGATGATGAATTTTCAATCATGTAATATGTAACCCCAGCAATTTTTTTTTTTTGCCTTTTGAGGAAAGAAATTTCAGTGTATATTCGAAGGAGGGAAGAGCCAGGATCAAACTTGGATATGAGCTGTGGGATTCAACGACGGATCTTGCCATTAGGGGAAGCCCTGTTGCTCGTAACCTCAGCATGTACTTGTTATCTAATTGTAGGAGGATACACGGAAGGGGTATGTAAATGGAACCTTGTAGAAAGCATCAAGGAAATGGATTGATGGTAGGTGCACAAATATCACGACATAAATTGTTCTAATAGGCTTGGTTTTAGACTGCTTCTTATCAGAATTTCTCAGCTATGTTTCATTATATTGAGAGTTGGAGTAGGGAAACTATTATAGGTTTCTATGCCAACTCACTGACGTGAGACCGGACATTGTTGAATTAAAATTTCACAGTGTAAAGTTTAGAGATGCATTTACACTTTTATTTAATTAAAAACGCATGGATGCATCTGACCTTAATGTCAGGGAGTTAAGATAACTTTATATGTCTACCTCCCTTTTTCGGTTTGTTCAACACATTCTTATTTGGTTCGTTTGAAAGTCTAATTTTTAATAATTTTTGTTATTTTTTATCAAAAATTGGTAGATTTATGTTAAAAATTGATAGTTTTATACTAAAAGTTGATAAATTTATACTGCAAATTTTTTTGCCAAATGGTACCATTGTTTGACTTTTTTAACACAGGGTATTTATCGAAACTTTATTCACATTTCCAATAAAATTCACAGAAAATTACGAAAGGAATTAGGCCATGTTTGTTTTGAGGAATTGAATGATGAAGTATAAATAATATCATGGGATAATATATGGGATTGGATATAATATGGGATTAATTTTTATGTGGAATTATTTTTTTTGTGTTTAGTTTGTGGGATATAAAGTGGGATAAAAGATGTGATTTAACATGAGATGTGATAGGAAATAATTTTGAACTTTTAGATTTCGGCGGAAAACAAATCCGCAGATGGGGTATAAGTAATACCACATTCTCATGGTATTACTTATCCCTCATTTTGAGGGATATATTATCCAAATGGACTATTTTTCCTTAGTTATTTTACAAAACCAAACAAAGGATATTGGGCCCCACTAGACTCATAATCCAATCTCCCCTTTTTATCCCATAATCAAACATGGTTTTAAGGTATAAATAATGCTGCTCTACAATAAAAAAACAAGAAAGAAAAAAAAAATGACCATAATAATACTGAACACTTGTGAATTTATCATTTGAAAATAATCCATTTGGCATTGGTAGCCATTAGCCAAGCTAATGGCTACTTCAACAGTGCTTAGTCGAATTTACCTTCTTATATTTTAACCTTCTTTTAAATTTTCAAGGATAAAAATGTCAAATTAACAAAAACAAGTTAACCACTTAAAAAAAAAAGTCACTTTTTTTTTCCTTTCCAAACACAAATTTAGCTAACTTTTTTTTTAGCTAACTAGTACCTAGCTAAAAAAAAGGCTAGCTAAATTTGTTCCCAAACCAAGCCTTATAAATAGATAAAAGTCTATTTTAGTTATAATTCTACCACTACCACGTCATTTTGATTACGTTTTCTCAGAAGTAAAAGCACTGAAGTATACACGGGCTTGAAAATTCATGTATGGAATATACTATCAAGAGTCCTTCCATTTTATGTACGTTGGAACCAGAAACCATGCAGCAATAGTATTGGTGATCCTCCCACTTGAGGGGCTTCCTTATGTTTCATGGATGTGAAGTTCCTCTGGTTCTAACCATATAGTCAGCACTCAGCAATCGTCAGTCGATCCTATGATAGATTTTTGCCGAGAGATTTTTGCCGAGAGATCATCGGGCTTGAGGACTATTCTTTTGCCAATCTGTTTGCAGCTTGAATATTATGATGTTAATGAATATTTCCCATTGAGCCCTCTAATGTTACAGAGTAAGGGTGGAATTGAGCCGAAGTTTAGTTTACTCAAATTCAATTGAAAAGATAGTAGTTCGAGTTTACAATCAAAATGAAATTGTTTTATTAATTAAAAAAATATCATTTTAGCCTAAAATGTTATATATTATATCATTTTCTTGATTTAGCTTGCATGCTTTCGAGCTGAGATATCCTTAACTCAAGCTCGAATTTGTATTGACCAACAAAAATAGCTTGGATTCGGCTTCCTAAGCTCACGAGTTAAGCTCAAATACCTTGCTGAGTTATTTGATTCGCTGCCAACCCTAATTACGAGTCATAGTCCATAATTTCCAGCCAGTTCTCACTAGCTTCAGGAAATTTCCTTCCTAGTTTCTTTCCAATGCTCATAAATAGCCATACCCCTCTACAAGTGGAGCCCTCTGGATTAATTCTAGGCTGAAATTTAGCATCCAGAATGAAACAATGAGACAGGCTGCAAATAAACATTCTGGCAGCTAAGACACTAAGAATTTATATAAACAACACAGATTGAGAAGTAAAAATTGTGATTGTTGTTATTTTACTTGATATATTACACTGGGGGAGGTGGCAAGTCTAATAGAAGCCAAAACCCAACACAGTCATCAGAATCCAAATCCTCTTGGATGGCAAGGAAATGTAAACCTCTGCAGGTCTTCTTTGCAGCTTCCCAAGCTTCGGCTTCATTTGTTGTTACAGGTGTTTTCTTATAGGTGGCATAAACATATCGTGTAGAGATTCCGACAGATAATATCAAGCAGCCTCGAGCGATGTCTGCTTCAACCGAACAGACTTCTAATCCATTCATCCAAGCTGCAGCAGTGCAGGAAGGGGGAAAAAAATTAAAAAAAATTAATCTGGATCCCAGAATAGAAAGAAGAGATGTGCAAAAAGGCACAAGCAATAGAATGCTTTTATGGTTAAATACATATTTTTAGATGACAATGCAAATGTTGTGAACCAGTGCATAAGGAATCGATTTTTTTTTTTGTTCTGCCATTAGTTTAATAAAAGATATAGTGATTGATGTCCTGGAATGCCAATAATGAAAATGCAATTTAAAAATACAATTTCATTAAGCCTAAAAATGAATTTTCATTTTACGTTGTCTGTGTATTTTTTTGATCCAAAAAATGCATTTTGATATCGTACTCTGTGTACATCTATTATTATTCCAATACTTCTCTTTCCTTCCTTCTCATACTTTGTGCATATCTTTTATATTTCTCGAGTACCAATGTGCTGTGATCTATTATCCTTCTTTGCATTTTCAAATAAGAATAGATCATGCATTTTCATATTCTATTCTATCCTTATATGAGAATATAAGAATAATAGATTTTTAGTATATCTCTTCACTTTCTTTGCTATACTAAAAGTTAAAGAGATATTAAGGTGATGGTAGTTGAAGAGATGATCAATACAGAAGAGAATAGAATAAAAATGAAAGAAGAAAATTAGAATAGTTTTGGATAAAACCAAGATAAACGAGAATATAAGAATAATAGATTTTTAGTATATCTTTTCAATTTCTTTGTTATACTAAAAATTGAAGAAATATTCTAAAAATTTTAAGGCGATGACTATTGAAGAGAAGATCAATACAAAAGAGAATAGGATAAGGAAAGAAGAAATTAGAATAAAACAAGGATAAACGAGAATATAAAAATAATATATTCTTAGTATACTTTTCAATTTATATGATGTACTAAAAATTAAAGAGATATTCTAAAAATTTTAAGGTGATGACAGTTGAAAAGAAGATCGATACAACGAATAATAGGATAAGAAAGAAAAGAGAAATTAAACTAATTATTAGATAAGGATAAAACAAGAATAAAACGCAATATGAAAATGCATAAAGAAGAAAACGCAATGTGATACCGCATTTTTAGTTGAGCCCCTAGTAGTTTACCGGATAAATTGATAAGTCGGGCATTTTCGGCCCACCAAGCGAAACCGGTGGTTTCTTGGTCACGACCAGCTAAAGCTAAAGTTCAAAGCAAAAACGCAATTTGATACTGAGTTTTCATTAACGGTATTTTTATAAATATTTTTATTTGGACAATATTTTCTATATTTTTTTTATTAAACTAACAGCAGAACAAAAAAAAGAAAAATAAAAATTCTGAGGGTCTCACTTCTTGTGGTGCATACAGTGTTGGGTTAAAAATTAAGGAAACAAGTGTTATGGGAGAAATTGTTAATGTTTTACCACTACAACTTTTCATTCCCTACACTCCTTACACATTTAACCACTCAAGTGTGGAAAATATTAACCCATTAAAATTTTTATGAAATGTACCTAACATAATTAAAGGGGGTGAAATTTTACCTGATTAAAATTTACGCCCTTTAACCCCATACACCCAAGGGGGAAAATGTAGTAAAAAAACTATGAAAAATTAAAATGCAATCCAATAAGATATCACCAGTGTCTGCAAAATCTCTTCCTTCACCCGATTGCATGGAAAAAGTACAAGTACGAAAAATTTAACCACGACACAAGGTTTTATATGCCCCCTCTCTCTTAGCAGGAGTTAAGAAAATGGATATAAGACAACATATATGGGAAACAACACTAGGAAAACCACAGTAACACAGGATGAAGAATTAAGATAACAAAGAAAAAGAAAATGTTTGTAGTCATGGTTGGCTCAGCACCTGAAATCCTGATAAACTAATCTGTGGTATAAGGGTTCTAATGTTCTGTTTTGGATCTGAAAAAGGGTTCTATGCAACTATCTATCTGAAAATGGGTTTACCAACTTCAGGATATTTCCTATCCAAATGTTCACCCTTATTGGCCAACTAATTGGAAGCATGATATACCTACAAACTCAAAAAGATTCTCTGAGTTATTCTGGTGAGGAACATGAACTGGAAAAAGGGATGGCCTTAACCATTCTACATTTGCTGGGGTAGGTTGGCTGGGAATCTGCACTCAAGTCAACTTATACCCACCCATACATTTACATGCCACACAAACACAAGTAGAGAAATGTAATATTTTTGGGTCGGCGGCTTCCAATGTTTCTATGGAGTTCGACCATGCAAAACGGTACGAACGCATACAAATCTATTTTTCAGTCAGGGCAGTCACCAGTCGTAGGTGCTTTGTTGGCAAATGGATGTGCTTATTAAATTTTGGTGCTGTTATCAATATGATAATTTAGGACAAGGTCTAATTTGAACATAGGATTATGTTCCCTTTTGAGGAAAGTAGGATTTGACAAAATGAGGGCTTAAAATGTTCCCAAGGAGAGTTACCATTCATACTTGCTTTGAATCTGCAAAAAGACATAGTTATTAAATTTTGGTACCATTGGCAACACATAATAATTTAGGGAATATGGTCTAGTTTGAACGTGGGATTGTGTTTCATTTGAGGAAAGTAGGATTTGATGAAATTTACATTATGTTCTCTCAAGCTGCAATCTCCCAAGCAACCTGATGATTTTGGTTGCCAATGTCCACTTCATTCTCACCTGAGATGAAAGAAAACTTTACTTGGAAGGAGGACCAATCAAATTTTCTTCCAGGCAAAACCCTTGTGGGTTGTGGTGTTAGGAACAGGAATCAAAATGCTTGACAGGTAGTGAGGATTTGAAGTTTTTGGTATGAATTCAAGAGACAACAGACATTTTCTAATGGTACTGAAATCAGAGTAAGAGCCATAATTCCAGATTTTATCAAATCAAATGATGTACTCAAAAGGAATTTCTCCATTCATAGCAACGGTTTGAAATAGTTTCACGAGTAAATATCTTTATCTTTTGTAGGAGAATGTTGCATCAGTATTTTGATCCAGCGTTAACTACAAAACAAACCAAAACATCCCGTCCCCCCTCCCGGTGCTCAAGACAGAAACAAATAAATTGACTACATCAAGAATTACAAAGTTGTGCTTCTTAGCGTTGGATCTGGTACGAGGAAATGTCATGGGAAGATGCAAGCAATGTATTAATGACAACACCAATTATAGACCTATTTAATGGAGCAAGCAAATGAAATAAACTTGATTTAACATTGCTGACAGTTAGATGCTACCAGAAAATATCCAAAGGGCTGTATAAATGTACCTGCTAAAGGTTTAGCACGTGAAGATGCAACAGCCAATCCAGGAATCAATGTCTTTTTGTCAACTTCGATCCCCAAAAGGTCCAAATCTAAGCTTGAACCGAAGACATATCTTGTTGCTAAGGTGGAGACCTCCTCCTGAACAGCTGAAACAACAAAGTATAATTAGTTTTCAAGATGGATTTTACAAAATGCAAATACTGATTGCATTCTAAGATAAGAGAGAACTGGAACTCACATAGTAGCAGAATTTGGCTGTAGAACCACTTGACGAGTTGCGATATTTTTTGTTTCTATATTCGATATTAGGAGTATCCCTACCCCGGTTGGAGGATTTATGACTTATTACAAACACTTGCACTAAAAATTTAAAAGTAGAACAAAAATCTACAACCTCATTTCCTTTTTTCAATTTGAACTCTCAGTGGAGATGGTAAAGTTTTGAGTTTGGAAATAACTAAATAGAAATAACTAGTGAAACCGTTTATGCAATGTTATTACAACTTCTCCATGAATAGGTTTGTTACCCCCAAAAAAAAGTAAATTTCACATCTGCCAATTTTAATTTTCAAGATACGTACCTGAAAAAGGTAACTGGACAAAAGCCCATTTCTCACCAAACAAATTCTCCGGAAGATCCATTGGAAAAGGGTTATCTAGTGACAGAAGTGGTTTGGCTCCTTTCTGAAAGCCAGGATGACGCATATATACAGCTTCATAGCGTTCTTCCAGCCACAGAAGTAGTGATAGACACTGAAATTTGACAAAGCAACTAGAAATATTACAAAAAGACGGTAAAGCATGTAATACAAAACTAACATCATATATGTTCTATTATGTGGTATCTTCACAATTAACATATTGGATACAGGTGAATAAAATTTTATAGGTAACAACCTATATGAACCTCATGGTGCAGTAAGTGATGAGTTCAGAAGTATAATCATTACTTTTTTGGATATCAATGAAAAAATACTCACACCAATAGGGCAAGCAGGCTCATTGATTGGACTTGCAAATTTTGTAAAGGGATAAATATTTTCCTCTTCTATTTGATTATATAGAAAAAAAAAATCTAGTATGATGCGAGTGAACTTAATTTTTTCTGATATTTGGCTGTTGACCTCTAAGAAGCACGATTTATATACTAATAACTTAGCTTGATTTAGCTGCAGTTTGTAATCAAGGATGCCAGCCTTGCTTTGAGAGTCTGGAAAAGCTAGATGTTATTCTAATAGGAAACTCATTCAAAAATTTAAAGTGCAGAACACAGAATTGTAATGCTATCAAGAACCTTTCCCCTTTGTTTGGATCAAGGCTTTGTCAAGGTAAAAGAAAATCAAATGGAAGATGAAATTACATGTAGGTCTTCATATTTTTTTGGTTAACCAAATAAAAAATAATGCTTTTGACAAATATCTATTTATTTTCTTCTTATTTTTTTAATCCAATAAAAAATTAAATAAATTTGAATTTTTCACCCCATTTTGGCTTTCAACCTTTTTCTTAACTTCTATTTGCCCTCCACGAATCCATGACCCAAACATAGCACTTAAAAACTCCCACATTCCTGCTTTAGCTTCTGCCAAAAAGAAACTTACAAAAACTATCTTTAAACTTCTATAACCACTTCAATTGTCAAATTGCTATAAGTTCAAGAGTTAAACTAAATTTTATGGCGCTCCCCCCCCCTTCCCCCTTCTTTTTCCAAAAAAGAAGGACAAGCATATGCAAAGAGATAGAGAAAATTACCAATATGTCCAAGTCAGCTCATTAACAAATTTTACTTTATGCAGAGACTGATATTTCAGCATGTTGATTATTCGCTTAGCCAAAAAATAAAATGAAAAATGCTACTCTACCATAACTTCCAGCGAAAATCTTGTACCAGAATGAAGTGTACAGTCATACTCGTTAAAGTGTTGTTTATCTAAGAGCGATTAGCTCACGAGGAACAACACCATTCTAGTTAAACTTGCTGATTAAAAATTTTGATTGCGTAGCATTACTCAAAATATATTTATGTATATTATGAGTTGATTAAGAAGTTTCTTTCAAATATCATCTTTTAGCATCAGCTTCATCTGCATTGCAGATAACAGTCTTGATACAGCAAACATGAACAGATTTAAAAAAAAAAAAAAAAATCATTGAAAATTGAAAAAGAAAAGCCAAACAACGCTGACATACCCGTTTACTTGGAACAGGCTTTATACCAAGCTCTTTACATGATTTTGTGATGATTGTCTGCATCTGTGACCTAAAAACCATAAAACCAGTCAAATTCCATCTATTTTATGCAATAACAAAAACCCAAAACTACAGTTGAAATAGCTTGATAATTGATATGCTCATTTCCTTAAACTTTTTGGCACAACTTAACATGATAATAGATATCTAATTTTAGGAGGTTCTAGGTTCGAATTTTGTTATTCCATATTTATTGTAGTGCATTTTATTTATTTGCATTAGTGCATCTTGTTTAATTTGATTCGTTTGTCTCGTGTAAATTGGAATTGCGCACATTTCAATTTAAGCTTTTAACAATTGGTACTTAACAAACTATCTAGACCTATGAAAATAAATAAAATAAATAAATTCACCTGAAGAAGCGAATTTTATCAGGCAAAGGCAACCCCAATTCGTCACTGATCGATACAATCGCTTCCTTCAAAGTAATACTGTTGATGACATTGTTAGGGAAGAACTTGTTGTACTGAAGCGACAGCGAGCTATCGCAGACAACGAGCTCCCAAATCTTCTTCCCTCTGATATCGAGAATGGGTCTCGAGCAGAAGTCCAGTTCCCACTCCGAAATGCTCTCCGGCTCGACTTCCGGGTCTAGATAGCACAGCTCTGCAGTTGGGTCTCCGTCTTCTTCTTTTTCTTCTTCTTCGTCGATGGCGTCTACTTCTAGAGGTGCTGGAACGGACCTCTCGGAGACAGAACTGCGTCGGAGAAGGCGATTTGGCGGTGAATTTGTGGATAATTGGGAGTGCTTCAATGGGATTTTGGTGGGTTTCGTCACGGAGGTGAAGCTGTAGATGGGTTTGCGAGATTGAAACCTTGGGGTTCTGATTTTGGCGGGGTTGAAGCCCAGAGTAGCCATTGAAGCTCTCTCTCTCTCTCTCTCTCTCTCTCTCAAACTTGATGATAACAGAGTTTTAACAGTGGTGGGAGAGATGGCAGTTATCGACCACTAGTATCCGTTGCCAGAGATAAGGGGTTGGGCTTAGGATGGGCCAACTGAGGCCCAATTATAATTTATTTTTTATTTGATAATAGTAGAAAAATTATATGCTGCTATAAATTAAAAAAAAATTATTGTGCCAATTCCTCAGTAATAAGTCCATAAACTGTCATGCCATACAAACAATAAATTTTGAGGTAATGACATTACTCATAATAATATTAGCAGAAATATTAATATTATAGTTATTATTGTGAAATGAGAAATGTAACAACCGATTAAACGTCATAATTGACAGGAGAGGGTTACAATAGAATTGGAAGGTAAAGTTTTTATTGAAAATTTATAGTTAAGATGATAAAGCTGGAAATTGAAAAGTTATGATTTTTGATGGATGAATAGACTTTTTTCTTGGTAATTGAGGGTGTTCGGTCTAACTTATGTCCATTTCAATTAATTATTGGGGTCTTGAAGTTAACAATTGAACAAATCCTCCAATGGTCCTAAGCAGATTCGAACTAGTGACTAATAAGATTGGGCATAATATATAAAAAGTCAAATAACCACAATTTGGCCATTTATTTTCAATAAAAACAATCTTAACTATACATTTTTTACATATATTTTCTAAAATCGAATAATGCCTATTGAATTAAAAACAAAACAAATTTAAAAATAGCATTAACGAATAAATATTTAAAGGAGGAAAATATTCTAATTTTAAAATTTTGAGTTATATTAGTATATAAATAATACAAATAGTATATAAATAATACAAATAGTGTACAATTATATGCATTTAAATTAAAATTTTAATATAAATATTTATTTTTTAAGAAAAAAGAAAGTTGAAGTTAAAAATATCAGATCTTTTTTTTTTAACTTTTTCTAATAGATATTTGTCTAATAAGTATCTATACTAATAAGTATCCATACTAATAAGTATTTGTCTGATAGGTAATTAGGTATACATAAAGTGTTTAGTAAAGTGTAAAATTTTATTATTTAATATAAATATTATCACAATTTAAAATTTTTATAAATAGTATTAAAAAAATATATGAAAATAGTGAAAATTTATTTTCTTATTTGAAGTGACCGAAAAGATAAATAAAGTAGAGAAACAATAATAATCTTAACTGTTAAATAAATTCAACAATTAAAAATATTTCAAATTTAAATTTCTTAAGTTGATGTGATTCACAAATATATATATATATATATATATATAATGAAAATATGTACATCCCATTATAAAACTTGCTTATGTTTTGTAATTAATATTACCATTCAACTCTGGATAATATCTCAACCAATAAGACTTAAAATTTTTTTTTAATTGTCAATAATTTGAGTCTCTTTAAAGTTTTATTTGTGAGTTTAGGAGATAAAATAAAATAAAAGAAATAATAATATTTCCTTTTTATTTGTTTGTAAGTTTACGATAGAAAGAATAATAATTTTATTTCTTTTTACTTGTGAGTTGAGAAAAAATGGAAGGAGAAGAAAGTGTATATTATTATTTACCATTAAATCCTTTGAATAGTTAGAGGGTTGATAATTTATTTAGTTATAGGTTATTTTTGTAATTTGTGGGCTAATATGTCATTTTAAAAGTTTTATTAATTCACTTTTTTCTTCTTTCAATTTCTTTTCACTTTGGGAAGATGAAATTTTTAAAAAAATAAATTATATCTGCCTCCTCTTAACATTTTGGCAAGTATACTTAACATTGACAATATTTAAAAGTTACACTTTCTCATTTATTTTGAAATATTGTTAACGTTGATCTTCTTTTGATAAAATTAGTTATTAAAACTTAACATAAAATGTTAAAGTAACTAAAATTTTATATATTGTTCTTATTTTACCTATCCATCTCTCATATTTCATCAAATTTCTTTACCAAAAAAAAAAAAAAAAACTCAAAATTTTAATATTTTTACTTATTTTTTGAGAATTTAGTAAAAAAAATTGATGAAATTGTGAAAAAGGAGAGATAAAATAGAAAAAATACCTAAAATTTTAGTTATTTTAACATTTTCTATTAAGTTTTAACAGTTGATTTTATCGAAAGACAGTCAAAGTCAATAATATTGCAAAATAAAAAAGGTAAGTACAACTTTAAAATATTATAGATGTTAAGTATAATTATATAAATATTAACAAGAGATAAATGTAATTTAGTTTTTTCAAAATTTAAGCATTCATTTTTTCTTTCTATTTTTTTCCCTTAAAAAACTCATAAACAAGTAATGAATTTTAAAAACTTTTATTTTCTCTCGTTTTCTTTCCACTTCCCTTCGTCTAAATAGACAACAAGTCATTGAAAACTTGATGTAAGTACAAGCTAGTTGGTTGCTGAGGGGCTCTTAAAATGATAAAAAAAATGAGATAAAATAAAATAATTTAATAAAAATTATGAGTTTATAATTTATATAACAGGATAAAAAATAAATAATTTTAAAGATTTTTATGAGTTTTTAAAATTTTTAGGGATTTATAAAACGCGGAATACATCTTAATATTAAAAAAAAAAAATCATTTTACGTGCTTATTATGAAGAAATAAAATTTTCACTGGAGCCCACTACATCAATTAGCTTCGCGCATCCGGTACCAACAGTGATTCCGCCTCAGCGGCTCAGCTCAACCGATTTTGAAGCTGCGGCAACCAATTCCGGCGGCGAAAGACAAACACTTTCTTCCCCGTGTAAACGCTAATTCACGTCCCATTTTCATGTTCTATCTCTATTTACGCGCACACACATGTATATATACCCCTATTTGAAGGGGCATTTCTTTTTTCTTGGCACATATATTCATTTTTATCCCCTGTTTTCAAATAATTTCGCTGTAAAAAAAAAAAAAAATCTTCCCTTTTTGTGATTCTACCGTAAAAATATTGTAAAGTTGTGCATATGTGTTTACATATATCGCTGTCCTATCATGCACTCCACCTCTGGGTGAAGAATTCAATGCTAATGATTTTTTTTTGTCTGTTTTTCTTTGAAAATTTGAACTGTTGAATTAGGTTTTCTGTTGAACACTATACTTCCACTTGATTTTTATTTTTGACTTTGTTAGAAGAGGCTGATGAAATTGGTGGTCCGGTTATGATTTATTACAAGCTTAACCACTGTTTTGAGACCCACATATTGTTTAACTGCTTGCTTAAATTACTCAATAGGGGAAAGTACTGGAGAATATTTGCTTAGACTGGGACTACATTTTTAGGGCAGGGTATACTTAATTACTTGTTAGTGGGAACAGTATGGTTCTACCGTCGGGTTTAGTGAATTTTGATTCTTGCAGCTACAATTTCCAACTGAAGGTATTTATTTTATCTTTTCATTGATAAATTTGACATTAGTATTTTACGATATTGTTATGCGATAGACAACCTAAGAGGGGGGGGATGAATTGGCTTTATCTCTAATTTAGTGTTACCATTCTATTACTTTTAGTGTACCCATGTTGGCCGGACATAATAAGGGTAAGGCTATGTAATACACGTCCAACACCCTTAAATTAGTTTGTATGATCCTTTAAATACTTGTTCCATACCCGTTCTTCAATTATATCTTCATTATATTTTTTTGCATATCATATCTTCATTGTGTTCATCCTTGTTGTAAATCTCATCACCACTGAAAATTCATTTCCATTCTTCTTATAAATCCAATTTTCTAGCATGTTTTATCTTGACTTGGTTAAAGATTTGTCAATCCCCAAATCTTCCCTTTCTTTTTAATTTAGATTTTGCAACTAGTGTGTCAATTCCTAACCTTGAGGCATTGACTCCTCAGTTTTAGGTTGCATTCTATCTCTAGGTTTCGATTCCTCACTCTCCATGTGTCGATACATCATTCCAAGGCGTGTCCGTTCTTATTCAAGGTGTTTACTCTTCACTTCCAACGTTTTGAGTCCTCATTGTTGGTCTTAAGTTTCATGCTTTATGGACTAAGATTTCAACTGACCATAAGTAAGGTGTCGCTTAATTTGGCCATGTTTGGAGCTCTAAAAGTTACCAAAAATCTTTGTAAATCTCAACAAATTTCTACAAATTTTTACAAAACTTTTTCCACCTTGAATTACATAAATATTTATAAAATCTCTACAAATCTCTATAAATCTCCAAAAATCTCTACAAATCCTAGTAAAATCTTTATAAATTTCCAAAAAGTTTTGCACAAAACACTAAAAATTCTCTGCTAGAATCCGTTTAAACGGATTTCCCCTGCTAAAATCTATTTGAATAGATTTCCACTATTCATCTTTATCTTTTCGTGGTTTATTGGCTGCACCAAAAAGTAAGACAAACCATATTTTATCTCAACTTTTATAACTACAAACGGCTCCTTTGTATAATTTGCATCGCCACATGCCCCCTCCTTTTCTTAACTCTAAATCAAGTTATAAAAAGTTTCATATGAAATTCTTAACATATAAATGAATACGAATTGAGATGTACAAGCCCAATTTAACTCTTTCAAGCATGGAAAGAGTTCGCATATAAAGCATTCAGGATCATACACTCTAGTATATGCACAAACCAATATATTTCATGAATTTCTCCGCATAAAATATCATTTATGCTTTGTTATAATTGAAATTAATATCATAAGCAATTTAGAGACTTTAGGACTAACAAATATGTTTGTACTTAACCACTACTTAACCACTATGGCTAGGAATTGTGGTTATCCTTGTGAATTTAAATTAATATGAACTTGCATGACCAAAAAAGAATTATGGGAATTTTTGTGAATTCATGAAGTTATGCACCAAGTATAAAACTTTAAGGGTTATGTTTTATGTTAGAATTTAGATACATTCGCGGGGATTTATGAGTAACTGGTTGGTAATAAATTATCAATTTAAAATAGAGGTCTTTGATATCTGACTTGATGGTATCAATTGGTCCATGTGAGAGCTTGGTGTTTGTCACTCAGGAATTTCTATTCTGTTTTGCTTGACAAATAAACATCAGCGAGAGGTTTTGTTTATGTGGACAGATGGGGCTGCTAATTATTGAGATGTGTAAAATTACTTAGCTATGTTATTGAGAAATTTACCTAAATGGAATTGAATGAAACTGGTGAGTCCAGAATATTTCGTGGAAAATGGGCTTCCGAGAGTAAAAAGAGGGAAGTGATATGTGTTGTGTGATGTGAGAACACTGGTTACTGTAGTTTTAACTAATTTACGGCAGGAACTTCACTCAGGTGTACTAATCATAAAGTACTTTTCCCAAATGCCAATGAGGGACTTCCATTAATATGTGATATTATAATACGAAATATAATTAGTTCTTGTTTTTAGAATGCATTTTATCCTACCAACAAACTTCTTATGGTAATTTTTTTTGAAAAATGAATAGGGTTCTAGTTTTACGCATTGTTTTCTAAAAGCAATAAGAGAGAGTTTCTTTACAGTTGGTTTTATTTTATTTTCCACTTTAACGGATCTAGTTTGATATGCTTCCATAAACTACTTGAGGTCATAAAACTGCATTCTAAAATTGCAGTCATGGACAACTGTCTCCTCATTTCTGTTTAACTTCATTGGAACCAAATACTTCCATACACTGAACGGAAGCAGGAGTTGGTCTGTGTCACATTGATTCTTGTGGCTAAACAATGGTGAACCATATTTTCTACAGTTTATAGACATGAAACCATCCATGTGATATGTTTATTTGTTTAAGTGAGCTATGGTCACATTTCTTTATCATTTGTGATTTGGTTTCAATAATGGACAGGTACATGAAAGAGCAGGCTACCGTTAAGTTAAGGGGATGATGATGTCTGCTGGACGCACTTTGTTTGCCTCTCCGACACCTATTCATTCTGTTACCCTAAAAAATCATCACAGATGGTCATCAAATATGTTTTTCACCAGAGCAAGAAAGTTCCTTGCTTGCAATCATATGTGTCGACTGTATAGGAAACCTTTGACGGTTGCTGCAGTGTATCTTCCTCCTTGGTTCAGGTGACTAATTTTGGATTTTAATTCAGCTTGTTTTTAGTAAGGAGCTATGAAATCTTTGGATCTGAATTTATTGTCTTTAATTGGTCTGAAGTGTTGCTCCAATGATGGAATGGACGGATAATCATTATAGGACTCTTGCCCGGCTCATTTCCAAACATTCATGGCTCTATACAGAAATGCATGCTGCGGAAACAATTATTCATCAGAAGGGAAATCTGGTAATTTTTTTTTTTTTTAAATTATGGTTTTGTGAAGAGGAAAATATTGTCAACAAACTCTTGTGGATTGGAAACAAGGGGATTTTGAGCTAAAAAAAAAAAAAGACCCCAGTGTTAAATTTTATATTTTATACACTTCCTATGTTTTTCGTTGCATTACTTCTTACATTTATTTCCACAAAATCCAACAGATATTTAATTACGTTAATGTAGATAAATACTAAAGGTGAGCAGAACTAAATAGCATGAACAATAATTATATTCACCTATGGTGGTAAACATTTAACTCTCTAAATCTTGAAATGGTAATATGTGAGGCAATGCCAGAGCATTGATAGATCACATTAAATCAGATTTGGAAATATGTGAGTATAACTTATTAACTTATGCTGACTTTTTGGATGATATATATGTGGGTAAATTACTCTAACCTACCTTGAGGTTTATTGAAAAGTGAGATAACTCCTCTTTTGTTCCAATAAATACTCTAACATCCCTTATTTTTCAGATTTTATCACAAATTCTCTCTTGGTACTAAAAAACTTTAGAATGTAATTACGAATTTTGTTGACATCATCAAAATAATTACTACAATTCCTAAACTACCCTTATTCTAATAAAAATACTGAAATGCTGTTATGTTAATTGATAAATCGCTCTTATGCCCATAATAATAGCAAGACACGCGACACTTTTTCTTTACCCTGTTTTTCTTTTCTATCTTATCTCTCCCATCTATGGTCTCTCAAACTCAAAATGCTTAACCCTTTGGTTTGACTTATCTAGCTTCTTGTCTCTAGCTTCTCTATCTTAACCGTCGCTTCTTGTCTTTGCCATCAGCAAAACAAACCACCACCGAACATTGCAATACCCATCATTTGGGTTATTTGCCATCTTCATCATCTCTGTTCTTCACCATCTTCATCTTTCTATTCTTCACCATTTTCATCTACCTATCAATTGTATTTATTTATTTATTTACAAGGGTTTGGGTGAGAGCTTGAGAGATATGGGGGAAGAGAGAGGATGTGACGGGTCTTTGGTTGGGTTTAACTGTAGATGTTGGTGGATGAGGCTGATGGAGGGTGGATGTTGGGTTTGGTATTGGTAGTGCTCTGGTTGTAATGAAGGATGGCAAGAGTGGCTTAAGTTGGTAGAAAAGGAGATGGTTCTTCAGGTTTGATTGGGTGGGGAGGGCTGTAAATCAATCGAGCCATGCATGAAAAGGCTTGGGCTTGACTCGATTTATTCATTTAATTAAAGAACCAAGTTTGAATAGAAAAATTAGGCTTGTTTGGTGTCGTTGCACCAGCTATGTGGCCATTGACCAGCTCCATGTCAGCAAGGGACCTTGCCCTACGGCGTCTTGCCCTCAGAAATGATCCAGCATGATCACCCGCGGACCAATTGACCAATGGCCCATCCACGGTAGCCCTTACAATGACACATGCATCCTGGGTTGGGAGCAAGGCCCAAGGATTCACTTTTTTCCTCATCTAGGGGTCCATCACATTCTTATGAGATCACTAGGGGCCAAAAACTTGGTGGCTAAAGTTAGGGGATTCGTTTGGGATTCTCTTGACTAGTCTAGAGAGGCACTTCTGAACAAAGCTGACCAGAACATACCTGATTGTACGTGTGCGACTACCATATGGGGACACTGCCAATTACCTGGTCGTGTGACTACTATATAGGGACACTGCTACTACCTGGACAAATGTGCTGCAACTAACAAAAAGAGCCAATCCATGCACAGTTGGCCATCTATCCTGGGATCACTGTCCTCAAGCGTGTGAAGGCCAACCTTTATGTCTTGACCCTCTCCTCATAAATGCCTACCCTTCAACCTTGAGACATATAGAAAACAACCCTTACCCTAACAGTAGTCCAATTCTGGTATATCATCTCTCCCTCTCCCTCTCTCTCTCTCTCTCTCTCTCTCTCTCTCTCCCTCTCTCTCTCTCCAAATTGCTCTAGCTTTCACCCCGCTGACCTCTAATGAATTCCTTCTATCCACGACTATTAGCATTGTTTCTAGAAGACCACAACCCCCAACTTGTTCTTGGTTACCCACGTTTGGTGAATGAGCCGAGTTTGAACATTGCCAAACTCTAGGGCTCGGACTCGTTCAAAATTTATAGATATAATTAAATAATTAACATAATAAATATTTTTTTTATACCATGATATAATATGTTTTTCATTCTAAAATTGCATTGCCTTTAATTGATTTTTTAGCTGAATCATTTCTCTGATAGTACTTACTCTTTGAACTACCACATCCCACAATAATAAAGTTTATTAGTTTATGTACATACCCTTTGTTACTTCCCTTCTATTTGCAATGGTTTCACCTTGCTAGATTAAATTTCAGTACATTTGATATGCTTATTTCCAAAATCCTCTTAATTCTGCATAATTTGGTTGGGATTGCTCAGGACAGATTCTTGGAGTATACTCCGGAACAACATCCCATTGTTCTTCAAATTGGGGGAAACAATTTGGAAAACCTGGCAAAAGCAGCTGCACTAGCAAATGCTTATGGATATGATGAGATTAATTTGAAGTTAGTCCAATTTGTATTTGTTTTTGCGGATCTCTTTAATTTCATTCTTCTTTTCCATCAGTGAACTGAGATCTTGTTCATCTTCCAGCTGTGGATGTCCAAGCCCAAAGGTAGCTGGACATGGGTGTTTTGGTGTGCGTCTTATGTTGGATCCAAAGGTTTGAAGTTTTATGTGGACTGCGTAACTTTATCCCACCATTGTAGGCAGTAGGTTTATTTATCAATTTGCTCTGATATAGACGTTTGCTCCTTACAAGGAAAGTTTGTTGCTGAGGCTACGTCAGTGATTGCTGCCAACTCAGATGCTCCGGTCAGTGTTAAGTGCCGTATTGGTGTGGATGATCATGATTCATATAATGAGCTCTGTAAGTTTCTTTTATTTCCTTTATTTATTAATGTACTGTCGCATTAAATTTATACCTTGAAAAAACACATGGAACAGATACGTGTTTTTAGAAAGATACCATCTGCTTCCTGCTATCTCTCTCCAGACATGAAGATTCATTTCTTGTTCTCAGAGTACATTTGGACATCCTAGGTGTAAATCTTCTTTACTTGCATGCTTCAAAGCATGTAAAAGATAGCACAAACCCATATTCTGCATTGGCCCTTATAAAGCTTTTACAATAGCATGGAATATGATGGTAAAATGAGAAGAACAGAAAAAATGAATGATGTATGTGACATTCTAGAATGACATGCAATGGAACTGGGATCAATTTATGTGCCTTGGGAAGATAAAAAAGAAACCATTTGAAATGCTAAGAGGATCAATGGAGTGCCAAGGGGATCAATGGAATACTTTCATTTCAAATAAGTTGGGGAACAACCACAAATGCAAAAACGTCAAAATCTGATTGTGAAATCAACAGAAAACTTTAGTTCACATGAATCTGCTTGCAATAGATGGGTAAATTACATTTAGATCTCCTAAACGTTAGCGAAATTACACATGGATCCCCTCGACATTTTAAAATTACATTGACCTCCCTTATTTTGAAATGTTTGTAACACTTATCCCCTTCCGTTAGTGTGCCGTTAAAATTTCTGTTAAAACGATGACGTCAGCAAAAAAAAATTTTCAATATACCAAGTTTACCCTTCATATATAAATGGACAAAAATAACCTTTTCCACATTTAAAATTTACACACACACACACACACGCACACACATATATATATATAACTCAAATCAAACTTCAAAGAGAAAAAAGGATTTCACCAGAACTTCTGAAATCAATTGAACAATCAAGGCTTGCCCTAATTGTCTTCTTGGAAAACTATGCTTCTTCCTCTTGGTGCTTGGATGAACTCGCCAAAATCATTTTTTTTTCTTTGAAAGGTTCTGAAACGATTGGTTTACTGCATGTGTTCTGATGCGGTCATCTTCGTTACCAGAAACACCCACGGGGACACGGAAAAAGGAGGGCGGAAAACCCCAAGCACACACAAATATATATATATATATATATATGTATGCATATGTTATTAATACAGAGAAGTGGGTATTTTGGTTGGGTCTCCACCCAATCCTTCCATCTCCAGAAGTTAGTACCTGGGCGGATTAGTACCTGGCCGGTTGGGTCTCCACCAAACAATGGAAATTTCAAAGAAACCCATTGGAGGAAAACCGAAATTAGTACCCGGGCGGATTCACCCATTTTCCTAAAATCCCTTGTTAAGCTTCTCTCTCTCTCTCTCTCTCGGTGTAATTTACCCTATATATATATATATATATAAGCCAATGGAGGATCTCCACTGCCATCGCTTTCGCTTCCGCCTTCCCATGGCTTGGTGGAAGAGATTAGGGAAATTGAGCCTGGCCGAGTTGGATGAAAAGCTTACCTGAGTTTGATATTGAAACTCGCCGGCCATGGTGTCGGAAAATCCGTCATCAACAAAGCCCTAAGATGTGCCAGATCTGAAGGTGAGCAGATTTGAAGAAGCCGAAATTCAGATTTGGGTTCGGTTCATCTCCTTCGAAATCAACGGATTCTTCACGTGGTCTCCTTCGAAATCTGGGTCTGGTTCATCTCCTTCGAAATCAACGGATTCTTCACGTGGTCTCCTTCGAAATCAACATAATCTTCACGTGGTAAAATGGGTTCAAAACCGAAATCACGATCCGGGTCATTTTACATATTTCTGTTATCTGTTAATCTTCGAAACATATTCTTCCGAAATAGATTTTGTGATTTTGTGAAGATTACCAGATTCTTCCGAAACAGATTATCACGTGAAGATTTTGTAAAATGAAGATTACTAGATAACGATCCTTCGAAATCACGATCTAGGTTCGAAGCCGAAACAGATTCTTCCGATAATCTTCAGTGCCTGCGCTGGAGATTTTACATATTTCTGTTATATATATATATATGTATATATATTACAGATTGTATATATGTGCATATATTTTTATTATGTTTTATCTGTAATTAATTAATTGAGGGTAAATTTGTCTTTTTAATAAATTTTTAACGGAGTTAGTGACAAAGTTAACAGAAAGATTTAAGTGTTACAAACATTTCAAAATAAGGGAGGTCAATGTAATTTTGAAATGTTGAGGGGATCCATATGTAATTTCGCTAATGTTCAAGGGATCTAGATGTAATTTACCCAAAATATATTAATGTAAAAACTTTCCTGCTTGGGCACATTGCTGCTGCTAAATTGGCCAATCCAGGAATTAGTTGAATCGAATCACTAAAATCTTCAGAAGCTCAACAGCTTCTTTTTTACTCCATAGACCCCAACCTTCTATAGCCCATTTGGTCAGGTTATATTTTTCACTTTTTATTGAATTACTAAAGTACATCTGGTTGATAAGTTTCTTTACTACTACTACTATCATCGTTATTGTTATTATTTGGGAAAGGTAATAAGTTTCTTTACTCGATATGAAGCTTGCTGAGTGTTTTATTTTACTTTTAACTATGGTAGCATTTGGAGGAGCATCCTAGAAGTCCTTTTCGTGTTACCAAACCAATGGATATTATGGTACCATAAATGGATCATGTCTACAAGTTGCAATGTCCTCCCACTACTTAATCAAAAAACCTATTAAGGGCCAACTAAAGCTGTCTTTATTGTTAATATTATTCTTTAACTTTTTTTTTTTTTTTTTTAAATCTGGTGTTAGAAGAATCATTTTTCATTTTGTTTGATGCCAACTTCGTGGACTATTATATACAAAAAATAGTTTGAATGTTTTGGCAATTATCCTTCTTTTGCAGGTGATTTCATATATAAGGTTTCTTCTCAATCACCTACTAGGCATTTCATCATACATTCGCGTAAAGCATTGCTCAATGGCATTAGCCCAGCAGATAATCGAAGAATCCCTCCACTAAAGTATGTAGTTCCTTGGTACTTTAGTAGTTTGTTAAACATGTATCTAATATGACTAAATTTACAAATCATATACATTATTTAGTCACATAGGTATCTTTTATATTATTGGTTCAATGGTGCGCGGTAAAGAAATTTCTCAGATTAACAAAGGACAAGGTTTTTCATGTCATAATTCAGGTATTATTATTTTATAGTGTGGTTTACAATTGCATTGATGCAGATATGAGTACTACTATGCTCTCTTGCGCGATTTTCCAGACTTGAGGTTTACAATTAATGGAGGCATAAATGGTGTTGATGAGGTAACAGTTATTTCGTCTCTCAACTAGAAATACAAGAGAGAATAATCATTTGGCTAAATCCAAATACTCAAATTGCATGTGTAAACATCAAAAGGTGAGACAGGTGCATCTTTCCATTCTAGTGATTGTAATCAATAGATGTTAGAGGTTGCATGACCACATTGTGATTTTCTTTGTAAAATTTATCCTCATTGATCCATATGTCTGTCCATATGAATCAATAGTTGTAATCATGTAGTCCTGAACTGTTTTTGGACTTTGAAAAATCATTCTAGAAGCGTCTTGTATTACCTTGTTAGGTCATCTTGGAAGCATACTCCTTATTCATAGGTTGCTGAAATACTCCTACATGCAATTCTATTTCTTTTTTTGGCTAATCATGCTGTCTTTTCTCTTTTGTTTGTTTAATCTTGTGAGTTTTTCTTTTTTGTTTGTTATCTTTTCTCTTGTTAATTGATGGTGATTAGTTGACAGTCACTTTTGAGCAAAGATTTCTGTACATATAATTTGGAATGATTGTTAGTTTGCTGCTTAATTTTAATTCTTACAATTGACTAACTTTGCTGTTAGTTGCTTTTCTAATGTCCTTGGCAAGCTGCATGTGCAACCAGATATCCTTTTTTAAGTTTTTTCTAAGTGATGCTGCTTTATGTTGAACATTGGATACCTGGGAGTTGTGGTTTGATATTTCTACTTTACTTTTCTCCATCTTGTAGAAGAACCATTGAGCTATGGACTTGCTTAACCAAGAACAAGATTGTTTGGTGTATTCGGCATTAATTAGAGTTTGGAAGATAGTTTAGTGTTAAATAAAATTATAATAATTCAGGCTGAAACAAATTATAATACTATCTGTTAAAAGTCAGCTTATGTGAATAATGTTCTTCTCTTCTTTCAAGAGACCAAAGTTCTATTCAATATGTTTGACAACCACTTCCTTGAAGGATAAAGCTGTTAAGCTAATAAAAGATTTGATTTTAATGGGATCCTTCTCCTTTCTCATCATTTTGGCATAAAAAGAAGGAAAATGGCTCTACTTAGACAAAAACATGAATATGATTTTAAACATGATGTCTTCCACAAAGGAATTAAAAGAGATGCATATAATTCATAAGTCAGATGTTCAACAAGCATGTTAATCTCACAATCATTAATATATATATATATATATATAAAAGATTACTCAGTGCATGATGAGGCTCTTGCATTGCAGGGTCTAGGGATGTCAGATGCACACAATCTTACCTTGTTTGCAGAGAGGCGGTTTCTAGGGTTAGAACCCATGACCCCTTGTTTGCAATGGAACAAATTTACCGTTTTTCCAAGAATACCCTTTAATAACATTAGAATTACAAGAGAATGTGAAGTTGGGAGTAGGAAATTGAATTGAAGGTTCTCAAAAGGTTGAAGGACGGGGGAAATTTGAATTTGTAGATGTAATAACCTCCTTGTAGATACTCAAAAGTGCAAAACAAACTAAGAATAGAAACGAGATACATAAATACTATGAAGACATACATGGATATGGGATACAACAATTTTGAAAAAATGGTAATATGGCATGGTACAATTCAACTCAACAAAACCATAGTTTCAAACTAGTTGAGGTCAACTAAATGAGTTGTCCTCTTCTATTCACTAGAATATTGCATACCACGATAAAAAAATATTTTTATTAGTTATGTGCTAATATAATATTTACAATCACTAAAAATATTGAAATATATATATATATATATATATATGAGAATTAGAATTTTAAGTATATCAAGATTTCCAATTCATTGATAATATATATAGCCAATTTTTGGTTGAATATTATTTGATTATTTAATATTTTATTAATTATTTGATGTGGATAAATTTCAAAAAAAAAAATGTAAATATATCTATTCAATACGTTTTAAATGAATTCTAATAAAACTTAAAAAAATAAAATAAAGTCGAAATTATTAATTTTTAATTCAATTATTTTACACATTCTTAATTTAAGAAAATAATTATTATTTTAAAGTAATGGCCAATTTGATCAAAATTTTAAAATTACAAAAAATAAAGTATTTAAAATTGTAACAGAGGAATAGGCCTTCAAAAGCTGACTCACAATTTTTTTCTTTTGAAAACATATCATGAATAGATATTGAATTTTAGAATTTAAACTATATTGAAAATATATAAACCAAATACCTATCTATATTAGAAATAGAATTCTAAGTATAGTAGGGGATAATATATACATATATATATAGCCACTAATTTTTTAAATATTTTTTTAATTATCAAAATTTATTAATTATTTAATGTGGAGAAATTAAAAAAATGTAAATATAACTATTCAATTTATATTTTAAATAAATTCTAATAAAACTTAACATGATCCTTAGCTAAAAAAATTAACAAATTTCATAAAAAATGAAATAAAGTAGTAACATATCTATAACTAATTATTTTTTTAATTCAATTATTTTTTGTATATTATTTGAATAATTTAATTAAAAATAAAATATTGTTTGGATAAGTGTATATAGCCTTATTCTTGTAAACAAATTGCATAAAGTCATTTGTTCAACAAACAAGTTTGCCTGACAGTTGGATAAACTCATTTGTTAAATAGATGACTTTAATCAATAAAACTTGTTGATTGAACAAACGAGTTTAAACAAAAATATTGGATAAACTCGCTTGTTTAACAAACGAGTTTAGCGAGTTTGAACCTCGACGAGCGAGTTTATTGAATGTTTTTGTTTAGACTCGTTTATTCATTCAACATGTTTCATTAATTAAAACTGCTTGCTCAACAAACAAGTTTGATCCTATTTTAGTAGCTAACTTCAAAACCTTCCCAACGCTGTATACACTCTCAGTATATTGCCTATTGGGGCCGTTTACACCCCCCTCTCTCTCTTATTTTAATTTAGAGTAGTTTTGTTATTCTATGCTATATATCATATGTGTCGAGCAGTCATTTATGTGTTTTTTCAGTGTTGGACATTGTTGAAGTGTTAGCCATCATATTATCTAAAAGTTTAAGTTGTTAGAGAGGGGGATATCTTTATTATTTATATTGATTTATTTTCTTTCAACACGCCCGCTCGTGTGGCCGAATTGATTTTGAAGGTATGAAACGCATGGGACTTATGATTTATTTAAGTGGCGGTGAGGTTTGAACTTAGGACCTTTATATGCTCTAATACTATGTTGAAGTGGTAGTTACTATCTCACCTAAAAGTTTAAGCTGTTAAGGAGGGGGGCAACTCTATTAGTTATTTTGACTTATTTTCTCTCAACATACTTGATTTGGACTACCGTTCTAGGTTGAGTGAGTTGTATATTTTGCATTATGCTTACATCAAACTTGCCTCGTTTGTATAAAGTGTTTGTTGCATTTACATTTTAAACCAATTTCTTGTGACATTATAACTCTTAGGTGAATGCGGCCCGAAGGGAAGGAGCTCATGGGGTTATGGTTGGACGTGCAGCTTACAACAAGTATGTACAATGTTCAAGTAGTAGATATCCTTTCTTTTACTAATTTTCGAACAAAATTGTTGTTTAACTTGGTTTGTGTAATTTTTTAACTGTACACCAACTATAGGATAGAATCAGGAATATTTTTATCTAATTTAATTGTTCAATCTGCCCATTGTTTCTCAAGTTATGCGTAATGTTATGTTTGTAGTTATGCTATACGATTTGACTATTAACAATTTTTAGAAGTATATTAGGCTTTGGATAATTTACTTGTATATATTTTTTAAAATGTTTAGATATTATATGTACATACATATATATAACAACATTTAGGTGTCGATGAAGTAAACTAGCAATTTGTAAATTTTTTGTATGCATAAGTCACTCTAAAAAATACAAAACAAAGCAGGCATGACCTATGGACAAGAGGCAATTATTTATCTTCAAACATCTAGTTTCCTCTATATTTATACATATGACTCGAAGTGAACAGAAAACTCTCTTTAGAATAATGAGCTTAATGTCCAACTGGTATATGCATGGAGCTGACACCTTAGAATGCCGATTCAGCTCTCTCTACATATACTAGATGACATGGATCGACGCCCCTAGGCACACAAACCCTCCTAACCTACCCCCCCCCCCCAAAAAAAAAAAAAAAAAAAAAAAAAAACTTGCAAGTGATGTTCACTTGTATTATCAAATGTGTAAAATGCATCAATTCTACAACTATTAAATAAAATAATAGGACATTTTGGTTTGTGGAGTGAGAATCACTATCTAATGAGGCATAGCTTGTGGTGGGTATGTCTATGAATCAAGTTTCAACTTGAATCCAATCGATGACCCAGACTAGTAACAAGGGTGTGATTTGACAAAAAATAAAAAATAAAAAATAAAAATAAATACTTGCAAGCCAATGAGAACAATAAAAATAACATGGATTTATACCTACTATTTCCTCATTTTAGGCCTTTTAACTGTAAGAACTCTGAAGTCCAAAATTGCCAATTTATTAGTGAATAGAATTTTCTAAAATTCATATTTGAACTTTTTGTTCAAACTTCTATTCCAATATATAGAATTTGGAAGAATATTTTTATCATTCCTTTTTTTTTTTTAAAAGAAGTTGGAAGAAGATTTCTTTCTATTTTGAAGAAATTATATACATCTGACCCACCCCAAAATGTGCATTGGGTTGCCCTTTTTTTTATTAATATACATATACAAATACAATGCGTTTTCCTTTAACCTCTTTTTCCTTTTTTTTTTTTTTTTAATGAATTGTCCTGTTAGTGTGTCCATTTCATGTTTATATTCATGCTTCTTACTGCTTGACTAAATTCCCAGTCTTCTTATAAGCTAAACCTGCATCCAAAATAAGCAGACAAAAAATCAAACTTAAAATGGTACCTAAACTTCTCCCTAACTTGCTTTAAAAAAAGTCCTTCCAAACCTCTGATATCATGTTAAGGCATCTAACTCAAAACCAATTGGTAAGGAGTGGAGAAACTCATTAGGATTTTATGCTTGTGTGGGAGATTTGATTTTACTGACGTGAAATATATTTTGACAGCGGTGATTGCTTAAGTTTAGACTAATTTATGATTTTCTAATAGTGAAAAGTAGCACATTTTTTTTTTTTGGGAAAAAGGGATAATTGTAGTCACTCAAGAGTGCTTCAGTTTGAGTTTTTGTGTTTCCTCCTTGGCTGACAGTTGGGTAACACTTTAAACTATGTGCAACTTTGTTTTACATAAATTAATAGTGTATGTGTGAATCTCAAAGAACAGATCCTCATTCATTTGCCTTCCTCTTTTCTTTTATTTTTTCCACCTTTTATGACATTGTTTTTTTTTTTTTTTAATTTAAATCTGGAAAATATTGCATTTCTGGCAGCCCATGGAATATTTTGGGACACGTTGATAGTGCTGTTTACGGCACACCTTGCACTAATCTTACACGTCGTCAGGTTTGCAGCAGACTGGATTCTGTGTGGGATATATATTGCTTAATACCATTTGATAGCTACATCCATGTTTGAGATTATCTTGTAGGTCCTTGAAAAGTACCAAGTATATGGAGATTCGGTTCTGAAAAAATACGGACATAGACCAACTGTTCGGGAAGTGGTTAAGGTAGGATACAACTATATTCTGTTTAATAAGATCTCTGGTTTAGCAATATATCCCTGAGAAATAGATGATCTCTGACGGATGATATGTCCTTACATGGCTTTAACCGCATAAAAACTTTTTTAGTTGAAAAAGTGTTCACCTCTTTTCCCTCTCTGTATGATTTGTTTTGTGCGTATATATAACACTTCCATGGAAATATTGTTTCCTTCATCTGCACAATTAATGAAACATAGAATAGGTTTCTGGTGCTCTGCGATTCAGTCACTTTTGTTTTTGTCATAAAATGGGGTATGTAACGACCTTGCCTTTTGTCATCTGGATGCTACCCCCGTGATCCTTAGATCTCCATACACCTATATTTTGACCCTAAAATAGTGAACTCACTCTGATCCATGCCATTTCTCCATGCTGATATGATAGTAGTTTTTATCAAACTTTGCAGATCATTGGCTAATCACCCGTGGGAGAGTCACAATGTGCAAGAAAGTTCCTTCTGACAAAGAAAATTAGGTCCTAGCTTTATAGGATTGTTAGATTATGTAGAATTTGAAATGTAGTCCTTATAAGTGGGAGGAAGAATGCTAGACATGCTGGGAATCTCTGTTAAGCTATGTTAGGAGCATGGATTTGTGGAGGGAAAGAAAAAGAGAAGGACAATGGTAAAAATGCAAAATGAAGTGAAAAAATCAAATTTATTTCATTTTTTTATGGAGTTAGAAAAATAAGACGAAAAGAATAGATATTTATCAATGAAATTTAACTTTTACTTGGTTAAATATACAAAAATTGCACAAATTATAAATTTTATTTTGCTTTCATTTGTCCCTTGCCTCCACAAATCCATGTTCCAAACATGGCATTAAAGGATCCCCAGTTTCTTGATTTCCGTTACTGATACATATTAATGACAATTCTCTGTCATTTTTGTTCTGCCTTGACAGTGCTGCTGATGCACCAATTTGGAGCATTTCATTGTACTTTTCTCATTCCCAATATAAGTTGTGCTTATGTTCCCTCTTGCATATTGCAGCCTCTACTTGGTCTTTTCCATTCAGAGCCTGGAAATGGTTTATGGAAGCGCAAAGCTGATTCTGCTTTACGACATTGCACGGTATGCAATTACAAAGGTGCCATTTAGTATATTTATTTTGAGCTTATTTTCCATTTTGAGTTTTTGAAAGCAAGAAAAATAGCTAAAAACGTATTTGGTCACCAATGTTTTCAAAATCTATTTTAGAAAACAGAAAACAGGGTTACACATGAAATGCAAAATAGTCAAAAGTCGTTTTGAGCATTTATAACCCAAAGCAAGAAAAATTTCAAAATGTAGAAAACAACAAATGTCAAATCAAATGCGTTTTCAGTATTGTTAAAACATGAACATCAAAACAAAAAACAGAAAATAAAAAACAAGAAATAGAAATATAAACCAAATGCTACCTAAATATTTTATTTTCTCGATTTCATACAAGTTACTGAAAGATTGGATCTAAAGCAGTCTTGCCTCCAAAGACTAACGTTTAAAAATTCGTGCGTTTCTCAAGTATCTTGAGCGGCACACCTTCGTTGTATAATCAAGTGAATTCATGATAATATACCAAACATTTGCAGACCTAACAAATATTGCCCAACGTTCTGCAAGCTACGGGACTCATGACCCTTCATCAGTCATGGGCTTAAGTTTCTTTACATGGTTCTTTAATCTCGCAGACAATAAAATCGTTCCTTGAGGAAACTCTCGTGGCCATTCCCGACTCTGTTTTGGATTCAACAGTTGGTGAGGCACCATCTGGCTGTGTGGATACCTTTGCAAAATTAAATGGTTTACTACCTCCTCCGTATGCAGCAAGAGAATATCAAGCTTTGTGCGCTTAGTTTATGTGGTTTTATTTCGGTTTAGGAAATTACAAATGAATGCCATTTAATTGATTCAATTCTTTCACATGATAGTCCAGTGTAAGAATTCCTGCATCCGAGTACTTTGGTGATCGGTAAATTCAATTTCAACAAGAACTGTAGCCTTTGCTACAATTGAAGGGTAGTTAGCTGACATTTTGTTATGGTTAATGTCTTCGAGCTAGTGTAGGTAGGGATGCTACTTTTCCCAAATTCTTGCATTTTTATGATGATTGTGGGACCAAATTGTGTAAAGGGGGGGTTGTCTTGATTACAACTCAATATGTAGGCTATAAGATTAAAATTTAACGGTTTAAATATATTTATAAAATTTTAATTTGAAAATACACAAATGTGTTTGTAGCGTTTCATTAAAATTTAATGACTCAGATTGGATTGTTATCGGGTTGACATTAAATTGGGTTCAAATTGTGTTTGCTCTGGACTGTGAGGTTTTGATTTTACTTAAATCCTAAACAAAGAAAAGAAATTGTAGAGTAAAAGAGAAGCAAGAAGAAGAATATCTAAGCCTTCTAAAAGTTTATCGACATTCTTGGGCCTTGTTTGGAGTTGGTAAAAATAAAAATAGAGAACTCTACAAAACTCTGTAAATACGAATTACAAGACTATAAATTTAAATTCTCTACTCACTGCATGAAATACGAGACATTAATTTTTATAATTTTATATACTTTTATACAACTTCAAACACACATTTGATTTTCTCAACTAGATTACATGCATTGGTGGAATATTTACAAAATTATCTTTATTTTATTGCTTATAGAATAATTGTTTTTCTATAACAAAGATAATATCAAAATTGACTTATATTTTTATTTCATTCTATTATTTATTTTACTTTAGTGAACTTATATCATTCAACACCACCTTCAAGTTCATTCTCCATTTATACCAAATATGATTATTCTTAACCTCACATTAACTCCATTTATACCCTAAAGCTTATATCATTTCCATTATCAATCAAATGAACCTTAAAATTATGACACACCAACTTATTAGCAGTGGGACTTATGGGTGTGCAATTGACACATTGACCAGAAGTGACCTTGTGACTCGGATTGACTTACGGTTTAAGGGATTGGGTATGATCCGACCCATTAAATCTCACAAGTTTTGAATGTTTTCAAGCAAGTTAAATGAGAGACTGTTAACCCGTTAATCTAAAAAAATTAAATAAATAAATAAGAGATAAAAGATAAAATATATTTTAAGATTGACATCAGATATATTACAATTGTGAAATAGTTAAAAAATAAAGAGTCAAACGGCTTATCTGTATTTGAAATTCGATCACCCGTAATTTGTTTCCAAATATCAAGTTAAACTTATTTCTGAAAAATGGACGAGTGTAAAGTAATTTAAAAAAAAAAAAAAAACAAACAAAAGTACTTATTCCGACCCGATTCGCTATCCGGAAACCAACCCGTTGCAACGTGCTCGAGCAGCAGCACCACCGCCACCAAATAACTTTTCCATTTTTTTTTTTTTTTTTTTTTGACATTAGATTCAACCAAGAGAATTTAAAGCCACTAGTTTCTGCCGGGGATAGGGGTGACACGTGGCAATGACCCATTGCTCGGTACAAGTCTTGTGATAAGATAATGTATGAATGCCCCCGCGAACACCTCTCCTATAATGCTATCACGTACTAGCGAGGAGAGGGATGAAAAGTAGTTGTAAAGAGTGTTTTAGTCTAGCGCAGAAATGGCCTCAGTCACCATGACAGCAGCCTCATTCCTCGGCGGAGCCATCGTCTCTGGCGGATCTCCGGCGACAACCCACCGGAGATTCGTGATCGCAAACAGTGCCAAATCGGATACTGTTGGAGAGAGAGTAGTGATCAAGATGAGTTCTCAGGAAAGCAAGGGCACTCATGAGTCCAACAGTGGAAGGAGGGACCTGATGTTTGCGGCAGCTGCCGCTGCCGTGTGTTCCGTTGCCGGCGGTGCTGTGGCCGTAGAGCCGAAACGAGGGAGCCCAGAAGCTAAGAAGATCTATGCTCCGGTATGTGTCACCATGCCAACAGCTAGGATCTGCCACAAATGAGGATCCCATGCATTGTTTCCAGTGATTGCATCAACTGGTTATCAAGAAAAAAAAAAAAAAAGTTGATGTTTAATCTCTTGTTTATGGTAATTCAGCATTGGAGAATCTCCGTCTCTGTATCTATATGTTTCACCCCCCACCCTAATGTTAGTTATTTATGCAACATGCATGGTTTGTGAAGATTTTAATTTAGAATGTCACAAGCTTATATTTGGATTATAGATTTGTTAAGAAAAAAAAAATGATATATTGTATATTATTTGATATGTGAACGAAAATAAAAAGTGTAAAGTATTGGATTTAAGAAATTAAAAATAATTAAATCGAGAACTTAATTTATTAACAAATGACTTTTATTTTATTTTAATTTTTTAATCCAAGTTATCAAGAACAAGCGTTTGGATTTTATTATTATTTTTTTTGTTTTCTTTAAAACTCATTTGATAACGTCGTCATTTTTCTTTATATTTAACTAGGTTTTCTAATTATTATTTTTTGCTGTAGTTTTTTTTTTCTAAAATAAAAATTGAAATTGTATTTGAAAATGTAATTTTATTTACAATAATTACTTTTATTTTAATAAAATATTTCTTATTAATTTTTAAAAAATGATTATATTTGGTAGAATATATTTTATATTAATTTAATTTAATTAATTAAGTTATTTTAATTATATTATTTATTAAAATTAATTTAATTTATTAAAACTAAAATATATTAAATATAATTAATTTAATAAAATATTTGAATAAAATAGTACATTTTAATATAATATAACAAAAATGGACAAAATATTTATAACAAAAAAATAAGAGTGAAGAAACTTTTTTTTTTTATATTTTTCTGTTAACGTTGTTACTTTTTTGAAAAAAATAAAATAAAATTTAATAAATACGCTTTTGTTGTCAGACTTTATAAATCTTTGAATATAAATAAAAGAAAAAATATAAACATTATCAAACCAACCCTAAATCTACTCCAGACGTGATTTTGAATGGATGCCGGGAAGAGCGAAAGTATAAGATACCTTTTTTGGGTGGGGTGGGGTGGTTTATTTTTTTTAAATAATTAAATTCATCCTCTTATATTTAATTTTTTTTTTTAAATTTTGAAAGATAAAATATTAAATTAATAAAAAAATTAAAAAATTAACTACTAAAAAATTATTTTTTTCGTAAAAGCAAAAAAATCAACTTTTTAATAAATATTTAATAAACAACTAAAAAAAACTTTTTTTTCTTTTTTTTTTTTTCTTTCTTTCTCTAGTATAACCCAACTCGAGAACGTACTTTCTAATGCCAATCTTTTATGGGTGGAGGTCCGTGGTAACCAGAATGCTAACATTAGTTTTTCCATTATTGAATTAGTGTATAGCATACAGCGCCATCCATCATGTTTGGATGTGATGGAAGCGTGCTCCCCAGATTCGGTGAGCCCGCTAACAGTGCTATTAGATTAAAATTTAACAATTTAGATATTTACATTATTTTAAATTTAAGAACACATGAATATATTTGTATTGCTAAATTTTAATCTAACAATTCTCAATCTCAGTGTTACAGGGGTAAAATCGTTTCAATGTTAACCTCTTTCTTTTGTGCTCCCCTCTCAAAAAGAAGGAACTTCGTAGGCTAACATCAAAAGTGATATTAGTCATGTACTATTAAATTATGAATCGTTCAATTAAAAATTATATAATTTATAACAAATGTGAGTTTATAAATTTCTAATTTACTTTTATTGTAAACGGTCAAAACTTCAATATCACATGATTAATATTAAAAACAATGTAAGATGTTAATCACCTCGTTTTCCTAAGAGAGACATGGGGGGGCTTACTTTCCACTCTCTCCTAGGTGAACCGTTGAAATAGTTAAACCAAATTAAATTTATTCTTTGATTTTGTTTTTTTTTTTTTTTTTGGTCTAGTTATGGTTTAAAAAATTAAAAAATTGAACTATTCATATCTTGACAATTAAATTTGTTTTACGACGTAGGTGCATGTTTTTATTGTTTTGACTTGATATAAATTTACAAGAGATTTGCCAAGGTATGAAACTAAAAAAACGTTAATTGAGACGATGTTTTTTTAAAATATTTTTTTTTGGTTAATCTCATTCAAAAACTTTTATTAGAAAAAACATTTTTTTTTTATTAGCAACATTCCTTCAATACTTTGAAAACGAACATCATTTTCTTAATTTTTTGGCATTCATGATTATAGAACAAAAAAAAAAAAGAAAGTTGAGAGAAGAAAAGAGAGTTGAAGAAAGAAACTGAAGCATTTTACGAAGGAGAATTTGTGGGTTGTTCCAATGAAACGAAATTCAAAAGATGGATAATCGAGACTAATTTTTTCCTCCATTCGCGGAGGATTTGAGGGTTATTCTCTCTCACACAAACATGCGCACACAAGAGAGAGAGAGATTTTTTAATAACGAGTGTCCGGTCCAACTTACGTGCATCCCACTAATTTTTTGAATCCTAAATTTAATAACTAAATAAGTTTTAAGTGAATTTGAGAAAATTTGAATTAATAATCACTTAAAGTCACTTTTGAACTAGTAATTATTGGGAGATAAATATCAAAATTTATCAGTTCAACTATTTTTAGAGTATTTTTTTTTTTGGAAGAAATCATAAACATCTCATTTCCAAAAATTAACCATTATTAAGTACATTGTTTGCTCTTATATGAGCATTCTTCTGTGGGTCGGGAAGAAGCCCGCAGCCGCTATCCGAAGGTGTGCACTCAGTGAAGTCCGCCCCATGGACCAAGCCGGCAATGACCCACGAGGTGGTAAACCAGCCTAGGCAAGCTCTGGTTGACCGGCTCGATCGAGGAGAGCTGTTAGAAGTCCGCCAAAGCGGTAACCCACCCTTCCGAAGGAGAGTCGAACCTGAGACCGCACGCGGCACAGACCCTTAGGCACCCCCGAAGGGGCTTATATGAGCATTCTTAATTAGACATTTCGACACTTTTCTAATACTACTTCGTGGGAATTCTAATATATATATACTTATATAGTTTCCACGTCATATATTTTAATTCCCAATTACATTTGTCTAAACTCTTTAAATAGTTTATAATCACTACACAATCTGTAAAAATAATGATTATAACGCATCTTAAATTCTTTATCGAATCCAGGACTTTTAAGGCAAGTCATAGCCTCTGCCATTAGAGTCGACAATGCATTGACTTTTTCAGATTTTGCTAACAGAACGCGCGCCGTTGTTGCTTTACCTGTGCTCTTCCCCCATGCAGCATTCACATAATGTATTGTTGGAGTAATTCCCTCGTTCACGAACAACACCTCCTCTTCTTGTTTGCCTCCATTGCCACTCCCAGTCTTCACTTTCTCAGCATTGCCTCATAGTTAAGAGGCAAGGCATTTTGTTATAGCAAAATTTTGGGCTTTCTTCGTGCGAAAGGATCTAAACAAAAGAAATTAACGAAATGGATGGTCGAGAATAAAGGGAGAGAAATCTAGAGAGTGAAGAATCCAAGTAGGAATTGGACCTTCGTTAATGAAAACTCTTTCGTTTCTCGACGACATCCGGGGGTTGGAATGCGTTTTTAAAAAACCGTTTTCTCAAATTTCGTTTTTCAAAAAAAAAACATCTTGGGATTGGTTTTTTTGCAGTTTATTTCCTTTTAAGAATGCATAGTGCAATCTGAAAATATATTTTTTTAGCAGTATTTTTAACAAATAAATTGAAATCGGCAATATCTTCTTAATTTAATAACCCAACCATGGCAAAAATAAAACAAAACCGGGCGAGCTACTCTTTCTTAGGGCGCACAAAAAAAAAAAAAAAAAAAAAAAAAAATTGAGTAACTAGAAAATCGAACCAATTCGATCAATTTTGTTTGAGTTGGCTCGAGTTTATATCATTTTCGGTTCAATTTTGAGTTAAAAATTAATAAATTGATATTTTTTGATTTGGTTCACGAGTTAAGTACCTCTCAACTTAACCCAACTCGAACCAAACTGAAAATAATCTGAACCGAAAATAATTCAAATCGAACCAACTTAAACCACCCCAAAAAATATAGCATATAAATATTATATAATATTATAAAAATAAATAATATTAGTGATATTATTGAATTATATTTTATTATGAGTTGTACTAAATTTTAATTATTTTTAAGTGATTTATTTTGATACTTTTTTTTTTTTTTTTATCAAAGAACTTGTGTGTTCCATCTTACTTTTTTTTTTCTTTTTAAGTGATAAATGTATAATAAATATACTCCACTAGAAATGGACCTAACCCAAAGTTAGCTAAATCGAAAATAGAACCAACCCAATCTGAATCAAATGGACCAAACCAAACCAATATTTACAGTTCAATTTTGGATCTAATTTTAAGAATAAAAAAATTAATTTAATTCTGAATTAAGTATGAATCTAAACTGAATCAAACCATGCACACCTATACTCTTTTTATGGGTGTATTTAACTAACATCCCATAAAGTTATGGCTATTTAGAAAATATTTGATGCGACAAAAAGTGATAAAATTTGATAAAAATTGTAAGTTTATAATTTGTGTAATAAAATAAAAAATAGATAACTTTTAAAAATTTTTAATATTTTTTTAATAATTTTCAAAACTTTTCAGAGCTCCAAACAGAGTCTTATAATAGCCCAAAATACCTCACCCCCAGCCAGGTCGTTAGACAACAGGAAAATAATAATAATAATAACTACTACTAATAGACGCTAACTAATAAACTGTAATTACTCTTTTACTAAAAATAATTCACATAACAAATTAACTATTCAGATTAATGCGACTTATACAAATTATAAATGAATTAATGAATATTAATTTAAAAAAATATAAACTCCTTAAAATCATTCAAACCACCCATGTATTTTTTTTTCTCGCTATTCTTGCTACAATTTATTAAATTCACTCACTTATTAATTTAATAGTAATAAATTAACAAACAAAAATAAATAAATTACATCGATCACCTCTAAGATTTCTTTAAAAATTAGATAGTAGCTCTTGTGTTTGGAAAGTTATTCTAACCTCTCATATTTTGAGTTTTCTTAACAAATTATTTCCTGTGATAGCGTGACACATATACTTTAAAAAATATATATATACTGTTTCGTTGTTGTTGGATAAATTCTACATAAATTAATAGAAATATTCTCTTGTACCAAGGTATAATCATAGATAATTTAATTCCTTATATTATGAATAGATAAATTTTAATTACTTCGTTAAAAAATACTTAAATTTGCTAAAAATTTTAAAAATAACAGAAATTAAAGTAATTTTCCAAACATAAAATTTCTGTATGATCGCCTTAACAAGGTCAGTGCAATTTACCACTTGCACCGACAAAAAAGTTGAAAGAAAAAGTTTTAATTCAAAAATAAAAAAGGGATATAAAAAATGACTTCTTTTTCTATTTCTTCCTTACTAAGCATTTACATGTGAGAGAAAAAGTTTCATGCTAAGTTTTGGAAGAAAAAATTAATTTTTTTGTAATTGACTACTAGAACACCATTTGAAAGTCTAAATTTTAGTAATTTTCGGTATTTTTTACAAAAAATTACTAGTTATAATTTTTGATATATTTAGTGAATCAAGTAACAAAATTTAGTAATTTTTTTACAACTTTTAGGTGCTTGATAAATTTTTTTTTTGCAACTCTCTTGACAATTTTTAACAACTTTTAATAGTTTTTGGTAATTTTTAGTAACTTGTGCTAACTTTTAAATTGAGCAAGTTATTGTAGGGCAAAAATTGATATTTTGTCAAATACTGAAGAAGTAACTTTTGTTAGTTTTTCGCTGAAAATTAGGTTACCAAACGTACTCTAACTACCTACTAAAAAGGTAAGTTATTTATTTATTTTATTTATTTTTTGGGAAGGAAAAAAAAGATAACTTTTTAGTAACTAACTTTTTAACTTTTTGTTAATTTGACATTTTTATCTTTTATGATTTAAAAGGACTTTAAAATGTAAGAGGATAAATTTAATTGTTTTAGGCTAAGTTTGGAAAAAAAAAAATTTTTTTTTTTTTGGTAAATAAGATAATTCGGATTAATGGGATAAAATTTTACAAGTATCTAAGAGGCACACTCTCGATGTACAAAAGAAATATTATCTATTGACATTCATTAGGATCTCCCAATTAGAACATAAAGTACTATCTCCAAAAGTACATTTTGCATTCTTTTTTTTGCATAACTCTAATTTGAACTTCATGCCTTATAGTTTCAATTATGTTGCCAATAGAGTTTAAGATACCATTGAAAATTCTGGCATTCCTCTCTATCTATACATGGTAAACTGTAACTAACCAAGCAAGCTTACATGTATTATTAGACAAGATCTTTTTACTAAACTTACCTATGGCCCATTAAATCTCTTCCTCCCAATTTTTCCTTTGATTTCGAATATTACACAAGTAACATAATGAGCTTCAGATATCATTTGAGAAAGGGCAAGAGAAGAACAAGTGATTTAAGGTCTCATTCCCATGATTACAAAGAACACATTCACTGTTAATGAACATTCCCTACTTAGCAATACGATCAAGTGTGTTCAACTGCCAACCAAGTTATGAAACTATGCCTTGAGATACAATTTGAAAGCCACAAGTTTGTGCCAATGAGTAGTGGGATGGCGTACCCTTATAGCAGATCAAGTTACAGCAACAGAATAGATATTACTATTTGAAACGTTTCAGTTGAACTATGCTTTGAGCTGATTTCTCTGAGCTCCCTCATATTTAGGTAGGGCCAGATCTTTAACCCTCCAGTGATATTAGCTAATTACTAGCTACTAAAAGGCAGTTTTGTGTGTGTGTGTGTGTATATTTGGGAAGTCAAAAATATTAACTTTTTAGGGACCGTTTGGAGTTCCAAGAAAATTTAAAAATTTTTAAAAAATTTCAAAATTTTTTATTTTTTAAACTCCAAAAAATTCCAACTTTTTCAAAAAACTTGTCAAAATCCATCAAAACAAACCATTATAGTGCGTTCTAATAAATTTTGGTTGATTTTTTAAAAAATTAGACTGATATTTGTACTAAAAAATTTTACAAAATTTTAAAAATTTTCAAGATTCTCTACTAAAATTTTACCACATGTCCCTTTATATAATTTTTAACAATTTTATATCAAATCAAATACAAACATCTAATCATCATTCCAAAATAACTTTTTACACTCTAAAAAATTTCTCTTTTGTTAACTTTTGATTTATTTTTTTATACTCTAAACAGTCTCTTAGTAGCTAACTTTTTAATTTTTTTATTAATTTAACATTCCTATCCTTCATAATTTAAAAAAATTAAGAATATAAAAAAATATATTTGATCATTTAAAAAAAAAAAACTAAAAAGTATTGTAATTAGCCTGAAAAAGTTAAGATTCCTTTCAGACGCACCCATTAAAAAAAAGTAAAAAAAGGTAAGTAACTGGTGGCTACCAGGTTTTTTTTTTTTTCAAACGGACACTCTCCAAGAATCAGAAAGTGTGTATAAAAGAAGTTATTCTTTTCCATTTCTTCCTTACTAAGCATTTACATGGAGAGCAGCAGCAGGAGCAGCAGCGACAATGGCAACAAGGGCTGCTTATGGAGCTCCACCACAAACTGGACAATCGCCGGTGGCTCGCTGGACACTTCCGTCAGCGTTGACTCTTCGGACTCTCCAATTGACTTCGAAGCCAGGGCAAAATCTCCTCTCATCCTTAAACCCCCCTCATCTGATTATCGTGGTTCATGCGAGATCAAGAGTGAGTTCTTTTAATTCGTCCACTTTAATTTCCACCGAATAAATTCGTCTTCTTTTGTTGATTTCGATCGTTGAATTAGGCTTCTGGATTCCCAAGAAATATGAAGAATTTTGATGTGTGCGTATGAGTTTTACATGTTTGTGAATAATATTGATAAGATAGGCGATGCTAATTGTGCTGAAGCTTCTAGTTGATGCATTGTCAACCATTTCTACTGGGAAATTTGGAGTAGAGATAAAAAGCCAAATGTTGATTATGAGAAGAAAAAGTTGGCTAGCTAAGAGTTATTAAAAAATTAGCTTTTTTTTTTTTTTTTTCGTTTTGGTGTCTGGAAAGGAAAAAATAAAACATTTAACTTTTTAGTTAGCCTTTTAGCTTTTTCTTAATTAAACATTTTTATTCTTCGTGGTTTGAAAGAAATTAAAAATTTTAAAAAGTAAATTTGGTCATTTAAAAAAATAAAATAAAATAACTGAGTAGCTAGTAGTTAAGAAACTAAAATATTTCCCAAACACACCCTGAGAAAATGGAAACAGGCACACAAATTAAACATACAATCACAAGAGATACTCCCAATGAAGATGATACAGAATATATGTACTGTTTTTTTTTCCCCTCCCCTTTTTATATATTTTCATTAGGTAAACACATGGATATGAGATTCTAAAACCACCATAAATATTGAAAAAATAACATTAATTTAATATTTTAATCCATAATTTGAACATCATTCAACAAACCAAATAAACAAAAAATGAGAAAATTTTAGAGATTTTGCCTACTCAATCCCGAGTATGTCCCGCCAAATAATAATAACAACAACAATAACGACGATAATAACAATGTAAAATAGAGTTTACCTTCTTCAAATTAAACTCAAAATCAGAATGCGCCTTTGGAATTTATTTTGTGCCACTAAACCCCCTCTGCTAGCTAAAAAATGCAATGGATAGTTTTTTCATCCAAACTAATGGTGCTTAAGAAGTTCTAAAATGCCCATTTTTTTCTTAATTCTTTTTCGTCTCTCCCTGTGCATGTACATACATGTAAATAGACACATAAAACGTAAGGGATTCTATTAATGTGGAAAATCATATGAAAATGAAAAATGTTTAGATAAATTTAAACACGCTGTTCAACCTAAAGATTTCTTGACTTTCACCATTTTTTTCTTAGTATAATTATACAAGAGACTATTATTAGTACTTTTTCTTATACTTAATATTGCCTTCCAAAAATAACAAAACTTTAATCCTAGCATCACTTCTTAGTTTCTAACTATAAGTTGTGAAGTCCTAATCTTGAGAAGGTAAAGTGTTAATTTTATAGATTTATTAAAAAAAAAAGGGGGGGGGGGTAGTTAGTTTGGATGGAAAAACTAATTGTTACATTTTGATAGCAACCATAGAGGGTTTACCTACTTGTCACAAATTAATCTTGAGGGAAACCCTTTAGGTTTGGGATTAACTTCGAGGGTCTAAATTGTAATTTACATAAAAATATCTGTGTATGTCACATGATGTTTCTAAAATGTATATCATGTCTGATGAGTAGAATTGTTGGCTTGGGAGTACTTGTATTGTTACATGTATTGATATCTTGACATACACCCTCTATATGACTTGGACCCTCCTAAATGCTTCCAATAAATGCCAAGTTCTCCATTTTTTTATCATCCCATGTTTAATGTCAAGAAAGTGAGCAATCCAACAAGCCCAATCTTTGTTTATCCTCTACCCACAAATTATGAGTTGTAAGAAAAGTTTGCGAACTTATCAGTCCCTTATCCTCCTTTCTCATCTAGAAAATCCATTGCCTTGAGATTAATCAAAGAAAAAATAAGATTTCATTTTCACGAGTTGAGGAGGAGGGGCTTGCGATCAGCTAAAGAATTCCTACAAATTGAGGAGGCTCCATCAATTTTACCATCTAGGGCTTGAATCTTGTTAAATCTAAATTTTTGATTTGACAAATCCCGTGACCAAACATGATTTTGTTTTCTAGTCCAAATATGAGTTTGATTCCTATTCCAATTGGGTTTTAATTGTTGACTTGTAATTGTAATTATTTAGGAAAGTCTTATCCTTATTTTTTGTTAGGATTAAGAGAATCCTCATTAATGTTTTCGAAGGAGATAGAATTGCATTAGGAAGTCTCTAAAACCTTCCAAAGCTCGAGTGGGACTTAAGACTTCACAAAGGGCTTCGTCAAATAGAATAGAGACCAGTACTCGGCGCATCTGAGTATGGGATGAGTGCATGATGAGTGTATGAAATGCTGATTGGACAGTGGTAAGCACAAGATGACTGTAGTAACTCGCAGGTGATTTTTGGACTTCTAAAAGATAGTTTCAGATTTCTATTGAGCCTAAGACTACATTTTCTATATAAATGGAAAGTCGTTTTATGGTTTTATGAGATGGAAACACAGAATATTCAAATGCTTCAAGATCAAGATTTCTCTCATCGCTCAACCACCAAGAAACTTTATTCTCGTGTGCATCTTTATCATTGATGGATCCAAAAATTTGAGTGAGAAGGGGTTAAGGTAAATTTTTTCATAATTTGGGCAGATGAAGTAAAATTTTTAAAATTTTTATTTATTTATTTATTTGTTTTGTTTTTATTTTATTTTATTTTTTAGGGGGGTTGCACTATGTACTAATATAAATACCCAAAAAATTAAGGGTGCATAAAAGGATTTTGAAAACTTGTGAGAGGGGAGGGGAAGGGGGGGGGGGGGCAAAGCCCCTCCACCCTCTCTTGGTCCACCATTCCTTTGCCATGTGCCCGTGAAGGTGTATGGACTGTAAGTCCACGATTCCTTTGCCATGTGCCCGTGAAGGTGTATGGGCTTTACAGTGTCAACAAATGTTTGGATCTTTGGATGTGTCATGAATGTTGGGGTTGCTTTCTCGTGTTTTGTTGAAAAGGCCTTCTACTTGATTGGTGTATTGTAGATGCAAGCAAAGATTTGGATCTTTGGATTTGTGGTGAATACTGGAGCTACTTTCTCATGTGTTGTTGAAGAGGTCTTCTACTTGATTGGTGTATTGTAGATGCAAGCAAAGGGTTTGTTAGATAGGTGCGTATATCATCGTCTATTTACGGTCAAAACTTTGTAACCGAGGCGTTCATCATACAGTAAAAGATTTGGTTCTCCACATTTTTTTTTCCACAAGGGTTTTCATGTAAAAATCTTGTCTCTTTACTTTGCTTTCTTGACTATTCTATTCATAGATTATTACTTGCTTGGTAGATTGGTGATTCACAGTAGCATAGGGGTTTTTTTTTTTTAAATCTAATCCAAGCAACCCCTGCTGTTGCTTAATTGGCTCACTCTGTTCAAAAACACATGGTTTTCTTGTTTATGTTCACCAATCAAGCATGGTATAAAAGTTTTTGAATTTTTTAACTTCAACCCCTGAGGACTGGGCTTGGGTGAACACTTTAACCAGCCATTTATTGAACCTGGATAAAATTACAAATTAAAAGTGCTGTCTTGACTCTATATATAGTTGTCACTTTAACATATTTTTGGTCCATGGATATAATAGAAACATATCCTCAATTACTTCAGTTTTCGACTCTTTAGAGGACTGAAAACGTATGAAAATAATTTTCATTGTAATTCAAATGCCTGTGTGATGATATAAGCATGTACTCTAAAATCATGAAAGCCGTCACATCATGTGACAATCATTTATACTATATTAATAAGGGCCTCTTCTGTTAAAACACCAATCATCTCAAAAATTTAAACTATTAGGAAATTGGCACAATAATATATATTAAGTTATTTCACTACTCTCTTCGCGTGCGATCCTGATTCACATATGGACTAGAAACAAGCGAATTAAATCAAATAAGATAAACTAATACAAACAAACAAAGGGCATAGTAATAAAAAAGGAATAACGAGTTTCAAAATCAGAACCTCTTGAAACTCTAGCTCTTGAACCATGCTAAGACACTAATTGCCGTAAAAACTTAAACTATTAATAAATGGCTCAAATATATCAATATCTTCATTAGTTTGAACATATGTGAAGTTCTTTATTTCCAATTTTATCCAATAAAATAAATTATTTTACAATCAAACTAGCTTAATGTTTAATTAATTTTGAGGATTTTTTTTTTCTTTTGTGTAATTTTATCATTTACTAACCACTTATCGACCTTGTCTCTCACACCCTTCACCCATATTTGTGTTAATCACGTAAAACTTGCACATGCATTGCACGTGCCCACTCCGAATAATTTCTCCTTTAGTATATATACATTTAAAGACTGAAATGTACATCTAGACATTCATGCACACATCCAGAGAAAATACATGCATAAACACCCCAGTTTTTATTATTGCTTTTAAATTGTTTATCATTTTGTGTCCCTAGCTTTTATATATATATATAGATACACTATGCATTGGATTCCACGATATTCTTTTTGACCGACTGAACAAGAAGAATCTTTGCATTCAGAGCAAGTGCACCAATAGATAACCAAATTATCTAGTAAACAGTACACATTTTGAGTTTAGTTAGTAGTTTTTCTTTTTCAAACTACACCGATACTAGCATTTTACCAATTATCTATTAAAAAATTAATTTTTCAAGTCACCCAATAACATTTTGGGTTGTACCTCGACAGTACCACAACAAGAAAAATAATAAAGAATTAAATCACATGTGAACAGTAACTCTACAGGAAAAACGAGTTACTGTAACAGCCTGTAAAATAGTTACCGGTTTGGCGAGTCTGGTGCAGAAAACTTTCTTCATATTTGCTAGGCAAAATACCTAAAATGGTTCTTTTACCTTTTCTGCTGCACATGCTTTTATGTGCTTATTATATAGAGAAATTTGCTATCTTGAAACCTAATTAATCTACAATGAATTTTACATTTAGGAGTATCGATATGAATGGATACGAAGACTGTGTTTAGAGGTTGTTTGGTAAGTAATTCCCTCCCACCCCCCCCCCCCAAAAAATAAAATTAACATTAAAATTAAAAAATAAAAATAAAACCATCGTTTCTCTTGCTTAATTAAAATTTACAAGTTCTCAATGCTTGATTGTTTGAATAACGAGTTTCAAAACTGCAGTACATTTCAGGCAAAAGCATAAAGTCCGGAAGGTGCGTGTTCGAAGTACAGCTCAAGTCTATGAGATTTATCTTTCAGCTTCTGTAAGGAGTAGCGATGAGTATCTCTGCAAAGTTTGCTGCCGCATGGCTGCTACAGATGATGTAGTACATGCAACTAATGCTAAGGAACCTGCTGCTGAGGCACAATCGAAAGGGTCCATTGGAGAACTGATTAAAGAGAAATGCATAGACGATGGTCACAACATCTCCATTGAAGATGACTCTGGAGAGGTTAAACTCTCTGATTCTTCATTACAAGATAACCAAAACAGATCGATGCCCAAAAAGATTGATGACAACCAAGGAGCAAGTATTCAGGTATTATGGTTTCATTCAGTCCAGACTCATTCAATCTATTCATATCTTATCTTCTTGGTACTCTAGTCTTCAAATGTCTTTTTTTCCTTATTTAGCATGCTTCTGAATTATTTTCTAGTGTGGTCTTGCTCTGGTCATCTCTAGGAGTTTTTGACTTCACTGGGCACGTTTATAGCAGCATATACAGACATTGGAAAGGATTTAACTTAATTACAAAAGTAAGATCAAAGGTGTTGGTACAACAAACACTTCTATTAAATGGAAAAGTACTTATTGAAAACACGCTTTTGGCTTGAACTTTTACCAAAAGCGTTTATGGGGTAGTCTCTAACCAAAACGCTTATTCCATGAACTCCTTTGGACGTCAAAAACTTTGTCATTGATGCTGTCTAGCTGAAGCCTGGGGGTGGATCTCAACCAAAAGCGAACCACCAAAATCCCAACCAAAAGTGTACCATAGTTTGTACACACACTTAGAACTGAGGACCTTGATGGGAAATCTCTCTCTCTCTCTCTCTCTCTGCGCCGAACTCATGATCCCCGTCAAACCTGGGCAATCCCTTCCCTTCCCTCCCCTCCAGACTCCCACTTGAAATTCGTTTCAACTTAACGTAAGTTGCATCACACTATCATCCTAAATTCAATCATGCAACAAGAATATGCACAATTAAATTGATCTGACAATCTCATGCACAGAAATAATTTCTCTTCCAATTATATATGCAGCAAGCATGAAATCACCACAACATTCACAAAAAAAGCTTCTCAATAAAAATAATAATTCCAAAATATTTAACTGAATTCCAGTGCAGTTTCTTGTGTGTCGTTTGCACGACCAAGAATGGGGAGCTTGTTACAAATAAGACCTTCAGCTACACAGCATGAATGGCAGACGAATTTTTTGACCACCAAAGTCGTTTATGGAGAAACGCTTTCAGTAAAATTCCCTGTCAAAAGCATGTTTTCAACAAACACCTTTTCATTTAGAAAATGCCTTGGGTCCTATTCTTCTAAATAAGTTCAATCCTCTAGCCTGTCTGTGTATACTGCTTCTAAGGCCCCTAGTGATGTCAAAAACTCTCATCTCCGATGACTCTTTTTCTGGTACAACTGGTGCAGTGAAGTAAGTGATTAATCAAGTCTTGGCAGGTTAACATAGGGGAAAGAAAAATAAAAAGAGAAAAAAGAAAAAAGAAAGAAAAAAAAATGATCAGATTCTTATATCATCCAAGGAATTAAAAGAAATATATTTTCTAGGTTAAAACTGAAAATTTCATATGCTATATATCCAAAATAATCCACGCAATCAATATAGCAAAGCAAAAAGTAGAGAGACCCAAGATCTTAATGAGGAAAATCTAAACCAGGAGAACCCTTTGGTCTTCTACTATAAACATAAACTTGATTACAAATACTCAACCTATAGACTCAAATTCATGAACTCATACTGTTGATTCTTTACTTGACTCCTTGATGCAATTATCCCAATTGAAAGATGCTCTCTTTCAATCCTTGAAGATGAAACAAATTCTTGGCAACTAGCTAAATCCACAACATGCAAGATTCGAACTTCTTCGAATCACTATCACATATGATATGAAGGTTTTGTGGCCAAAAGATGAGAGAAATCTTAATCTATTGAATTTTTTTTTGCTCTTTGAAGGTATTTCTCTTTAATTGATGCTCTAGATCCTTAGGAGAAGGTCCTTTCATATAGAGTGTATAAAGAATCCAATCTTAAATAAGATTGAATGGGATTTTCTAGTTTCCTACTTTCATAAATCTCAGGAATCCTTCATTTTGTCGTTTCCAAGTTTAGACCTAAGACACCTTAACCTATGTTTAAGTGTACAAGACTTGGAATCAAATTAAGAAACTTTCCAACTACATAGGAAACTTCCTAAGAAACTTTCCAACTACATATGAAACTTCGTAACCAACCTTAATCCTAAACAATTAAAGACTAGGTTATCCCCAATAGAACTTTTCAATAAAAAATTAATCCAAGTTCTATTAAGATTACAAGTCAATAAAGAAAATTAAATATAATTTCAATCCTATTTAGTTTCAGGAAACAAACTCTCTGATTAATAAAAGTCCTATTTGGTCAAGGAATTTGCCAACATTTGAATTATGCTTAGCAAAAACAAATAGTGTTTTCCTTAACTCGCATTTCTTGATTTATTGAATGACACATATGCGGCGGGAACCATGTCCTCGTATGTGGATTTTATTGGCCACTTCGCCATGCCTGTGAATATCAATTTGAGAGGACCTGCTACCCTACTTGATCGTCTGTAACCGCTTGTCATTTTCCTCTTTAATTTATTCTCATTATCTTCTCTGGTGATTTTTGCATGATTGCAGTTGAAATTGTGAAGTGCATGACATCGGCAAATAAAATGAAATATTCTTTCCAAACAATGCTCATTAATTTTATTTAATTCAAGTTTAAACGGTTTCTCCATAGTGAGGAAAATTTGAACTATATTGCACATTAGTTAAGGGTATCGCTGTCAGAAAAAATAAAAACAGGTTGATTATTACCTCAGCTAATTGAGAGAATTTTCCTCAGGATTTTTATGAGGCTGCAGCAGAGATTACTGAGGCAGATGCTTGCATATCCCTTACACTTCGTTTGCTATCCCTTCAAAGTAAAGGTTGGCTATACGTTGATGAAATTTATGTATCTACTGACCTTGTTGAGTTGGCTGATTCAGAAACTCAAACGTGTCAGGAGGGAAACCCTGCTGAAGTTTCGATTGTGGACGTGCTTTCCTCTATGTTTATGCATCTGTCTATAGCTGGTATTAAGCATAGACAAGACAAACATCCTTCTGATGCAACAGAAGGAAAGGTCCCTAATGTTTGGTCAAGAATAGCTGTTTCAACCAATATTGGAAATGAAATTAAGCAGGAAGAAAGCATATCCGGTTTGCATGAAGTGAACGACGCTACACATGTACTACCTCAATTCCAGATTCCAGCACGTGTTTCAGATACAGAGCAAAGACCTGATTCTTTTGCCAAAAATAATGTGCCATATGCTCATATTGAGACAGCCCTCGAACAGCTTGTTTCACAAGTAAGAAGAATAGAAGATATCTGCTTGAGGTTTGAAGTAAACATGTTGAAGCCCATAAGTAGCATGGAAACAAGGCTCCAGCAGATTGAGCAGCATGTAAAAATGCTCACCAAAAATTCTCAATATTCTAGATTGCCTTGTGGGACAAGAATTTCTGCCCCTGCGTTTTCGTGCAGTGGGTCTGATTCCAGCTCCTCGTGTAATGAGGGAAATGAGTATCCTGTTTGTGGGGTATTTGAATCGGAAAAGGAGGATGCCCCTTGTGATAAGTTTTCTAATCCATCTGATGATGTGTCTGTTTTAGTGAATGATACTCAGTTTCTCCCATGTTTTGTGGTCACTGCCCCGGAGTTTTTGTGCAGTGATGATGAGGAAAGTAATGATGCTTTTGAAACATCGGATGATTGTTTGCAAGGAAAAGTGAAGCAAGATCTGTCAACCGGGGATGCTTTAGCTGCAGCACTTGCTGGGTTCTCATCTACAACTAGTGTCCAGTCTTCAAACTATAGCAAAACGTGTGTAGTTAAAGCTCCCGATTTTGCAATTGAGGAAATTTGTGGTGACGACAAAGTGGTTGTCTCACTTGGTAATCAAAAGTGACAAAATATCTCCCCCGTCCTTTCCTATGATTTTGTTGCGGTGAATGTGGGTGGGAATGTTAGGGTTGTGATTCTAGTGGGGGTTGGGTCACTGGTGTTCAAGGGTTAGAATTTCACCTTCGATAGTGATATTGTTTTGTATTACTCTGTTAAAAAATCATGCCGTCCCAACAGCTTTTTACCCCAGTAGGCAAATGTTGGTTAGTATGTACAATTTTAGGTTAGTTTTGAACTTTTTTTTACCAAAATAGGTTGAAAATCATTTGTTAAGTAAATGATTTGATTTGACTAAAATCGTTTATTCAATAATCAATTTGGATGCAAGTAATAATAGACCACACACTCAAAAATTCTAGGAACCAAAAGTACCACCGGCAGGAGAGTGCAGCGGGATCATCTACTGGAGTGTGGACCGTCTTGGTTTCTAATATATTATTAACTATCTTGGTTTCTAATATATTGTGATAAAATAATGGTTTGAGAAAAAAAAAAAAAAAAAGACAGATAAACAAACAAACAAATTGACAGCCCAAATACAAACGAAGATCAAAGGGCAACATGTCCCTCAGAATGCCCAGTATCAGCCTTGCATGAAATCCATGGTTCCTCAACCTATGCTGTACATTAGACTAGCAAAAGGGAGCACCAAATTTTTTACTAGTTTCATGCACAAATTCAGATTACTAAATATTTCATCCCTGGGACATGGTAACACTGAAAGCAAAGTTGAATTGTAGAAATACCATCAAAGAAATACATTATTGATCAAAGAGAACTCTGAAGCCACATTAGCAGTGCACATGACAAAGTCACAACATATTAGCACATATGAGAACAGATACTAAACAAAATATATAGAATCTCTTTGATGATTTCAAATTACCTAACAACCTCGTCAAACTAGGCAACATAAACCCCAATACTAGATCTGCGGAGGCTAACATCAAGTGATGTTAATCATATGACATCGAGATTGTAAGCCATCCAACTAAAATTAGATGATTGACAACAAAAGTAAATTCAAAAAAATTCCCGCTTAAAATTTGTAAACTTATTTTTAATTATGAATCGTCTAAATTTGATCGGACAACTCACAATCTTGATGTCACGGGAACCAATATCACAAGTAATGTTAGTCTCCTTTTTTCCCAATACTTCATTTGAATTACATTTCTCTTAAGTACTGAAAGTAAAATTAAACAAGAAGCTTCCTCCCACATATCAAACTGATCGATGTGTGACGAATTGCTTTGTCTTCACTTCTCAAAAGTGCGTGCGCGTGTGTGTTGGGGGGGGGGGGGTTTGGGGGAAGGGGGGGTTGTTGTAATACGCACTAATGATTCTCATTCACAGAATCCTGCATACTTGACAAGTTAACATAAATTATAGTTGGAAGAATAACTACAAGGATGGGAAATGAAAATGTTTCTTGACAAGCACATCAAACTAAGTCTCAATGTTTGTGGGAAATAACGTGGAAAACGAACCAAAATTACTATTGGGTTTTGATGGGACTCGAGAACAAATTACCTACAAAGCAATTGACCCAGTACCCTAAACACCTCATAAAAATGGGACCAAAATAGAGTTTGGCTTGTCTAGCTGAACAGATTTAAGGAATTGGGAATTATTGTGGCCGAGCAGTTGCCCATTTCAAACAGTAAGTTATCATTAGATCAAGGCCCAACTTCAGGAGTTTGATGGATCAAATGCACACATGAACTCTTTGATAGGCTAGTTTCATCTAAGCAAATATTATGTTGTCACAAGATGGTAAGCCGTAGGATAATAACACACGAATTATATTTCAAAGGTGCCAAGCAGAGAAGGTGAAAAACCTATGATAACAAGTAGAAATAATAGAAACATAATATAATAAAAGGATTACTTCAACAGAATTTAGAACCAGGTGCAGCCACAATGACACAAGAAAACTTCTTTCCACTGGATCATATACTGAATTTAGAGGGCGTCTCAAAAAAAAAAAAAAAAAAAAAAAGAAAGAAAAAAGAAGAAAAATCAAAACGTTAACTAGGTCCAAATGTACAAGACCATATACCCAAACCCCAAAACAACCTCGACCACATTTTTGGGATTATCATTCTATCTGTTCTAATCCCCCAGTAAGTCCTCAACTGGGTTATAAAATTGGCATGTTAGCAACAATGGTCTGCTTGCTTGATATCTCAAGAACCCTTCCACTCAGAATCAATGCAAGCTGAGTTTTTTTTTCCCCCATTTATTGATAATAATAAATTAATTTACCAAGTTAAAGTCAACCGGGAAGGATTTACCAAATTAAGGGCAAAGTTGTCTAAAAGATTTTTAGCCAAGGATTTTTCTGCTGCAAAATTTATTATTAAATTACTAAATGAATTAGTAAAGTTTATTAGAATGAGCCTATTTGCACTCTATTAATTTCCTCTTACACTCCGCTTTACTTTTTTATTAGTTAAACTTAGATAATTGTTCCTCTTTATTTTTATCATATGTTTTGCATAATTATAATGTTATAAATACTTTTATTCAAAATTTCAATCAAAGGCATAACTATAATGCCATAAATGCATTTATTTTATAATAAAAGTATTTTTATAAACAAAATATTGAGAAGACATCTTACCAAGAATTAACTTAACAAAAATAATTTTATCTTTCTAAGTTATTTGATAAGCGGGTAATTACCACTTTAATATCTAAAGAAAATCCACTTATGGCATGTAGATAACTTTGTTATGATAAAAATTTCTAATTTTAATTTTTTTCAAAAATTATTTCTTAGTATAAAAAAAATAAAATAAAATGCAATAGACTATTTATGGAATGCAAATAGACTCATCCAATTTATTATTAACCAAATTTTCACAACTAAAAGATAAATATATAGAATTCAATTTTTAAAACTAATTAGCAAAAAGATTAGTTCTAAAACTTGAATTTTATATATTTATCTTTTAGTCATGAATTTACTTGAATTTACTTTTGTAGATATAAGGTAAATTGGGAAAAGTATCGAACGGCCAGAGCTGAGACAAAGAAAGCAGTGAGTGAGGCTAAATCTCAAACTTTTGAGGGGCTTTACCAAGCTTTAGGTACAAAAAGTGGCGAACGACAGATCTACAAGCTCGCTAAAAGCAGGGAAAAGAAAATAAGAGATTTAGATCAAGTGAAATGCATCAAAAATGAAGAGGGAAAAGTCTTGGTGATAGACAAGGATATCAAAGAAAGATGGAAGAGTTATTTTTACACACTTTTCAATGACGGGCAAATGAGTATAGACATAGAAGGCCTAAACACTCAAAAGGAGGAACGAAACTTTACTTTCTATCGGAGAATTTGGGAAGTAGAGGTAAAAGAAGCACTTAGGAAGATCGACAATGGAAAGACTGTAGGTCCGAATAATATACCCATAGAAGTGTGGAAGAGGTCAGGAGAGCAAGGTATTCATTGGCTCACTAAGTTGTTCAATGAGATTTTAAGGTCCAAGAGAATGCCAGACAAATGGAGGAAGAGCACTCTAATACCTATCCACAAGAACAAAGGAGATATTCAGAACTTTGGAAACTACCGAGGGATCAAACTCATGAGCCACACTATGAAACTTTGATAAAGAGTGATTGAGTACAGATTAAGACAAGAGACTCATATATCACAGAATCAATTTGTATTTATGCCAGGAATATCAACAACGGAGGCTATATACCTTTTGTGAGGTTTGATGGAAGGTATCGGAGTAGAGAGACAGATCTACACATGGTTTTTATTGATTTAGAAAAGACTTATGATCGAGTGCCACGAGAAGTTTTATGGAAGGCATTGGAAAAGCAAGGTGTTCGTATAGCTTATATTTGTGCTATAAAGGATGCCTATAAGGGAGCAACAACGAGTGTTAGAACTCCTGGAGGTATGATTGAAGATTTTCCCATAAAGATAGGCTTGCATCAAGGGTCATCCTTGAACCCATACCTTTTCACTTTAGTTTTGGACATACTTACTAGACATATCCAAGAGGCAGTGCCTAAATGTATGCTATTTGCAGATGATATAGTTTTAGTAGAGGAATCGAGAGAGAAAGTTAATGCTAAACTTGAGGTGTGGAGAGAAACCTTAGAATCAAAGGGTTTCCGTTTAAGTAGAAGCAGAACAGAGTATATGGAATGTAAGTTTAACAAGAGACAAGCTAGTAATAATTTGAAGGTAAAAATTAGAGAGCACAGCATACCAAAAGTGTCAAGGTTTCGGTATCTTGGATCGATTTACAAAGTGACGGAGAAATTAATGGGGATATCGTACATAGGATACAAGCTGGGTGGTTAAAATGAAAAAATACATCGGGAGTCATTTGTGACAGTAAGATACCTAATAAACTCTAAGAAAAGTTTTATCAAACTGCTATAAGACCAGCTATGCTCTATGGAAGTGAGTGCTGGGCATTGAATGGACAATAAGAGCAAAAAATTGGTGTAGCAGAGTTGAGAATGTTGAGATGGATGAGTGGACATATAATAAAAGATAAGATTCAGAATGATTGTATTAGGGAAAAAGTTGGTGTTGCACCTATTGAGGAGAAAATGACATAAACCCAGTTAAGGTGGTTTGGTTATGTGCAAAAAAGACCGCTAAAGGTTTCAGTGAGGAGAGTTGATCAAATGGTTTGTAGTCCAATAAGAAGTAGAGGAAGACTTAAAAGAACATTTGGAGAAGTTATCAGAAGAGACCTTATTATAAATAATTTACATCAAGATATGATTTTTAATAGAACACAGTGGCGCCGTGTAATCCATGTAGCCGACCCCACCTAGTGGGGATAAGACTTATGTTGCTGTTGTTATATCTTTTAGCCATGAAAATTGAAATAGTAAAAAAAATACTAACTAGCGAAAATATTAGTTTAAATAATCAACTCTAAAATTTGAAATTTGTATATTTATCTTTTAATTATAAAAATTGATTTAGTAATAAATTTTACAAATTAATTAGTTCAAATTTTGAATTTTGTATACTTTTCTCTAGTTAAAAAATTAATTTACTAATTAATTTTACCAATTAATTTAGTACTTAGTTGATTTGCTAATTAATGATTACTCCATACCAATGAAGTCGTATTTTAATTAGTATTATTGTATTTGTGCCTTTCATATTTTTTGCACAATATTTATCATATATCATATATGACTATATGTATTTATTTCTATTATAAGAAGATGATAAAAATTAAAATTAATTCAAACCATGCAACATAATTGGCGATGAAATTATTATTAAAAATAAAAAAGAAATTAAAAAGATAACATCTCGTTATATGAAAAAATAAAGTGGGAAAAAAACATAAATATTAATTTAAAAGTTAATAAATGAGAAAATCTAAAGTTTGACTGACAATAAATATAAGTTTTAACTTTTCACTAATTTAATAAAGCTAAAATTGTCAACATATAAAAAGTGGGTTCCAGGGCAACCGTGGATCCATCAACAGTCATGATTTGATTATATAACTTTTAATATTTTTCATTAATTGTTTTCTAATCAGATTTTTTTTTAACTTTTATTTTTATTTTGAAATTAATTTTATCACATTAAATTAAGACCATTAGATTAAATGCAATTAAATCATGACTGACCGTCCCTTCAGTGAATTTTTCCACTACGGCCCCTGGAACCTATAAAAAGTGTATTAAATATACCACAATATTAACAATGTTTGCTTCTCTACTCCACATTACTTTTTTTTCATTAAAACTATTAAAATTATTGTGAAATAGAGGAAGCTAATGAACTATTAAAACTATTGTGAAGTGGAGGGAAATTAACGGAAGAATGCAAATATCCCTACCCCTGCTATTATCAACGTCTTATTTATATATTTACTTATTACTTACACCAACGCTAATGCTAATGGACTGTTCAATAGCCCATACTTCTAGACAATTAACTAAAACAATTAATGACAATTAATAATAACTACAACTTCTAGACAATTAATGATAAAGTCCAAATTGACACTTAAGACAATAATTTTTTTTTAATTAACTTTAATTTAGTAAATTTATTTTGGGTCTTGTTAATGGTACTCATTAAGGAACAATAAAAATATAATATGTAACCCCTAGGGTTAGCTCGAGTGACTCGTGAGTATGCTCCTTACAGAGATCACATGGGTTCGATTCTTGACTTAAGCGGGATGTATGCGAAGAGCAGTGTACATTTCTCTGGTTTATCCATGAGTTACACAATTCATTGAGAGTTACAATAAATCGGTGTGAGTTTCGAATTACCAAATATATATATATATATATAACATCAAATAATATCTCACACTTTAAAATGCGGCATGCTATTAGATGACATGATTTCGTTAATTTTTAACGAGTGCCCTTAGGACACTTAATAACAAGTGTCATTAATTTATTATTACCAACAGATGGGTAAAAAATTAATGCAAACGCATCCATCCATGATTTCTCTCAAATGAAAGAAAATAAATAAATAAAAGTTCACGGCATTAGTCCTGATTAGACATTCTCGTATTTGGGTGAAAAAAATTAAAACATCCTTGTATTTGGGTGAAAAAAAATTAACAATTTTTCAAACTATCATTGAAACGATCCAATGGAGAAATAATGATAACAAACCCAACACAGTAAGAATCCAAGCCAGTGCTAGACGAGAAGGATCTCATATAAATCATAGGCGCTTACAAATTTACTTTGTAAATATATTTGTGCACATAAACATCAAATACCATCCAGCAACATCACAATTCACAAAACACTATCAGCCACAGCGCAAAAGCCAAAAAAAAAAAATGACAATGTTCTGGCAATAAACGATTTTCTGTAACACTGAGAGAGAGAGAGAGAGAGAGAGAGAGAGAGAGAGTACCGTTTCTGCGGAATTCCGCTTTTGCTTGGGTAGTAAAGTGTTTGGGGCGGCTATCGACCTTAGGGTTGCAGAAATCCGTTGGCCATCAAACCGTAGGTCTTTAGAGCCACTTCGGTAATGGACAGCGGGCCGGGCTCAGTGGGCTCCCCAGCCCTAGGCAGAGTGGTGAAGGTACTTTTATAATTGAAAATTTTATAATAATAAAAAAAACCATTAAAATAAATTTTTATGAAAGTTAAGTTTACAATCAATAAATGAATTATTAATAATTGAAGAATAAATTTCTCAAATTAGAAATTTTGCAAACTTTTGGATTCATGTTGAAAAAAGTGACTATATTTTATACTGATGATAAACTTACCACAACTAACTATATTAAAATAAAGATTATATTTTATACTGATGATAAACTCACTACAACTAACTATATTAAAATAAATATTAAGCGCACAAAGAAAGAATTCATAGAACTTATACATATATATATAGATTTCTAAAATTAGAAATTAAATGTTCATGGAATTTTTCTATTAATTTTTTAAATATGCTTTATTTTATATTTTAATCTCTCTCTCTCTCTCTCTCTCTCCTATTTTTCTTTTCTTTTACCTCTAGCAACCTCATCCCTACAGCTATCACATCTCAACTCAAATTCACCATCCTATCTCTTGATATTATTTTTTATTATTACAAATTTTCATAAAAATACACTAATCAATATAGCATACAAATGCTAGTTATGAAATCCACAATTATGACTATATCTAGATGTTAAAAAAATTAAAACCTCACATTGTAAAAATTAGCACATTTTTTAAGGTCTTATTAAAAAATAAAGAGGATGACTAGATGGAGATTGGGGCAATGGACATTAGGTTGGGGAGTACTGTTATTGGATTGGGATGGGTGGTTTTCAAGTAGAGATGATGAGTTTAATGGGTTTGACAAGAATGAGGTTGGTGAGTTGTTATAGAAGTGGCAAGTAGGAGTGACACTAAGAAAATGATTTGCTTAGATTATTTTTGATTAAATTGACTTTACTCCTGCGTTTGGTTTTTAGTACTGGAACTCGGACTACACTATTTATCCCCTAAAATAGGGGATAGGTAATATCATGGGGGTGCTATTACATAACCCCTACCCTTGGATTTGCTTCTCGTCAAAATCTAAAAGTTCAAATTTATTTTCTATCGCATCTCATATCAAATTATATCTTTTATCTTACTTTATATCTCATCAACCAAACACCAAAAAAATAATCACACTTACAAAATTAATCTTATATTATATCCAATCTCATATATTATCCTATGATATTACTCATACCTTATCATCCAATCTCTAAAATCAAACATAACCTTAGAAACTTACTTTCAAATTGTCTATATCAAATAGTTGAATTGACTAGAACATTGAATATCAAAATCCCTGTTACACAACCTAATTCATTTTCACAACCAGAATTCATTTCCTATATCAAAAAAAAAAAAAAAAAAAAAGCAAAATTCACTTCACAGCACAATAGCCTATCAAAAATCATAATTCATTACATTCTCATCTTAAGGACATCATCAGTTAAATATTCAAGTAAAACAACCATGTTTTTACCCACCTACCTACATAACAAAAAGCAAACTCCCAACTTCAACTTATCCAACTATATCAAAGGGTGAATAACACTAGAGTTTTGTTTGGGTTTTGTTTAGAGTTCTGAAATTTATAAAAAAAAATATTAAAAATTTTTAAAAAATTAACTTTTGATTTTATTACATAAATTATGAACTTTCAACTTTTATTAATTTTTATAATTTTTTATCATTCCAAACACCTTAAGTCAACGTATACATAAATTGGTACGTAAAATTAATTTTTATGACGTTTAAAACTATTTCATCAAAAGATATACATTTATATATATATGAAAAAATTTTCAACCTAAAATCCACTCAAAATAATCAATAGTCACTCCAAACCCCACCCCCACCACCCCCCCCCCCCCCCCGGGGACAGGAAAAAGCTCCTAAGTTCCCAGAGAGAAGAAGCCATCCCAATAGACAAGCGGACTTACAATTCCCATGTTACAAGCTAAACCCATTAACTTGTCCGCTTTCCTGACTTGTTCGGTGTTGATGTTATAATAAAGGAGACGATAGAGCCACGACTTCAAGATCAGGTGTTCCTCTTCGTCGTGATGATAGTACGCAATCGGAAAAAACAAATTGTCAGGCACTGGAAGACGAATCTTCCACTCCTCAACCCAAACGCCGTTCTTTGGGTCCTTGAGCATCCATATTTTTAAACTCTGTTCCTCTGGCAGGTTTTCAGCCGAGCATAACTTGCCTTTCAACTCTACCAAGTGTCCAAACGGATAACCTATCACGTTGGATTGTTCACTCTCTAGTTCGAACGCATTGATCATGGATTTGTGGCCGCTGTCATTAGTTGCTGAATTTAGTCCATTACTCCTTTCAACCTCCCAATAGATCGTCCCGTTCACGCACACAGAATGTTCACCCAAATACAAAGTAAAACGGTTCTGTAATTTTACCCGTCTCCAAGAGCCTGAAGTCGCTCTTCCGCCGTCCGTCAGAGTGAAGACAAGACACTCGTCCTTGTAGCCGTGACCTTCTTCTCCGTCGCCGAGGCGGTTGACCCAAGCGACAATCTTGTATTCATTCGTGGGAGGATTATACCCGAAACCAAAGACGCACAATCGAAAATCTCGGAAAGCTCGGAAGGAGTCGGGGGGCAGCTTCACGAACTCGTTGGTGCTGGGGTTACAAACGCACACGGAGAACCTTCTCCAGAAGAAGACAAGGCTGCGACAACATACCACGTTGTGAGAAAATTTCATGTTCCGGCGGAGAGCCGACGATGTCTTGTCAACTACGTGCAGTGGAACAACGTACGCGTCGAACTCGTGGTGAAGTTTCTCGTTGACTACATCGACCACCGATAGGCGAAGATCCACGGAACCTGTTTTGGGTTGCTCTCCCCCGAATCCTTTGGGAAGATTATAATGCGCCGATTGTGGTCTATAATGGAGTTCTGTTGGGTTCCATAGAAATAGAAAGGGTTTTCTTTGGTAATTTTTTTGGGTGTGTAGGTGTTTGAAGTATGGAGAGGAAATCCAGTTGAGCCATTCTTTGGAGACACACTTGAATCTGGAGAGCGACTTCACGGGAAGTCTTGGGAGTATGCCGTCGACGATTAGATCCATAGGCAGCGAACTAGTGCTGCTTCTGTTTTTCTTGGTGCCCATATTCCCTTGCCTTTTTTTTTTTTTTTTGTGGCCTTCTTCAATGATCCCAAACTGCGTGATTGGAAAGGTATATTATATAAAAATAGTGAGAGAAGAGAAACCTTTCACCCATTTAACCTAATTGGAAGGTTCTATTTGAGTTAATTTCAATCCAATTAGGAGTTGAAATTGATCAAACCCTCCTCTTTTTTCTCCAGACTTAGACTCAACCTAACTGTGTTATGAGATATTCAATACAATTCAGAGTTGGAATTGAGCCCCATAGCTGACTCACTCCTCTTCTATTTTTTTACCCTTAGACCAATGGTGATGTATTTTCTCGTTTTAAAAACTTATATTTACATTTTTAACAAATATATTAAAAAATTTTTATTTTACTTTCTAACTTAATTAAATAAAAAATTAACTTTATTTATATTTTTTAATTTAAAAGAAAATTGAGAATTAGAAATTTTTATCCTAATATGGTTGAATCGACCCGACCTGTTGGTGACTAATAAATGTGTTAGAAAATCGAGAATTAGAAATTCCACCATAGACACGAACAGCAGTAGCAGGAAACCAAATTGATGGGTGTGATTTTTAATACCCAAAATTCTCGCCTAAAATTCAAGAATCCCCTTAGTAATGGCCTATCCCATAATAAAACGAGAAAAGCAAGAGAGGTAGCAATTTCAAAGAAATATATTCCTAACTGTACGCTAATAAAAAGAGAGAATCACGAGGCAGCAATTTCAAAAGAATATCTTTCAAAGGATTATCACCCCATCCCCGCAAACCGCACATCGCACACATCCCGCAAATAGGAAGATATGCATGGACCAATTCCCATTGATTGCCATAAAAAAGAGTCCTTCCAAAATCCAAAAGATGTATAGCTCTCTGTTTCTATATACAAAAATTGGATTGAGAACTACGAAAAAATAACGAAAAATTATATCCAAGTTATACTTTATAATCTTTTAAAACTATTAGTCACACCCAAAAAAAAATATTGCTTTTAAGTCATATTAATGTGGAAAGTTTTGTATTTAAGTCATATTTTTGACTGGGTCCCACGAATTTGTTTTAAATATAGTTTTTAATATACTGATAATATCTTTTATTTCTATAACAAAGTTACACAAGTTATTTCTGAGAATTCCGAGAATCATGTGAAGATATGGTTTACCGAGAATCACGATTCTTCCGTTTTTTTTTTTCTTTTCTTGTTTTCAATTTCATTATTTACAGTTTTAGTCGTGAAGATATTAAGAAGATAGAGCTTATTTGGCTTATCTTCTTCATGGATTGATTTTGCCGATTGGCATTTTGAGCTATCTTCAAAATAGTACCGGTATTGTTTCAAAAAATATGATGATGTTGGCTTGTATGGTTGGTTTGTGTTATGTATCGATTGATATTTTTTAGGCAGTATGAAAACAGTACCGGTACTGTTTTCAACACAGTACCGGTACTGTTTTCAAAACAGCACCATGAATTATAAGCAGATGACGAGTTTTAAGGGTAAGAGAAATCTATTGGGTCGATCAACGTTTTGAACTATTTTCAAAACAGTACTGGTACTGTTTCAAAAAATATGATGATGTTGGCTCGTATGGTCGGTTTGTGTTATGTATCGATTGATGTTTTTTAGGTAATATGAAAACAGTACCGGTTCAAAACAGTACTGGTATTGTTTTGTCGGTACTGTTTTCAAAACGGCACCATGAATTATAAGCAGATGACGAGTTTTAAGGGCAAGAGAAATCCATGGGGCCGATGGGCTTTCTGAGCTATCTTCAAAATAATACCTGTACTGTTTCAAAAAATATGATAATATTGGCTTATATGATTGGTTTGTGTTATGTATCGATTGATATTTTTTAGGTAGTATGAAAACAGTACCAGTCTAAAACAGTACCGGTACTGTTTTATCGATACTGTTTTCAAAACAGTACCATGAATTATAAGTAGATGACAAGTTTTGGGCAAGAGAAATTCATGGGGTTGATTAGCATTTTGAGTTATTTTCAAAATAGTACTGGTTCTGTTTCAAAATCAGAAAAAATAAAGATACTTAGGAATGATGATTGATTTAGAATTTTTCCAAACAGTTTTGATTTTGTTTCCAAAATCGGTTTTACTTGCTTTGTAAAGAAGATGGAAAGTCGCGGAAGTTATGAGTGAAGTGTGCACTATTTTCAAATAAAACTGATAGTTTTGAAATGTGGTGAAAAACTCGTGATGTCTTTTTTTATCTTTTTATTGCAAGTGTGATTTATTTACAAATAAATTTTTTGGGTATGACTTAAATCTTTATAAGTCCATAAATAGATAGTGATTGGCCTCCAAAAAAACCCAAAAAATAACTTCATCATATTCATTAAGAGTTAATGTTTCTGTAGAATCCATAGAGGGTGCATGACGATTTCGCTTATTCATATATATAAATATATATCCGTAATGGCCTAGTTGTGGTAAAGAATTTATTTTTGACTTCACATTGAACATGGAGTAATAATTAGAGTTTTTTGGAACAGACTAGTAAATCACTACAATTTTCTCCTAATGAGATTAACAAGTCGCCCATTAACCTTTGGCTTCGTTCGGATGGTTGAACTGCTCTGACCAAAAAAAAAAAAAAGCCAAAATCGTGATTGAACCGGTGACTTGTACAAATCATTCACAGTTTATTTGAATTGATTAGTTCGATAATTCTTATAAATTAAAACTATCATCTAATTGTCACTATTTTTGATAAAATAAAACATCACAAGTACTTGAGCTACGGTCAAAATGTTATGTTCATTAAAAATAATATGAAGTCGCACTTTTCATTTGGCCCATTGTTGTTTCCTAATCTGTAATCACTGAAAATTTGCAGCACCATGATATACCCTTTGATTAGTAGGTATCAACATATATATTTACATATTGAAGGGCGAATACCACTAAGTTAAGATACACACGAATTGGTACTTAAAATTGAACCCTAGAATGTTTTAAACTATTTCCATGATATCATCAAAGAAATATATATATATATATATATATATGGAACACTTTTCAACCTAGAATCCACTCAAAATAATCAATATCCCCCCCCCCCCCCCCAAAAAAAGCTACCTCCCCCACCCCCCCCCCAAAAAAAAAAAAAATAAATAAAGAAGAAGAAAAAGAAAAAGCCTAAGTTCCAAGAGAAAAGAAGCTATCCCAATAGTCATACGCAGTTGCAATTCCCAAGTTACGAGTTAAACCCATTAACTTGTCCGCTTTCCTGACTCGTTTGGTGTTGATGTTATAATAAATGAGACCATCGTGCCACGAATTCAAGATCAGGTGTTCCTCTCCGTCATGACGATAGTACGCAATCGGAAAAAATAAATTATCTGCCGACAAACCAGGGTTAGGGGCGGGCGCCGGAAGATGAATCTTCCACTCCTCAACCCAAACACCATTCTTTGGGTCCTTGAGCATCCATATTTTTATACTCGATTCCCCTGGCAGATTCTCAGCCGAACACAACTTGCCTTTCAACTCTACCAAGTGTCCGAACGGACAACGCATCACCCGGGATTCTTCACTCTCTAGATCGAACGCATTGATCCTGGATTTGTAGCAGCGTGGTAAACGTGGTCCATAACTCAATTCAACTCTCCAATAGATCGTCCCGTTCACGCACACTGAAGGTTCACCCAGACACAAACGAAAACGCTTCCTCTCTTCCTCATCTGTGTATTTTATAATTAATACTCGCATATCTAAAATTTTGAATAGGAAGTGTCACTCTTCGAAACTTAATCTGTGGACGTGTCATGATCTCCTTTGATACGTGTAACTACCTTATTTTGACACGTTGATAACCTTTTAAAGATGCTTTCTCATAGCTTTTCGAAACCCCCTACTATAAATACATCCCCCACCTCACCCATTTCTTCACACAGCAATCCCAACAAGAGCTAGCTAGCTAGTACCATCTCTTCTTTTTCTAAGTATCAAACTCTCGGTATACATTTCTCTCTCTCTATTTCTACATTAATTTACGTTTATTTTTCAAATATTTTGGTGTAGTAAGTGTTTAGAATTATTCGTGTATATATATATAATCATCTGAGCTGTCTTGTAGTGGAGGAACTTAAGAACTAGGGTTGGTAACTAAACACTGCATATATATATATATATATATAGTTGACATACATACACATAGTTTTGGACGTATATCATTTGAGCATTTTTACTAAACACTACTACCATGCATTTTCTGAGTTTTTTTTTTTTTTTTTGGAATCTCCCCCTCTCTCTACCTTATTTTGTTTCTTTATATTACGCGCTTGTTATTTACTATTGTTTGTCATCATGTCTTTGGTTATCTCCAGTGCTGGCTGGCTAGGACTCATTTTGATATTCTACCAATGTTTGATTCCTTAATTTCTTTTTTTTTTTTTATTAAATTTCATTTTAGCAACGTGTTTGGATTAGTACAGAGATAGAGCTATTTCAAAAACATTGAAAAAATCTTCGAAAATATTTTGAATTAAAGCAGCACAAAAATAATAAAATAGGTAAAAATATTGAAAAATAATAAAATTATTACTTCATTAATAATTTGACTGGAATTTTTGGGTCTCTTAAAGGAAGGGAAATTTTTCGATTATTTTTGAAAAATAAATAATAATTTGTTCCTTACATATATCTATATAATAAAATAGAACGGGTTTTAAAAAAGTTTCTCACACAAAGTAAGATTCAACGGTTGAAATTGAATTTTATTCTTCAACGAGTAACTGAAATCTTTTACAAACTAAAATTTCTTCTCAAAACTTTTATTTCTTTATCTCACATCACCAAAATACTATAACTTTACTTTTCTTTTTACCTATAAACATACTAGAATTGTGACATATGATCTCAATAAATGTAAAAAAACTCACAAGTTCTTAAAAAGATATCCACTTTCTTGGATTTTAAAAAGGGGACCAACCTTTTCATGAGTTCCAAAAGTGAACCCACTTGCTTAAACATTTAATATTGTTATTAAATTATATTTCAATTATCTAAGTAATTAAATTAAAAATACAAATAAGAAACAGAATTGAATTAAGAAACACAAATTGAAAAAGTTTAAATAATAGTTATGTTATTTTTTTTATAACAACAACTCTTAGTATTTTTAACATTTAAAAGTAAAAAAAAATATCGAATATTAATTAGGTTCAAAGATAGTTTTTTTTTTCAATTTTAATTTAAATTTTAATTTAGTCATATTGACCGTACTTATTTTATTTTATAAAACAAGTATAATTAATAATAATATTTTTAATTTAAGTTATTTTTATAAAACTAATTTAAATTTTGTATTCAGGTTCTATTTTTTATTTTTACAAATATTTTAATAAAATTAGTCTTTGAGAGTGATTTTTTTTTCTAAATTCTAATTTGAAATTTAAATTGATAAGATTGACTATATTTATATCTATATACTAAAACACAATATATTTTAAAAATATCCATTTTACAAATTAAAATTCAAATGTTGGGATTGAGCTTTATTCTTCAAAAAATTGCTGAAATCTTTTACAAACTTTTTCATCAAACTCCAGTCCTGTCTAAGACTGTCTTTATCTCACTTCACATTCTTATAAACCATTAAGTTGAATTTAATGATGATATGTAAAGAGTTGCATTGAAAAAGACAAAAAACTCTACTTCTCAATATTATATTGCCCGATAGAGAAGGAGAGAGAGTATAAAAATACATGCATATTTTATTTTAGTCAAAAAGTGCCATAGTTACCGGTTATTCGCTAATAATTAATACATAGAATAACAAAAGATGATAAAGGATATTTTTAAATTAGATTTCTTATATATTTTTTTTCACATATATAGATTATTAATTTTTTGATTGTTGATCAATTTCCTTTCATTTATACTTGTTAAGAATAGGATTACAACTATTGTATCTGTTGAAATTTATACCTTAATTTTATTCTTATCTCAAATCCCTTAGAACATACTTCTTTTATTTTATTTGTTTTAGGAACAACATGGTGGCCTCAACCACGGTCAAAATTACGAATGACCCCGGGGAAAACGGTGACCTTTGTTACTAACCATGACTATTATGAAAGCATCAAAGCCAACACTGATTATCCAAAAGAGATTAAAAAGGATCGACGGTTGAGTTCGTGTTTGAGAATACAAAGGTCAGTCAAAATGGCAAATCATCTGGAGCAGTTGTGTATCGAGGCAAAAATGAGAAGGATAAGGAATTTGACTGGATGTACGCTTGGTCCAACATCGATGGTGCCCCGGCAGAAAATTACAAGGTATATCATTATCAATTTCATTTTTTTTTCCTTGCAGAATATTTAGTTAATTGATTAATTTAAAAAAACTCATTGTGCAGGCTTATACTGAGATTGCTTCTGCTCATCACTATGATAATAACACGGTTTGGGACGGTGTTAGGAAAAACTTGCTGAAGTCTTACAATTATACATCTGAGGACTGGAGTGGATGTGTGACGGAGGCAAAGATTAGCAAGCCAGAAGCGGTAGTCTCTGAAGGAAAAATGTACCTAAAGGGAGTAGGCAAACAGGCTTTCTTGCCAAAACTTAAGTGCATCGATCGCATGCCAATATGCATCTAGTGATTTTGAAGTCAATGGCCATATTAATTAAAAATGCCTGTGTGGTTACCCTATATATATATATATATATATGTAAGGAAGGCCTTTTTAAGGCTGTCAGTAAAATAATTAAAAAGGTGATTCCTGGTAACTTCCCGTTGGAATCACTTGGGTGTGCTACTGTAAACTGTTGTGTATCTTTGTATCTGAACTCAGTCCATCTATCTCAGTTTATATATATATATATAGTAAATAAGGCCATTGTTAATAACTCCATATCTTGTGTCTTATTCTTTGTTCGATTCTGCCTTTTAATCATGTGCATATAAATTATTATGATATGTGAAATCGAATTTTAATTAAATTAAGTTTTGGGATACTCACGTAGAAAATAATAAAATAGTTCTTACGTTGCCGGCGGCTTCCCTTAACCGGGAGTGAAAAAAAAAAAAAAAAAAAATGAACCACCCCGACTATTTTGATTCGAATCTTTACCAAAATCGGTTCCACTATGAGTTAAAATATTTACAACTTGATATTTTCGGTTTGATTTTCGAATTAATAAACAAAGAACCAGATTGAACCAGAAATAACCCAATTGAAACAAATCCGAAACCAATCCGAAAAATATAATATATAATTATATATAACATAATATATAATATTATGTATATTATAGTATTTATAATATTATATTAATATATAATACATTATTTATTTAGATGTTTAGGAACAAAAAATAAACAAATTGATTCAATCTAAAAACCAATCTGACCCAACCTAATTTAGGATGACTCGAACGGATCTAAACCTAATATTTTTAATATAGTTCGGTTTTAATTTAAAATCAGTTCGACTACAAATCTAAATTTTCAAAACCCAAAAAATTAATTTAATTTTAAGTTAATTATGAACTTGAAATAATCCAATCTGACTCAACCCATGCATACCCCTACCTTAACAATAAAATAAACCCTACTTTAATGAGGAAATTGAGATCAATATTACAAACCTTTATATGATTTTTTATCATCCAATATCGACAAATAATATGCACAAAGATATATAAATAATAAATTTCCGTGTGTGTGTGTGTGAGAGAGAGAGAGAGAGAGAGAGAGAGAGAGAGATTCATGATACCTCCTCCGGCTAGGATCTCTAGTGCGGTATTATATCTTTGTACCTGTGCGTACTCTCTAGATCAAAAATACTTAAAAGTACAATGTAAGAAAACAGTGCTGTTTTTACCCCGTAATATTTTTTATTAATATTTTTTTATCCTTTTTAAGAAATGTGTCACTACAAAAAAATATGAGTATATAAACACTTCCTTGCTAAAGATCAAAACTTCTTTGATAAATACTGCATGCGAAGAAAAGTTTCCCTCAAAAAATTTCTTGCTTATACTATTTCACATGAAATTTTAATTTACTTGCCTATAGTGTTCTTTTGACGAGGAATTAATGTCTCCTTGCATATAAAACACTTTTAACGAGGAGGATGATTTCGTCACGTTTACTTTTAGCAGTAAATTTATTTTAACAGTGTTTGGAGCTACAAAATGTTCTAAAATTCTTTAAAAAAAACTCTAAAAAAAACTAACTTTTACGACCTTCATCAATTTTGAAAAAAAAAATCTGTCATTAAATTATTTTTAATATATATCATTAGATTATTTTATTAAATCATTTTTAATATATATTATTAAATTATGAGAATTGAAGGAATCGTATAAAATCTTACTAAATGATTTGAAGATAATGATAAATTTTAAAATGACAAAAGTTCATAAACAAACGAAATTAAAGAAATTAGTTTTTTATTTGATTAAATTATGAAATAAAATAAAATAAAATTTATTTTTATATGATTGTTAAAAATATAACTATAAATAAAGTTTATTTTAGTCTTTAAAACTATTTTTTATTATTTTATAGGTCTAAGGGTGTTTGCTCAATTTCGTAAATATTTTCTTTGTGAACGATAACTATGTCATTTTAAATTATACATAAAAATAGCTAGCCGAAAAAAGATAATTCGGTAATTTTACTTAATGAAAAAAATAAAATGGAGTGTGAGATACTTATTTGCAGCTTACCCATAAGCAAATTATTTGTATAAGATTTATAATTTACTTAAAATTTAAACAAGTTGAATACATTTTTGAACTTAATAAGCTTTCAAATCAATATTACATTTTACATAAATATATGTTATATTTGACCACCTCTAAATATTGCATCTAGAAAAAACCCCCAAATATAAGAGTGTGTGGTGTAGTTTACTTGGTGAGTCCATGATCATATCTACAAGGAACTTTGAAATTGAATACTAGGTTTTCTAAATTCTTTTATCCACTGGTTTTGTTTAAAAAAAAAAAAGAAAATTTGTTTTGGGTTTTGAAAGTTGTTGATTAACTAACTAATAATCAAATAAAGTAAATTGCAAAAATTAAACTAAATTAAAATTCAAGAACTTAAATTACTTCTATTATAATTAATAAAAAACCAAGATGCAAAATTAAATTAAACTAAAACAATGAAAGTAAACCCGCCAGGGTCGCCCTGCGGTTCTTAGGACCAATTGTAAACCTGGAGGTTTTAAGTTCGAATCCCACTGACTATTATCCAGTCTTGCCTAGTGCTTGGGTCTTACGAGTGGATTCAAACACTCCTGGTTTACCCATCGGCTATGTGGTTCATTGAGAATTGTAATAAATTGGTACAGGTTCTGGGTTACCCAAAAAAAGAAGAAAAAACGATGAAAGTAATAAAACTATGCATTTATGATAATTAAAGATCTTGATCTAATCTCTAAATTTGGGTGGATTCACTATTTCATGATTCGATGTGTTTTTATCTCAGTTTAAGTTTCACGTAAAGGAAAAATAAACCAGAAGTTATCTTCTTGAAAACATTTTTAGATTCCAAAACACGGTTTTCAAATCTCATTTAGGATTAGAAACCTAGACAATATTATAATATTTCATTTTTGGATTCAGATCTAATTTACTTATTTCAAAATTATTAAAAAACATTTAATCAAGAACTCTTACTAGTGATTGCAGAGAATATGATTAAGAAATTTTGTTTTTGAAACCTTTTGAAAATAAATAATACAGATCTGAAAATTATAAACTCATACATGCAAGTTTTCACTTTGCGTGTATGGATCTATACACATCTCATCAATCATAGTGATTTACCCATCTTTACTAAGTTAAATCAAGAACACAAATTTAACCTAACATGGATGAAATAATAAAATAGCAAACAAGAAGATAATATGAAAGCAAATAAATTTCATTGAATAAAACGAAACATGTACCATTCTTCGCAATGACTTAAATTTGAATCTGAAAGCAATAAAAAACTTTCCAAAACTAAACTAAATCTATTCCATTCTACTATTCTGGAAAAAATAAAATAATGAAGAACGTTCCCTCTTTTGACAGCTGAAAAAACAACAATATATAAAGCCAAAACCTAAACCCTAACTTAATTTCCTGTGTATGCTGCCACAGTGGTTCGGACCATTCGAAGTGGTGTCCAGACCACAATATGGTTCTAGCTATTAATTTTCTTCTTTCTTCTTATTTTTCAGCCTTGCCTTTGCTCTGGTCTGGACCCGTTGTTGAGGTGTCCAGACCACTATATTCTTTTTATTACTTTTATCATCACTTATTTTGATTATTTCTTATTTTCACTACAATTAGAAAATAAAACAAAATAAATATTAAAAATAACCAAAAACTATAAAATTATTAAACAAATGCATAATTTATAACTTAATTGTTAGATTTATAGTTACACTTTTCAAGTGTAATCACACTCCCAACCTGAGCATTGCTAGTCCCTAGTAATGAAAAGAATTCAAATCTTAGGACCAAAGGCATAAACCAATCATTCTCAACTTATTCAGAAATAAAGATAAGTAACGATTCAAATAAAAAGGAAGGTCCATTTTCGTAGGAGACACACAGCCACACTTAGCAGGTGAAGCAAGCCCTTTAAACTCCTAGGTTTCTGATTACACTTGAAAAGTGTAATTACAAACTCGACATTTTGATACTCATTGATGCATTTAAGTAGTTAATTTCAAAGTTTTATCGTTATTTTATTATTTATAGTGTTTATTCTCTTAATTGCAGGTAAAAGGGGAAAATACGTGAGATTAGCAGTGTTGAAAGTGGCTTCCGAGGAGGAAAAAATGGTCCAAAGTTCAAGATAGTTGAAGTGGTGTGTAGCTGAAGTTCCGGCTCGACACCTTGTCAGTATTTAGACCATAACTTTTCACTCACAACTCGGATTGACCTGATTCTTTTTGGGTTGGAAAGAAGACTCAAAGGGCTACAACTTTTGTGCTTTAGCCGAAGCCTGAATCGATCGTTTGCGAGGTCAAAATCGCAGTGGAAGTTGAGGACAGAAAGCTGTCAGAAGCAGCAAACGAGAAGCAGAACTTGAAGAACAAAGTTTCTGTGGTCCGGACCACCTGCCAAATGGTCCGGACCACAGTGTGTTATGCGCGCGCGGCTTCAATCCATCTTTTAGGGTTTTCTTTACAACTTCTTTATAACATCTGCTACATGGCCGACCCAAGGGAGCCCTAGTTTTAGTTCTACATACTTTAGAAACCTCTTTTTCATATTTTCAATTACTTTGAGAGTTTTAGAATAGTTTTTTTTTAGAGAGTTTTCAATTACTTGTCTTGTTATGGAGTTGTTCGATGTTTGGTTATTTTTCGCTGCACTGCTCTTTCATTACGTAGTTTCAGAGTTGCTTGCCGTGTAAGTTGACTTTCGTTTCGTTAATTTAATATATGATTTATTATTTTCTAGTGGTAGATCTAATGTTTATGCTTTCGTTTATTGCTTTCATTTCGTTTAAAATCATGCTAGAGTAGAAACCCTAGTTCTTGATTCACTGAATCAATGAAGGGTGATTCGTTATAAGTTGAGGGATGAACGTAGATCCTTCGCATGGGTTTTGAAAACCTATGTGAAGTGATCTACAATTTTCAAATCTGATTTGTTTGTTTAGAAAACTTTTTAACTCGAATGTTTTTATCATAAAATATTTCCAGTTTTATTTTCCATAATGAAACGTGAGTTTAAAACTGTGTATCGAGAAATTTTGGAATCTATTCACTCCTAAATCAGATTTGAACTCGAATGTTTTTATCATAAAATATTTCCAGTTTTATTTTCCATAATGAAACGTGAGTTTAAAACTGTGTATCGAGAAATTTTGGAATGTATTGAAAATCTTTCCCAATCTATAGATCCTTTGACGTGAACTATAGATTGTATTTTAAATCATCCCTTGGCAAAATAACGAATTACCTGGAATTGTGAAAGTTGAATCAAGAACTCTTTTTAAATATTATTGTCTTAAGTTAAATCACTTTTGTTTGAATTGATTGCATTGCAAGTTCTAAATTAGAATAGCTTTTAATTTGAAAATATTCAATTCTTTTTACATTTAAGTTCAGTAACTTTAAATTGCTAAGTTATTTCAAAGTAGTTTGCATTCTAGTTTAAATATCCCTTTAATTAGTTTGTTTCTTGTTTAATCCTTCAATTTGCAATTCTCTTAAATCTAATTTAATTCAATTGATATCTCAATTCACATTTAAACCTAAAATTCATATTTGAACTTAGAAACTGAAACATATAGGCTCCCTGTGGATTCGACCTCGGACTCACCGAGATTAAAACTACACCGCACACCCTTGCACTTGGGGGTTAATTAGCACTGCACTATTTACGAGCGGTCAAGTTTTTGGCGCCGTTGCCGGGGAGCCAAATTTTAGTTTTTAGGTTGTTTTCATTTTTAAGTTAATTTCTTTTTCTAAAAAAAAATAATAAATAAAATAAAATTTTTTAACATGGATTATTTTCCTTATAATTCTGGTTCACCAGACATCATTCACCCACTCATTAGTTATTTAGGCAGCATTTATGGAATTGAATTTTGCCTAGAAACTTTTTCTATGCTACCTAAATTTTATGGACTTCAACATGAGGACCCTAGAGTTCATTTGGAACGTTTTGAGTCAGTTTGTTTCTATTACACGAGTGGTTACATAGATAACACATTTAAGTATAATTTTTTCCCGTTATCATTATGTGGAGTAGCTGATGATTGGTGTCGTGCCGCTACTTGGTCCATTAATATTTGGGAAGAGTTACAAAATGATTTTATTGCAAAGTTTCTCCCCAATTTTCAAAACTTCACTTTTCGCTTTCAAATTAGAAGTTTTTGTTTCAAGAAGGGTGAAGTATTTTATAAATGCTGGGAGAGATTTAAAAACCTTTTAGAAACTTTCCCAAATCATGGACTAGATTTAGGGTACATTCTAGGCATATTCTACAATGCTCTACCTTGTGAGTTACACCGAGCATTTGATAAAAGTTTGGGTAAGGAATTTCTTGACCTTACCCCAGAAGAAGCATGGTCATTTTTTGAATTTTTCTATGAACACACCAAGCCACGAGAAAAACTTGAACCTAGTTTTGAACCTCATTCACTTGAAAGCCACATTGACCCTTTCCCACATCCTCCTACTTCACTTGATTCTCATGATCGATCCTTAGAAAATGGAGTAGGAGTTGAGCCTGATTACTTGGTTATTGCATGTCCCAACTCCACTCTACTTACCGAGGGCCAGTCTGAGGAACCCCTAGATCATTGGCTTACTGAATCTAGCAATACACAAGTTGATTCACTCTGCAAGCAAACTCAACATAGGGAAGAAGTTAACTTAAAAGTAGATTCTAGTGCACATGAGACTTCCACACATATTGACTCTACATTAGATGATACATTGTTCGAGTCCACAGCATGTCCTTATATTCGTCCACGCACTGAAGCTGAAATAGCTGAATCTAGGTCTTTTTTGTTACTTGCACGAGAAAATTCTAATTCAAAAACCCTAGACTTTGAGTGGAGCGACTATTCTGATAATGGTTGCGATAATGAAGGGAATGAGCCCTTTGACTTGTTTCCACCAAACTCTAACGTGCACGAGACTTCATCTGTTGAGAGTCTAGAGGACATGCCAACCAACACCACCATAGAGCTTGAAGCTCATCCCACCCTAACAACTAAGATGACCTTGGAAAGTCCTAAGACTTATTCTAAGAGCTTTAATGCCAGAGGTTCAGAGGAACACACTGTTAAGCCAGTCACTTTAGTTTCATCATGTGCCACTATACCACTCACTGAGACCACTTCTGATATATCTTTTCCTGTTGGGGCTAGTACACTTGATGACTTACCTGTTGAGACCCCTATATTTGAGTGGAAGTATGATTCTAATTATGGTTGGGTTCCTACTTCAATTACACAGGACTCTTATGAGAGTGAATTTTCTTTATCATCCTTTGAGAGTTCGATAGACAAGCCTAAGAGTGAGAGTGGTGCACAACTCTCATCTTTTGCTGTCGCCCCAACTAGGAATCTTACTGAGGGAACTGAACATGTTTTGACTAAGACTGACCACACATTTAGGGAAGTGGTGGAGACCAAAAAAATAGTTTGCATTGACTTTTTAGGTGTCGAGGGGATACTAGAAAACCCACAACTACATTCCATGTTCACATATGCAAATAAATTTGGGTCATATTTGGGATTCAAGGATTCCCACAAGGCCATGCATTTTCTAGTGTTTTCTGTACTAGGAGCACACTCATTTTCAGTACCTCTTGGGCCCAAGGAGAATATTTCATTCCTAAAGCCATTTGGTAAGGCTTGGGAGAGATTAGGAGTTGGATAGTATGTTTTGGCATTAACCCTTGTATATTAGTAGATTACATTTTATTTACTTATTTATTTATTTTAGTTTTCTTTCTGCCTAGATTAAATTTTAATTTTCTTTTAGTTTACTTTTATTTGTTTATTCTAACATTTTATCTCGTAGAAGTTTTATTTTTTTCTTTTAGTACAATTTAATTCAAAGGAATAAACTGCCCAAGTTCTTTTCTTTTCTTCAAATAAGGAAGCTCTTGAGATAATGTCCTTCCTCTCCCTTTTATTTAGTTTTGCACTTCTAATTGGTACTTCACATACATAATTGTTCTTGTTGGGAGTGCTGTAGAATCTAAGTTGAGGGGATGTATTGGGTGATGCCTTAAGTGGCTTGAATAATGGGTGCATGCTTGGTTTAATTTGTGCTTTGTTCTTATTTGTGCCTTTGCTGTTATTGTTTCATGCTCATCATCATGCTCATTATTGCACACTACAGACCCACATATGCATCATGGTTCTCACATTGAGGACAATGTGAATTTTAAGTTGGGGGGTAGGGTTCGCATGATGACCTTGTGTGCCAAAATTGTAAAAATTTAAAATTTTATGAGCATCTTTAAGCATAAATACATGAATTTAGCACATTTGTACCTACATGTCATCCTTTCTTTCTGGTTTGGTCGATTGTGGAATTAAGTGAGAAAGTGATGAATGAGTTTTGTTCAAGCTTTAATAGGAAACTTAGTTCAAGTTGATTGTATAATGACCTTGTGCATATTTGACTATTAATAGAAGAGTTTATGTGCTTAGGAGTTGATTTTCTTTAACATTGGTTAATTGAGCATTCTTGGACTAGGTAGAGACTTATACCTCTTAATGGTGAGCTTTTGAGCCTATTATTCTTTTCTTGAGGGGTTGCACATAATCACAGCTCTTTTATTCTTCACTTTGGTTTCCAATGCACCAATTGCATCACACACACTTGCATTAGTTTCACTTGGCATATTATGAGTTGTTGCAAGCTTTGAACATGATGCTAGGCCATCTTTGCTATTGTTGGGCCTCTTTATCCTTTCTTAGTTATGAATTATCCTAGGAACCAACTTGAAGCCTTTTAAATAAAGTGTGTGATATATTTATATATATTTTTTTCTTGGTTCCCATCTCATATATTGTCCTTTAACCTTATTCACACACTCCAAGCCTTACCCTCACATGTCTTGGATTGTGAAAGTGCCTTAATGTCAATGATGTGAATAGGGGTTGGGAATGGAAATTTTTAAGAGCATATTGAGAGGAAATATTGGGTGGAGAATCTAGTTGATGTATTTTCATTATTTCAAAAAAAAAAAAAAAGAAAAAAAGAAAAGAAAAGAAAAAAAGAAAAAAAATAGAGAAAAAAATAGAGAAAAAAAAAGAAAGAGAAGAAAAAAAGGTTTGAGAATGTCCCATGAGTAGTTCGTAAGTTTGTGAATAAGCTTCTTGTGGGAATCCTTGTTGGGGTTTAGAAAGGAAATGGATAGTTCGGGACTTGTGCGCACTTAAGCATATTTATCGCAAGACATGTGCTTTGATTTCCATATCCTTCATTGTTAACCATTACCCCTGGCCAAGTTACAACCAAAACAAAGACCTAGTGGATTCTAAGCAAGCAACTTTTGTATTGTGCATGTAGTGGTCTTATGTAGGTTGTGTGGTGTGATCTATTACATTTGCATTGGAACATGGTTATGAGCTGTCCACTTTGAATTTCATTTTAGTTCACTCAATTATTTGTGGGGTTATGTGCAATTAGGATAGCATCATATGCTAATAGGTGTGTGTGAACCCTTGATGAGTGAATTTCTTTCTATGAGTGGTACCTTGTGAGTATTTGAAGTCAAAACCTAGTTCCGTTTATGCTCTTGCAACCTTGTTGAATGAATGAAACAATTTTGCACACATGCTCTTTCTACTTTGATAGTCCATGCATTAATGCTTAGCACTCGGGAATTACACATGATATTTGGGTTTTGTGACTTGTTGGGCTTGAGCTTGATTCATTTTTGATCTTGATTACTTTTTGACACATTGAGACCATGCCATAGATGTTTATGGGTAGCATCACTGCAAACCCTCACGAGACCTTACTCGTCCACTAGGGGGAACCTAGGGGTTTAAAGGGCTTGTTACACGTAGCTAAGTGTAGCCGTGTTTCCAACGAAAAGAGAAATAGGATGGTAGTTGCATTTCATTTTAATAAAGGGCATTGCTAGAGACTAGCAACGTTCAAGTTGGGGGGTGTGATTACACTTGAAAAGTGTAATTACAAACTCCACATTTTGATACTCATTGATGCATTTAAGTAGTTAATTTCAAAGTTTTATCGTTATTTTATTATTTATAGTGTTTATTCTCTTAATTGCAGGTAAAAGGGGAAAATACGTGAGATTAGCAGTGTTGAAAGTGGCTTCCGAGGAGGAAAAAATGGTCCAAAGTTCAAGATAGTTGAAGTGGTGTGTAGCTGAAGTTCCGGCTCGACACCTTGTCAGTATTTAGACCATAACTTTTCACTCACAACTCGGATTGACCTGATTCTTTTTGGGTTGGAAAGAAGACTCAAAGGGCTACAACTTTTGTGCTTTAGCCGAAGCCTGAATCGATCGTTTGCGAGGTCAAAATCGCAGTGGAAGTTGAGGACAGAAAGCTGTCAGAAGCAGCAAACGAGAAGCAGAACTTGAAGAACAAAGTTTCTGTGGTCCGGACCACCTGCCAAATGGTCCGGACCACAGTGTGTTATGCGCGCGCGGCTTCAATCCATCTTTTAGGGTTTTCTTTACAACTTCTTTATAACATCTGCTACATGGCCGACCCAAGGGAGCCCTAGTTTTAGTTCTACATACTTTAGAAACCTCTTTTTCATATTTTCAATTACTTTGAGAGTTTTAGAATAGTTTTTTTTTAGAGAGTTTTCAATTACTTGTCTTGTTATGGAGTTGTTCGATGTTTGGTTATTTTTCGCTGCACTGCTCTTTCATTACGTAGTTTCAGAGTTGCTTGCCGTGTAAGTTGACTTTCGTTTCGTTAATTTAATATATTTATTATTTTCTAGTGGTAGATCTAATGTTTATGCTTTCGTTTATTGCTTTCATTTCGTTTAAAATCATGCTAGAGTAGAAACCCTAGTTCTTGATTCACTGAATCAATGAAGGGTGATTCGTTATAAGTTGAGGGATGAACGTAGATCCTTCGCATGGGTTTTGAAAACCTATGTGAAGTGATCTACAATTTTCAAATCTGATTTGTTTGTTTAGAAAACTTTTTAACTCGAATGTTTTTATCATAAAATATTTCCAGTTTTATTTTCCATGAGTTTAAAACTGTGTATCGAGAAATTTTGGAATCTATTCACTCCTAAATCAGATTTGAACTCGAATGTTTTTATCATAAAATATTTCCAGTTTTATTTTCCATAATGAAACGTGAGTTTAAAACTGTGTATCGAGAAATTTTGGAATGTATTGAAAATCTTTCCCAATCTATAGATCCTTTGACGTGAACTATAGATTGTATTTTAAATCATCCCTTGGCAAAATAACGAATTACCTGGAATTGTGAAAGTTGAATCAAGAACTCTTTTTAAATATTATTGTCTTAAGTTAAATCACTTTTGTTTGAATTGATTGCATTGCAAGTTCTAAATTAGAATAGCTTTTAATTTGAAAATATTCAATTCTTTTTACATTTAAGTTCAGTAACTTTAAATTGCTAAGTTATTTCAAAGTAGTTTGCATTCTAGTTTAAATATCCCTTTAATTAGTTTGTTTCTTGTTTAATCCTTCAATTTGCAATTCTTTTAAATCTAATTTAATTCAATTGATATCTCAATTCACATTTAAACCTAAAATTCATATTTGAACTTAGAAACTGAAACATATAGGCTCCCTGTGGATTCGACCTCGGACTCACCGAGATTAAAACTACACCGCACACCCTTGCACTTGGGGGTTAATTAGCACTGCACTATTTACGAGCGGTCAAGTTTTTGCCCCTAGTAGACAAGTAAGTTCTCGTGAGGGTTTGCAGTGATGCTACTCACAAACATTTATGGTATGGTCTCAAGATGTCAAAAAGTGATTAAGATAAAAAATGAATCACGCTCAAGCCCAACAAGTCGCAAAACCCAAATATCATGTGTAATTCCCAAGTGCTAAGCATAAATGCATGGACTATCAAAGTAGGAAAAGCATATGTGCATAATTGTTTCATTCACTCAACAATGTCGCAAGAGCATAAATGGAATTAGGTTTTGACTTCAAATACTCGCAAGGTACCACTCATAGAAAGAAATTCACTCACCAAGGGTTCACACATACCTATTAGCATATGATGCTATCCTTGTTCCACACAACCCCACAAATAAGTAAGTGAATTGAATTGAAGCTCAAAGTGGACAGCTCATAACCATGTTCCAATGCATGTGTACGAGTTCATACCACACAACTTACACAAGGCCACTACATGCACAATACAAGAGTTGCTTGCTTAGAATCTACTAGGTCTTTGTTTTAGTTGTAACTTGGCCCAGGGTAATGGTTAATAATGGAAGATATGGAAATCAAAGCACATGTCTTAGGATAAATATGCTTAAGTGCACACAAGTCCCAAACTATCAATTTCCTTTCCAACTCCCAATAAGAACTACAATAAGAAGTTTATTCACACTAAATATTACTTTTGGGACAATTGCAAAATGAACAAATTCCACAATTTCATAAACAAAAAGAATGATAATCTTTTTTTTTCTTTTTCCTTTTTTTTCTTTTTTTCATTTTTTTTTTGAAAATTTGAAATATACATTAGCTACATTTCTTCTCAATATGCTCTCAAGAGTTTCCATTCCCAACCCAAATTCACATCATTGATATTGAGGCACTTTCACAGCCTAAGACAAGTAGTTCTAAGAAATTAAGCGTTACAGTGGCTCGGAATGACAATAACAAGTTGGTTCCAACTCGAATTCAAACCGGGTGGTAAGTGTGTATTGATAATGGAAAACTCAATGCAATTTTACAAAAAAAGACCAGTTTTCTCTTCCATTCTTAGATCAAGTTTTAGAAAGAGCAGCTGGACATGCGTATTATTATTTTTTAGATGGTTATTTGGGTTACAATCAAATAGAGGTTGTCTTAAAGGATCAAGCTAAAACTACTTTTACTTGTCCTTTAGCACCGTTACATCCAAAAGAATGTCTTTTAGCCTTTGCAATACTCTTGCTATCTTTCAACACTGCATGATTAGCATCTTTAGTGAAATGGTGGAAGAAATCGTCGAAGTGTTTATGGATGATTTCTATATTTATGGTGATTCATTTGAGCAGTGCTTAAAGAACCTTGATTTGGTTTTAACAAAATGTGAAGAAAAGAATCTAGTGCTTAACTAGGAAAAATGTCATTTTATAGTGACACAAAGCATTGTGTTAGGACATATAGTTTCTAAAGAAGGCATCCAAGTGGATCAAGCTAAGGTAGAACTGATTCAAAAGCTTCCCACTCCTCAATTCGTGAAAGACATTAGATCATTTCTAAGGCATGCTGGATTCTATCGACGGTTCATTCATTCATTTAGTGAGATTTCAAAGCCCTTGTGCCAATTATTGACACAAGACACACTATTTGTATGGCCTCCCCAGTGTCAAGAGGGAAGCATTTGACAAACTCAAAGGTTGCCTAACTACAACCCTTATACTTCAATCTCCTGGTTGCTCTCTTTTGAACTTATGTGTGATGCAAGTGACCATGTCATTGGAATTGTGTTAGGGCAAGAGAAAGACAAAAAGGCGTATGCTATTTATTATGAAAGTAAAACTCTTAATGATGCCCAGAAAAATTATACGACAACTGAAAAAGAATTGTTAGCAGTTGTCTTTGGCTTTGAGAAGTTTCGTTCTTATCTCATTGGTTCAACAGTTATAGTATTCACTGATCATTCAGTACTCAAATACCTCTTGACCAAACAAGAAGCGAAACCACGATTAATTTATTGGATATTACTCTTACAAGAGTTTGACCTTGAAATAAGAGATAAGAAAGGTGTTAAAAATGTTGTAGTAGATAACTTGTCATGTTTACTGGTAGAAGCTTATCCAAAAGATGAAATTCAAATAAATGATAGTTTCCTAGATGAGCAATTGTTTAATGTAGAAGCAATAATAGTTTCGACTCCTTTGTGGTATGATGATATTGCTAATTACTTAGTGACAGAACAAATTCAACTGAATGGAGATCTAAGAATAAGAAGAAATTTCTAAGGAATGTTCGAGTTTTCTTCTGGGATGATCCTTACTTATTTAAATATTGCCCTGATCAAGTAATATGACGTTATATTCCTGAGTGAGAGGTATCGAGCATACTTGAATCCCGTCATAGCTAAGCTTGTGGAGGTCATTTTTCCACAAACAATACAGCAGCTAAAATCCTTTAATGTGGATTTTATTAGCTTACCCTTTTTAAAGATGTTCATCATTTTTGTACCACATGCGACAAGTGCCAATGGTTAGGAAGTTTAACACGTAGAAACATGATGCCTCTGTCCTTTATTTTTGTTTTGGAAGTGTTTGATTGTTGGGGAATTGATTTCATGGGCCCTTTCCCAGTCTCATTTGGTTATGAATACATTTTAGTAGGGGTTGATTATGTCTCTAAATGAGTAGAAGCAGTTGCCGCTAGAATTGATGATCACAAAGTTGTGCTTAAATTCCTATATGAGAATACATTCTCACATTTTGGAACATCCCGAGCAATCATTAACGATGGAAGGAAACATTTTTCCAATCGTCTAGTGGGAACAATTTTGCTTAAATATGGTGTAATAAGGCAAGCACATCATATCACCCACAAACAAGTGGCCAAGTAGAACTTGCTAATAGAGAAATAAAGCATATCCTAGGGAAAATAATTAACCCAAATTACAAGGATTGGTTACTATAATTGATTGATTAGTTTATGGAAAGCCGTGCCACATTCCTCTTGAATTAGAACATAAGGCTTATTGGGCTATTAAACAATTTAATGCTAATATCGATGAGGCTGGACTTCACCGTAAACTTTAGATCGCAGAAATTGACGAATTGAGGAATGATACATACGAGAATGCACAAATTTCCAAAGAAAAGATGAAGAAAGTACATAATCAGCACATTACACGACGTTCACTTCATGAAGGTTAGAAGGTACTTCTTTATCATTCACAACTTTATCTATTTCTTGGCAAATTGCAATCTAAATGGTCTGGTCCATTTATAGTGAAGCATGTGTCTAAGCACGGTGCTATAAAAATAAAGAATCCCAAAAATAAAAATAGATTCAAAGTGAACGAACACCAGCTCAAACTGTACCTTGAAAACTTCATTGGAGTAATCGAATCATGGGATTTTTTAGATCCTCCACCGTATGAGTAAATCACGATCAGGTTGTATAATAATTGTATTATATTAGAATTTTTTTTTTAGTTTAGGTTTTCAATTTGACTTTGTATTTCCAATATTACTTTGAATTCCCTCAAAAAAATTTAAAATTTCTTTGTATTTTTCTTACTGTGGTCCGGACACCCCGAATTGATGGGGATGCTGAGACGTGATGGAGGCATGATAGCGATATTGCTCGAGGTCAACCCTAGATCTTTGTGGCCGGAGATATTAGTCGTGGTCGGCCCCATGACCTTTCCATTGGAGATGTTCATGATCAACCCTGAAACCCTAAGGCTGATATTATGAATCTTCACCATCAACCTATCCCCAGAGGAGATGACTTATCAACAGAAAATCGTAGACATAAAGGAAATGACAAAATCAGATCCTGGAGTAAGATGAAAAAAATGTTGAAAGGGTGATTTCTACCGCGTAATTATGAATAGTACTTGTTCCAATAGTATCAGCACTGTTCTTAGAATGATCAGAATGTCATATACTACTGAATTTTATCGATCGACAGAACGAACGGATTTGACAAAGTCTGAATCACAGCAGGTTTCACAATATATGGATGGATTGCGCCCAGCTATTTGGAGCAAAATTGGGATTCAAGTTATATTACGATTAAGTGAAACTGTCAACCTAGCCTTGAAGGCTGAAACAGCCTTAAAGCAAGAGCAGCAAGAACACAATTTCTCTTAACACAATTACTAAGAACAAAATAAGTCATAATATGGAGGTGTGGCTACTAGTAGTAGTGGAAGCTGATCTGAGAAGACAGGAGGTTACAAGATGAATAAAGAAAATGGTGGAATAAAACAAGTGGTGAAGAAGAACACTAAAACTGCAAACCTCTACGGCAAACCTCTACCACCAAAGTGTTACAAGTGCGGCAAACTTATTCATAAATCAAATGAGTGTAGATCAAAGTCAGTACAGTTTGTTGAGACTAGAGAAGGAGATGATGAGGATAAGCAGGAAATATGTGGGCCATATGAAGATGGGGAAGAAGATAATGGTGGTAAGCAATGTTATATGATCTAGAAGATTTTGCTGTCAGAGAAGAAAGATGTTGATTCCACATAAACTGTTCTGAACAAGGTGTACTATAGCAGGTCAGTGTTTTGATATGGTTATAGATAGTGGCAGCCAAGAAAATATTATCGGTAGGGGTATTATTTAGAGATTAAAATTACTTGTTGAAAAACATCTTGAACCTTATTCTGTTAGATGAATAAAACCAATAGAAAGAATTAGAGTGACAGAGAGATGCTTAGTTCTTTTCTTTATTGGAAGATATAAGGAGGATGTTTACTATGATGTATTGGAGATGGATGGCTGTCATATAATTTTGGGAAGGCCCTAGCAATATGATGTGAATGCTTAGCATGCAGACAAGGAAAATGTGTACAGGGTGCAAAAAGATGGAAGCAAATTTACACTACTGCCTATAGGAAGCTCTGAACCCAAAACTTCTAAAGTGGAGGGCCAGACCTTTCTAACTATTACAAATTTTGAGTATGAGTTGGAGAAAGACCTTAAACAGTCCAGGCATATTTTTGCAATAGTTGTAAAGGGGGAAGTTGTAATAGAATAGTAGGCTATTCCTGAGTATCCTATTGAAGTACAAGCGTTGTTGAGTGAATTCAGGAAAGTTGTGTCTGATGAGATTCCCAAAGGGCTACCACCAATGAGGGACATACATCAAATTGATTTGATTCCAGAAGCCAATTTGCCCAACGTTCCTCATTATAAATTGAGTCATAATGAGCACGAGATGCTCAAGGAAAAGATTCAAGAGTTACTGGATAAATGGCACATCAGGGAGAGTATGAGTCCTTGTTCAATTACGGCTTTGCTAGTTCTAAAGAAAAATGGTATGTATAGGTTGTGCATTGACAGTAGACCAATTGATAGGATCACAGTAGGCTATAAGTTTCCAATTCCACGATTAGATGACATGCTGGATTAGTTACATGAAGCAGTGGTGTTCACTAAATTTGATCTTACAAGTGGTTACTACCAAATTCGGATTAAGCCTGGTGACGAGTTGAAAACAGTATTTAAGACAAATGATGGCTTGTTCGAGTGGTTGGTGATGCATTTTGGGTTATGCAATACTCCTAACACATTTATGAGGATGATGAATCGGGTATTAAAACCTTTCCTGGATAAATTCGTTGTTGTTTATTTCAATGATATTTTGTTGTAAAACAAATCAATGGATGAGCACTTAGAGCATCTAAAGAAGGTGTTTATTGTACTAAAGAAAGAGTCACTGTACATCAACTCGAAGAAGTGTACATTCATGGTGGACAGTTTGGCGTTTTTTGGTTATATGGTTAGTGCAAAAGGGATACAAGTAGATGATAAGAAAATTAAAGCAATTTGAGAATGGCCCACACCAAAGACTATCAAAGCTGTATGGAGTTTCCATGGCCTTGCAACATTTTATAGGCGTTTTATTTGAAACATCAGTAGCATTGTTGCTTATCTGACAGATTGTTTAAAGAATGATAGTTTTCAATGGACTGCAAAGGCCAAGTTGAGTTTTGCATTGTTGAAAGAAAAACTAAGTACCGCACCAGTGTTGGCAATTCTAGATTTTGAGAAGTTGTTCCAAGTAGAGTGTGATGCATCGGGTGCAGGGATTGGTGCAGTCTTATCCCAAGAAAAGAGACCCATTGTGTCTTTCAGTTAGAAGTTTAATGAGTTAAGATTGAAGTGGTCAACTTACAATAAGGAGCTTTATTCGGTGGTACGAGTTTTGAAGTTTTGGGAGTAGTATTTGATTGGCAAAGAGTTTGTGTTGTATATAGATTATGAGGCCTTGAAGTTCCTAAAGAGCCAAACACAACTCATAGATAAGATACATGATAGGTGGTCCGCTTACATAGAGAAATTCCCTTATAAATTGATGCATCAGTTTGGAAGTGCTAATAAGGTGGCCGATGCTCTCAATAGGCGTCTGTCCTTACTTGTTGTATTAAGTACAGAAATTGTGAAGTTTGAGTGCATTTGAGATTAGTATAAGGATGATCTTGACTTTTCTTATATATGGACAAAGTGTGAATAGCAACAATCAATTGGAAAGTTTCACGTGCATGATGGATTTTTAATGAAGAGTAATCAGCTGTGTATTCCTTATGGGTCATTACGGGAGAAGTTGATTAAGGATTTGCATGGTGGGAATCTAGTAGGGCATTTAGGTATCAATAAGACCCTCATCGCGATGCGGGAACGATACTTTTGGCCTCAGTTGAAGCGAGATGTTGAGAAATTTGTTAAGAGGTGTTATATTTGTCGGACTGCTAAGGGGAAAGTACAGAACACTGTCTTGTACACGCCTCTTCCGATTCCTGAGTCTATTTAGGAGGACCTATCTATAGATTTTACGTTGGGATTACCTCACACTCATTATGGGGTTGATTCTGTTATTGGTAGTTAATAGGTTCTCAAAGATGTCTCATTTCATTCCATGTAAGAAGACTTCAGATGCATCTCACATTGTGAAACTATTCTTTAAAGAAATTGTTAAGTTTCATGGAGTGCCGAAATCCACCGTATCTAATCGTGATAGCAAGTTCTTGAGTCACTTTTAGTGACAGTTGTGGCAACTTTACAATTGTCCTTTGAAACAGAGCACCACAGTATATTCACAGACTGACGGGTAGATAGGAGTGGTGAACAGAACTTTAGGTGATATCGTCCGGAGCATTTGCAGTTCACGACCAAAGTGATGGGACTTTGCAATAGCTCAGGCAGAATTTGCTTACTATCGTGCTAAATATCGAGTGACAGGTCAGTCAACTTTTGTTATTGTGTACAAAAAAGTTTCTAATCACACGTTAGACTTAGTACATTTACTCAAAGAACGACTTCCTGCTGGACATTATAGCTAGCTACAACCAAAGAAATATAGGCCCTACAAGATCTTGTGGAAGATTAATGACAATACCTACGTGGTTGATCTTCCTTCAAGCATGGATATCTTTTCCAATTTTAATGTTGTTGATTTGTCAAAGTTTCATCCTAAAGAGCCTCTGTAACTTGATTTTGGCAATAACTCAGAGTCAAGTTCTTCTAAAGTGGAGAGGAATGACGCGGACAGATTTTAATTTATTTCTTTTGAATTTGTTTTATTTTTATTTTATTTAAGATTTTATTAATTATTATTTGTAGTCTGAATAGAATTTGGATTAGATAAGTACACTCTTAACCTAATTAGGATTAGTTTTCCTAATTTCTTTTGGATTTGATTTATTCCTATTTTAATTAAGATTAGGTTTAGGAATAATTTTCTCTATAAATAGGTACCTTTGTAGACACTTTTTCACACAAGTTAATTATTATTCATTCTTTGGACTTATGTCTTGAGTTTCTCTCTTAATTCTCTTGGTGGATTTTAAAATTTTGGCTTTATCATTGAACAAGTCAATTTATCCTCGCTACTAGTTGCGTCACTAGGGGTGTAACACAGTTCCTAGTAGAAGAGTCAAGGGGTGTAACACGATTTTCCTGAGTCTTGCACTAGTGCGAGTGTAACACGGTTCTCCACTCGGTATATATATAGTTAGATATACATTTACCGTAATCGTAAATCGTGTAGTTAGTGACCCCATGTGCTTTGCTAAGCGTTACTCGTCCCAAGATAAGATTGGGGTAGATGGAGACTTGAGGATGCGTTGACATTGTATTTCCATCACATCCCATTACATAAGATTGCGTTTATATTTTTTTATATTGAGATATTGATATAATGTGACTGTGCTATTGATTGATATGATGTTGGTTTATTCGGTTGATCATTAGTTTGCTTATAAATAAGAGATATAAATTAGGAACTGTAGTGATCTGATTCCCGAGGTGGGATATATATGTAGCTTAGACCTAATTAGCCTAAGTCCGGTCTTAACTATGAATAATAATAATTGTGTTTATTCTTCTAAATTGATTTGAATTACTTATATTATAGATTATGTGACCGAAGGGTAGGTTTGCATCTTATCTTCATAATATCATTATTTGGAGAGATATAAGCATAATTATAGTATATGTTCTGACTGCGGATACCTTGGATGCAGTCATTGGAAATGGTGCAAAAGTGGATTATCTTATTGATTAATTGATGGGGATGTATTCAAATATTATTTTATATGGGAATGAATAATGATTTTGGATATATCGATGATTATAATTCATTGTAAATTGAATTTGGATTGAATTTTATTTATTTTATTTAGTTTTCACATTCCCATACCGTCTGTCCCTGACTATACGGTTAGGGATATGGCACAATTGCAACAATTAAATTTCTACACTTTTAGGTCAAGCAGCAATTTAGTGTTTCTGTCAATTGACTGTTAAGTACAACTACTAGATTGAGGATCAAAAGATAATTTCCTTTACAGTTTACTCTCAGTACCAATTTAACCCTTACATTTCAATTGTAATAGTCAAATCTCAACACTTTCGGTATATATTTGAAATATATTTTAATAAATTATTTTTAATAAATAATATAATTTGAAATATAATTTATTAAATCATATAACATATTATAATTTGAAATATATTTTATTAAATTATTTTTAGTAAATAATAAAATTAAAATATATTTAATATGTTTTCTTTTTATTGAATTAAATTATTTTTAACAAATGATATAATTAAATTAATAACATAGTTAAATTATTACTTGCTTTAGTTTTTTATATGAAATATATTTTATTGAGTTAAAATAATTTTTTTAAAATAATAAAAAATATTTTGTTAAAGGTGATTCAATGGCAAAGTATATTTTGTTAAAATATTTTTAATAAATAATATGATTATTATACTTAATATATTTTATTTTTATTGAATTTAATTATTTTTAATAAATATTATAATTAAACTGATACTTGATTTAGTTTAATTAATATGAAATATATTTTACTAAATTCAAATAATTTTTAAAAAACAATTAAATTAAGTGTTTTATTAAAAATTAATTTATGTAAATAAAACTATATTTCTAAATGTAGTTTCAGTTTTTATTTTAGAAAAAATGATAAAATAATAAAATCAAAAAATAAAGAATAAACCAAAATAGAAAAACAATAACATTACCAAACAGCACTAAAATCGCTATTTTTTAAATTTTTTTGTCTCTACAGCTTTCTATATATATATATATATATATATAATTTTGTATACATATTTAACTCGAGATGATAAATTTATCTGTGTGATTCTTTTGATTCTATTCTATTAATTATGATAACTATTAGTAAAACTATTGAATCACTATTTAATAAAATATTTAATTTATTAGTTTAAAAAAAATAATTGAGTTTAATAAAATATATTTTATATTAATTAAACTAAATTAATTATTACTTTAATTATATTATTAACGTAATTATATTATTTATTAAAAATAATTTAATATGATATATTTTAAATTAAAATATGTTACATACTTTAATAAAATATATTGCAAATATATACTGAAAAAGTATTGGGATTTGACTGTTACAATTGAAACATAAGGAATTAAAGTGATATTGGAGATAAACTATAGGAAGAATTTTTTATGCTCAATTTAATGCTTGTGTTTAATGATTAACTAATAGAAGTACCGAATTGTTACTTGACCAAAAGTGTAGAATTTGATTATTACAATTGGAACGTATTGAACTAAAGTGATGCCCTAGGTAAACGGGGTGATTTTTGTATTTTACTCTTATATTTTTATGTAATCATACTTTGTTTATCCTTTGAAATTTGACCGAAAAAATAAAAACACGATCTCGCTGTTGTTAAAAATTGAATAAATAACTTGCTCAATGTTTGTACTAAAATGTTAATTATTTTTATTTTTTAAATTTAAAAAATTTGTAATATCCACTAGCCGTATTATGTTGTATGATCTTTTTTCCGCCAAAACATAGAAATTAAATTGTTGAAATACTCTTTCAAAAATGTAAGAGAGACATATATAAAAAATAATAGAATTACATACTCTGACAGGAAAGATGTCACGCCCCGGATTTTCATAACCGAATGCCCCGGGATGACTTGGAATTTATTTGTTAGGTATAAAAATAAGATAATAATAACACGCTGTCACTCCCCAGAGTTTTCCTCCAGATTGGGGTTGACCTGTAAGAAAAATTTAAGATAGTCAAAATCTCATGTTTATCCCAAACAATATTTATAAGTCATTGGACTGAACCATTTGATGGGATTTCAACTACAGGGCACAAAATAAAGATAGAGAAAAATATTACAGAGCCATCTAAGTGTCCTAATCACGCGATTAACATTACATACCAAATAAAAGCAAATTAGGTCTATGCTTAATAATTACAATCATCCAACAATTATTACAGACCAAAAATAAAGTCCTCCAGCTCTGTGTAGGAAAGAAGAAAAAAATAGATAACTCTTCTAATAGAATATTTAAGAGAAATTAATCTCTTTCCAGCTCATCGTCTGTATCCCTATACTTAATATCCTGAAAAAAATATTCCCACAAGAGGTGAGCTACTAAAGCCCAGTAATCAGAATCTCCTAGGTGCCTATATGCAGTGGTTGTAATACTACACTGTATTAAGTGAATGTGTTTAAGTGGCATACTATTTATGCAACAATTAATTCAATAGATCTCAACTGAATAATGTAAATTATACTTACAACGGTTCGATGAAACCGTCACCGTAACTACTATTTTACTTACATGTAAAATAATTAAATAATGATGTGTATACCACAATGAAGTCTGTGTCGCAGTGGTAGGGATCTCAGATTTAGATCTTCAAGGTCTCGGGATCAAACCCCGTAGCGATACAGGTTTCATACATATATATATATATATACATATATATTTTTATAAAATATTAATCGAGAGGAATTAAATATAATTAAATAATTCCAACACATCATTCATACATAACAAGAGAGGTTGCTGGTAACAGTAAAATTTTGTAAAGGAGTTTAATCTAAATCCTCCTAAGATAATCATACTCCTATCCTCCTCTACCCCCAGCCTTGGGAACCAGTGACTTTACGGGCTTAGCATCCAATGCATACCGACGGTGTCACCTACCAAAAACCTAGCCGTCGCAACCGGCTACCTGACTGGCCAGGTCAGAAGGGAGCATCTCCCAAATAAAATGCATGTTCCCATCTTCATCTAAAAGGCCATTTCTACCCACCCATCACCCCATTGCCAAAAATAGCTTTAGCACCAAGTGCCTTAATTTCTTCTCACCCTTTTACATTCCAAGGGTACCTTGTATGGAAATCAGACATTTTTAATAACAACCGGCAATGTTCCTGGGCGATGAATCAAAAGTGAGATTATTTAGTTACATGCAATATATTTTTAAGCACTTTATCTATATCCATACTTTAATAGTAATTCTTAATAAATCAAAGATTTAACATAGTCATCAATATCATTATCACAAAGGTAGGCACTATATGTAAATTAACAATTAGCAAGTAAAAAAAAAATTTAGAATACAAATTAGTATTTTAGTTAATTGTTTTGACAAGTTTACCGTACCAAATTTGATAAGAATAAAATTATTTCTAATGGTATATTAATTAGGCCGAGGTTGGTAGCTTAGTGGGTGGGCGACCCTAATTGCGATTTAAAGTCGCAAGTTCGAACCTCATTGGCTGCAAATCTCAGTTTTTGCTCCTTTTACCTTTTATTTTATTATTTTATGGAATATAAAGATAATAAATAGCTCTTGGACTTATATTTAATTTTTAGCAAAATTGATAAGTTTTATTTTATTCAAAAATAATTTAAATAAATTTCCAATCATCATCTTATTTATAACCAAACCCTTATCATAGGTTTTTGGCTTCAAGATATTCACAAATGTCCACAGAATTATCCTAATGTTTAGGAATGTATTAAATGAGTTTCATTAAATTCACTTAATCATAAAAATATAATTATATAACTTGCTAGGTTGACAAAACAATGTCAAAAATAAATCAAATTCATTTAAGAAAGACCAAATGAGAAAAGAACAAGTCCATTGTTTCTTTTGGGCATTTTATCAAATACTAGCATTTTAGTTTGAATAAGTCATCCAACTATCCATGATGAAACTGATTATCTAAGTCAATTATCATCAATATTAGAGTGTCAAATAATACATAATATCTAGTTTAAAATAATTTCATATCAATAGAAATTATTAACATGACAATAACTAACAGAAGGAAATTAGAAATTTAAATAAATCTTTAAACATAATATTCTAAACAAATCCAAACAAGCATCAATTAAAGCTAAGCAGAATAGCAGCTTGAAAGAAAATTCATATAAAATAGAGCAAGACTCTAATATCTATAAACTTTATATCTGTAGAAACTAGACTTCAAGACCTACAACTTTCATGTTTTACACTTTTTAAAATTCTAAGGTCTAAAGGTACAAAAATAGCTTTGAATTCAGTTTGTTCAGAAAATATAGTTTTACACGTGCTCAGTATTTTGGGCATAACTTTTGACTCACAAATCGGATTGATGTAATTCTTTTTAGGTTGAAAAGAAAACTGAAAGGGCTACAACTTTTATGTTTTAGCCAAAGCCTAATTCCACCGTTTTAGGGGTTAGAAGCACATAAGAATTTACAAATAGAGAGCTGTCAGCATACTGAGTTACTTCAGTCAAAATTTTGGCTTCCCTACCCCCAATATACGGGTATTTATTTTTATCACAATCAAGTTTCATACTTCAAACCAGAAAATGCATCAAATATATTTTAGGAGATTCATCATCCTACCTCAATGAAGATATTAATGACCAAGTCTGAGAAAGAAAAATGAGTTAGCTTTGAACACCACCCAAATTGGAAAATTCCAAGCCTTTCTTCTTCCTCCAAGCAACACCAAATCTTCTGCCTCACTAATTAATAATTTATTATTATTTCTCTCCTATTTACTTCTCTTTGAAGACACGCAATTTATAGGGAGTGTAGAGAAAATTATTGGTGGAGAAAAAAAATCAACAAAGGTAAGATCATGCCTATACAATTGGTAGCATGATCCAAGAATCATGCTTACTTTTTGACTATCTAACCATATCATTTAAGAAAAGCATTGGGAAAGATGTATGGAGGTGGCATGATCCGGGAATCAAGCTAACTTTTTGACAAATTTAAACAATCATGCTAGCTTTTTGACAATTTAACCAAATGCTTTAAATCATGCTAGCTTTCAAACAAAATGCTTTAAATCTTGTTTGCTAAATAATTTGAAAAAGATGCTTTAAGGTCATCAATGTGGGTCTTCTCTTTGTCCAATTAGTCAAATAATTTTGAAAGATGGTGAGAGTGTATGGAAGATGGAAATGAAGTTGTCGAGAAATAATTTAGAGCAACTATTCATAAGTCAATTCATTGAGTGATAAAGTGAGTTGAAGTGAGTTGAGGTGAGTCAAAGAAAAGGGTTGACCCATGGGTTAATGGTCTTGGTTTGAACCAAATAAGTAATTGGGCTAAGAAGTGTTTGGATAAAAATTTTAGAAATTCTACATTAAACTCCCACATAGGGTGAAATTTAATCCGAAAAATTTTTCAACTAATTTTTATCATTCCAACAATTTTCAAATGCTCAATTTTCTAGATTTTTACTATAATAAATATCACTACCACACTTAAATAATTTAATTAAGGAAAAAAAATTCAGGTTATTACAAAAGAAGGCAACAAATTTGCATTGTAAACGTCTATTAAATTTAACAAATATTATCCATTTCATACTTTACCAATAGAACTTGCTTGATCTTATGGCAGGGACCTAACATAAAAGTTTGTAATTATTCACTAATCATAAGTCCCAGGCGTTATGTGTTTCATCTAAAATTTATATCTTTGGGAAACAAAATAAAAAATAATTTTAAATTAAAATTAATTTAAAATTGAAATTTGAGGTGATAACAATGTCCCCCAAGATCAAATGTAGCCAAAAATAATTGTTTATTTATTTATTTGTTTATTCACTTTTTCCATATGTAGGAATTTGGATAATATATGTTACAGTTGTGGCTCATATTTGTCTATTAAGCTCCAGTAAAGTGACAAATATGAGCGATGACATTTGTTTGAGTAGGTACATCAGTTGCTAGAACACAAATAAAGTTGGTGGTGTAAGGGGCTTACCCCGTCATTCAGTACAATAGTGTAAGAGCTTGTTAGGAAAAGCCAATAGTGTGTACTAACCATCCAAAACTCGCTGGGTGTCATCGAAAGTTTCAGAGAGTCTGCAAAGCTACAAGAATACTGAAAAGCTCACTAGCTGGGTCACTGGATCTCATGGGAAGATTCAAGGACACTATTCTACTACAAAGTAGCTCGTTAGGAAGCTAATCCTAGTAAACAACGTGATTTGAGATTTTTTAGGACAACATTTGATTCTATTTCAGATTGTGTTTCTTGTTCCTATATATATGGGACATATTGTACATCTATAGTAAGTTTATATTAGGGTTTTTTAAGTTTTGAGTTGATAAAAAAACTAAGAGCAAGGTGAGAAGGGTTTCTCCAAATCTCTTTAATGTTTTTTTTTTCCTTTCTTTTTTCATTTTATATTCCTTATTCTATTGTTAGAGGTTCATAGCAAATACTCAACGACTGATCCTCCTAAGTGTAAGAGTGTGTGATGTAGTTTTACTTGGTTCCGCCAAAATCGAATCCTTAGGAACCTATACGAGTTGAATCCTAGGGTTCTTCTAAGTCAAGTTATCTACTGCTTTTTAACAAGAAAAAGGAAAAGTAAAGTGATGTGGTTTAAAGGTGAGGTTGATCTATCTAATTATGGAACTTGTGAAATTGAAGAAAATGACACAAATAAAGCATAAAGTTCAAAATGCTAAATTTTCTCTAACCTATCTAACAATGGTAAAATTCAACTAATTAATAATGTATGCAAGAAAAGAAGTGAACAAAATAAGAATTAGGCATGGCATTAAAATTCTTGATCCAACCTACAAACTCGGGTGAATATCTTATCCTAGCATTAGATATGATATCAATACTCAGTTTAAAATTCACGTTGAGGAAGATTAATCTAGAAAATATTTTCGCAAAATCACAATTCCAAAGCATGATTATAAGATCACATTTTGGATCAGAAGATTGAAAAATATTCTTTTACTTTATCTTTGGTCTAAACACTTTTTCTGTTATTCCAAAATTTTTGAAGATTTTAATCACATGATCTTATCAGAGATTCCAAGAGAATATGATCAAGAACATATATTTTTGAATATTTTGAAAGGAAAAGAAAAATTAGGTTTAGAAACCCTAATATATAAGTTTTGTGTTGCACGTTAGATTTTTTATCCAATCCATGCAAAGAATAAGATTTTACCCATCATTGATGGGCTGAATCAAGATTAACACCTAAGCTAGCATGGTAATCAAACAATAATAAATAATAAAAGGAAGAGAAAAGGAAACAAACTCTATTGATGTGAAAGACTGTTGAAACTCATATTGAATACAAAACAATTGAATGCTTAAAAACAAAATAAAATCTCTCTAGAAACCCTAAAAGCTATGAAAAAGAGAAAATTTGAAAATAAAATGGCTGCACCAAGTTTATGCATAAGCATGGTATTTATATAATGCAAAAAAACTCTAAAAATAATTGCTAGCGGAATTGTGGTGTTCGAACAAGAAGGGTCTAGGTTGAATTTTTTCTAAGTGTTAAACATGCTTGCTCACTATCATCTGTCTAGATGCAAGTCTTTCTCTGGCATTTTCACATCTTTATTTGGCTTTGTCCTTCCTTCCCCATCTATGATTGTTTCCAACAATTTTTTTCATTGTCTTCTATCAAAATCCACAAAAAAAAAAAAAAAAAATAAACTTTTATGAGTAAACCCAAAACTAACTAAACTATACGTATTTAATGAAAGTTGCAATTCATAACAATAGAAATTAAGGTTTATGATTGCTCTTTTCAAGCGTAATCACTCAATATATCATACCCATAGATGTACGCACATTCTCAAATCATGTAAAATCGTTAATTTCTCTGTGGTTGTTTTTGTTGTTTATTTATTTGCCTATATTTATTTGTGCTGCTATGGTAATCTGAATTTTGCATAACAATACGATATTAAGATTATTTGACATACAAATAAGAATTGTTCGGCATTAGAAAATTAATATATAAGCATTTCATTAATATAGCATGATATGAGTCCTAAAATTATAAATTTAAGCTTTTGAGTTAGAAGGTGTCTCATATATATATACATTCTAGGAATTGCCCGTGCCTTTAATTTGGCTTGCGAAAGAGCTCAGATGTACATTTGTAAAATAAACTTATATAAAAAATTGTAAAAAAAAAAAAAAAAAAACTTGTAAAAATTAAAATCGCTAATTAAAAGAGACTAAGGGTAGTATAACTATGACCTAAATACATTTTAACCAAAATTAAGTTTACACAAAGAACTGGAAAAATAACCTATAAAAATAAAAACACTAATCAAAAGAAGATTATTGGTTATCCACATTGTTATAACTTAAACACACCTTGGCACTAAACTTTGTTAAAAGAAAAATAAGATAAATGTAAATAAAAAGAACATATCAATCAATTAAATAGCCAAAGTCTAAAGTTGTTTAAAAAAATCATCAATCAAAAGAGATAATGAATAATTGGATATCGCTATAACTCAAAAACACTTTGACCAAATCAACATATATGAAAAAAAATTAATTAATTCAATAGCATGGCTGAGTAGTTGTTTTATGTCACTATATAAATAAATAACAAAATACTAGTACAATTCACAAATAGTTCATGATACAAAAATAATTTATAATACAAAAATATAACATTCCTGTGCTAGGGTATAGCTCATGTCTAAAGACACTTAAGCACGACATAAACCTAACCTGTAAAAAATTTGAATAGCTACAAAGAGCAAAAAATTATCAAGGCTCACAACAACATACAAAAAAAAAAAAAATGAACTCAATTAAGTAAATAACTTTATAATAATATTCACACAGGATCTCAAATTGAGCAGATCTTGAATAATTTGACTGCTTTCTAAACCAACTTCAATAAAACATAAAGACCTATTTAACACACAATATGAGGTGCATTGACACATATCAACAGTTAAAAGTTAAAATAATCTTTTAATTAAAAGGAATTGCAACAATTAAAAAAATATCTTGGAGACAATAATTTAATAATCTAATTAATTCTAAGATAAAGCAAACATTAAGGGTAGTTGTGAAAATAAAACTTTAATGAAGCCAATTTTGGTAAGCCTTTTTTTTTTTCATTAATAACCCTTAACTACAAAAGTGGTGTATAAGTAGTTTTTTTAATTTTTTTAAGTTATTTCAGTAAATTTATCATTTTATTTTTATTTTCCTTAAATGCCCATAACCACTTACACTCTTATAATGTTATTTTGCTTTATTTAAATGCCCCTTAATTACTTACTATCCACTTAAATATATCTAACTAATAATTATTCATTATTTATCCCTAATCAGATAAGTCATGAATCCCTTAGTCGAACTAGATCTACCTAACGGTTCTTTTTATTGATGATATTGATATTGATGCTAGTGACGATAGGAATCTATTGATTCTCTTCTTATTGGTCCTGACACAAGATTAGATATCTAGCTTCTTTGAGATAATTTTTTTAATTTTTAAATAAAATTAAAAATTAATTAATGATATACACACATGGTTTGTGCCTTCTTCTAGTCTAATCAATTATATGATGTATTTAAGGGAGTGAGGATCTTTCAAGTTTAGCTATGGAGAAATTGATGGGTAGATATTGCAAGGGGAGAGATATAAGTAAGATGTTGTTAGAGAAATGAGAGATGGAGAATGAAATTCAATAGGAGTTTCAATTACGAGTGTGATTAGAGATAGATGATCAGATTCGATGGTAAAACTACAACAGTTAAAATTTGGTAGGGAGAAGGGAGGGGGACGGAGAGGGAGAGAGAGGAGTCTAGTGTTATTACAAAGGTGGGTCAAAGTCCTCAATGAAGAAAAATAAGTGAAAAAAGGGAAAGGGATGGATGTAATGGCCGGGTACTAAAATATGGTCATTCATTTTCAAAAGAGACAATCTCAGCTATAGATTTTTTTAGGTAAGGCTAGAGAACCAAAATCGAATCCTACCTATTGAGTTAAAGGCGAAACAAATCTAAGAGGGTTGAAAATATTTCAAAATTAAAAAGTAGCATTAACAAAAGTATACAATGAAGTGAATAAATTTAAAGACTGAGAATATCCCAAATTAAAATTCTTCAGCTCCATTGTTAGATAGATGAAATAGAGTGTAAAAGTGTTTGTATTTAAAATTCTACGTTTTATGTGCATTAAAATTGAATTGTTAAAATAAATGTTTATTTTTTAAGAAACTTCTAAAGAAAATTATAGTCTAAATATCTCCTTTAAAAAAAAGTAAAAAATTTTAGTTAACATTGTCTAATTGGTACCCATACAGTGTACAATAAATATGTAAAACTTTGTTATTTATTACAAATATTATCATATTTTTAAATATTACTTTAAAACTTTTATAAAAAAAGAGCATTAACAAAATATGAACAGAGTAAAAGAATATATTTTCATGTGAAGTAACTGAAAAGATAACTAGAATAATAGAAAAATAAGTAATTTAGGCTTAAACAAATCTAACAATTGAAAATATTTGAAATTCAAAATTCTAAACAACTTTATTATATAAATTATCTTATTTTTAAACTATTAATTTTAAAAACTTTTAAAAAATATATTAAAAAACATATAGAAGAATGAGAGAGAGTGTCTCCATATGAAATGACCGAAAAAATAATTAAAGTAGAGAGAAAAATAAATAACCTTAAATATTAAACAAATTCAACGTTTGAAAATAACTCAAATTCAAATTCTTTAACTCTTTTATTTTATATATTATCATATTTTTGAACTTTTAATTTAAAAATTTTTATAAAAAAATATTCAACAAAATATGAGAAGAGTTGAAATGTGCATTTGCGTATGAAGTAACCGAAAAGATAATTAAAGTGGAGACAAAAATAAATAATCTTAACTATTAAACAAACCTAATAATTGACAATATTTTAAATTTAAATTTTTGAACCTCTCATTATATAGGGAGACACATAGGTAGCTCTATCATAGGCCTAGCCAGAAAGCCTCTCTCTTTGCCCAGGCTAACAATGGCGTGGGTCCTGCAAGCGGAATGTTCGCAAAGACATTGAACATTCACCATTTTTAGTTAATAAAGTGATTGACACCCCTAACCATACATATTATACGCTTCCCGCTAAAGAATAGTCGTCATTAACTATTAACGAGATTTCAGTGTTCAGTCTTCGTATAGGAAAAAAAGCATTAAAGATTTTTTAATTTTTTTTCCAATTGTTTAAAGCAATTGTGTGGCTTAGATTAATCTTCTGTGCATGCTTCATATACATAGCTGTGCAAATTGTTGTCAATTGACGTGCCCCCTCAAGTTGGATTCTTTCCGGTTTACAGCAATCAGACGAGGGGCAAGAAAACCAATGTTCATAAACGGATTTTGCTTATTTATCGTCGTACTTTCTAAAATTTTTAAAATTATGAAAAAACAATTTGATTTCAATTGGTTTAATTTTAATCATCCACCGCTAAAAACCACAATCGATCACTCTATAATTTATAGTGAAAAAATGAATGAGCATGATATAGTTTTCAAGTTAGATAAAAAAAAAATTACTAATTGTCGTACTAGTCAAATGAAGAACTCTAATACGAGGGAATTTCGGAATTTATAAAAAATAGATAATGAATTCTTAAAAGATAATTGTATTCTAAATAACTGGCGAATTACACAAAGGTTACAACCTATAAAAATAGTGAAAACCCTAATCTGAAGTAGAAAATTGTAATATAATTAAAATTTATCAAATTAGGAAAAAAAATGAGATGATTGCAATGTCAAAAAAAAAAAAGCAAATAAAAAAAGAAAAAAAAAAGGAAAACAATCAATAATTGATGGGGATCAATTATGATTTCTATACTAATAGCAATTATCGAAAGACAAATTAGCAAAAAAAGAAAATAGAACTTCGGGCCTTAGAGGGTGGAACTCGACCATAAGAAGCCCTGCATCACAATTGTATGTGATAAAAAAGACTCCAAATAATCTGACATACTTGAAATTCATTTATTACACGTTCAAATTAGATATCTGTAAAAAAGTACCATTACACCTGGGCGTTCAAATTTTATTGTCTCATCCCATGTAATCCAAGGCTATCTATTCTATGTCACTGTAGTACCATTACTTATTACCCATCACTACTTTTAATCACAACCATCACTACTCCCTACCACCACCGTTACTACCATTCTTGACCATCATTACCGTTACCACTCTCCATAATCCCCATCAACACCACTCCTGTCCATCACCATTGCCATCACCACCATTCCCTTATGTACTACTACCATTGTCATTCCCCATCATTGATAAACTATTATTTCCTACGCCACTCATCACTATTATCAACCACGACGACCACCGTCCATTACTATGATTGCTACTTCCTACCACTCTCACCCCCCCACCTATCACTATTAACCATTATTTTTATTATTCCTTTTATCATTTCATATTATTTTTGTCATATTTTTTTAATTTTATTTTGATAGTAATGTCAAGTGTACGTTGAGAATTGATTGAAAGCTTGGGAGGTCCCCAAAGTCAATGTCGTCCATCATTAAGGAATTACTTGTCGAAAATTTCACTTCTTCCCAAGTTGGCATCTAGTAAAGTCTCCATGTCAACAGCGAATATTTGTAACTTTGTTGAGGTATATAATTCTTACTAGGAATTGCTCAAGCCTTTAGGCAGTGAACATAATTTGACAAGTAAAAATTACAAATTTGTAAAATAAATTTATATGAAAAACTGTAAAATAACCTGTAAAAATAAAAATCACTATTCAAAAATGAATAAGGGCAATGTAATTATGAAGTAAACACAACTGATCAAAATTAAGTTTACATGAAAAATTATAAAAATAACCTGTAAAAATAAAAATTACTAATGAAAAGAGATTACGAGTTATGCACATTAAATAGTCAAAATCTAAACCTTTAAGAAAAAAAAAAAGCACCAATCAAAAGAGATAATGAGTAATGCATATGGTTATGACTCAAATACACCTTCACCAAATCAAGGCTACATGAAAAAAAAAAAAAAAAAAGTTAACTAACTCAATAACATGGCCAAGCAATTATTTTATTTCACTATATATATATATATAACGAAATATTAGTACAATACACAGCTAGTTCATGATCCAAAAATACATATCCATGTTCCTAAGGTATAGCTCGTGTCTAAAATCACTTCCTTAGGCATGGCATAAACCTAACTTGCACCAATTTGAATAGCATTGAAAAGCAAAACATTATCAATGTCTATAACAAAATACAAAAAAAATGAATTCAAGTAAATAACTTAATAATATTCTTACGGGATCTCAAATTGAGCAGAACATGAATAATTTGATTACATCCTAAACTAGTACAAGTAGAAAGGCAAACATCTTTAACACACAATTTGAGATCCATTGACACAAAGTAACAATTAAAAGTTTAAATAATCTTTTAACTAAAAAGAATTACAACAATTAAAAAACATCTTGCGAACAATAATTAAACAATTTAATTAATTCTAAGATGTATTTGAGAGTGTAAGGATCAGTCAAGTTTGATTGTGGAAAAATTGATGGGTGGATATATCAAGGAAATAGAGATGAGATAAGATGACGAAGAGATTTAGAATAAGATTCAGTGGGATTTCAATTAGTAATGAGATGAGATAGAGGATAAAATTCGGTGACAAGGGTTATAATAGTTGAAATCAGGGAGGAGGGAAAGAGATAGCGATAGAGGTCTAGAGGTGTTGGAATGGCGAGACTGAAAGTCAATTTTTAGTTAGGATTATAGTAGGCCTGGGGGACACAATTCTCATTAAAGGAAAATAAGTGTGGAGAGAGACAGAGAGATGGATGGGTGTGATGGTTTTAGTCATAATATGAAAAGATAGACAACTAAAATTTGACTATTTATTTTCAAGAGAGACAATTTCAGCTGTAAATTTTTTAAGTAGATTTCCAAAATCTAATCTTGTCCATTGAATTAAAGGCGATAAAAATATAAGGGTTTAAAATATTTCAAATTTAAAAAATAGCATTAGCAAAAGTATAGGATGAAGTCCATAAATTTAAAGGTAGAAAAAAATTTGAAATTAAAAATTTTGAGCTCCATTATTAGATAGATGATATATAGAGAGTGTAAAAATATATGTATTTAAAATTTTAAGATTAAAGAGCATTAAATTTGAATTTTTAATTTAAATTTTTATTTTTTAAATAGTTTTTAAAGAAAAATAAAGTCTAAATATCACTTTTTTAAATAAAAAATCTTAGTTGACTTTGTCTGGTAGATATCTATACAATATTTAATAAATATGTAAAATTTTATTATTTATTACTAATATTTTTACATTTTTAAAAATATTAATTAAAAATTTTTTATAAATATGTTCAAAAAATATAAAAAGAAAGTATATTTCCGTATGAAATGGCTAAATAAACAAATAAAGTAGTGAGTAAAAGAAATAAAGCTGACCATTGAACAAATTCAACAATTGAAAAAATTTTAAATTCAAATTCTTAAACTTTCATATTATAGAGATTATATGTAATTACTTTCACTTCCTTTATATTCAAGGAAGAATAAAATTGGGAAGTGACTCGAAAGGTTGGGAATATAACAAGACAAGAAAGGATCACATGGATTTTAATTTTAATAATTATATTTTTATGTAATTATACTTAATTTATCCTTTCAAATTTGACCAAAAAAAAAAAAAAAGGACACGATCCCACAGTTGTTAAAAATTGAGTAAAATGTAAGATATTTTTATTTTTTAAATTTAAAATAATATGTATCATCCACGTGCCGTATTATGTTCTATTATTTTTTTGCCAAAAGAAAAAGTAGAAATTAAATGTTTGAAATACTCTTTCAAAATGTAAGAGGGCTATATATAAAAAATAATAGGATTACATACGTTACATGGCAGATGAATGTAAATGTCTATTAAATTTAACAAATATTATCCATTTTGTAATTTACCAATAGAAAGGAAAGTCTGTAGCTCATCTTAATTATGGCAGGAAGCACTCTATAGATAAGCAATTCTGTGCTTTAGAATATCAGTCTTCCATGCCTACTATTGGTGTACGAAATTTAAAAGCTTAATTCTTTCCGTTTACAACAACCAGAGCTAGGACAAGAAAACCAAGAGCCTAAACTGATTTTTGTTTACTTTACGAAATAATATATGAAACTTTAATCCAAATGTGAATCAATATGTAATCAAATTTTGAAAATTTAAATGTCTATTTTATTTTCATTATTTTTATGATGACAAACAAACAAATGAATGAAATAAACATTCTATTTCATTCCCATCTGTATTTCATTCTTAACTCTAATTTCATTTCATTTTATCTCATTCTCACGTACCAAATACTCTAAAAGTCAAGTACAATTAATAAAGTGTAGTATTAATTAGTTACGATCATTATTCCCTTCCATGCACGGCAGATGAGAGGATAGCAATGTTACACCAAAGTCAAGTGCAAGTTAAGGCTCTCCATGCAAAATGAGAGAAGGTTAACATCACTTCGAGGTAATGTGATATTAGAGTTGCGAACTATTCGATTAAAATTGAATGGTTCATAACAAAAATTTGAAAATATTTTAAATTCTCGTCTAAAATTTTTAAACTTACTTTTATTGTGAATCACCATTTTAATCGGATACAATTTACAATCTCAATGTCACATAACAAACCACATGGTTAGCCCCCTCTCTCAAAGTCCCTCCATGCACGGCAAATGATGATATAACAACGTTCCTCAAAGTCTAGTCTAGGTTTACGTTAACTTCTACTTAACTTTTTGTTTTTTTTTTCCTAAATAATCAAAATTTTTCTTTTACATTTTAAACTTCTTTTCAACCGCGAAGAATATACGTCTCAAATAAATAAACAAAATCAGTTTAGGCTCTTGGTTTTCTTGTCCTAGCTCTGGTTGTTTTAAACCGGAAAGAATTAAGCTTTTAAATTTCATACACCAATAGGAGGCATGGAAGACTGATATTCTAAAGCACAGAATTGCTTATCTATAGAGTGCTCCCTGCCATAATTAAGATGAGCTACAGACTTTCCTTTCTATTGGTAAATTACAAAATGGGTAATATTTGTTAAATTTAATGGACATTTACATTCATCTGCCATGCAACGTATGTAATTCAATTACCTTTTATACATAGCCCTCTTACATTTTGAAAGAGTATTTCAACCATTTCAAGTAGAGACAAAAATAAGTAATGTTAACTATTAAACAAATCTAATAATTGAAAATATTTTAAATTTAAAATTTTGAATTTTTTTTATTATATTATTATATTGAAGAAAGGGGGGGCACATGGATATCTCTATCATAGGCCTAGCCAGAAGGCCCCGTACTTAACCCGCTAACCAATGGCGTGGGTCCTGCATGCGTAATGGGCCCCTCAACCTAGCCTTTCATAATATTTACTCGGTTCTAATTTGGTGTGCGCAAAGACTTTGAACATTCACCATTTTTAGTTAATAAAGTGATTGACACCCCTAACTATACATATTATATGCTTCCCCCTAAAGAATAGCCGTCATTAACTTTTTTATTATATATATTATTATATTTTTAAACTTTTAGTTTAAAATTTTTAATAAAAAAAATTCAACAAAATATGAGAAAAGTTAGAGTATGTATTTGGGTGTGAAGCGACCGAAAGGACAATTAAAGTGGAGATAAAAATAAATAATATTGACTACTAAATAAATCTAATGATTAAAAATATTTTAAATTTAAATTTTTAAATTTTTTTATTATATATATATTGAAGGAAAAGGGGGGAACTTGTGTAGCTCTATCATGGGCCTAGCCAGAAAGCCTCGCACTTAACCCGCTAACCAATGGCGTGGGTCCTGCAGGCGGAATGGGCCCCCCAACCTAGCCTTTCGTAATATTTACTCGGTTCGAATTGAGTGGTGGCAAAGACATTGAACATTCACCATTTTTAGTTAATAAAGTGATAGACACCCCTAACCATGCATATTATACGCTTCCCGCTAAAGAATAGTCGTCACTAACTATTAACGAAATTTCAGTGTTCAGTCTTCGTATAGGAAAAAAAAGTATTAAAGATTTGTTAATTTTTTTCCAATTGTTGAAAGCAATTGTGTGGCTTAGATTAATCTTCTGTGCATGCTTCATATACATAGCTGTGCAAATTGTTGTCAATTGACGTGCCCCCTCAAGTTGGATTCTTTCTGGTTTACAGCAATCAGACCGAGGGCAAGAAAACCAATGTTCATAAACGGATTTTGCTTATTTATCGTCGTACTTTCTAAAATTTTTAAAATTATGAAAAAACAATTTGATTTCAATTGGTTTAATTTTAATCATCCACCACTAAAAATCACAATCGATCACTCTATAATTTATAGTGAAAAAAGAATGAGCATGATATAGTTTTCAAGTTAGATTAAAAAAAATTACTAATTGCCGTACTAGTCAAATGAAGAACTCTAATACGCGGGAATTTCGGAATTTACAAGAAATAGATAATGAATTCTTAAAAGATAATTGTATTCTAAAATAATTGGCAAATTACACAAAGGCTACAACTTATAAAAATAGTGAAAAACCTAGTCTGAAGTAGAAAACTGTAATATAATTAAAACTTACCAAATTTGGAAAAATGAGATGATTGCAATGTCAAAACGAAAAAAAAAAGGGGGGAAACAATCAATAATTGATGGGGATCAATTATGATTTCTACACTAATAGCGACTATCGAAAGAAAAATTATCAAAAATAGAAAAATAGAACTTCAAGCCTTAGAGGGTGAAACTTGTCCACAAGAAGGCCTGCATCTGTGGTAAAAATGGCTCCAAATAGTCTGATATACTTGAAATTCATGTATTACATGTTCAAATTAGATATTTGTAGGAAAGTACCATTACACTTGGATATTCAAATTTTATTGTTTCATCCCAGGTAATCCAAAGCTATCTATTCTATGACACTGTACTTCCATTACTTATCACCCACCACTATTTTTAATCATAACCATCACTACTCCCTACCACTACTGTTACTGCCATTCTTGACTATCATCACCACTACCACTCTCCATGACCCCCATCAATACCATTCCTGACCATCACCATTGCCATCCTCACCATTCCCTTATGTACTACTACCATTATCATTCCCCATCATCGATATACTGTCATTTTCTGTGCCACTCATCACTACTATCAACCATTATGACCACTGCCCATTACTATGATCGCTACTTCCTATCACTATCACTATCACCCACCCACCTATCACCATCAACCATTATTTTTATTATTCCTTTTGTCATTTCATATTAGTTTTGCCATATTTTTTTAATTTTATTTTGATAGTAATGTCAAGTGTACGTTGAGAGTTGATTGAAAGCTTGGGAGGTCCCCAAAGTTAATGTTGTCCATCATCTAGGAATTACTAGCCGAAAATTTCACTTCCTCCCAAGTTGGCATCTAGTAAAGTCTCCATGTCAACAGTGAATTTTTGTAACTTTGTCGAGGTATATAATTCTTACTAGGAATTGCTCAAGCCTTTAGGCAGTAAACATAATTTGACAAGCAAAAATGACAAATTTGTAAAATAAATTTATATGAAAAATTGTAAAAATAACCTGTAAAAATAAAAATCACTATTCAAAAATGAATAAGGGCAATGTAATTACGAAGCAAACACAACTGATCAAAACTAAGTTTACATGAAAAATTATAAAAATAACCTGTAAAAATAAAAATTACTAATAAAAAGAGATTACGGGTTATGCACATTAAATAGTCAAAATCACCTTTACCCAATCTTGTAATAAAAAAAAAAGAATCATCAATCAATTAAATAACCAAAATCTAAACCTTTAAAAATAAAAAGCACCAATCAAAAGAGATAATGAGTAATGCATATGGTTATGACTCAAATACACCTTCACCAAATCAAGGCTACATAAAAAAAAAAAAGTTAACTAATTCATTAACATGGCCAAGCAATTCTTTTATTTCACTATATATATATATATATATATATATATTAATAAATAATGAAATATTAGTACAATACACAGCTAGTTCATGATCCAAAAATACAATATCCATGTTACTAGGGTATAGCTCATGTCTAAAATCACTTCCTTAGGCACGGCATAAACCTAACCTACACCAATTTGAATAGCAATGAAAAGCAAAAAATTATCAAGGTCTATAACAAAATACAAAAAAATGAATTCAATTAAATACTTCATAATAATATTCTTATGGGATCTCAAATTGAGCAGAGCTTGAATAATTTGATTACATCCTAAACTAGTTTAGGTAGAAAGTCAAACATATTTTGCACACAATTTGAGGTCCGGTGACACAAAGTAACAATTAAAAGTTTAAATAATCTTTTAATTAAAAAGAATTACAACAATTAAAAAACATCTTGCGGACAATAATCAAACAATTTGATTAATTCTAAGATGCATTTGAGAAAGCAAGAATCAGTCAAGTTTGATTGTGGAGAAATCGATGAGTGGATATATCAAGGGGATAGAGATGTGATAAGAGGAAGAAGAGACATAGAATAAGATTCAGTGGGGGTTTCAATTAACAATAAGATGAGAGATAGAGGATGAAATTTGGTGACAAGGGTTATAATAGTTGAAATTAGGGAGGAGGGAAAGAGAGAGAGATAGAGAGGTCTAGAGGTGTTGGAATGACGAGATTGAAAGTCAATTTTTGGTTAGGATTATAGTGGGGTTGGGGGACACAATTCTCATTAAAGGAAAATAACTGTGGAGAGAGACAGAGAGAGGGATGGGTGTGATGGTTTTAGTCAAAATATGAAAAGATAGACAACTAAAATCTGACATTTTATTTTCAAGAGAGATAATTTCAGCTACAAATTTTTTAGGTAGATTTCCAAAATCTAATCTTGTCCATTGAATTAAAGGCAAAACAAATATAAGGGTTTAAAATATTTTAAAAATAGCATTAAAGGAAAATAACTAGAGAGAGAGAGAGGGGGATGGGTGTGATGGTTTTGGTTAGAATATGAAAAGTTAGATAACTAAAATCTAACCATTTAATTTTAGAAGTGACAATCTCAACTATAAATTTTAGGTATATTTCCAAATCTAATCTTGTCTATTGAATTAAAGGCAAAACAAATCTCAAATATAAATTTGTTAAATATGTTTATTTGGAAAGTTATAAATATAACCTGTAAAAATAAAAATCACTATTCAAAAGTGAATAAGAATAATGTAATTATGACCCAAATACATCTGATCAAAACTAAGTTTATAGGAAAAGTTATAAAAATAACCTATAAAAAATAGAAATTACTAATCAAAAGAGATTGGGGGTTATGCATATTACGATGACTTAAACACACCATGACACAACATTGTAATAAAAAAAAGGAGTATCAATCAATTAAATAAACAAAGTCTAACCTATTTGAAAAAAAAAAAAAAACACCAATCAAAAAGATAATGAGTAGTGCATATCGCTATGACTCAAATACATCTTCACCAAATCAAGGCTACATGAAAAAAAAAAAAAAAAAAAAAAAAAAAAAAAACTTAACTAATTCAATTTTCATTTCACTGTATAAACAAACAACAGAATGTTAGTTCCATCCACAAATAGTTCATGATTCAAAAATACAGCATCCATGTTGCTAGCTAGGGTATAGCTCGTGTCTAAAAGCACTTCTATGGACATGGCATAAACCTAACCTATAAAAATTTGAATAGCAATGAAAAGCAAAAAATTATCAAGGTCTACAACAAAATACCAAAAAAATAATAAAAATAATAAATTCAAGTTAATAACTTCATAATAATATTCTTACGGGTTCTCAAATTGAGTAGAGTTTGAATAATTTGATTACATCCTAACTAGTTTAGGCAGAAAGTCAAACATATTTAACACACAATTTGAGATCTATTGACACAAAATAACAATTAAAAGTTTAAATAATCTTTTAACTAAAAAAATTACAACAATTAAAAAACATCTTGTGGACAATAATCAAACAATTTGATTAATTCTAAAATGTATTTGAGAGAGTAAAAATCAGTCTAGTTTGATTGTAGAGAAATCTATGGGTGAATATATCAAGGGAATAGAGATGTGATAAGAGGAAGAAGAGACGTTGAGCAAGATTCAGTGGGGTTTCAATTAGCAATGAGATAAGAGATACAGGATGAAATTCGATGACAAAGGATATAACAATTGAAATTAGGGAGGAGGGAAAGAAAGAGAGATAAAGAGGTCTAGAGGTGTTGGAATGGTGAGACTGAAAATCAATTTTTGGTTAGGATTATAGTGGGGTTGGGGGACACAATTCTCATTAAAGGAAAACAAATGTGGAGAGAGACAGAGAGAGGGATGGGTGTGATGGTTTTAGTCAAAATATAAAAGGATAGACAACTAAAATCTGACTATGTATTTTCAAGAGAGATAATTTCAGCTGTAAAATTTATGGGTAGATTTCCAAAATCTAATCTTGTCCATTGAATTAAAGGCGAAACAAATATAAGGGTTTAAAATATTTCAAATTTAAAAAATAGCGTTAACAAAAGTATAGGATGAAGTCAATAAATTTAAAGGTTGAAAAAATTTCATATTAAAATTTTTGAGCTCCATTATTAGATTGATGATATAGATAGTGTAAAATATATGTATTTAAAAATTTAAGATTAAAATCCATTAAATTTGAATTTTTAATATAAATGTTTATTTTTTAAACAGTTTTTAAAGAAAAATAAAGTCTAAATATCACTTTTTTTTAAATAAAAAATCTTAGTTGACTTTGTTTAGTAGATATCCATATAATATTTAATAAATATGTAAAATTTTATTATTTACTACTAATTTTTTTACATTTTTAAAAATATTAATTTAAAAATTTTATAAAAAATATTCAAAAAAATATAGAAAGAGAAAGTGTGTTTCTATGTGAAGTAGCCAAATAAACACCTAAAGTGGAGAGTAAAATAAATAAATCTGACTATTAAACAAATTCAATAGTCGAAAAAATTTCAAATTCAAATTCTTAAACTTCCGTATTATAGAGATTATATGTAATTACTTTCCTTTCCTTTATATTCAAGGAAGAATAAAGTTGGGAAGTGACTCGAAAGGTCGGGAATACAACAAGACAAGAAAGGATCACGTGGATTTTAATTTTGATGATTATATTTTTATGTAATCATACTTAATTTATCCTTTGAAATTTGACAAAAAAAGAGACGATCCCACAGTTGTTAAAAATTGAGTAAATAACTTGCTCAATGTTTGGATTAAAATGTAAGATATTTTTATTTTTAAAATTTAAAATAATATGTAGCATCCATATGCCATATTATGTTCTATTATTTTTTTTGTCAAAAAAAAAAAGAAATTAAATATTTGAAATACTCTTTCATAATGTAAGAGAGCTATATATAAAAAATAATAGAATTACATACGTTGCATGGCAGATGAATGTAAAATGTCTATTAAATTTAACAAATATTATCCATTTTGTACTTTACCAATAGAAAGGAAAGTCTGTAGTTCATCTTAATTATGGCAGGGACCATTCTATAGATAAGCAATTCTGTGCTTTGGAATATCAGTCTTCCATGCCTCCTATTGGTGTATGAAATTTAAGAGCTTAATTCTTTCCGGTTTACAACAACCGGAGCTAGGACAAGAAAACCAAGAGCCTAAACTGATTTTTGTTTATTTTACGAATTAATATATGAAACTTTAATCCAAATGTGAATCAATATGCAATCAAAATTTGAAATTTTCAATGTCTATTTTATTTTCATTATTTTTATGATGACAAACAAACAAAGGAATGGAATAAACATTCTATTTCATTCTTATCTGCATTCTATTCTTAACTCTAATTCCATTTCATTCTATTTCATTCTCACGTACCAAATATACTCAAAAAGTCAAGTATAATTAATAAAGTGTAGTATTAATTAGTTACGATCTTTATTCCCTTCCAGGCACGGCAGATGAGATGATAGTAATGTTCCACCAAAGTCAAGTGCAGGTTAAGACTCTCCATGCAAAATGAGAGAAGGTTAATATCACTTTGAGGTCAATTATGTGACATTAGAGTTGTGAACTACCCGATCAAAATCTGATGGTTCATAATAAAAGTTTGAAAACATTTTAAATTCTCATCTAAAATTTTTGAACTTACTTTTATAGTGAATCATGATTTTAATAAGACAATTCATAATCCCAATGTCACATAGCAAACCACATGGTTAGCCCCCCTCTCTCAAAGTCCCTCCATGCATGGCAGATGAGATATAACAATGTTCCCCAAAGTCTAGTCTAAGTTTAGGTTAGCTTCTACCTACTTAACTTTTTGTTTTTTTTTTTTTTTCTATAGTTATAATCACTCTCTTACATTTTAAATTTCTTTTAAACCGTGAAAAGTATACATCTCAAATGAATAAAAAGTAAGCTAGTTTTCTCTGCCTATTTGTCATATAGCAAATATTTGTTGGAAATTTAAAGCAATAAGTGTCCATAAACCTTTATTTTTTTTATCAATTCATAACTAAATATGAGAAACTTAATTTAATCCAAAAGTGAATGAATACAGTAAAAAATTTTGTTTGGTAATACATAGCTAAAAATAATTAATTATTTATTTATTCACTTTTTCTTTACGCAGATATTAGAATAGTACATATTAGATGGCTTATATTTGTCTCTCAAGCTCTAGCAAATTGACAGATATGAATGAAGACATTTACCTAATTAGGTGTATTAGTTCACGAGAACATAGAGAAAGTTGGTGGGTGTAGGGGCTTGCCTCCTTGTACTTCACAGTTGTGCAGGAACCCATTGGGAAAATTTAAGATTATGTACTAACAATCTGAATCTCGCTAGGTGTCAAAAGGAAATTTTAGAGAGTATACAAAGCTGCCAAGATACTAGGAAGGTCATTGGCTGGGGCTGTTGGATCTCACAAGAAGATCCAAGGACACTATTTTGCGGCAAAGTAACTCACTAGGAAACTCATCTTAGTGACTAATGTAATTTCAAAATTTTAAAGACTGTGTTTGAGTCTATTTTAGACTAAGTTTCTTTTTCCTATAAGTCTCTTTAATATTTTCTTGTATTTCTTACCCTATTGTTCAAGATTTATATTAAATACCTAGTTTTTATAATGAATACTCAATACACTATTCCCATAGACGTAGGTATATTATCGAATCACATAAAATCGTGTGCTTCTATGTGCATGGTTGTTTTCATTGTTTCTTTATTTGCCTATATTTAGGCTGCACTTGGCTACAAAAAATAACTTTTTTTTTAACTTTTTTTCATCTTATACAAATTTTTTTGGCCAAAATTTTATTCTTTTGTTAAAAATTGTAACTTTGAAATGTGTTGATCGCATTTGTTAAAAAAAAAAGAAAGAAAGAAAACAAAACAAAGCAAGAAAAAAAAATTTAATGTTTGTTTGGGTAAAAATTAAAAAAAACACAGCTTTTCGTTCTTTTTTTTTTTTTTTTTAAACCAATAGCTTCTAGCTAAATGAACATGATTTTTTAATTTTATTTTTTATGAATATAATTAACACACCTAAAATTATAGTTTCTAAAAAAGAAATCAAATTTTGATTAAAAAAAAAATTATATAAGATGGGAAAAAAAACTAAAAAAAAAATAAATAAACTAAAAATCAATTTTTTTTTTTCATACCTAAACTAAGCTTTACTTGTCCGAATTCTGCACAACAATATGATATTGAGATTATTTGACATACACATGCAAAAGTTCGGCATTAGAAATTCAATAGATTGAGTGGTCGGTTAATATAGGCATGATAGGAGTTTTAAACTTATAAATTTAAATTTCTGAGTCAGAAGGTGCCTCATGCATATGCTTCCCGCTATAGAATAGTCGTCACCAATTAATATCCAAATTCCAGTCTCCATATAGGACAAAATTAAGAATTACAGATTTTTTTTTTTTCCTCCATTGTTGAAAGCAATTGTGTGGTACCGGTTTAGATTAGTCTTCCATGCATGCTTCGTTCCTATAGCTCTGCAACTTGTTGTCAATTGACGTGCCCCCTGAATTTGAAACTTCATTCCAATTTCCTGTTTGGTGTTCTTTTTCTTTCTTTAATGCTTTAAATATTTAAATTTCCTCCTCCGCCCTTTGTGCGGATGGCATAACATATTATATGTAATCTATCTATAATAGATCTCTATTTCATTTTTTCTTTTTTTTTTTATAAATTTTTAAATTATATTTAAAATTCTTTCCTTCCCTATTCTTCTCTTCTCTTTTCTCATTTACAAAATTTGTGTTTACTTTACCCCACATTACTAAAATATTATAACTTCACTTCTTGCTTTGCCTATAAAAGCACTAAAGGTCTGGTTTTTAGTTTTAATTAATGTAAATGAACTTATAAGTTTCAAAAAGTAACCCACTTGCTTAAGTTTCAAAAAGTGACCACTTGATTATAAATTTAATATAATTATAAAATTTATATATTTCAAATACATTAGTAATTAAATTAAAAACACAAATAAAAAATTGGAATTAAATTAAAAAACACAAATAAAAATACTTAAAATAATAATTATGTTATTTCTCTCATAGTAACAACCTTATTCTGTTAAAATTAAAAAAATAAAAATTTTAATTAGGCTTGACAATAATTATTTTTTAAAATTCTAATTTTAAATTTAAATTGGTCACATTGACTATATTTGTTTTATCTTATAAAGTACATATGGTTGATAATAATATTTTTATTTGAGTTATTTTTATAAAACCAACAAAACAATTATTATCAAATCCTATGTAGTCTATATATTCATTGTTTTATTTTTTTATTGTACAAATTTAAATAAAATTAGTTTTGAAAGTGATTATTTTTCTAAATTCTAATTTTAAATTTAAATTGGTCAAGTTGACCATTTTTTTTAATAAAGAACAACTTATGATTAATAATAATATTTTTAGTTTAAATTTTTTTTATAAAACCAATCGATATATAAGCACAACTACATTTTTTTCTTTTGTATATATAGGCACTAGGATTGTATTATGCGATTGGAAGTAATGTGAAGTGAGTTAATGGCTTTCTAAAATGGATCCACTTGCTTATTGATTCACTATTGTTGTAAAATTACATATTTCAAACATTCTTGAAATTAAATTTAAAAACACAAAAAAAATTTTAAATAATAATTAGGATTGCAAAATGATTTAAAGATAACTGAATATTAATTAAATTTAACAAAAATTTAAATTCTCCCATAATAATAACTCTTAGTATATTTTAAATTTAAAATACAATGAAAAATGCCTACTCTTTAGGCTTGGAAGTGCCTAAATTTAATTAGGCTAGAGTGTAATTTTTTTTAAGTTCAATTTTTGAAGTTAAATTAGTCATATTGACAATTATTGATCAGCATTTGAATTATTTTTATAAAGTACAATATATAATTAATAAAAATAATATTTTTAGTTTAATTGAGTTATTTTTACAAAACCAATAAAATTATCTTAATACAATTTAACTTAATAGCATTTCTAACTCAATATAATTTTGCAAATTGAGTCAAATATTCAAAAAAAAAAAACTTATATTAGAATTAACAACCAGTTTAAAAAAAAAAAAAAAGATTAGGTTGGTTAGGTAAGTTTGTGATTTAACATATATTTTAGAGTAAATTTAATTCTTAAGACCGTGTTAGATTGAGATTAGATAAAATATAAATTTTTAGTATTTATATGAAAACCTAACCTTGATAAACTCTATTAGCCCACTAACATTGACACAAATAAAAAATATAAATTTAAAAAAAGTCAATAATTATTTTATGAAATTGTTCAACTTTATTCAAATATTTTGTAATATATTTAAAAATTATGTTTTGTCCATAAAAATATTATATAATTCTGTGCATCGCACGGGTCAAAACTAATATACCCAAACAGTAGTGGAAAGATTATGGTACCTTAAGGTGATTTTTAATATAGGTGGCAATTAGCTCTATTAAATCCAAATTAAATGTGTTTGAACTCAATTAAAATAATTCGTGGACATAATTTAATAGATAAGATAATATCTACTTAATTAACAGGTTTAAGTGGATCGATGGTACTACTCGTTAAACACGCAATTATCTACTTGATTAATGATGGAAACAAAAAATGTGAGATGAAAATGAAAAAAGTTCTTACTTGTCCAATTAGGTCCACAACTGAAAAGTCTAATAAACGAATGATAAAGAGATTGATTTTTTGTATGACCCACATGCATGCATTTATATATATATATTTATATATTCTCTTTCCTTACTTATAATACTATGAGGGATTGCGCCTAACCAGAAGTGTGGGGCCATGCTGGGGCACATGCCCTATTAGGGGAGGATTGTGAGAGACTTTGAGAGATTGCTTTTGAGAGACTTTACTTATGGGAAAGTGAAGTAAGAGGTAAAATAGAGAAGTAATGTCTTCTATCTCACATCTCTTGGGTAGAAGAATGAAGTGATATATATGTAATATTCGACGTATAATACAACGTGGTTTAAAGCTGTGAGGTTATTAGATTCAATAGAAACTCCAAGGTGTCCCTCTAAAGTCAAGTGTAGGTGACAGCATTAATTGGAAATTGGTTGTAGCAAGTGTCTATAAATCTTTTTTCTTTTTATTTATTGATTTATAAATGAATATAGGAAACTTAATTTAATCCAAAAGTGAATCAATACAATAAAATATCTTGTTCAGTAATACATAGTCAAAAATAATTATGTATTTATTTATTCACTTTTTCCTTGCATAAGAATTAAGATAGTATATGTTAAGAGTTGTGACTCATATATGTCTTTCAAGCTTCAAGAAAATGATAGATATGAATGAGAATATTTGCCTAAATAGCTACATTAGTTTACGAGAATACAAAAAAAGTTGGGTGTAGGAGGCTTGTCTGGCCATACGGTACATTAGTGGAAGAGCTTACTAAGAAAAGCCAAGAATGTGTACTAACAGTTTGAATCTCACTTGGAGTCATTGGAAATTATAGAGAGTATGCAAAGCTACAAGGGCACTGGGAAGGTCACTCGCTGGATTAAAGCTAGATCCTCTGATAAGATCCATGGACACTATTTTGCAGCAAAGTAGCTCGTTGGAAAACTTGTACTAATAAACTACCCAATTTAAAATTTTTGAGAACTGTATTTGAGTCTATTTCCAATTGGGTTTCTTATTTCTATTTATATGGATTGTCTTGCACACCTATAGTAAGTTTATATTAGGGTTCCTATGTTTTGAATTAATAGAAAAACTAAAAGCAATGTGAGAATGATTTCTCTAAGTTTTTTTTTTTTAATATTTTCTTGTATTTCCTACTCCGCAGTTGGAGGTTTATAGTGAGTACTCAGCATGCATACCCATAAACATCGGCATGTTGCTGAATCACCTAAAATCTTGTGTTTTTCAGTGGTTTTTTGGTATTCATTTGCCCATATTCAATTGTATCGTTCAGGTAATTAATTTTGCATAATAATATGATATTAAGATTGTTTGACAAACACATGAGAATTGTTCGGCATTAAAAAAAAATCAATATATGAGTGTTTGGTTGATATAGCATGATATAGGCCCTAAACTTATAAATTTAAGTGTATGAGTTAAAAGGTACGTCATACATGCTATATATAGACTGTGACTAAGCCACACACGGACTTGTTATATTATAAATTTATTTTAACCTTAATTAAACATTATGTTAATAATCACTTAAAAAAATAACTTTTATTAAATTATATTGCAGAAAAAATAATTAAACTGTTAAATAAATATTTTAAATCATTAACAAATAAAATGTAATTTATTTATTTTTATTAATAATTATATCACACGGTAAATAAATTATCATTATCACTTAATTAGGTAAAAATTCATGAATGACTTGAAATAATATGTTAAAGAATAATTGGATATGTGAAATAATAAAAATATAAAAATAATTTATTACATTATTTTTTATTTTCCTTTTTACTTATTAAATTTATTATTTTTATTTTTATTTTATCTCAATTATCAAAGTAGAATGAGATAAGATGATGATGATATTTGAATTGAACTTTAATTCTAAATTTATGTAATAAAATAAAATTAATTATTATTAAAATAAAAATATAAGAAATGTATACCCAATTATATAAGAATTTATTATTCATTTTATTTGATAATACTCTTATTATGTAAATATTTTTAAAAAATAATAAAATAACTACTGATATATTGTACAAATCATGGGAAATACTAAAAAAAAAAATTATGACAAATATTATGTTAAATTATAATTAGAATAAATTACAAAATCTTGATTAAATAATTATATATTTCCTAATTTTATAATTTTCTTTATGAAATTTAATAGTTTTAAATTTCATTCTATCTCCTATGTTAAAAAATGATTGATAAATGAAGATATTATTTGAGTTGATTATGAGTTTAAAGTCTTATAGGAATTTATCTAATAAGATATCATCTTATTTTATTATATTTTGAATAGTAATTTATTAAAATATAAAAAAATGAAAAGTAAAGTACAAAAATCACCTCTAAAGTTCATCCTTAATGTCACTTTAATCCCACACGTTTCAATTATAATAGTCAAATTCCTGCACTTTCGGTCAATTAGCAATTCGGTCCTTCTATTAATTGATCGTTAAACACAACCGTCAAACTAAGTATAAAAAGGTAATTTCTTCTACAGTTTATCCTCAATATCACTTTACTCCCTTGCATTTTAATTGTAACAGTCAAATTTCTATATTTTCGGTGTATATTTTAAATATATTTTATTAAGTTATTTTTATAAATATATAATCTAAGATATATTTTATTAAATTATATAACATATTATAATTTGAAATATATATTATTAAATTATTTCTAGTAAATAATAACATTAAAAATATATTTAATATTTATTTTTTATTGAATTAAATTATTTTTAATAAATATATAATTAAATTAATAATATAGTTAAATTAATATGAAATATATTTTATTAAATTCAAATAATTTTTTTAAATAATAAAATTAAATATTTTATTAAAGGTGATTCGATGGCGAAGTATATTTTATTAAAATATTGTTAGTGAATAATATAAACTAATTATATTTAATATATTTTATTTTTATCGAATTAAATTATTTTTAGTAAATAGTATAATTAAATTAATAATATATTTAAATTGATACTTAATTTAGTTTAATTAATATAAAATATATTTTATTAAATTCAAATAATTTTTAAAAAATAATATAATTAAATATTTTATTAAATATTAATTTATTAGATAAAATTGTATCTCTAACTGTAGTTTCAGTTTTTATTTTAAAAAAATGATAATAGAAAAGAAAACTAAAAAATAAAGACTATAGAAAAAAAAAACTAAAAAATAAAGAGTTAAACAAATTAAAAAAACAGCAACGTTACCAAACGACTTTAGAATAACTATTTTTTGAATTTTCTATCTTTACAGTTTTTCATATATATATATATATATAATTTTGTATATATATTTAATTCGAGATGACAAATTTATCAGTACAATTCTTTTGATTCTATTCTATTAATTATAACAACTATTAGTGAAACTACTTTAATTTTATTAATTTTTTAGAAAATTAATTGAACTTATTAAATATATTTCATATTAATTAAAATAAAATAAATATTATTTTGATTATATTATTAATGTAATCATGTTATTTATTAAAAATAATTTAATTCAATCAAGAGAAAATGTATTAAAGATAATTTAATTATATCATTTATTAAATATAATTTAATAAGATATATTTCAAATTAAAATATGTTATATAATTTAATAAAATATATTTCAAATATACACTAAAAGTATGGGTATTTGACTGTTATATTAAAACGTGAGAGATTAAAATGACACTGAAGGTAAACTATAGAAGAAATTACATTTTTATCCTCAGTCTAATTGTTAATTAATGAAATAACCAAATTATTGATAGATCCAAAGTGTAAAGATTTGATTGTTACAATTAAAATGTGTGGGACTAAAGTGATACTAAGTATAAATTGTAGGGGTGATTTTGTTATTTTATCCAAAATAAAAAATAGGAAGTAATATGATAAATAGAGGTAACGTCAATTGATATCTATGAAATTCAAGTTTGAATAAATTATAACACTAATTAAGTGATAATCGGTAACTAGTTGCAAACAGCTAAAAACAAATAAAGCATCTCGTGGGAATACCTTCAAACTAACAGAGCCTAAACATGTTTCCTGCCAAAGAATAATCGTCATTAACTAATACTCAAAAGTATTAAAGATTTCTTTTTTTTTTCCCCAAGTTAACGCGCATAAATATTGTAGTTTTTTTTTTAAATTAAATTTCAATGAAAAAGTTGAATAAAAAAAACTAAAAAATTAAAAACTAACTTTTTCCTACCGAAACTAAACCTTACTTGTCCAAATTCTACGCAACAATGTGATATTAAGATTATTTGAGCTGCAAATGAAAAAAGTTCAGCATTAGAAAATAATATACGAATGTTTGGTTAATATAACGTGATTTGAATCTTAAACTTATAAATTTAAGCTTTTGAGTCTGAAAGTGCTTGTTGCATATGCTTTACACTGAAGAATAATCGTCATCAATTAAGACCTAAATTTTAGTCTTCGTATAGGACAAAAGTACTACAGATAGTTTTAATTTTTATCCAATGTTGAAAGCAAATGTGTGGCTTACATTAGTCTTCCATGCATGCTTCGTAAACATAGCTGTGCAGATTATTGTCAATTGACGTGCCCCCTTAAGTTGACACTTTTACTAATAAATATTTCAAACTTTTACCCGAAAATTTTGTGTGTGTTGTCAACTCGACGTGGCCCACAAGTTGTATCCTTTCCAGTTTACAGCAATCAGACCGGGAACAAGAAAACTAACGTTCATAATCTGATTTTGCTTATTTATTTTACTAATGAATACTTTAAACTTTTATCCGAAAGTGAATTAATATGGTGCGCTGCAAACTCTCGTTTGGTTATAATACATAAACCAAACTATTTTTTGCTTTTTTTTTTTTTTGTTTGTGAGTGTATGTGTTGGGGCGGGGGAGAGGAGGGAAGAGAGAAGGATTTTTTATTTTTCAAGTTTTACACTGACTTCAAAATGCTACGCGTGACATGCATTTAAAAAAAAAGAATAATTAATGTTAGGTAAGAATGTTCAAACCCAGCTATGATTCTGCAAGCTATAGTGACGACGGTCCAATTTGTGTACCTTAAGTTTGTCATTCAATAATACACATTCATTTTCTCTCTAGCTATAAAAACCCCTCCATGCATTTAAAACCTCATCACATTCTCCCAACACCACCCCTTTAGACCCTTTTACCTAGTGAAAAATCTCAATAATGACATCATTTTCCAATACGTTACTAATCCTGTTCGTTTTTGCTGTCTTTTCTTTTGATTCTGCTACTTTTGCATCTTCTGCAAAAGTTGGAGAAACAAATGAATTAGAAGTGGTGGCTCTCTTAGCCTGGAAAGCTAGCCTTGACAACCATAGCCAATTTCTCCTTTCATCATGGGTACGAAGCAACCATCATTGCAGTGGTTGGATTGGAATTGGTTGCAACAAGGCTAGCAGAGTCGTCCATTTCAACCTGTCCCGTTACGGTTTGTCAGGTGCACTTTTCAATCTTAATTTCTCATCCTTTCCCCATCTTGTCTCCATTGATCTTTCTAATAATTCACTCTACGGAAACATCCCATTGAACATTGGCAACCTTAAGAGACTTGCCTATCTTTGTTTGTCTGTAAACCATCTCTCGGGGACAATTCCATCTGAAATTGGCCAATTGACTAATCTAAAGATCTTGTACATGGCCAGAAATCAAATCACTGGCTCCATCCCAATAAAAGTTGGGTTGTTAAGGTCTCTCACAAAACTCTCTTTGTCTTTCAACAACCTCACTGGTTCAATCCCAAAGTCAATTACAAACTTAACCAACTTAACCATTCTGTACCTTTACATGAATCGACTTTCTGGATCCATACCTCAAGAGGTTGGAATGCTAAAGTCTCTCACTGATCTTAGGTTATCATTTAACAATTTCACCGGTTTAATTCCAGCTTCAATTGCTAACTTAGCCAACTTAACCACTCTATACCTTAATGACAACCAACTTTCTGGATCCATACCTCAAGAGATTGGAATGCTAAGGTCTCTCGTTGATCTTGAGTTATCAACAAACAATCTCACCGGTTTAATTCCAGCTTCAATTGGTAACTTGGCCAACTTAACCACTCTATATCTTTATGAGAACCAACTTTCTAGATCCATACCTCAAGAGGTTGGAATGCTAAAGTCTCTCACTGATCTTAGGTTATCATTTAACAATTTCACCGGTTTAATTCCAGCTTTAATTGCTAACTTAGCCAACTTAACCACTCTATACCTTAATGACAACCAACTTTCTGGATCCATACCTCAAGAGATTGGAATGCTAAGGTCTCTCGTTGATCTTGAGTTATCAACAAACAATCTCACCGGTTTAATTCCAGCTTCAATTGGTAACTTGGCCAACTTAACCACTCTATATCTTTATGAGAACCGACTTTCTGGATCCATACCTCAAGAGGTTGGAATGCTAAGGTCTCTCGTTGATCTTGAGTTATCAACAAACAATCTCACCGGTTCAATTCCAGCTTCAATTGGTAACTTGGCCAACTTAACCACTCTATACCTTTATGAGAACCGACTTTCTGGATCCATACCTCAAGAGGTTGGAATGCTAAGGTCTCTCGTTGATCTTGAGTTGTCAACAAACAATCTCACCGGTTCAATTCCAACTTCAATTGGTAATTTGTCCAACTTAACCACTCTATACCTTTATGAGAACCAACTTTCTGGATCTGTACCTCAAGAGGTTGGAATGCTAAGGTCTCTTATTGATCTTGAGTTATCAAGAAACAATCTCACTGGTTCAATTCCAGCGTCAATTGGTAACTTGGCCAACTTAACCACTTTATATCTTTCTAGGAACCAGCTTTCTGGATGCATACCTGAAGAGGTTGGAATGCTAAGCTCTCTCATCGAACTATCCTTATATTCAAACCATCTCACTGGTTCCATTCCAACTTCAATTGGTAACTTGGCCAACTTAACCACTCTATATCTTTCTAGGAACCAACTTTTTGGATGCGTACCTCAAGAGGTTGGAATGCTGAGGTCTTTGGTTAGACTTGGTTTCTCAGCGAACAATCTCACCTTCTAGAAATTGTTTGGTAAAAGAAGTGGTCCTCACCGCGTAGCTAGTACTTTCATGCTTTCAAACTAGTACACAATGTCAACCAACCATGCAACAAGTTTATGTGGAACTCTCAAAGTTGTGGCGACCTCTACAGAGTTCATTTCACACGATTTCATTGGGACAACTCTTTGGCATAAGCTATTCCACATCACAATCAGCTACCATTCCCATTCTCACTTTCTAGTTTTGATGTTCATTTCTTTCTTTAAATTTTAGTTTTCATCCTCCTGTGCTCTTGTTGCATCAGGCAAAGACTTGAAATGCTATTGTAAGATAAAGCTTCTCTTCCACTGTAACAAATTAAAATAAGATGATAATGGGAAGGCTACTTTGTTATATATGCATCAATTTTTCAAATTACTAATTGTACTTTAAGAAGTATCACTTTATCATTTGATGATTGGATATACTTCTCTCCCAATTACCTAGATATAAAAGCAGCAATTGTAGTGGGAGTCCAGGTCCAAGTGACAGAAGATCTAGCAAAGCACCCTCTAGCCTTTGCCTTTTTTTAGCTTTAGTCCACAGGGTTAAGGGTTGCCATTTTTAACCTTAGTCTACAAAGTTAGGGATGGCCCTTGCCATTTTTTAGCTTCAATCCACGAAGTTAGGGGTTGCCATTTGTTAACTTTAGCCCACAAAGTTAGGGGTGGCCCTTGCCCTTTTTTAGCTTCAATCCACAAAGTTAAGGGAGTGTATAAATTTTACTCACTTAGATCAAAATCTCTCAATAAACGAATATGATCGAAGTTATTGGTTTCCAGTTTGATTTTTGATTCTAGATATGGCGGGTATGTTTTACTGAGGTGGTTTAATTTGTGTCTTGTTGGTGTCCAAGTCCAAGTGAGTTTGAATGAGGGAAAAGACTAGTTATTGAAGGGGTCCATCACTTTTAGTGGATTTGGTAGTGATTAGTTAGTGTTGTTGAGATGGTTCAAATCTAGAAACTACCTCTGTGCAGTAACTTTTTACTTACACTCACTTAAGTGTTTGCATTTGCATTTGTACAGCTAATTTTCTGTTCATATGGGGGATTGTTAGATAAAATATTAATTTTATACATTTTGTGAGCCAAATTAAAGTGGGACCAACTCTCCGACTGCATTGGTAATTTATATAAATGTGCTCTTCTCCTCAAGGAGATTAAAGCGTTCTATTTATTTGTTCAAAATGAATAAGGAATGAATGAAGAAAAAAAATAACTCCAAACTAACACATTTGAATAAATATTTATAAATAATTTCATATTAGAATAAGTAGAGATTTATTAAAATGACATAGTTTGAATAAATAGTTAATTTTATTAGAATGATGAAGTTTTAGTAAGTTGTTGCAATATTCAAAACTACGTAGTTTGAACAAGTCTTCTTCTCTAAGCCTACCTATTTAAAAAGGGAGAACATACATATATGTTTATGAATGGAGCTACATGTTCCATTAGTGTCTTTTTTAGATAGTCATCTGTCCTCTATAAATTTGCATCTCTTTCACACATTCTTGCATTCTGATTTATCGTATTCTTACTTATAGAGAGCTAGAAATACGAGAGTATCAAATAATATTTCTAGTTCACTATGTAAATATATTATTGTACATCTTAGAAGGTAAACGTTCATGAATTACAAGTGTAGAAGGCGAATCTGTCTTAAGGACATGAAAACACTAACCTTAACCTTGATCAAATTCAAATTTCACGTCCTGTCCAAGCTTTTCATCTTTTGCTTTGAATTACTACAATTTTATTTTAAAACAAAGGCACAAGCATATTAAGAACAACATAAATAACAATAGATAATTTTAATGAAATATTTCATGAAAATATATTATTTATTAAATACTAGTTTTAAATTAATAGAACATATAAATTTAATTAGAAATTATATTGAAAGAATTTAATTTTAGTTTAGTAAAATACATCAATTTAATATGTAGGTATATGTAGTAAAAAAATAATGTTACTTTAATAAAATAAATCTTTTTAACCATAAATTAGGTTTTAGTTGTAAATAACTTTAACAAAATAGTTTAACAATATAAATCATTTTAATATTTTATTATCATTTATTAAATAATTTTTTTGTTTAATAAAATAAATAATTTTGATATTAATTAATTTAGTCTTAGGAAAATAAATCATTTTAATATGTAAGTATGTTTTTTAAAAAATAAATTTTAAATTAATAAAATAAATCATTTGACCACAAATTATTATAATACTAATTAATTTTTTTAATTAAATAATTATTTTAATAGTAATTAAATTAATTAAGCTGAATATATTTTATAAAATTAATTAATTAAAAAAGTGATTTAAAAATTAAGAAAACAAAGATGCATAATTTAAGTAAAAATTGCAGTCTAAGTAAATAATTCTCTGATAAAAATAAAGTGGTTTACAAATATAAAAAATAATAAAGTTGCAAAATTTAAGTTTATGTTTCACAATTTAAGTAAAACGTTGCATGATTTAGGTACATAGTTTACCCAAAAAAAAATTTACCTTCATTATAAATAATTTATTTAAAATGTGCAACTTTTAATTCAAATATTACAATTTTTTTTTTAATTTGCGCAGTTACAAAGAGGACAAGATTTCTGAAATGTGGGTCTTATTATCGCCTAATCTACCAACGAAAGCAAATGTTGTGTAGAAATCAAAAAAATAAATTTTTACAATTTAAAAAAAATCAAGTGTATGTAAATTAAACAGTTCAAATAAAAAATTATACATTTCAATAGAGGTGATAATAATTATCAAAAATTTTTGAATCTATCCAATTAAATTCAAATTAAATAGGTTGGGTCAATTAAAATCATTAATAAATATAATTAGGTAGATAAGACAACGCTTACTTGATTAATGAGTTTAGATAAATTAATGATATAACTCAATAAATACTTAATGATTTAATTTTGCAGCAAATCTTATCATCTAGTATCTGCTGCTAGTTTGCATATATATATATATTTTATATTGTGCTGCATGTACTCGGTATATATACACACATAAGTTATCAAGTTGAATTCAATTGAAAATAAGATTGATTACCAATATGTTATCTCAAACTCACGGTCTTTGTTAAATTACATTAATAGTATTATATTTATTAACATTATATTTAATAAGTACGTCATTTGTCATACATGTGTGTGTATATATAATAGCAGTTTTAACTTTTTTATTTAAAGTTTATAAATAATTAATACTTTCTTTAATTAATAACTTATCTTAATAATTAAAATGCACTCACTAATTTATAATTCATAAAAATATTTGAATATCAAAAAAAAAAAAAATCTCATACAACTCCTAAGGACTTCTACATTATCACAACACACCTCTAATTCTCAATTTGTCAATTCCTATGGACTTCTAAGGTAAGTAAATTAAATTATAAATATATTAAAATTTCCAAAAAGATACTTAGATTTTATAAAAAAATATAAATTTTGAATCCGAGTTCGTAAGTTTATTATAACCTATAATCAACATGCTTAATAATAATTTATTATTAAATTGATATAATTGTGTTTAATCCATTTAATCACACCCCTTTATGACAGGACTCAAACCCATCAACCCCACCCAAAGTCACTCATTTGCTAACTCTAAGTTAAAAAAAAAAAAATAGTGCATTTTTCGGTATGATACCTAAAAACCACCATAAGGTACCATAGCCTTACCCCAATAGTAGTATTAATGGTGATAGAATAATGTACGTAATGTACAGTTAATTTACACATAAAGGTTGACAATTACTCTTTATGAGTGGTAGGATAAAAAACAAAAAAAAAAAAAAATGCTTGAGACAATATTATTTTGATTGATTAAAGAATTATTTTAAATAACACGTGAAATCATATAATTAATGTAGGTGTAAAATAAAAATTCAAAATAATTGACACTCATGAAAATACCACACAAACAACTACAGTAAATAAAATGAATTAAATCATGCTGATGAATCACACATACCATATAGCGTGGAAACCTAAACTACTCATACGTAAAATCCCAAGTCTACAGGTAACTAACTTTTCTTTTTTTTTTTTTTTTTTCCCATTTGGTAAGTAAGATAATTTTTGGATTAATAGGGAAATGAAGTACAATTTTTAGAGGGTATACCCTCGATATACAACATATACTTCATGTACAAAAAAACAAAGTAGATCCTTTACAAGTTAGAATATACAGCTACATTTAGCCTGTACAAAAGTTGGGATTCCCCATTTTGAGCACATAACAAGATTACTTGGTGTTAGCGTGATGCCCTTAACTTAACAAACTTTTAATCTGATGTTGCGCTTGATCTTGTTAACAATCTCCTAAGGAATTGCAGTGATACCTCTAAAGATTCTTGTATTCCTTTCCAACTAAATATGATAGATTATGCTTGTCCATGCAAGTTTGCATATGAAGTGGACAAAGCTCTTGCTACTGAATTTGCTTATAGCCCAATCAACCTCTCTTTGTTAGTTCTGTCTATTTTTATGTAAAAGGCATAAGTTGAATATAGCATCCCTGACTCCATGAGAGAATGACCATTGGAAGAAAAGGTGATCCATATTTTCATCTTCAATTCCACAAAGTAGACAAGTGGGATTTGCATTAATTCCCCCATGAGATCAACTTGTCTTTGGTAGAGAACTTACCTCAGATTGCAAGCCAGGAGATGAAGTTCAACCTTATAATGTTTTTAGAGATCCAAATCAGTTTGTGCCAAGAGACCTTGGGTTTATGAGTTCTAATGGCTTCCCATGTTGACCTTGCAGCATAATGGTTGTCCTTGGTGGCTAACCATGGAAATTTGTCCTTTACATAGCAATTAAGAGGAGAAGGATTGTGCCCTATGATTTCTTGGAGCTCCCAAGTGGTAGAAAATGGCCATTTCCAATTTCCATTAGAGATTATCGAGGAGACTTTTGAATTTAAGGGGAGGTTTACATCATAGGCAACCCCTACTTCCATACTTAGGCACAAGAGAGCCTAAGGGATGCCAATTATCATACCGTAAAGAGATGTCTTCACCGTTACCAATTTGGTATTTACACATGGAAGAGATTGTATACCTTAATTTGAGGATTATCTTTGATGTCCAAGAGCAATTGGTAGGGATTTTGACTTGCCAAAAGCTTTTGTCCTTTAGTAAGTGAGAATAACACCATTGCAGCCACAACATTGATCTTCTTGAACATATAGACCATAAGTGGCATAATATAGCTATTTTATTCCAATCCTCAATTCTCCTCAAACAAAGGCCACCCTCTTGTTTCGGTAAACAAATATCATCCCAAGCTACCTTACGACTAGTCTTCTTCATCTTAGAGCCTGACCAAAGGAATCTCCTCAAAATTTGTTCAATGGATTGATAATTCTTTTTTGGAAGAATAAAGCGAAGGCTCTAATAAACTTGAATGCTAAAGAGGATCGATTTGATTAGTTGGAGACATCCAGCATATGAAAGAGATTTATTTGCCTAGCTCTTTACTCGGATAAGGATCTTATTGATAAGTTCATTACAATCATCTAGTTTGAGCTTTGTGGAAATAAGTAGAACACCAAGGTACTTAATTGGTAACTTATTAGTTTGGAAGCCTAGAATGGAACATAATTTGTTTTGCTCTTGCTCTTGTATACCAGACATATATGTCTTGCTTTTTTGGCTGTTGGGCTACAATCCAGAGAACTTGTGAAATTCCATAAGTGCATTGCCAATAATCCAAAAGGAAGTATCATTTGGGCAGCATAGAATAATAAATCATTTGCAAAGCATATATGGCTTATAAAAGAATCTTTACATTTAGGATGATAAGAGAATTCCCCTTCTTGGATATTCTTGTCAAAGAACCTGGAAAAGAATTCTATCACAAGAATGAAGAGATAAGGGGAAATTGGATCACCTTACCTCAAACCTTTAGCTCCTTGAAAGTTGCCTTCTAAAGCTCCATTAAGAGAAACCAAGATTTATGAGTTGGTTATACATGCTTCAATCAATTTGATGAATTTGTGAGAAAATTGTAGAGCCTTGAGTATATCCAAAATTAGTGCCCAGGAAACTGAGTCAAAAACCTTCATTAGATCAATTTTCAAAGCACATCTAGGAGACATGCACCTTCTATAATAATTCCTTACCAATTCTTGCATGAGGAGAATTGATCAGAAATTGATCTACCAGTAAAAAAGGTAGCTTGAGTAGGCCTAATGATGTAATGGATCACCTTTTTGAGTCTGTTAGATAGAATCTTGGAGATGCATCTGTATATAGTGTTGCAACATGAGATTGATCTATAATCCGGTACCATTAAAGGATTAGGAATCATGGGAGCTAAGGCAATAATTGCAAAGTTCATTTCTTTCAGTAGTTTACCTGTTTACAAAGAATGATTTAATAGTCAAAGTAATATCTTTGGCAACAATATCCCAAGCCCTCTTGAAAAAAAGAAGAGTGTAGCTATCTGGTTCAGGAGTTTTATGATCGTTAAGAGAGAATACAGTGGCTTTTATTTCTTCGTCTGTAATATCATCATCCAAATGTGAAATTCTGAGATGCCTGAATGCTTCGTGGAATAGTTCCATAACAAATTGAGTAGCTTCGGGAGGGTATTCTGGAGAGGTTCCCAAGAGCTTGTTGTAATAAGCAATTCTAGGTAATACCCCAAGTCTACAAGCAACTAACTTAAGAAGCAATCTAATATAATAATGTTAATTATAAGAGTTACCTTGATTATAAGATGCACTCGAATTAATCCTTATTTGAATATACTCTTATTTGCAATACCCCGTACGCGTCGTCACTCGTATGATTGCTTATACCTTTCAATCCTAATAAAACTCACCAAGTCTTTGCACCGCACATGCTAGAACTCATGTATTCAACCAACTCTTCAAGAACAACAAAGAGATTGTAAACCCATGGGGTCTGCTAAGTTGACAAGTGGTTTCCTTCCTATGTTGTTGCCCAGAGTTTGATTCTCCAGACTAGCCTGGGACATGAGGAGGGTCACTCATGCTTGCCCGATTACCCATCAAAAGCGGGTGGGGTCCGAGTTGCCAAAAAAGGGAAGAAAAAAAAAAAAGACGTTGGAGTCTATATTTCAGTGAACCTCCAAAACAATTAAAAAGGAGTAAGTTCACTATAATATGAATTTAATCTCTTTAATCTTAAAGTTTTGAGGCGGTTTGGCACTCTGAAAAGAAAAAAAAAAAAAGTAAAAGTGATATTTTTTGGCGTTTGGTTGACACAACTTAAAAATTTTGACGAGAACTATTCAAACGTAGTCTCGACTACCTATTCGAATGGTTGATGATGAAAAGTTACTAGATAGTTCGAAATTTGAGTGTCTAGTGGGTAAAAGTTGGTAAAAGATAGTAAAAATTTGTAAAATTTGAATTCAATTATTCTAATTATACTATTTATTAAAAATAATTTAATCCAATAAAAGTAAAATATACTAAATTTAATTTAATTATATTATTTATTAAAATTAATTTATGAAAATATATTTCACAGTAACTTAGTAAATTAATTGAATTAACTTAATTTAATTAATTATTAGTTAAATTAATTATTAATTATTCTATTTATTAAAATAATATAATTGATTAAAAATAAAATATATTAGATAAATTTATCTATATCATTTGTTAAAAATGATTTATTAATATATATTTCATATTAATTTAATTAATTAAATTAGTTGTTAATCTAATAATGCATTAATTTACTTGTATTATTTAATAAAAATAATTTGATAAAATATATTTCATTAATTAATTAGTTAAAGCCCGAGAAAGACAACCACGATTGTTGTGCTTTTCACAAGTTACAAGTAAAGAGTCCACGTGCAAGTCACCTGCTAGTTTTAAGAGGAAAAAGTAGAAATATGTTGAAAAGTGTGCTTGTTGATGAGAAAAAAATAAATAAGAAAAAAAAATGAAAGAAAATATAAATCTTAAATACATAATTTTATTTCATTAAATTAAAAAATTATATTCTTTTTTTATTTTAACTTGACTACTTTTAATTTTTTAAATTTGTTGTATTTTTTTATTTTCTATCACAACCAAAATAGAAGAAGGAATTTTGAAATTCATTTTCTTTCTATTTCCCTTTAATATTTTTTTTTATCTAAACACAGTTTAATAAATATAAGTTTAGACTATCGAAATATTCAAGTTGTTATATATCTAAAGAGAGATAGAAAGACACGAGTGAGAAAAAAAAATGGATGAACGTGAAATCAAATAATAGAAAAAAGAATGGCCCATAATTAAGAAAAAAAAAAAAAGTTGGTCGACAGAAAATAAAGTTGGAGAGGGAGAGGAATACATTAGTCTCCCCTGCAATTTTATATGGAGAGTAAGTTTAGAACGGCAAAAAGTCAGATAAAACAGGATAAATTATGGGTTTATAATTTGTACAATGAAATAAAAAATAAATAATTTTTTTTAATTTTTTTATTATTTTTTAAAATTTTTTGTCACCCTAAATAAAGTTATATTACGACAAACACAATGTGTGCGAATACTACAAGTTTAGATTTTTAAAATATTAAAGTTGTTATTCGAAGAGAGATAAAGAGAGACAAGTGTGTGAGAGAGAGAGGAGAAAACAGAAAATTGTTAGGGCTGTGTTTGGAGTAAGAATTTGAAGAAGGAAAATAAAAGAAAAAAAGAAATGCATGAAAAGAGAAAGAATGAAAACAAATAATCTCAAATACATATCTTTATCAGAATAAATTAATAATTTTAATAAATTAAGAGGCATTTATCAATATATCAATTTTTTAATTTAATTATTTTTTTTAAATTTCATGTATTTTTCATTCATTTTTTTATCACAATTCAAATAGAAGAATAAATTCTGAATCTATTTTTCTTCTCTCTCCTTTTAACAAAATTTTAATCCAAATATATATAAGTAAATATAAATTTAGCTTCTCAAAAATATTAAAATTGTACACCAAGGACAAAGCAAGGCAAATGGTAACAATAGCAGACACCTAGCTATCTAATGACCCCTTTATGAACTAACACTTTCTTAAACCATCTGATATCTTCCAAAAGATTAATTAAAGGTATATCTCACACCCCAAATTAAGTATAAAACTGACTGTAAACTACTGGTAATTATATCTTGACCAATGAGATAAGTATGTAACTAAGGTATTCTTTTACAACAAATGAGAATATCTATTAAAACAAAAAAGTTCTGCCCTCCTTTTAGTAAATTAAAAAAATAAAAAAAAAACCCAAATATTCTTGTTGACGATAAATCAAAATTCTTTATAATAATGCCAATAAATAATTTCTAAATATATTAACTGGAAAATCTATTGCAATAATATAAACTCCCATAACGGGAAAATTAAATGTATACAAAAACTACTGCATGAATGAGTTGGAGTTGGAATATTTCAAATAAGAGGATTAACTTGCTTAAGGAAACATATAATCGTCCACGGAAGTGAAATAACCATCTCGATATTAACTAGGGGTATGATCATTTTGTTACATTGTGAGTCTGAAAGTAATTTATATAAAGTACTAATTAAATTATAACACATAGTTATTGTAATTTAACGACGGTTCATTTAAACAAGCTTTATAACAACAACGACCCAAACTAAAATTCATTAAATAAAGCAATTAAACGATCAACTTAATGTGCACAATTTTTAAAAACTGTGTTACTATTACGTAACATCATTATAGAATTAGCAATTTTTTTAGTATGCCAATTTTATTATTATTCGCGCCCGTAACATTAAATTTTAATTGTTTTTATATTAATTATATCTCATATCACTACATTTATAACTTTTATAGCAAGTGTTATCGTTATCTAAAACCACCGATCTCACTTATTGTGAAGAATTATACGCATAGTTATTTAATGTCAAAAATTGCTATAAATAAAGTTTATTACCTATGATTTTTTTTAATATTGGTATTTTTTTAGTGTTTTATTATGTCCACTCAAGAAAAAAAAAGTTTTAACCTAATACCAATTATTTTCACCGAAGAAAAAAATAAAATTAACCTGATATTAGTTGTGCTTATCCAAAAAGAAAAAAAAAAAAAACAACAATTAGCCCAATACACAAATGCAATTGTATCAGAACCACCTAACATAATTAAAAAAATATTTGAATTAAAGCAGCACAAAAATAATAAAATAGGTAAAAATATTGAAAAATAATAAAAGTATTACTTCATTAATAAGTTGATTGGAATTTTTGGGTCTCTTAAAGGAAGGGAATTTTTTCGATTATTTTTGAAAAAAAAATAATAATTTGTTCCTTACATATATCTATATAATAAAATAGAACGGCTTTTAAAAATGTTTCTCATACAAAATAAGATTCAACGGTTGAGATTGAATTTTATTCTTCAACGAGTAACTGAGATTTTTACAAACTAAAATTTCTTTTCAAAACTTTTATTTATTTATTCCACATCGCCAAAATACTATAACTTTACTTTTCTTTTTACCTATAAACATACTAGAATTGTGACATATGATATTAATAAATGTAAAAAACTCATAAATTCTTAAAAAGATATCCACCTTTTTGGGTTTTAAAAAGGGAACCAACCTTCTCATGGGTTCCAAAAGTGAACCCACTTGCTTAAACATTTAATATTATTATTAAATTATATATTTCAATTATTTGAGTAATTAAATTAAAAATACAAATAAGAAATAGAATTGAATTAAGAAACACAAATTGAAAAAGTTTAAATAATAGTTATGTTATTTTTTCTTATAACAACAACTCTTAGTATTTTTAACATTTAAAAGTAAAAAAATATATTGAATATTAATTAAGTTCGAAGATAGTTTTTTTTTTCAATTCTAATTTAAAATTTAAATTAGTCATTTTGACTGTATTTATTTTATTTTATAAAGCACGTATAATTAATAATAATATTTTTTATTTAAGTTATTTTTATAAAACTAATTTAAATTTTGTATTCAGGTTCTATTTTTTTATTTTTACAAATATTTAAATAAAATTAGTTTTTGCAGAGTGATTTTTTTCTAAATTCTAATTTTAAATTTAAATTAATAAGATTGATTATATTTATATCTATATAATAAAACACAACATATTTTAAAAATATCCCTTTTACAAATTAAAATTCAAATGTGGGATTGAATTTTATTCTTCAAAAAATGGCTAAATCTTTTTACAAACTTTCCATCAAACTCCAGTCCTGTCTAAGATTGTCTTTACATCACTTTACATTCTTATAAACCATTAAGTTAAACTTATTGATGATATGTAAAGAGTTGCATTGAGAAAAACAAAAACTCTACTTCTCAATATTATATTACCAGATAGAGAAGGAGAGATGGTATAAAAATACATGCATATTTTATTTTAGTCGAAGAGTGCCATAGTTACAGGTTATTCGCTAGTAATTAATACATAGAATAAGAAAAGATGATAAAGGATATTTTTAAATTAGATTTCTTATATATATATATATATATTTTTTGTTTTTCACATATATAGATTATTAATTTTCAAATTGTTGATCAATTTCCTATCATTTATACTTGTTAAGAATAGGATTACAACCATTGTATCTGTTGAAATTTATTCCATACTTTTATTCTTATCTCAAATCCTTTAGAACATACTTCTTTTATTTTATTTGTTTTAGGAACAACATGGTGGCCTCAACCACGGTCAAAATTACGAATGACACCTGGGAAACGGTGACCTTTGTTACTAACCATGACTATTATGGAAGCATCAAAGCCAACACTGATTATCCAAAAGAGATTAAAAAAGGATCGACGGCTGAGTTCGTGTTTGAGAATACAAAGGTCAGTCAAAATGGCGAATCATCTGGAGCAGTTGTGTATCGAGGCAAAAAATGAGAAGGATAAGGAATTTGACTGGATGTACGCTTGGTCCAACATCGATGGTGCCCCGGCAGAAAATTACAAGGTATATCATTATCAATTTCATTTTTTTTTCCTTGCAGAATATTTAATTAATTGATTAAATTAAAAAAACTCATTGTGCAGGCTTATACTCAGATTGCTTCTGCTCATCACCATGATAATAATAAGGTTTGGGACGGTGTTCGGAAAAACTTGCTGAAGTCTGACAATTATACGTCTGAGGACTGGAGTGGATGTGTGACGGAGGCAAAGATTAGCAAGCCAGAAGCACTAGTCTATGAAGGAAAAATGTACCTAAAGGGAGTAGGCAAACAGGCTTTTCTTGCCAAAACTTAAGGGCATCGATCGCATGCCAATATGCATCCAGTAATTTTGAAGTCAATGGCCATATTAATTAAAAATGCCTCTGTGGTTACCCTATATATATATATATATATATATGTGTAAGGAAGGCCTTTTTAGGGCTGTTGGTAAAATAATTAAAAAGGTGATTCCTGGTACTTCCCGTTGGAATCACTTGGGTGTGCTACTGTAAACTGTTGTGTATCTTTGTATCTGTACTCAGTCCATCTATCTCAGCTTATATATATATATAGAGTAAATAAGGCCATTGTTAATAACTCCATATCTTGTGTCTTATTCTTTGTTCGATTCTGCCTTTTAATCATGTGCATATAAATTATTATGATATGTTAAATCGAATTTTAATTAAATTAAGTTTTGGGATATTCACGTAAAAAATAATAAAATAGTTCTTACGTTGCCGGCGGCTTCCCTTAACCGGGAGTGAAAAGAAAAAAAAAAATTGAATCAATCCGACTATTTTGATTCGAATCTATATCAAAATTGGTTCTGCTATGGGTTAAAATATTTATAACCTTATATTTTTGGTTTAATTTTCGGGTTAATAGACAAAGAACCAAATTGAACCGGAAATAACCTAATTGAAACTAATCTGAAACCAATCCGAAAAATATAATACATAATTATATAAAACATAATATATAATATTATGTATATTATAGTATTTATAATATTATATTAATATATAATACATTATTTATTTAGATGTTTAGGAACAAAAAATAAACAAATTGGTTCAATCTAAAAACCAATCCGACCCAACCTAATTTGGGATGACTTGAATGGATCCAAACCTAATATTTTTTATTCAGTTTTGTTCTAACTTGAAATCAATTCGACTTCAAGTCTAAATTTTCAAAACCCAAAAAATTGATTTGGTTTTAGGTTAATTATGAACTCGAAATAATCCACTCTCAACCCATGCATACCCCTATCTTAACAATAAAATAAACCCTACTTTTCTGTTTTGTTACACTAACTTCCTAACTCAAAAGTTAATAAAATTTACAAAAAATTACTAAAAGTTACTAAAAATTGTCAAAAGTTATTAAAAATTTTACCAAATATAAAAAGTTGCAAAAAGTTACGAAATATTGCTAAAAATTGATACTTATGCTACGAAATATTGCTAAAAACTGCTACTTATTTTAGTAAACTTGCCAAAATTACAATTAGCGACTTTGGATAAAAAATTATTAAAAATTGTACCTCCAAACACCCCTTGGTCGCTAAAGACCATCCTCTTGTCGACCAAATTTTGATTGCTAAAAGATAATTTTTTCCCGATCTAGTTTGTTTTGTTTGCCAAATGCGTACCTTTTAGAGATTAATTGGTTGCAAGAAATCAACTCGTTAACAACCAAATTTTCATTGGCAAATAGCATATATACCTTTACCGACTAAATACATTTTTGCTCGCTAATATCTTCTATGGCTAACCTTTGTCGATCAGCTAATGATGAAATTATGTTTGGTCAGCAGAACTTTTAACGACCAAATTTTTTATCGGTAAACATGTTGATTGTTGTAGTGACTTTTGGAATCTATAAATTAAATTTATTAATATATTATTTTATTTATTAACAAAATTTATTCAACTATTTTTAATTTTAAATGTTATTTTATTCTATTTGTAAATTTAATTTGGTAATTTATGTAAATTAAAATTTAGAATTACAAAAGTAAATGTAGTTAAAATGTAGTAATAAAATTTATTTATTTTTTAAGACCAATTGAATGCAATTATTTTATTTGAAGTGAAATTCATAATTAATTTATTTTAACAAATATAACAAATTTAAAATATTTAAAAAGTTATTTAAGATTAATGGATCAGGGACGGAACTTTTTGACCTTTAAATAAACCTAAGTTGAGTTGAAATTAGGATTTCATGGCAGAGGGTCAAAATATTTTTAATAAAAATTTAACTGTTAATCAAATAACGCTAAGTATTTATCTGATATTTACTTTTGCTAGAATCAAAAAAATTTTTTGGTACTATGGTTGCCAATAGTAACATTCTTTAGCTGTACTTCCTTGTTAGTATAGTTCAAAACTTGGATTTTTTTTTATTGTTTTATTTTAAGAAAAATGATTTATAGAGAGTGAGAAAGAAAAAAGTGACGTAAGTGAGAGAAGATAAAAATGATGAAGAGCTAAAGTGGATAAGAAAGAATATGAAAATGTGATAATTGATAGAGTAAGAGAGGGATATCTCAGGATGGGGAGAGAGAGAATTTGTATTGAAAAGTAGGAAAAATAATTTTTTATATTTTATTAATTTTTTATGCAGATCCCATTATAAAAAATAAAATTATTGAGAATTTTTATTTGTACAAGGGGGGCATTGCTGCCGTTGTTAATGGAATATTTATCTTTAATAAAAAATATAGCATATAATTATAGATAAAATACCAAAAGCACAAAGGCCATGACCGTTCTTTAACTTTCCAATGACTACCGTACGTAGGGTAGGGAGAGATCGACTTGAAGTCGGAATCGGATAAGTATCGGCTTGATCCATTTTATGTCACTGTTTATTACAAAACATAAGCATTAAATTGCATCTGAACGAGAAGATTTGCAGTCAACTGAAAACAATAATGTCGCAACAATGGAATTGAGGAGAAAAGGAAATGCAGGACTTACTATCAAGACTGGCAGAAATTTTATTACCGGGATGTTGCCCCGCCAACAACCATTTACAGTTACATTGAGATTTTTTGGTAACGTTATTATTTTTTTATTTATATTTATCTGTTTATTTTTTTATTTTTTATTTTCTGTTATTATTTTTTTTAATTAAAACTAAAATTATATTTGAAAATATAATTTTGTTTACAATTACTAATTTTTTATTTTTATAAAACATTTAATTTTTTTAGTTTTTAAAAATTAATTGAATTTAATAAATATATTTTGCATTAATTTAATTTAATTATATTATTTATTAAAAGCAATTGAATAAAATAAAATATTGTATCATTTAATCCAGTAAATATAAAATATATTAACTATAATTTAATTATATTATTTACTAAAAATAATTGGATGAAATATATTTCATAATAATTTAAATAATTTAATTACGATATTTATTAAAAATAATTTAATAAAATATAATTTATATTAAATAAATAAATTAAATTAATATTGAATTAAATTAAATAATTTAGATATAATATTTATTAAAAATAATTTAATAAAATATATTTATATTAATTAAATTATTTATTAAATTAAATTAAATTAATATATTTTATTTTATTATTTATTAAAAATAATTTAATAATATATATTTCTTACTAATTAAATTAACTAATTTAATTTAATTTAATTTAATTATCTATTAGAAATAAATGAACAATAGATATTACATATTAATTTAATTTAATTATGTTATTTATTAAAAATAATTTTAGTTTAATAAAATTATTAAACTAGTTTAATTTTAGTTTAATAAAATAATTTTACATATTATTTATTAAGGTTGATGTAAGATTCCACGTAAAGCACAATTAAATGGTTACATGTTACTTGTGTATTTTGAACAAATCCATTGAGTATTTTGGACAAATCGAAATTCTGTTTATTTTAATGGAAGATGATTTTAAAAAATATATATATATATATTTTTTAAATATGAATAAAAATATTTTCTATAAAATATTTTAAATTATTCATTTGTTTCAGACTCTTTTTGTTTCAACATAAATTATTTTTCTGGAAATTATTCTACTTATTTTTTGTTATTTGGTAAGACATCTTTGTATGGAATATTTTCTTATAGCAAATATTTTGCTCAAATATTAAAAAATGACTTCCTTTTGTCGAATCCGTAAGTTATTTTTTGAAAAATGGACTCCTCCACCTTCTTCTTTAGCATTTCTTTAGTATTTTTCTTATAAGAATAGTTTTAAAAGCATGTTTCAAGCCAAACACCAAAAAATAGAAATAAAAATAATTTATTTTGCAGAACGATTGATGCAAAGGAATATTTTTCAATGTAAAATATTTTAAATTAAAACAACTGAAGCCTCAATGTAAAATATATTTATTTTAAAAAAATATATTTTTTTATTCAGGTTTGAAAAAAAATGTTTTTTAAAATATTTTTAAATTATTTGTCCAAAATTTTTTGATAGGATAATAAACTAGCTTATCAAATATATTCGAAGTCTGAAAGATGTTTTAAAACCAATTAACTAAGCAACTGAGGTAGAGTTTGGGTCTGAGAAGTTAAATTTTTTTTTTTTTTTTTTCTAGCTAGTTGTAACCATTTGCTAAAAAATTAATTTTTTTTTTAAATTTGAGAAGAAAAAAAACTAACTTTTTTGCCGTTAGTTTTTTAGTTTTTAGTTAATTTGATAGTTGGATCTTTTATAATTTAAAAAATTAAATGTAAGAAAGTAAATTTAATTGTCTTAAAAAAATTAAAAAACTGAGTAAGCTAATAGTCGCGAAACAAGTCTCAAATATCGTTTGTTAGTTAGCTCGCAAGCAAATGAAATTCAAATGAATCAAAAGCTCATTTGAGATAATTTTGAGGACCCACCCAACGGAAGAAGATATACATACATACAGAGCTGGCTAGGTGTCGTCCCCATCCCGTAGGCATGCAAATGCATGCCATATGACGGATGCACCCCAATTTCTATGACGATGCTATTCATGATTTTCTTATCCAGAAAGGCCATTATTACGAGGGTGCTTGAGATTGTATAAATTAATATAATTTTATAAAAATTATAATTTCGTAAAATTCATCCTTACTGCGTTAATTGCATTTTGTTGAATATATCATTTATATGTGTTTATCTATAGCAGCTGGTCAAGGTCAAGGTTGTTGAGGGGTTGCTTTTCAATTACCGTTGTTGTACCCCCATCAAATTAAATGGAGGTGTTATAATCATTCTAGTGTTAATGCAGCAATTCAGGAATATATTTGGAAGAGAATAACCTATCCATTATAAAATTAAATATTAAAAAAAATTAACTAATTAATATATAAATACCAAAAAAAACTTCTTCGCAGTTGTTTTGGTAATTTCTTTGCAATTGTTCTAAGATTGCGCATAACAAATTTCATGGGAAACGAGACTCAGAGTCTTTGATGATGACCAAATTCAATTGTTTAAAATTTTGAATTTACAATTTTGCTAAATTTTGTAATTTTTAATTTAAAAATTTTAGAATAAAAGTCAAGAATTAAGTAACGTCAATTGTATATTGATTAAGATTTTTTTTTTTGTATCTATTTGAAGTGTCAAATTTTGATTAAACCAAAAAGCGTAAGATAATTTTGAATTATTAGATATTTAATGTGTATTTTTTGAGAAGTGTAAAAAATGGTAAAAATTAGAAAAAATTAGAAAAAATTGGTAAAAATTAGAAAAAGTTAGTAAAAATTAAAAAAAAAATTAGAGATTTTTAGTGCTAAGAAAGTTAGAAAACTTTATAAGCGAAAGTTAAACACTTTTGACCATATTTAACACTCTAATGCAAACTTTATATATTGTATTTTTCTTTTGTATTTTCCTTACGAGGATAGCAAATCAAACACCAAAAAAATAAATAAATAAATAAAAATAAATTTTTTTGCCAAACGTCTTATACAAAAAATATTCTTCAATGTAAACGGAGTCTTGATGTAAAACATTTTTGAGAAAATTACTTTTATTCAAGTTTCAAAAAAATATATATTTTTAAAATATAGGTAAAAATATTTTCTCAAAAATATTTTGTATTAAAATGGGCCAGCTTAATTGACATATTTGAAGTTTGAAAAAATGTTTTAGAACCAATTAATTAAGAAACTGAGAGTCTCAAGTATTATTGTGTAAATTATACCTACTTCCCCTTAATATTTGGTTTATACCACAACATTTGAAAATTACACTTGTCTCTCTTATTTTAAAATATTGTTATCATTAACACTGTTCCGATAAAATTAACCGTTAAAACTTATTAGAAAGTATTAAAATAATCAAAAATTTAGATATTTTTTCTATTTAATCCCTCCTTCTTTCATATTTTTGTCAATTTGGGATTTTAGCAAAAATAGAAAAAAAAATTAATGTTAAAAGGTGAAAGTGCAATTATTCAAATGTTGATAGAAGATGGGGGTAATTTACATTTTTATTTATCACATTCTCTGTATCTTCTGGACAAATTCGAAGTTACAACTTAATGAAATAAATATATAATTTTTAAACATTAAGAAAAAGAAAAAACCATTTAACATGCTTAATTTATAATAAAATGATTTAAACTTTAAGTCAATTGCTAATAGTTTAAAAAAATTACGACGCTCCTAACATTTGGTGGTCGCTAATAGTCTTTAGTGACGAAGAATTGGCGGCTAATCATTGAAAGTAGCAAACAGATATTAGCGACCACCTGAAGACCTTTCGCTCCTCAAAACTCAAATTTCGTTTATTATTTGATTGTGAGAAAAATGATTTATAAAGTGAGAAAAGAAAGAGTGAAGTAAGTAAGAGAAGATAAAAATGATGCGAAGATAGAGTACACAAGAGAGAATGCGAAAATGTGATAATTGATAGTATGAGAAAAGGATATCTCAAGGGTGGGAAGAGAGAGAGAGAGAGAGAGAGATTTGTATTGAAATGTAGGAAAAATAAGTTTTTACATTTTATTAATTTTTTATGGGGGTCCTATTAAGAAAAATTATATTGCTGAGAACTTTTATTTGTGCAAGGGGAGTCATTGCGGCCATTGTCAATAAAGTATTTATCTTTAGCTAAAAAATATAATATATATGTATGGATAAAGTATCAAAACTAGGAAGGCCATTACCGTTCTTAACCTTACAGTAACTTCCGTACGAAGGATAGGAAGAGGTCGACTTAAGGCCGGGTCCCGGAATCATATTAGTATCGAATTGACCCATTTTACGTCACTAATTTATTACAAAACATTAGCATTAAATTGCATCTAAACAAGAAGCTGTGCAGTCAACTGAAACACTACAACAAATCACATTTTCGGCGATCATTTCTTCCGACCAAATATAAATTTGGTCATTAAAGGTAACTTTTCCTGATCAAATATAAATTTAGTCGTTAATAGTCACTTTTTTCCGACCAAAAAATTGTTAGTCGCCAAAAAAATGTTGGTCGGAAAAAGTTTCCCCGACGAGCCTTCGCCGACCAAATACCGACCAAATAAATTTGGTCGAGAAATGTTTTGCCGATTAAATTATACCCTTTAGCGACCAAATTTTTGGTCGGTAATTATGTGATTTTTTGTAGTGAAAGCAAAAATGTCGCAACAATAGAATTAACGAGAAAAGGAAATGCATCACTTTAGCTGCCATCAAGATTGCCAGAAATTTTATTACCGGGATGTAGCCCCGCCAACAACCATTTACAATTACATTATGATTAAAGTTGACATTCTAATTGTCTCTGGTAACGATCAGCTAGAAACTAATTCCTCACTTTTCAATTAAAATTGAGGTATCTAATAAAGAGATTTTTGAAATGAAATAACCTTTCCATTACAAAGTTAGATACAAAAATTAGTTAAGATATAATACAAAAAATTAATTAAGATATAATACAGAAATCTTTTCTTCGCAGTTGCTTTGGTAACTTCTTCGTAGTTGTTCTAATATTGCGCATGTGGGTTTGCTCATTTCGAAACAAATTTCACAGGAAACAAGACTCAGAGTCTTTGGTGATGACTAAATTCAATTGTTTAAAATTATAAATTTACATTTTTGTTAAATTTTGTAATTTTTAACGTAAAAATTTTAAAATAAAAGTCAGATTTAATTAGATTGCGTCAATTGCATCTATTTAGAATGTCAAATTTTGGTTAAGAAAAAAAAATAAATTAATTTTAAATTATTAGATATTTGACGTGTTTCTTGAAAAATGTAAAATATAGTAAAAATTAGATAAAATGAAAGAAAGTCGGTAAAAAATGAAGATAGCCGGTAAAAATTAAAAAAAAAAGTTGCAAATTTTTAGTGTAAAAATAATTTAAAAAATTTTGTAATTTATTTTTTATTCAACTACAGTTATTCTTTCTAAAGGAAAATGTCCATTAAATATTTGTAATTTTATATTTAGTTATATATATATATATATTTTAGCATCTCACTGTAATAAACTTATATTTATAAAACTATGATAAATTATATTTTCAATTTTATACAAAAAAAAACTTTTGTTAGAAAACAAACCAATTTAACCAGAAAATAAAGCCGAACAAAACAAAATTTTTCGGCGTGGGTTTAATTGTGCTTATCCAAAATTAGATCATATTTGCTAACGGGATGAGCGTATATGCTAACATGCGCCAACGACCACAGTCGTGAAACACAACGAGGCACGCCGATGGTCAATTTACAATTCAAGGAAGTAATTAAGAAAAAAATTTTATTACAAAGTAATTGCTTGCTTTTTATTTTTATTTTTTTCAAATTTTTAATCAAATTTTAATTGTAATGGAATAATCATTCCATCACTTAAATTGTGAAATGACTTTTCCCATCCAATGTGTGAATGGCTATTTACATGTAATAGTATTCCAATTTAAGTTTTTGATTCCAAATATGAGAATAAGTTAAAGTAAGAATAAATTCCTTTTCATCCTATTCTATTATCATGTACCAAACATAACTTGAGAGTCTTAAATATTGTTGGGTAAATTACACCTACTTCCTTTTAATAGTTGGATAATTACATTACCACCCACACCATTCAAAGTTATTCTTCCTCCCCTTCTTTTGAAATGTTTTTAACGTAAACCCCTTCTTTCAATAAAATCAGCCATTAAAATTTAATAGAAAATACAAAAATTGTCAAAATTTTAGATATTTTTTTTTATTTGATCCCCCACTCACACATATTCATCAGTTTTCTTTTTAAAAATTCTTAAAGATTTTTTTATTTTCACTTACATTTTACTTATTTTTGAAAATTCTTGTAAAGAAAGCTAATAAATATATGAGACAATGAGGCATAAAATAGAAAAAAACATGTAAAATTTTGACTATTTTGACATTTTTGTTAAGTTTTAACGGTTGATTTTATTAAAAGAGAGATTAACGTTAATAACATTTTCAAATAAGAAAAATAAGTGTAATTTTAAAATATTGTGGGTATAAATGTAAATACTCAAATACTAAGGGAGATGTTTGTGTAATTTACCCAATATTGTTAGTTAGCTCGCAAGCATATGAAATTCCAATGAATCAAAAGCTCATTTGAGATTATTTTTGAGGACCCAACCGACAGCAGAAATATCAACGAAGACGTGCAGCAGGCTAGCTGTAGCAGTCCCATGGGCATGCAAGTGCATGCCATATGACGGAAGCCACCCCAATTTCTATGACATATGCTATTCATGATCTTCTTACGTCGAAAGGCTATTATATGGTGACATACGTACTGTTTCTTCTTCACTGGACAATGCATCAAACTGTCTTGTCTTTACGGTTTCAATAAGTTGTTGAAAAGTGAAGATCGAGATGTCCTCTCTCTGTTTTCACATGGGTCAACCAACATGCATTAACTACGTGCCCAGAGAATTACAACTGCCCATTTATATATACATATATGAACAAGTCTATAGTAAAGCACTAAGTTTTTTTTTTTTTTTTTTTGTTTTTTCCCCTTGGTATCATACTAAACTTTTAATTGTGACCATTGGATGACTTAAATGACATCTTCACTTTTCATTTTAATATATTAAAAAAAAGGAAGAAGAATAAAAATGGGTTTAGATGAAAAAGAGAGAAGTTAATTAATTTTTGATCAGATAATGGTAAATATGGTCATAAATACTGAAAATTTTGATCACTTTCAATCGTAAGTTGGTGATATTGGTTGTTAACAGAGGGAAAAAAGAAATATAAATTCGGTAGTTGAGGTGTTGCTTTTCAATTACCATTGCTGTACCTGCATTAAATTAAAGGGGGGATCAAGGTAGTTGAGGTGTTGCTTAATTTCAACTAGTAATAGGGGTGTAAAGGAGGGGTGTATTCGTATTACTATTATCAAACCTATTGTTTTTCACTTATTAATGCTCTTCTAAATCGGTTTACTTTTTAGTTAAAATTTCAAATTCATTCTGTCCTAAATTTGTCAAATTCGTTCTAAACTCACGAAATCCGATTAAACACGACTGGTTAGATATGTGAAATCCTCATTGACAAACCCATTAAATATCCTATTTGAAATAAAAATAAAAAATTAATAATATTTAATTGCAAAATTTATATAGACACTCAAAAAAATCTTTATCTACAATAACTTACAAACAATACTATAATAAAAAAATTCATCACATAAATATAACTTTTGCAACATTAATATGGCACTTAGTCCGTATTTCTACTTTTTGTTTTCTATTATTATATTCTATTTCCTGTTTTATATGTTTTATGTTTTGAAAATTTTAAAATAAGTAAAACAAAAAATGCAGTTAGTTTAACATTTTTTTTCTCATGTTTTGAGATTTTTCTTATTTTGGATTAAAATTACTCAAAATAACTTTTTGTTATTTTGCATTTGAACTGTGAACTAATTTTCTATTTTCTAAAATAGATTTTGAAAACACAAGTAGTCAAATATATTTTGAATTATTTTCTTTATTTTTAAAAAAATGTAAAATGAAAACATTTCTAATTTGGGATGAGCGTATATCTACTTATCTATTATATATTACTATTATAAATTAAGTACCGAGACTTGTGGATCTAATCTTTTTATGAAGAGACCATTTTCGTGAAACTCTTTCACGTAACTATTCAAAAACAATTTTTCAAGGCAACTACTCATAACATTATCACGAAAAATTTAAAGTCTCTCCATAACTAGGTTTCATAATAAATTTTCTAATAAACTAATAAACTTTTCTAAAAAAGATGAAACACTTTTCTCCAAAACTAAATTTCATAATAAACTTCCTGACAAATTTATAAATTTTTCTCAAAATCATGAAACACTTTTTTGATAACCTGATAAATAGTTCTCAAATATGATAGCATTCACAATTATTTTTTTCAAGTAACCGTTCATAATATTATCACGAAAAATTTTGAATTCTGTGAAACTAATGAAACACTTTCAAACTAAACAACAAACACTTTTTAAATATGATGACTATCCTAAGATAAAAAAAATATGATGACTATCTCAAAATGGAAAAATGAAATACTTTTCAAAAATGATAACTATCTTACAATGAAAAAATGATGACTCATATGGATGGTTCATCGGAGGTCTATCGAGGAGGTAATTTCCGACATATTTTCATTCTCTATCATATTAATCCCTTAAGAGGAACTCTCAATGGGTTGTTATGGAGCGACAAAGTTTAAGATTAAGAAACAAAACTACAAATAGATAAAATTTTAAGAAACATATATAAGAAACAAAAACAAAAACAGATAAAGTTTTAAGAAACAGAACCAGAAAAAAAAAATTACTATTTGCAATTTTTTAAAACTTTTACATATTTTTAGAAATAATAAAATAAGGGTCTCCCTAGGGCACCCATTAAGAGCCTATAAAATATAACATGTAGCAATTTTTATTTTAGCTCCAAAGAAGTCAAAAAGATCAAATAAATTTTATGGATTGTAAAAATTAAAAAAAAAAAGAGAGAGAGAGAGCGATTTATTCGTTAAATATAGATATACCAAAAAGAGGGTGTCCTTATTAGAATGTTTTGACATTTTTATTTTTAAATAAATTAAAAAATTTAATGTTTATAAAACAAATTAATTTTTACACACATTGTGTGTGCACCTGCTTTAGTACTATTATATGGCAAACATTAAGGTTTTGGTGAATCTTTTTTGTTTTTGTGACATTAAAAATTATTTTTTCATGATTATCACATAATTACATAATTTCACTTATTTGTATTTTTATCTACTTTAAATATCTTTTAACTACTTACTAATTTTGTAATTTTTTTTTATTTTAATGCTACTTAATTATGTATTATTAATTTTAATAATCTTAAACTACTTATTACTTATTATTTGAGGAACTTTTTTTTTATAATATTATTGATTATTAAAAAAAAAAATATGTTTACACGCATAGTTTGCGCACCAACGACCGCAACAGTGAAACTCAATGAGGCGCGCCAAATGTCACGATCATACGACAGGTGTCTTATTCTCCTAAACTCTCACACATTTTTCCATTTTAATACATTAGTATAGATTATTATTGTTATTTTCTGTCAACTAATTAATCGTTTTTGAAACCCTCCACTATAAATACATCCCCTCCCTCACCCATTTCTTCACACAGCAATCCCAACAAGAACTAGTCCCATCTTTCTTTTCTTATCAAACCACTTCGGTATGCGTCTCTCAATTTATTCTAAATTAATTTACGTTTATTTTTTAAACATTTTGTTGGAGTGTGTACAATTATTTGTGTATATATATATATATATATATTAAATACTACTAGGAATTTTATGAGTTTTTGGAATATCTCTTGTTTGATATCATTTCTTTAGTTATTCTATCAATGTTTGTTTCTTTATTTTTTTATTTTTTTCCTTCTGTTGTATTAAATTTCATTTTAGTAAAACTATTTGAAAAAACATACAAAAATATTTTAAAAGCGGCATAAAAATAATAAAATATCTAAAAATATTGAGAAATATTTAATGGAATCTATTTTAACACACAGTAGATTAACATTTTTGATCATTGTGTATAATAATATATAAAAGTAGGTAGTATATATATATATATATATAAGATTAGTTGAAAGAATAACAACTGAACATACCTTTTATTTATTTATTATTTATTTTTTTTAGGAACAATATGGTGGCTTCAACCACCGTCGTGCTTGCGAATTACACCGGGAGACCCGCGACGTTTGTCACTTACCATGACTATTATGGACATGGAGATTATCCACAAAAGATTGAAAATGGTAAGACGGTTTGCTTCTGGTTTGAGAATGGAGATGGTGATCAATCGTCTGGGGCAGTTGTGTATAAAGGCGAAGATGAGCAGGGTAACAAATTTGAGTGGCTGAACGCTTGGTACAACAAGGATGGTGCGAACCCATCAACTTACAGGGTAACTCAATTTCTTTTCGTTCCTTGCAGAATAATCATCTTTCAAAAGAATTCTAGTTTAACTAAAAAAAAAGTGTCCTTTTGCAAGACTTAGTTGTATATAAGTTCATTGTGCAGCCATTTCATATTGGAATGCTGGCTAAAATTTTAAAAATTGGAATGGTTGAGCCAGTGGAAAAAATGATCAGACTGCGGGATCAATTAAAATTAAACTCTGGTAACATAAATAAATTTTAAATATGAGAAAATTAAATTTTTTTTAAAATATATTATTTATTAAATATTTATTTTAATGTCAACTTTTTTTTAGTTGCATGAACAATTAAATAGTAGAGCTCCAGACACACTCATATAACAAGAAGTTAAATCAGTTATAATAATGTTGCAGAATTTGGGTGACAACTCAATATTAATTAATTAATTAATCTCAAAAACTCATTGTGCAGGCTTATACTGAGATTGCTTATGCACCCAAGGTTTGGATTTGGGACCAGGTTTGGGCAGAGTTAATGAATTCCGGCCCTATTTCCGTCGCGGAACATAACAAATGTGCGGCCGATGCAATTATTATGCAGATACTACGTCCCGTAATATATCAAGGACAAATGTACCTAAAGGGAGGAAGCGCGACTTGAATGCATCGATCGCATGCCAATATAAATGAAGTCAATGGCCATATTAATTACAATGCCTCCTTGGTTACTTTAAACTTAATATATATATACATATATATATAAATAAGGAAGGCCTTTTCAAGGTTGTTTGTAAAATAAATAAAAAGGTGATTCGTTGGAATCACCTGGGTGTGCTACTATAAATTGTGTGTTTGTATCTTTGTATCTGTACTCACTCCTTCTATGTCAGCTTATATATATATATATATATAATAAATAAGGCCATTGTTAATAACTGCAAATCTTGTGCCTTATTCTTTATTCGTTTCTGTCTTTTAATCATATGTGAATTGTCATTATATGATGTGCCAATAAATACAAGCTATATAATAATATTTTATACTTTGATAAAATGATACATAAAAAATATATATATATAAAATATTATAACATTGATGGATGCCTCTGGCCACCTATCAACAAATGCGAATTAAGTTTGGATTATTCATGAAAAAATAATAAAATAATTCTTGTTATTGGCGGCTTTCCTGAACAATTCGTTTGAATGGGATGAAATGGAATGAAAAGAGGAGAAGAAAAAAGATTTTACAATTAATAACTTGTTTGGGAGGTTTTTTAAGAGAGAAAAGAAAAGAAATTGAAAGAAATGGAAAAAATTAATGAGGGTTAAAATTTTTATTTTCTCAAAAGTAGGAAAAAATGAAAAAAAAAAGAAAAATAAATTAATAAAATTTTCAAAATGACATATCTACTCATAGGATAAAGAATAATAAAAATAAATTACAAATATGTCCTAAAACTAAATAAATTGATTACACTCTAATTTTTTAAAAGATTTAAATGTAAAATAATCATTTACCCTTTTTTTCCTTCAATTTTTTTTCAACTCACAAAGAAAAAGATAAAAAGTTTTTATTCTTTCTTTTCTAAACTTCTATAAACAAATAGAAGAAAATTTTATTACTTTTCTTCTCTTTTCTTCTTTCCTAACTTATGTTTTCTTTACTTTTATTTTCTTTCCTAAACTCACAAACCCTGAGACTTAACTTGGCAACACTACCTAAAAGTTTTATAGGAAACTAATATCAATTTTATAAACCCTTATATAACTTTTTATCGTCCAATGATATACAAATAATATACGAAAATCCTCTCTCTCTCACACACACTGTGTGATTCATGGTATATATCTCCTCCAGTCATATCACTAGTGTGGTACTATATCTTTGCATCTACGCTCACCTACCAGCTCAAGTAATAAGCAAGCTCATAGTGAACACTTCGTTTTATTGTTCTTTTTTTTTTTTTTTTTTTTGCCGTTAATTTTTATTATCTTATATATAAATATATTACACTTTAAATTGTTGGGCCCACAAGCACATGTAAAGTCCACAATGGAAGTGCACACAAAAAAAAAAAAGAAAAAGAAAAAAATTTAGACTACTCAATACAAAAATTTTTAATGTGGTTCGGTTCTTCAATAGACCTACATTCGCGATCTCATCCCAAAAAAGGATAATATACTCAATTCAATATTAAACTATTACAATTTTTACACGGATAAAATTGTAAAACTCTCTCCTACTCACACAACCCAAAAATCCAATTACACCAACACTTTGGTAACACAGGTTTTAGTTATGTCCTTTATACATTTTAACAACTATGGGAAATGACCTTTTTATAAGAGACAAACCTCTCATTTTTTGTTCCCTCTCCCGATGTGGGATTTGGGGAGCCAACACAACATAAATACATATGAATATATATATATATACACACACACCAATATATAAGGGAGAATCAATTATAATGTATTCCTTTTTTTTTTTTCTTTTTTAAGAAGCTCGTATAAATTTTTGATACCTCAAATGCCTTTCCTTGCTCTTCTTGTCTTCTTTCTTTGACTTCTCTTCGACTTTTCTTTTTAGCTTCTTATCTTATAATTAATTTATAAAAATAAAAATAAAAGCTGATAAAAAAATAAAAAAAATTTATTATCACAGGCATAGTATATGTTTTGGCCTGGTATATCATAAAATTAAAAATATTACCTATTAATATAAACACATTGGTATGTAATATACTATTAGTACCCGACGCCTATAGTACTCTAAACAAAATTAGTATTAAATTTTTTATATAGTTAAAATTTTAGATAAAAATTCAAATTAAAAAAAAAACTATAATAACACATGGTTTTTTTTTTTTTTTTACAAAATTTTAAACTCTAACAACTACTATATATGTTTTGGTCTTTCTCTTTCTCTCTAATTAATTTTTAACAAGCACCATAAAAAAATCACAAATTATGGTGCTTTAATTTGGAAGGTTCTACCTTCTAGAAGCTATAATTATATAGAATTTAAATTGGTAATTTTGATTTGCATGTGATTTCCACTATTGAAATATGGTGATGTTTAAAATGCACAAATTGTTTTGTTAGACAGATAGTAGTGGAGTCCAACAAAATAAAAATTGAGCCTTAAGTTAAAAATATAAAAATAATGAAAGAAAAAATAATTTTTAAATGTTAGATCTTAGTTTATAAAAAGAATATTTTCAAAAATCGTTCTCTTTTATTATATGTCTATAGGGGCACATATATTAATATTTACATATTGATATTAATTTTTTTGATTCTCTGAAAATTTTCAGCATTTGAATTCGAAATTTCTAATTTTTTATGAAACAAAAATAGTTAAAAATATAATGCTGAGGTGAAAAAAAAAACCCTTTTTGGCCCCGTAATTATTTTTCTTTTCTTTCTAAGAAATGTAAATAGTATGTCTAAAAATTATTTTTAAAAAATCAAATTTTAGTGAAAAACATTTACATAAAACAAAATAATAATAATAATAATAAGTTAAATAAATCTCGTTGTTTGTCAAACTGAACCTTGCTGATATATGTAAAATAAAAATACAATGAAGTTGTATAAGATATTAAGAGGAGATATTAGAATGTGACGTTTCATAAACTGTACGGCGTATTTGTATTAGAAAAGGGCACACTATGTGTGTACTTCTAATTAATTTTTTATTTTATTTAAAAATTAAAAAAATTATCTCAAACAATAAATAATTAGTAATTATTAGTTAAAAATTTTTAAGTATATACTAAGTAATTAGGGGTACTTAAATAAAATAAAAGAACATTATAAAGTAGGGAGTAGTTAAAGGACATTTTAGAAAAATAAAAAATAACATTTTAAAAAAATACAAAATAAAAAGATAAAAGTACTTAAATAGCTTACAAAAATTAAAAAATTACTAATACATCATTTTTAAATGATAAGTGATTAAGGGTTATAAATGAAAAAAAATAAGGACTTTATTTAGTGGTTCGCTTCATGAATTTCGTGACTAACTTCACCACTACCTCTGATATTTGCTTTATAATAATAAAGATATAAATGAAATTAAACAATTTTGGATATCTAATGGTATTTTCAATATTATAACAATCAAAATCTTCTAGTATTATCTACCAAACATAATTTAATTGTCAATTGACTTTTTTTTTTTTTTTTAACTCGAATACACCAGACTCTTTTTAAAATTTTTAAAGCACTCAACTACTAAACCAAGTCATTACTTATATATGCATATATATATATATATTTATATCTATACTACCATAAAATATTTGAAAACATAAAATATTCTAATTGGACCGTAATACCCTCCATTTCTCTTATAAATCCATGTCTTTTTATCCTAAAATTCCCATGACCAGTTAAACACCTTTCATCTTTCCATGTCCTCCCATCTTTCCAATTTCTAATCCAGTTGCCGGATATAAGTATATAAAAAAAAAGAATTAATCCTTTTTTTTTTTTTTTCACAACATAACCATCAGTCAATTGTTACCAAACAGGATTATGTACTTCTCGGTAGTTTTGTTGCGTCTTCCGTCAAGTCTCTCTAAACATGTTTGTTGCGTCAAAAGAGATCAGCAAAAAGATAAGAGAAGATGCGATTCCTTCCGATGTGTGCGTGGGAAATAGCGTGAAATGGTTAAGTTTGAAATCTTATTTATACAAAAGTAAAGTGTACTTTCACATTTTAAGATTTTTTATTTGTGTGCACTAGGTTTCTTTGCAATTATAAATTGTTCCCAGGGTTACCTCTATTATAACCTTATAACTTTTTCTTACTCTTCATTATAATGAAATATCCTACCACTCTGTAAATGTACGATTAAACAATTAACTTAAATCGAAACAACATAAATCTCTATATCTTATTCTCTTCTAATTTGTGATTGTTTTTTATTCTTATTTGTCTTCGATTGTGTGCATTTATTTATACGTTTGAGCATAAGAATCCCCAACAATTGATATATTTTAATCTCACGACCCACTGTTTGCATTTATCTATTGTTATTTCCATTTATAATTGCTTCCCTTTTTATTTTGATCTATAATTCATGCTTGGCAATGTTTTCTTGATTATATTATTTAACAATTTATACATTTTGTGTTAAAAACAAGTACATCATCTCTAACTTGAGTGAGGATAAATCTAACCAGAAGGAGAGAGTCATTAATTTAATTGGTCATAAACGTAAGTGGGAGATTATAATTGATATTTCTGGTGATGAAAATAACTCTGAGAGCTTTGAGGTTGACATCGATGAGTGGCCTGATGATTGTTTTGAAAAGAGTAACTCTTTATCTCTCCCATTTATTTTTCCTTCCTTAATCCTCATAACACCCTACCAGTTTCTTAAAGGACAAGGGTAGGACAACGTTGATTTAGAGATTCTAGTGCGAATTGAGTGGGCTGAGGTAAACATAGCTGTTGAATGGCCTGATGGACACACTTATGATACTGATATTGAGACCACAGTAGTATCTAAGGATTACCGACCTTCTAATATACATTGGAAAATTTTATGTAGATTTTAAAGTTTTGTTACTTATTTCATATTAAATTTAAATCAGGAGTTAATGAAATGATTATTACCATCCATTAAACTAGCTTAAGAATTTTGTAGATAGATTCACTGTAAATCCTCACGAGACTTCACTTGTCCACTAGGGGGATCTTAAGGGTTTAAAAGGCTTGCTGCCCGTACCTAAATGTAGTCGTGTTTGCAACAAAAAGAGAAATAGAGTAGTAATTCTATTTTGTTTCAATAAAGTCATTACTAGGGACTAGTAATGCTCAAGTTGGGGGGTGTCATTAGACTTGAAAAATGCATTTACAAGCGTTATAATTTGGTTTTAAATCATGCATTAATTAATAAATTTATGAGTTTTGCTATTTTTTTATCGCTTATTTGATTTATTTTCTAAAATGCATAGAAGAGAAGGAAATAATCGTGATTAGGAGCGAGAAAAGTGATACAAACGATGAAAACGAGCTTTTGATCCAGATACCTTGATGGCCGATCCGAGCCAAATCAAGAACAAGGCTGGAGAAGCAAAACCTAAAGTGAAGAGAAAGTACACTATGGTCCGAACAGCCCAATTTGTGGTCCGGACCATTGAGGATGCTATCGAGGTTTTTAGGATTATTTGTAGGAGCTCTGTCAATCTTTATCATTCGTCACTTTGCTTTTGATTCAATGTCAAAGTACGGTATTTTATTTTACTGATTTAATAATATTTTATATTGATTTGCGTGCTATTTTTCTGTCTCTTATGGATCTTGAATCAATGGTAGGCCAGAATATTTTTTAATCTTGATTTAACAAATCCAAGAGAGGGTGGGATATTTGATCAATGTGATGTGCTATTGTTAGGTATATGTGACGTGGAAACGTATACATATATATACTCCTTTTCAAATCTAATTAATTTTTGTTAAAAGAATTTTGAAAACAAAAATCTTTGATCATATTCTTGTAATCACTGATAAAGATTTTCAGGTCCTTTAATTTCTTTTGAAAACTTTGAAATAAATAAATTAGGTTTGATTCCACAAGTAATATAAAAAGAATATTTTCCAATTCCATAATCCTCAACGTGAATATGGAATTATATTTGTGGCAATTTTCAGAGCTTTCACGGAAATATTTTTTAATTTATTTTTTCCATTTTATGTGAAATATAAATTGTCGTTCATAACACATCAAATTGTGAAAAATTATTCCACCTGAACTTAAGCGTTAAATCAAGACTTCTGAATTATTTGAATTTAATTGTCAATTTATTGTTGTTTGATTGTTTTAAAAAGTTAATTGTTAGTTTATTACACTTAGTTTGTTTATTTGATTTAATTTCAGTTGTTTAGCAAATTTATTAAAAAAAATTAGAAACTTGTTATCCTTCCGTTTTTGAATCATATTGAATCTAGGAATAGCAAACTTATAAAACCTAGAAATTAATGCGTAAGTTCCTTTGGATACGATCTTAGACTGATTAGGTAAAATTATTTTGCACACTCTTGCATTTGGAGGTAATTCTAAACGCAATATTTAAAGGCGGTTAGACAGTCAATAATTGTTCCACTGAAATTCATGGTAGCAACAGCATTCGAGGAAATAAAATCAAAACTCAACTGTAAGTCAATCGAGAAACTCAAACTCATTTCCTTGAGTTGGGCGAAGAACTTGACCAGCTTGCCGCTTTCCACATCGGTGACAAACTCAACTTTGAACGATAGATTGGCAAAAATATGCCTCCCCTACCCTTCCAAACCCCCAACGTACTGCATCAAAACCCCTTCCTTCCCAATCAAATCAATCCCAAGAACCCTCGGCACGTGGTACATTTTTTACGACACCTTAACCCTAACCCTCACCTCGATCTTCTCCGCAGTGGCAGCAGCCTCCTCCTCCTCCTCTGCCAACGCCGCCACCGCACCCGATGGATAAGCTTCCACGAAGGTCGTGGAATCCGATGGCTCTCTTTGTTTCGACATTATTCATTTATTTCAGGCTCTCTTTGTTTCAACGTAAATTATTATTTTTAATTATTTTACTTATTTTAAGTTATTTGGTAACGCATCTTTCTGTAGAATATTTGTTTTTTTTTAAATAAATATTTTGCTCAAATGTTCAAATGACTTCCTTTCGTCCAATTGATAAGTTATTTTTGGTTAAAAAATGGACTCATCCACTTCCCCTTTAGCATTTATTTCATATTTTTCTACTAAGAATAGTTTTAAAAACATGTTTCAAACCAAACACCAAAAGACAAAAGTAAAAATAAATTTTCTTGCAAAACGTTTTATAAAAAAAATATTATTCAATGTAAAATATTTTACATCAATATAAAATAGTTTAAAAAAATACTTTTACTTAGGTTTCAAACAAATTTTTTTAAAATACAGGCAAAAGTATTTTTTTAAAAATATTTTGTATTAAAATAAGCTAGTTTAATTAGGGCCAATTTCGTAACGTTATCATTTTTTTATTTATATTTATGTGTTTATATTTTATATTTTATTTTCTATTCTCATTTTTTTCTCTAAAATGAAATTTGAAACAGCGTTGAAAATGAAACTTTGTTTACAATTACTAATTTTTCATTTTACTAAAATATTTAACTTTATGATTTTTAAAAATTAATTGAATTTAATAAAATATATTTTATATTAATTTAATTTATTTAACTATTAAAAATCATATATTTCAATAAATATAATAATATATTAAATTATAATTTAATTTATTTCCACTTAGTCTTGGTGCGTCGAAAGTTTGAGCAAATATTCAAAAGAAATCGTGCAAGGAGTCGCAGAAATTTTGAGTAGATACTTGTAACTTGAATTATATAGTGAAAATTGTTTTAAGATTTTTTCCTTTAGAATTTTTCTTGTTATTTCTTGGTGTGCTTCATATTTTATTATTTGTTGTGTGGATTGAAAGTGATTTAGCAATTTTAATATCTAAATAGCACAACTTGAGCAATGAAAACTACTCATTGAAGGGAGCTTTGGCCACTACTATGTTTGGTGCTAAATATTAGTACATTGATGGGTTTATTGCACTAAATAATAAATTTTGTTATAGTGATGAGGTGCCACTACTCTTCATCTAGTTTCACTTTCAGCCGGTTTAATTTGATTCTATACATTACAAAATTTGTAAAGTCTTGTGGCAAATCCAATCAAAATCTTAGTTAAATTAGGAATACTATTAAAGTTTCCTAAAGTGATGCAAATTGAAGATTTGAAGAATTCCGAACAATTAAGGAGATAAAATGAATCAAGTTGACCAAGATTTTGAAGAATTCTAATTGGTGTGAAGGATTACAAAACCTCATGGGACTCGGATGCAGCTTTCTGGAACGTGGACGAAATTTCAGTGTACCTCGCAGGCACGACGCGAGTGCACTCTAGGCCCGCAGGCAGCCCACAGGGAGTGCGCGGGTGCACCAAGCTGATATGACATCTCCCAGAAATTCCAATAAGGTCCGCAGACAGGAGGATGGGAGAGCAAGGCTACACCAGTATTATTTCCTAAAGCATAAAAATTCAGTGCAAGTCGCAGGCTGGAGGATGGGAGCGCGAGGGATCGAGCTACGAATATTTTGTCCGAATTTAACTTCCTATTTTGCCAAACTAGGGCAACCTTGTGTAACCCTATATATGTGAAACCAACTCTGTTAATAAAGAGGGGGAGAACATATTATAGGGGTCTAGAGAAAGAGTCTTTGATGATTGAGAGCTTTCATGTTCTTTCTCTAAATTCTTTCTGTATTCTCTTTTCACTTTTTGTGTGAGGCAGAAAGCCTGCTTGTAGGGTTTATCGAGTGATTCGAGCCAGAGTGACGAAAGGATTCGTGCGAGCGGTTCGTAGAGAGTCTGAGTAGAGTTTTGTAACCCGTTGATAGTGGGATTATAAATAGAGGTTTTTCTCCCTGTGATAGGGTTTCCTTGTCAGTCTCTTGTGTGATTACTTTCACTGTGTGTGTGATTGTGTGGGTTTGGAATTTTCAATTGGTATCAGAGCGGGTCACTCTAAGTTCTTGAGTGAAGATCTTCATCCAAACCAATGGATCGACCGCGTGAAGGAGGTTCAAGCACCAGACCCCCTTGGTTTGACGGCTCAAACTATTCATACTGGAAGGTACGAATGCAAGCTTTTCTTTTGGGAATTAATTACAAAGTCTGGATGTCAATAGTTCAAGGATGGGAATAACCGACTCATGAAGTTGACGAAAAAATCAAACAAAAGTCAATTCAGAAGTGGACTAAAGCTGAGCAAGAGAGTTCGGAATGGAACTTTAAAGCCTTGAGTGCCATATTTTCTACATTCTGTCCTAATGAATTTTGTTGCATCTCAAGTTGTACAAGCGCCCGAAAAGCGTGGTTAATTCTGCAAAGTACACATGAAGGGAACGAACAAGTCAAACCCAGCAAGTTTCAAAAACTCACTTCTGAGTTTGAGGGACTAAAGATGAATAAAGACGAAAGGTTTGACGATTTTTATGTCCGGCTCAGTGACATTGTTAATTCCTGCCACAACCTTGGAGAACCAATTCCAGAATACAAAGTGGTACGTAAAATTTTACGTTCTCTTCCATGAGTGTTCGATTCTAAGGTCACAGCAATAGAAGAAGTCAGAGATGTGAACTCCATGAAAGTAGAAGACCTTGTGGGATCCTTGCAAACGTTTGAAGCAAATATGGTGAAACCTCGCAAAGCGTCAAAAGGCATTACTTTAAATACAGTGGAAGAAGAAAGTGATGAAGAAGAGTCTGATAGAGAAATGGCGCTTGTGGCTAAACGATTCGTGAGATATATGAGAAAAAAGGGTTTATTCAATAAGAATAACAAGAATGAGTCACAATCTCAAGAAAAAGGAAAGAAGATCAAGAAGATTGAATCTGGGGAAGAAAATAAGAAGACCAAGATCAAGTGTTTTGAGTGTCATGGTTATAGACACTTTGCCCAAGACTGTGCAAACAAAAAGATGAAAAAGAAGCAAGTCAAAGTCATGAACGCTACATTAGATGATGACTCCAGTTCAGATGAATCATCTTCATCAGCATCCTCAGACAATAAAGGTAATTTTGTTGCTTTTATGGCGTCTCACTCTTCATTTGCAGGAACATCATCTGGAACTTAAAGCGACACCGATATATCAAATCATGAAGATGATGACTCTGAGGATGAATTCAACAATGATCTGTAAGCGGCCTATGATGCTCTAATTGTCGAATACAGTAAGGTGAAGAAACAAAAACAAGCCCAACATACTCACAACTGTAAACTCCGAAGTGAACGAGATTCCTTTTGGAATCTGACAAAACTTCTCAGTCTCATAGAGCAGAAAAGTTCAAAGAAAAAACTTGAAGAAAAGAATAAAAAGATTGATGAATTGGAGAAAGTTGTTGGAGAACTTCAAGATGAGATCAGTAAGCTGATAGAAAAGATCAAGAGTGATGAGAAGATAATTGAAAGAATGAACTCTAGTTCTCAAAAGTTTGAAGAAATTTGGAGTCAACAACGAACATATGGAGACAAAGCAGGCTTAGGCTACATTGGAGAGAAAAGTACAACTGTTTCATCATCATCAGCACCTTCAGTAGTAGCAAAGGTTTTTCCAAACCCTACAGCAAATCCCAAGACCTTTCCAAAGCCTGCTGCACCACCAAAGAAGAGTTTTGAAAAGAATAAACACCATCAGCATCCTCCTCACATAGTGAAAGGTACGCATTTTGCTAGACTCCAATCCCTTGTACTTGTTTGTCACCATTGTAGAATCAAAGGTCATATACGCCCAAACTGTCACAAGCTCTATGGTCTTCCGTTAAACTATGTTAAAAATTTTTCAAAGAACCCTGAACCTAGAGTCTCTGTGAAGAATAGATTTCAAGTGTTTTCAAAATTTTCAGAAGATTCTTACAAAAACTCACGTCCTTTTCAAAAACAAAACAGTCCAACATTTCGAAAAGGTAAAAATTTCAAATTTGTTGAGAACAAGAATTTTTATAAAAATAAAAAAACGTGAGGAAAAACCTGTCAAGACAACTGGTCTTAAAACTAGAGCTATTTGGATTAGAAAGTCAGATTTAAATTATTTTGTTTCACCAAATGTCCTTCGCTTCGAGTCTCTAAGAAAATCTGTAGGCATTTGTGCATACCATTGAAATCTAAAAGATAAGTTAGAAGTTTATTGATTAAGTTGAAAATATTTTATGACTTCTATACTTTTACCTGTGCATTAAATCTTCCAAATTCATCGATTTAAATGAGTTCATAATTTTCGCATTCCTTGTAAATTGATACAAAGTGTTTTGGTGAATTTTGTCATAATTTTGAAGTGCTTCCTATTACACTTGACTGTACATGCATATACCTCTTTCTCTTCTTTTCCACGAATCAAGGGTTATTGTTTGATGTGTTTAAAAATGTTGAGGAGCCTGAGATGTGCATATCAAGATTATGCATCATAAAAAAAAAACTTGGAAAGGGCTACCGGTAGGAGCAGTAAGAAGCCCCTTAATGACTCGTTGATTGTTAAGGGAATAGCTACCTACTCATAAGAGTGTGAAAGCCACCAAGTGTTAAAAAAAAAAGGGAGGACAATTAGCTCTCAATTCATTTGGTACATCAACTTTAACTTTTTGAGTCTATGATTTGTTTGATGGGGAGCCTATATGTATATTATAGTCAAAAACTCACACGTGCACAAGCATTTGTTCAATTTTATGACTTACTTCACCTCCTGACACAAAATTGAAGATTTTCTTGGAAAACCAAAATGTGAATCATTGATTTTATGGAGGGTGAGAGATTGATGTACATGCATTGGTATAGTGGAATTAAAGTTTTTTTGACATTTTTTTGTGAATTCTTCTACTATCACTTTTTAGTTTTGATTGTCTGTGTCCAAATCTGCACTTACACGTATTTTTCCGAGAGCCTCGCAGGCAGGGCGCAGGAGATCCTACTTCACATTATTCTGATGTCACACGTAGAAGAGGTCGTGTCATGTATGCCATACTCATGGGTCTTCGGTTTGATCTTGCTTTATTCATGTTTCGTCTCATGTTCATTTGACTTTATGGTTATACTAGACTTTATATTGTGCTTCTCCTCTTTAATTTTGTGTGCTTGTCGTTTCCATATCAAAAAAGGAGAGTCAATTCAAGTTATGTATGTGATATGTGAACTTGTTTCCACTATGGTATGATATAGTATGTATTATGTGCTTAGTGTGTTAGTTTAGTGATGATATCATTGATCATTTCTATATCATTATTCCACTTGGTGCCTTGATGTGTGTGTTCAGTACGTGCAGAATTTGAGCAGAATTTAAAATTTAACTTAAGTTTTGATATGAAATTGCCAAAGGGGAGATTGTAAAGTCTTGTGGCAAATCCAATCAAAATCTTAGTTAAATTAGGAATGCTATTAAAGTTTCCTAAAGTTATGCAAATTGAAGATTTGAAGAATTCTGAACAATTAAGGAGATAAAATAAATCAGGTTGACCAAGATTTTGAAGAATTCTAATTGGTGTGAAGGATTACAAAACCTCATGGGACTCGGATGCAGCTTTCTGGAACGTGGACGAAATTCCAGTGTACCTCGCAAGCACGGCGCGGGGAGCGCACAGGTGTGCTCCAGGCCCGCAAGCAGCCCACAGGGAGTGCGCGGGTGCACCAAGCTGATATGACATCTCCCAGAAATTCCAGTAAGGTCCGCAGGCAGGAGGATAGGAGAGCGAGGCTACGCCAGTATTATTTCCTAAAGCATAAAAATTCCAATACAAATCGCAAGCTAGAGGATGGGAGCGCGAGGGATCGAGCTACGAATATTTTGTCTGGATTTAATTTCCCATCTTGCCAAACTAGGGCAACCTTGTGTAACCCTATATATGTGAAACTAACTCTGTTAATAAAGGGGGGAGAAAATATTATAGAGGTCTAGAGAGAGAGTCTTTGATGATTGAGAGCTTTCATGTTCTTTCTCTAAATTCTTTCTGTATTCTCTTTTCACTTTCTGCGTGAGACAGAAAGCCTGCTTGTAAGGTTTATCGAGTAATTCGAGCCAGAGTGACGAAAGGATTCGTATGAGTGATTCGTAAAGAGTCTGAGTAGAGTCTTGTAACCCGTTGATAGTGGGATTGTAAATAGAGGTTTTTTTTCTCCTTGTGATAGGGTTTCCTCATTATTCTCTTGTGTGATTACTTTCACTGTGTGTGTGATTGTGTGGGTTTGAAATTTTCAAAATTAAATATTAAAAAATTTGACAAATCTACATAATAAAACAGAACGGTTTTTGAAAATGTTCATCTCATAAATTAAGATTTAACAGCTGATATTGAATTTTATTCTTTAATAAGTGGCTGAGATCTTTTACAAACTAAAACTTTCTCTCAAAACTTTTGTTTCTTTATCTCACATTGCCAAAATATTACATCACTTTTCCTTTTGCCTATAAACACATTAGAATTGTGACATATGATCTTAATAAATGTAAAAAAAAAAAAAAAAAAACTCATGAGTTCTTAAAAAGGGACTCACTTTCTCGGGTTCTATCCCCACTTTCTCATGGGTTTCAAAAGTGAACCCACTTACTTAAAAATTTAATGTTGTTATTAAATTTATATATTTCAATTATATTTGTAATTAAATTAAAAATATAAACAAGAAATGGAATTAAATTAACAAACACAAATTGAAAAAGTTAAAATAATAATTATGTTAATTTTCTTATAAAAACAAATCTTAGTATTTTTAACATTTAAAAGTAGAAAAATATCGAATATTAATTAGATTCGGAGGTAATTATTTTTTAAAATTCTAATTTTAAATTTAAATTAGTCATATTGACTGTATTTATTTTATTTTATAAAGCACATGTAATTAATAATAATATTTTTTATTTAAGTTATTTTTATAAAACTAATTATTATTTTATATTCAGGTTCTATTTTTTTATTTTTACAAATATTTTAATAAAATTAGTTTTTGTGGAGTGAATTTTTTTTTTAAATTCTAATTTTAAATTTAAATTGATAAGATTGACTATATTTATATTTATCTAATAAAACACAGCACATTTCAAAAATCTCCCTCTTACCAACTAAAATTCAAATATTTGGATTAAGTTTTATTCTTCAACGAATGGTTAAAATCTTTCACAAACTTTCCCCTCAAACTCCAGTCGTATTTTTGCGTCACTTGATATTTTTATAAATCATTGAATTGAACTTAATGATGATATATAAAGAGTTGCATTGAGAAAAATAAAAACTTTACTCCTCAATATTATATTACCCGATAGAGAACAAGAGAGAGTATAAAAATATATGTATATTTTATTTTAATTGAAGAGTGCCATTGTCACGCCCTAAATTTCACAATCTCAGTACGTGAACCAAAGAACGCACATTACACCATTTAATAACATTCCCTGTCCCACATCAGAGCCATAAACACACACTATGGAGCAATTAATGTAAAAATAAATAAAACTATACTTTAAATTTAAATAAATGCTTTAGTCAAAATCAACTAGGCAATAAGCTCCAAAAGCTAAGCCCAAATATTCTTCCAAAGCTAAATAAAATAATTAATAATAACCTCACAAACAGAGGCTTATTAAAATCCGTTAAAAAATAATTTCCTAGAGTCATTACATAAAAATAATAAATAAAACTCTAATTCCTATGCTCAGAATGTCCAGCACGTGACTCAAATTCATTACCTACATCACAAGCTGTAAGGGGTTTAGCACTAATACCACGTGTGCTCGGAACCCTAATAATAATAATAATATAAATGCAGTATGCCCTAACATGCTACTAAGTGAAATATTTATGCACAAGTAGCAATTTCAAACAAGTACTTTAATTTATTTATCAATTTATCTTTTCATTACCATTAATTGCCTTGTAGCACCACATAACACATCAAAGAAAACAAATTGATTTCTAGGTACTGCTGCTTGGTTGTCCCGTAGAAACAGGACCCAACCAATAAACATTATCCTTCGATGTCTGCTTGGTTGTCTCGTAGAAACAAGACCCAACCAATATACACCATCCTTCGGTGTCTGCTTCCTAGACCGAAGTCTTAGGAATATGATATGCCATCCTTAGGCATCTGCTCGTTCGTAGGTTACTAGCCTACTGGAATCGATAACCAACCCCCGCGCGGGTTTCGAGACTTTCGACCCTTGGGTACGTATACCCGATATTTTCAGTACCCTAAATCCAAACAAAACGCATCCACTTTCATTTTAAACAAACATCAAATAAATTCTTTATTTAAATTCATTATTTATTAAATCCTTATGAATTCATCATAATATTTTAAATAATCCGTAAACCTCAACTCGTAAATAATAATAACCATAATTACCGAAGAATCGCAGCACAACAAATTACCAAATATGTTTCTTACAATTAATGCAAAAGCTTTCAGAACAAACTAACATGTAAAGACAAAATTCACAAAAAGACAAACTATCATATAAGGACAAAAGTTAAAGTTTCTTTGCTTTATTCATTTAATGGCTTTGCTGGACACCTAATTTCTACACCTTTAACCTATATATGTATATAAAGTAATAATATGTATACCATCCAATCGTTGAAGACTTCAAATATATATAATAGAAATTTTTGCCTTCTAGTAGCCAAGCAAATCTGGGAACTCAATACAATTCACGTTTACCAACTAAAAAAATATAAATAAATAAATAAGTAAATAAATAACAAGTGAACCTCATATTCCAATCAATCACGTCATGAGTTTAAAGGAAAAAAAAATCTAATCAATCATATGTTCACAACAATAAAAATCTGATGAGTCTAATATATATATTTACATATATATATATATATATATATATATCATTATATTCATATCACCGAATTGTATGAGGACTAATCAATTAATACATATATATGTATTGTTAATTACAATACAGACTCACAGGTCATTCGCCCAGAAAATAAATAATATTTATACATATATATGCATCACTTTTAAAAGTTCCGCCCCTTACCTCAAATTAAATCTGTAGAAAGAACACCCAAGTCGTAACGAAACCCAAAACTCAATCAGCAGATCAGACTAAGATCACCGCGGCCATCAAGAAGCTGGTAATCTCCACAGCATTCACATTAGATATTTTTTTCTCCTCTGCCGCCACTACCCCTTATCTTTTCTTCTCTCTTTTTAACCCTTTACCTTGACTGCCGAAGAGCGCATGTTATATATATATACACGTATATCTAGACTAGCTATTAGTTGATAAAATCCTAACGGAAAAAAGATTAGAATTCAAATTAAACTAGACTTCCAACTCCATGTACTGGCTAATAGTTGGTAGAATTCTAATGGAAAAAGAATTAGAATTCAAATTAGACTAGACTTCTAATTTCATGCATCCACAATAAAAATTGAATTTAATTTATGTTTCCAAAAATTTAAATCAATAAAAATTTTATTTTTACCAAATTAAATATTAATTAACAATTAATCAAAGTATTAAAAATCTGAGTCATCACAGCCATAGTCACGAGGTATTTGCTAGTTAACATATCCATACCAAAAACTTTCTTCGCAGTTGTTTTAGTAACTTCTTTACAATTGTTCTAGGATTGCGCATGTGGGTTTGCTCTTTTCGAAACAAATTTCACGGGAAACAAGACTCAGAGTCTTTGGTGATGACTAAATTCAATTGTTTAAAATTTTAAATTTACAATTTTGCTAAATTTTGTAATTTTTAATTTCAAAAATTTAGAATAAGGTGGAGTCCATTTTTTAAAAAACTAACTTACGAATTTGACGAAAAAAAGTTATTTTTGAATATTTGCAAAATATTTGTTTTAAAAAAATATTCTATAAAAAAATGTCTTACTAAATAACTAAAAATAAGTAAATTTAATTATTTTAATTATATTATTTTATCAAAATAATTTAATTCAATAAAAGTAAAATATATTCAATATAATTTAATTATATTATTTACAAAAAAATAATTTGTATTAAACTATTTTTTATATTAATTTAATTAATTAAATTTATAATTAATTTAATGTACTTATTTTAATTATATTTTAATTAAATCTAATTTAATTTAATTAAAATAAAATATATTAAATATAATTTATTATATTATTTATTAAAATTAGTTTAATAAAATATTTTATAATGGTTTAACTAATTAAATTCAATTATAATTAGTATAATTTAGTTAATTAATATATTTTATATATAATTTATTAAATATTGATAAAATTAATTATTAATTAAATTTAGATTTAATATATTTTTATACAAATAAAAATAATATATTATTACTTTAATATAATAATAGAGTTTAATATATTAATTAAATATTTTTATATTAAATAATAATATATGTGGCGAGGACCGGAGTTAGGTGGGGTAGTGGTGGTGTTAGGAGACAGTGGCTGAATGTTGGTGGCTACCCACGAATGGTGGAATGGTGGCAGTTGATGGTTGTGATTGATAGTGACTGTGTAAGAAAATGAAAACTTAAAAAAACACATTTCTCATATTTTCATAATTTTTGAAAATTTTAAAAACAGTTTTCATTTTTTTAAGAATTAAAAATTGAAAACAAATTTGTCAACTGATTCTTTATATTCAATTTTTATAAAAATAAAAATAAAAATTAAAAATTAAATAATTACGAAACGGGCCCCAAGTAAGCTAATTGCCGCGAAACAGAGTCTCAAAATATTGTTCGTTACCCGGCAAGCAAATGAAATTCAAACGAATCAAAAGCTCATTTACCCGACGGATGAAGATATACAGCTGGTTAGCTGTAGTCCCATCCCATGGGCAGGCATGCCATATGACGGAAGCACCCCAATTTCTATGACAATGCTATTCATGATTTTCTTACCTAGATAGGCTATATTACGAGGGCGTTGAAGTTGTTTAAATTAGTATAATTTTGTAAAAGTTATAATCTCATAATTCGTATAATGAGTAAAGAATTTTTATTTTGTAGAGATTTGTAAAATTTTAAGTGATATTTGTATTTGTATTTGTATTTTTTTATTTTTTGTGTTTTGAAAATTTTTTTTACTTTAAGTTAAAAATATTCAAAACGATTTTTTGTCATTTTATGTCTTACGTGTAAATTTATTTTTTATTTTTTAGAATAAATTTTAAAAATATAAGTGATTAAATATATTTTAAATTATTTTTCTCATTTAAAAAAATATATAGAATAAAAAACGGGTTCAAAACAAATGACACCATGTCGTCCACCAAACTCACCCTACATGAAGACGGACTCTTTCTTCTTTCCATGTTTTCAATGAGTTGAAAAATGAAAGAGCTGTCTTCTCTCTGCTTTCACTGGGCCAACCAACATACCACCCAAATAGTAACCAGCGATCAAATTATACTTGGTTGGCAATACCTTTGGCGATCAAATTTGTTGATTGTTGTAGTGATAATTCAATTACTAGTGAAATCTATTAATTAAATTTATTAATATATTATTTTTTATTAACAAAATTTATTCAACTATTTTTAATTTTAAGTTTTATTTTATTCAATTGGTAAATTTAATGTGGTAATTTATGTAAATAAAAATTTAGAATTACTAAATTAAATATAGTTAAAATGTTGTAATAAATTTTATTTATCTTTTTAGGACCAATTCAAAGCAATTATTTTATTTTAAATTAAAGTTATAATTAATTTATTAACAAATATAACAAATTTAAAAATATTTAAAAAATATTTAAGATTATTGGACCAAGGTTGGAACTTTTTAACCTTTAACCAACCTAACTCGACTTGAAGCCTTTAGGCGTACACAAAAGTGAAATTAGGGCAGAGGTGAGGTGAAATTAGGATTTTATGACAGATGGTCAAAATATTTTTAATAAAATTTAACTGTGAGTCAAAGAACATTAACTATTTATCTGAGATTTACTTTTGCCAAAACCAAAAAAATTCTTCCGGTACTATGGTTGCCACAAGTAGCATTCTTCCGCTTTGCTTCCTCATTTGCAATTCAAAACTCAGATCCTTTTTATTGTTCTATTTTCAGAGAAATAGTTTATAAAGAGTGAAAAAAGAAAAAGTAAAACAAATCAGAGAAGATGAAAATGATGAGGAGATGAAGTGTAAAATGGAAAACGTGGTGATGACTAATAGTATGAAAGAGGGATATCTCGGGGGTGGAGGAAGAGAGAGAGAGAGAGAGATTTGTATTGAAAAGTAGGAAAAATAATTTTTTTACATTTTATTAATTTTTTATGCAGTCCCATTATGAACAATTAAATTGTTGAGAATTTTTATTTGTACAAGGGGGCCATTGCTGCCATTGTTAATGGAGTATTTACCTTTAGTAAAAATAAATATAGCATATATTTATAGATAAAATACTAAAACTAGAAAGGACATGACCACTCTTTAACTTTACAATAACTACCGTACGTGTACGTAGGATAGGAAGAGATCGACTTGAAGCCGGAATCAGAACAGTGTCGGATCGATACATTTTATGTCGCTATTTATTACCAAACATTAGCATTGAATTGTATATGAAGATGTACTCTTTCTTCTTCACTGGAGCATGCACCAAGTTGTCTTCTTTCTATGTTTTCAATGTGTCGGGTCGATACATTTTATGTCGCTGTTTATTACCAAACATTAGCATTGAATTGTATATGAAGACGTACTCTTTCTTCTTCACTGGACCATGCACCAAGTTGTCTTCTTTCTATGTTTTCAATATGTTGAAAATGAGAGAGCAGTCATCTCTCTGTTTTCACATGGGCCAACTTACGTGCTACCCAAGAAGTTACGTGCAGCTGTTCCCTATCTATTGCAAAATTAAATAGTAAAAAATTTAACTAATCAATATATAAATACCAAAAATTTTCTGCGCAATTGTTTTGGTAATTTCTTTGCAATTGTTCCAAGATTGCGCATGTGGGTTTACTCATTTCGAAACAAATTTCATGGGAAGCAAGACTCAGAGTCTTTGGCGATGACTAAATTCAACTGTTTAAAAATTTAAATTTATATTTTTGCTAAATTTTGCAATTTTTAACTTAAAAATTTAGGAATAAAAGTCAGATTAAAGCTGCATTAATTGTATATTGATTAAGATTCTTTTGTATTTATTTGGAGTGTCAATTTTTAGTTAAAAAGAAAGTAAGTTAATTTTGATTTATTAGATATTTAATATGTATTTCTCAAAAAATATAAAAAAGGTAAAAATTAAAGAAAATTAGAGAAAGTTAGTAAGAATTGAAGAAAACTGGTAAAAATTAAAAAAAAAAAGGATAGAGATTTTTAGTGGGAAGAAAATTAGAAAAAATAGGAGAAAATTAAATATTTTTTTATCAAACTTAACACTCTAAATGCAAACTTTATATATTGTATTTTTCTTTTCTTAATTTTAGGCATAACAATTAGGATTTCAATGTAAATTAACAAGTTGGTGTTGCTTTTTGGTAGAACACCTTGCAATTGATAAAATTTATTATTTGGAAATATTTCTCTATTTTATGGATTATGTTATTTTCTTTTTTTTTTTTTTTGGTAATTCTGTTATTTTCCTTTTAAGTTTTACTTGGACTAGTGCGATAGTTAATAATATTTTAATCATCTAAAACGTAACAAACCTAGTGCGATAGTTGATAATATTTTAATCATCTAAAACGCACCAAACCCACACGTACGATCTTCTATTCTGCGTCAATTTTTCTTTTATTATTATTTTTTGTTCTGTGTCAATTTTTCTTTTTTTATTATTATTATTATTATTACTATTTATTTAAACGACTTCTACCTTGTAGACTATATGACTGTTGTGAGGTTTGATGCTATTCAGCAAGATTTTTAATTTTTCTCCGTATATCTGTGAAATTTTGATGAAATTTTAAAAATTCAATTAAATCATAAGAATATGTAAATATCGTGATAATTTATCATGAATTTTACGATAAATTTTTGAAATTCATGAAATTACCTAATTTTTCATCCTTCCTAACTTTTCGTGTCGCAAATTGTACGTATTATTAAAAAATTTAAATTACTTAATAATATAAATACATTAATAACTAATAAATACAAATAAAAAAAAAAAAACTTAGTTAGGGCGTTAGAATAATTAGTTATTGCTATCGATGTGATTTTGGTATCCGTTTGATTTGGACATAAGACATTATTGGCACTTAGTTGTGCAGATTCTTTAAAAAATAATTATTTCTTTGTGTGTGTATTTTATAAGAGAGATATTGTTTTGATTAAATTATTATTATTTAAAAATTCATTATTTTTATGTTTTGGCATTGCATTCCGTTCGCTGGTTTAAATTGGCATTTCTGCTGTGGAGTGGGTCCTCAAAAATTCAAAATAATCTCAAACGAGCTTTTGATTCATTGGAATTTCATTTGCTTGCAAGCCAACTAATAGTATTGGGCATTAACACACGAGTAATTATATTTATCACTTGTAACATTTAAAAATTATACTTAACTCTCTTATTTTGAAATATTATTAATATTAACTTTTTTTTATAAAAATTAACTGTTAAAATTTAGTAAAAAATGTCAAAATAATCAAAATTTTAAATATTTTTCTATTTTATCTCTCGTTATCTCACTTATTCGTCAATTCTCTTTATAAAAATTATATATTTTTTCACCTGTTTTTTTCACTTATTTTTAAAAAATTTTATAAAAAAGCTGACAAAAAGTTTAAAAAAAGGTGTAAAATAAAAAAAAAAAAAAAACCTTAAAATTTAGATTACATTTTAAAACGAACAGGTGAGCATTCTCAGTTCGATTCTAATCTAAAAGAGTTGAAATCTTTTTGGTCTACTTAATTATTTTAATATGGTTTGATTTTTTATTTTTTACATATTAATATATATTTGAAAAATTATTAATATTAACTCTCTTTTTATAAAAATTAACTGTTAAAATTTAGTAAAAAATGTCAAAATAATCAAACTTTTAAATATTTTTTTTATTTTATCTCTCGTTATCTCACTTATTCGTCAATTCTCTTTATAAAAATTATATATTTTTTCACCTGTTTTTTTCACTTATTTTTAAAAAATTTTATAAAAAAGCTGACAAAAAGTTTAAAAAAATGTGTAAAATAAAAAAAAAAATCTTAAAATTTTGATTACATTTTAAAACGAACAGGTGAGCATTCTCAGTTCGATTCTAATCTAAAAGAGTTGAACTCTTTTTGGTCTACTTAATTTATTTAATATGGTTTGTTTTTTTATTTTTTACATATTAATATATATATGGCACGGGACCACTACAGCTAGCGGGCTGTTATCCTCATCCATATCTGTTGTCAGGTAGGTCCTCGAAAATTCAAAATAATCTCAAATGAGCTTTTGATCCATCGGAATTTCATTTGCTTGCAAGCTAACTAACAAGAGGGTAAATTATACCTACATTTCCTTAATAAAGTAAATATATTTATCACTCCCAATATTTAAAAATTATGCCTACCATCTTTTTTTTTTTAAAATGTTGTTAACATTCATTTTCCTTTTTTTTTTAAATCAATCGTTAATATTTAATTAAAAAAGTCAAAGTAACTAAAATTTTAGGTATTTATTCTATTTTATTTTTCATTATCTCACATATTTTTCAATTCTCTTTGCAAAAATTCTTAATTTTTTTTTTTGTACTTATTTTTTCAGAAGTTTTGTAAATAAAACTAATGAAAATGTGATAAAAAAGGAGTAACATAGGAAAAATACCTAACTTTTTAATTATTTTTTTAAAACATCTTGGGAATAGGTTAGCATTCTTTGTTCAATTCTAAACTGAAAGAATTGAAATCTTTTTGGCCTACTTAGTCATTTCAGCTTAGTTTATTTTTTATTTTTAACATATTTGTCCTATAATACTAAAAATGTGTATTTTCTCTCTTCTCTTCTCCTTCACTCTGATCTTACGTGACATGCCTATTTGATTTCCATTCTATTTTTCTTTTTTTTTTTATAAAGTTTTGAATTATTTTTTAATTTCCTTATTTCTCTCTCCTTTTCGTCTCTTTCTTATTCACAAAACCTTTATTTCTTTATTCTATATCGCCAAAACACTACAACTTCATTTTTTTTATCTATAAAAAGCATTTGAATTGTGGCATACAATTTTAATAAATATATAAGAACTCATGGGTTTTGAAAAAAAACCCACATTATTGGGTTCTGAAAAATGATCCACTTGTTTATAAATTTTATATCAATGAACTCATGGGTCTAAAAGTGGATCAACTTGCTTATAAATTTAATATAGTTGTAAGATTTATATATTTCAAATATATTAGTAATTAAATTAAAAATACAAATAAAAATTAAATTAAATTAAAAAACACAATTAAAAATACTTAAAATAATAAATATGTTATTTCTCTCATAGTAACAACCTTATTCTTTTAAAATTAAAAAAATAAAAATTTTAATTAGGCTTGACAATAATTATTTTTTAAAATTCTAATTTTAAATTTAAATTGGTCACATTGACTATATTTGTTTTATCTTATAAAGTACATATGATTGATAATAATATTTTTATTTGAGTTATTTTTATAAAACCAACAAAACAATTATTATCAAATCCTATATAGTCTGTATATTCATTGTTTTATTTTTTTATTGTACAAATTTAAATAAAATTAGTTTTGAAAGTGATTATTTTTCTAAATTCTAATTTTAAATTGGTCAAGTTGACCATTTTTTTAATAAAGAACAACTTATGATTAATAATAATATTTTTAGTTTAAGTTTTTTTTTATAAAACCAATCGATATATAAGCACAACTACATTTTTTTCTTTTGTAAATATAGGCACTAGGATTGTATTATGCGATGGGAAGTAATGTGAAGTGAGTTAATGGCTTTCTAAAATGGATCCACTTGATTTACCAAAAAAAAAAATGGATCCACTTGCTTATTGATTCACTATTGTTGTAAAATTACATATTTCAAACATTCTTGAAATTAAATTTAAAAACACAAAAAAAATTTTAAATAATAATTAGGATTGCAAAATGATTTAAAGATAACTAAATATTAATTAAATTTAACAAAAATTTAAATTCTCCCATAATAATAACTCTTAGTATATTTTAAATTTAAAATACAATGAAAAATGCCTACTCTTTAGGCTTGGAAGTGCCTAAATTTAATTAGGCTAGAGTGTAATTTTTTTAAGTTCAATTTTTGAAGTTAAATTAGTCATATTGACAATTATTGATCAGTATTTGAATTATTTTTATAAAGTACAATATATAATTAAAAAAATAAAATTTTTAGTTTAATTGAGTTACTTTTACAAAACCAATAAAATTATCTTAATACAATTTAACTTAATAGTATTTCTAACTCAATATAATTTTGCAAATTGAGTCAAATATTAAAAAAAAAAAAACTTATATTAGAATTAACAGCCAGTTTAAAAAAAAAAAGATTAGGTTGGTTAGGTAAGTTTGTGATTTAACATATATTTTAGAGTAAATTTAATTCTTAAGACCGTGTTAGATTGAGATTAGATAAAATATAAATTTTTAGTATTTATATGAAAACCTAACCTTGATAAACTCTATTAGCTCACTAACATTGACACAAATAAAAAATATAAATTTAAAAAAAGTCAATAATTATTTTATGAAATTGTTCAACTTTATTCAAATATTTTGTAATATATTTAAAAATTATGTTTTGTCCATAAAAATATTATATAATTCCGTGCATCGCACGGATCAAAACTAATATACCCAAACAGTAGTGGAAAGATTATGGTACCTTAAGGTGATTTTTAATATAGGTGGCAATTAGCTTTATTAAATCCAAATTAAATGTGTTTGAACTCAATTAAAATAATTAGTGGACATAATTTAATAGATAAGATAATATCTACTTAATTAACAGGTTTAAGTGGATCGATGGTACAACTCGTTAAACACGCAATTATCTACTTGATTAATGATGGAAACAAAAAATGTGAGATGAAAATGAAAAAAGTTCTTACTTGTCCAATTAGGTCCACAACTGAAAAGTATAATAAATGAATGATAAAGAGATTTGTAACGACCCGCATCCATATAGTACAATATTGTCCACTTTGGGCTTGGTAAGCTACTTCCCAGGAGGTCACCGATCCTAAGTACTGCTCCCACTGGAGCACACTTAACCCTGGAGTTCCCACTGAATCCAGTACCCTCACGGCTTTAAAACGCGTTGTACTATATTGATATCGAATATTACATATATGTCACTTCCTTCTACGACCCAGGCGATGTGGGATGGGAGGCATTGCTTCTCTGCTTCACCTCCCGCTTTACTCTCCTGCGGGCAGAGTCCCTCACGGGCAGATCCCTCACAGTCAATAATTGGAAATTGGTTGTGGCAAGTGTCTATAAATCTTTTTTCTTTTTATTTATTGATTTATAAATGAATATAGGAAACTTAATTTAATCCAAAAGTGAATCAATACAATAAAATATCTTGTTCAGTAATACATAGTCAAAAATAATTATGTATTTATTTATTCACTTTTTCCTTGCATAAGAATTAAGATAGTATATGTTAAGAGTTGTGACTCATATATGTCTTTCAAGCTTCAAGAAAATGATAGATATGAATGAGAATATTTGCCTAAATAGCTACATTAGTTTACGAGAATACAAAGAAAGTTGGGTGTAGGAGGCTTGTCTGGCCATACGGTACATTAGTGGAAGAGCTTACTAAGAAAAGCCAAGAATGTGTACTAACAGTTTGAATCTCACTTGGAGTCATTGGAAATTATAGAGAGTATGCAAAGCTACAAGGGCACTGGGAAGGTCACTGGCTGGATTAAAGCTAAATCCCCTGATAAGATCCATGGACACTATTTTGCAGCAAAGTAGCTCGTTGGAAAACTTGTCCTAATAAACTACCCAATTTAAAATTTTTGAGAACTGTATTTGAGTCTATTTCCAATTAAGTTTCTTATTTCTATTTATATGGGTTGTCTTGCACGCCTATAGTAAGTTTATATTAGGGTTCCTATGTTTTGAATTAATAGAAAAACTAAAAGCAATGTGAGAATGATTTCTCTAAGTTTTTTTTTTTTTTTAATATTTTCTTGTATTTCCTACTCCGCAGTTGGAGGTTTATAGTGAGTACTCAGCATGCATACCCATAAACATCGGCATGTTGCTGAATCACCTAAAATCTTATATTTTTCAGTGGTTTTTTGGTATTCATTTGCCCATATTCAATTGTATCGTTCAGGTAATTAATTTTGCATAATAATATGATATTAAGATTGTTTGACAAACACATGAGAATTGTTCGGCATTAAAAAAAAATCGATATATGAGTGTTTGGTTGATATAGCATGATATAGGCCCTAAACTTATAAATTTAAGTGTCTAAGTTAAAAGGTACGTCATACATGCTATATACACTGTGACTAAGCCACACACGGACTTGTTATATTATAAATTTATTTTAACCTTAATTAAACATTATGTTAATAATCACTTAAAAAAATAATTTTTATTAAATTATATTGCAGAAAAAATAATTAAACTGTTAAATAAATATTTTAAATCATTAACAAATAAAATGTAATTTATTTATTTTTATTAATAATTATATCACACGGTAAATAAATTATCATTATCACTTAATTAGGGAAAAATTCATGAATGACTTGAAATAATATGTTAAAGAATAATTGGATATGTGAAATAATAAAAATATAAAAATAATTTATTACATTATTTTTTATTTTCCTTTTTACTTATTAAATTTATTATTTTTATTTTTATTTTATCTCAATTATCAAAGTAGGATGAGATAAGATGATGATGATATTTGAATTGAACTTTAATTCTAAATTTATGTAATAAAATAAAATTAATTATTATTAAAATAAAAATATAAGAAATGTATACCCAATTATATAAGAATTTATTATTCATTTTATTTGATAATACTCTTATTATGTAAATATTTTTAAAAAATAATAAAATAACTACTCATATATTGTACAAATCATGGGAAATACTAAAAAGAAAATTTATGACAAATATTATGTTAAATTATAATTAGAATAAATTACAAAATCTTGATTAAATAATTATATATTTCCTAATTTTATAATTTTCTTTATGAAATTTATTAGTTTTAAGTTTCATTCTATCTCCTATGTTAAAAAATGATTGATAGATAAAGATATTATTTGAGTTGATTATGAGTTTAAAGTCTTATAGGAATTTATCTAATAAGATATCATCTTATTTTATTATATTTTGAATAGTAATTTATTAAAATATAGAAAAAATGAAAAGTAAAGTACAAAAATCACCTCTAAAGTTCATCCTTAGTGTCACTTTAATCCCACACGTTTCAATTGTAATAGTCAAATCCCTGCACTTTCGGTCAATTAGCAATTCGGTCCTTCTATTAATTGATCATTAAACACAACCGTCAAACTAAGTATAAAAAGGTAATTTCTTCTACAGTTTATCCTCAATATCACTTTACTCCCTCGCATTTTAATTGTAACAGTCAAATTTCTATATTTTCGGTGTATATTTTAAATATATTTTATTAAGTTATTTTTATAAATATATAATCTAAGATATATTTTATTAAATTATATAACATATTATAATTTGAAATATATATTATTAAATTATTTCTAGTAAATAATAACATTAAAAATATATTTAATATTTATTTTTTATTGAATTAAATTATTTTTAATAAATATATAATTAAATTAATAATATAGTTAAATTAATATGAAATATATTTTATTAAATTCAAATAATTTTTTTAAATAATAAAATTAAATATTTTATTAAAGGTGATTCGATGGCGAAGTATATTTTATTAAAATATTGTTAGTGAATAATATAAACTAATTATATTTAATATATTTTATTTTTATCGAATTAAATTATTTTTAGTAAATAGTTTAATTAAAGTAATAATATATTTAAATTGATACTTAATTTAGTTTAATTAATATAAAATATATTTTATTAAATTCAAATAATTTTTAAAAAATAATATAATTAAATATTTTATTAAATATTAATTTATTAGATAAATTTGTATCTCTAACTGTAGTTTCAGTTTTTATTTTTAAAAAAATGATAATAGAAAAGAAAACTAAAAAATAAAGAGTTAAACAAATTAGAAAAACAGCAACGTTACCAAACGACTTTAGAATCACTATTTTTTGAATTTTCTATCTTTACAGTTTTTCATATATATATATATATATATATATATAATTTTGTATATATATTTAATTCGAGATGACAAATTTATCAGTACAATTCTTTTGATTCTATTCTATTAATTATAACAACTATTAGTGAAACTACTTTAATTTTATTAATTTTTTAGAAAATTAATTGAACTTATTAAATATATTTCATATTAATTAAAATAAATTAAATATTATTTTGATTATATTATTAATGTAATCATGTTATTTATTAAAAATAATTTAATTCAATCAAGAGAAAATGTATTAAAGATAATTTAATTATATCATTTATTAAATATAATTTAATAAGATATATTTCAAATTAAAATACGTTATATAATTTAATAAAATATATTCCAAATATACACTAAAAGTATAGGTATTTGACTGTTATATTGAAACGTGAGAGATTAAAATGACACTGAAGGTAAACTATAGAAGAAATTACCTTTTTATCCTCAGTCTAATTGTTAATTAATGAAATAACCAAATTATTGCTAGATCCAAAGTGTAAAGATTTGATTGTTACAATTAAAATGTGTGGGACTAAAGTGATACTAAGTATAAATTGTAGGGGTGATTTTTATATTTTACCCAAAATAAAAAATAGGAAGTAATATGATAAATAGAGGTAACGTCAATTGATATCCATGAAATTCAAGTTTGAATAAATTATAACACTAATTAAGTGATAAGCGGTAACTAGTTACAAACAGCTAAAAACAGATAAAGCATCTCGTGGGAATACCTTCAAACTAACAGAGCCTAAACATGTTTCCTGCCAAAGAATAATCGTCATTAACTAATACTCAAAAGTATTAAAGATTTCTTTTTTTTTCCCCAAGTTAACGCGCATAAATAGTGTAGTTTTTTTTTTTAAATTAAATTTCAATGAAAAAGTCGAATAAAAAAAACTAAAAAATTAAAAACTAACTTTTTCACACCGAAAATAAACCTTACTTGTCCAAATTCTACGCAACAATGTGATGTTAAGATTATTTGAGCTGCAAATGAAAAAAGTTCAGCATTAGAAAATAATATACGAATGTTTGGTTAATATAACGTGATTTGAATCTTAAACTTATAAATTTAAGCTTTTGAGTCTGAAAGTGCTTGTTGCATATGCTTTACACTGAAGAATAATCGTCATCAATTAAGACCTAAATTTTAGTCTTCGTATAGGACAAAAGTACTACAGATATTATTAATTTTTATCCAATGTTGAAAGCAAATGTGTGGCTTACATTAGTCTTCCATGCATGCTTCGTAAACATAGCTGTGCAGATTATTGTCAATTGACGTGCCCCCTTAAGTTGACACTTTTACTAATAAATATTTCAAACTTTTACCCGAAAATTTTGTGTGTGTTGTCAACTCGACGTGGCCCACAAGTTGTATCCTTTCCAGTTTACAGCAATCAGACCGGGAACAAGAAAACTAACGTTCATAATCTGATTTTGCTTATTTATTTTACTAATGAATACTTTAAACTTTTATCCGAAAGTGAATTAATATGGTGCGCTGCAAACTGTCGTTTGGTTATAATACATAAACCAAACTATTTTTTGCTTTTTTTTTTTTTGTTTGTGAGTGTATGTGTTGGGGCGGGGGAGAGGAGGGAAGAGAGAAGGATTTTTTATTTTTCAAGTTTTACACTGACTTCAAAATGCTACGCGTGACATGCATTTAAAAAAAAAGAATAATTAATGTTAGGTAAGAATGTTCAAACCCAGCTATGATTCTGCAAGCTATAGTGACGACGGTCCAATTTGTGTACCTTAAGTTTGTCATTCAATAATACACATTCATTTTCTCTCTAGCTATAAAAACCCCTCCATGCATTTAAAACCTCATCACATTCTCCCAACACCACCCCTTTAGACCCTTTTACCTAGTGAAAAATCTCAATAATGACATCATTTTCCAATACGTTACTAATCCTGTTCATTTTTGCTGTCTTCTCTTTTGATTCTGCTACTTTTGCATCTTCTGCAAAAGTTGGAGAAACAAATGAATTAGAAGTGGTGGCTCTCTTAGCCTGGAAAGCTAGCCTTGACAACCATAGCCAATTTCTCCTTTCATCATGGGTACGAAGCAACCATCATTGCAGTGGTTGGATTGGAATTGGTTGCAACAAGGCTAGCAGAGTCGTCCATTTCAACCTGTCCCGTTACGGTTTGTCAGGTGCACTTTTCAATCTTAATTTCTCATCCTTTCCCCATCTTGTCTCCATTGATCTTTCTAATAATTCACTCTACGGAAACATCCCATTGAACATTGGCAACCTTAAGAGACTTGCCTATCTTTGTTTGTCTGTAAACCATCTCTCGGGGACAATTCCATCTGAAATTGGCCAATTGACTAATCTACAGATCTTGTACATGGCCAGAAATCAAATCACTTGCTCCATCCCAATAAAAGTTGGGTTGTTAAGGTCTCTCACAAAACTCTCTTTGTCTTTCAACAACCTCACTGGTTCAATCGCAAAGTCAATTACAAACTTAGCCAACTTAACCACTCTATATCTTTATGAGAACTGACTTTCTGGATCCATACCTCAAGAGGTTGGAATGCTAAAGTCTCTCACTGATCTTAGGTTATCATTTAACAATTTCACCGGTTTAATTCCAGCTTCAATTGCTAACTTAGCCAACTTAACCACTCTATACCTTAATGACAACCAACTTTCTGGATCCATACCTCAAGAGATTGGAATGCTAAGGTCTCTCGTTGATCTTGAGTTATCAACAAACAATCTCACCGGTTCAATTCCAGCTTCAATTGGTAACTTGGCCAACTTAACCACTCTATATCTTTATGAGAACCGACTTTCTGGATCCATACCTCAAGAGGTTGGAATGCTAAGGTCTCTCGTTGATCTTGAGTTATCAACAAACAATCTCACCGGTTCAATTCCAGCTTCAATTGGTAACTTGGCCAACTTAACCACTCTATATCTTTATGAGAACCGACTTTCTGGATCCATACCTCAAGAGGTTGGAATGCTAAGGTCTCTCGTTGATCTTGAGTTATCAACAAACAATCTCACCGGTTCAATTCCAGCTTCAATTGGTAACTTGGCCAACTTAACCACTCTATATCTTTATGAGAACTGACTTTCTGGATCCATACCTCAAGAGGTTGGAATGCTAAAGTCTCTCACTGATCTTAGGTTATCATTTAACAATTTCACCGGTTTAATTCCAGCTTCAATTGCTAACTTAGCCAACTTAACCACTCTATACCTTAATGACAACCAACTTTCTGGATCCATACCTCAAGAGATTGGAATGCTAAGGTCTCTCGTTGATCTTGAGTTATCAACAAACAATCTCACCGGTTCAATTCCAGCTTCAATTGGTAACTTGGCCAACTTAACCACTCTATATCTTTATGAGAATCGACTTTCTGGATCCATACCTCAAGAGGTTGGAATGTTAAGGTCTCTCGTTGATCTTGAGTTATCAACAAACAATCTCACCGGTTCAATTCCAGCTTCAATTGGTAACTTGGCCAACTTAACCACTCTATATCTTTATGAGAACCGACTTTCTGGATCCATACCTCAAGAGGTTGGAATGCTAAGGTCTCTCGTTGATCTTGAGTTGTCAACAAACAATCTCACCGGTTCAATTCCAGCTTCAATTGGTAACTTGGCCAACTTAACCACTCTATACCTTTATGAGAACCGACTTTCTGGATCCATACCTCAAAAGGTTGGAATGCTAAGGTCTCTCGTTGATCTTGAGTTGTCAACAAACAATCTCACCGGTTCAATTCCAACTTCAATTGGTAATTTGTCCAACTTAACCACTCTATACCTTTATGAGAACCAACTTTCTGGATCTATACCTCAAGAGGTTGGAATGCTAAGGTCTCTTATTGATCTTGAGTTATCAAGAAACAATCTCACTGGTTCAATTCCAGCGTCAATTGGTAACTTGGCCAACTTAACCACTTTATATCTTTCTAGGAACCAGCTTTCTGGATGCATACCTCAAGAGGTTGGAATGCTAAGCTCTCTCATCGAACTATCCTTATATTCAAACCATCTCACTGGTTCCATTCCAACTTGAATTAGTAACTTGGCCAACTTAACCACTCTATATCTTTCTAGGAACCAACTTTTTGGATGCGTACCTCAAGAGGTTGGAATGCTGAGGTCTTTGGTTAGACTTGGTTTCTCAGCGAACAATCTCACCTTCTAGAAATTGTTTGGTAAAAGAAGTGGTCCTCACCGCGTAGCTAGTACTTTCATGCTTTCAAACTAGTACACAATGTCAACCAACCATGCAACAAGTTTATGTGGAACTCTCAAAGTTGTGGCGACCTCTACAGAGTTCATTTCACACAATTTCATTGGGACAACTCTTTAGCATAAGCTATTCCACATCACAATCAGCTACCATTCCCATTCTCACTTTCTAGTTTTGATGTTCATTTCTTTCTTTAAATTTTAGTTTTCATCCTCCTGTGCTCTTGTTGCATCAGGCAAAGACTTGAAATGCTGTTGTAAGATAAAGCTTCTCTTCCACTGTAACAAATTAAAATAAGATGATAATGGGAAGGCTACTTTGTTATATATGCATCAATTTTTCAAATTACTAATTGTACTTTAAGAAGTATCACTTTATCATTTGATGATTGGATATACTTCTCTCCCAATTACCTAGATATAAAAGCAGCAATTGTAGTGGGAGTCCAGGTCCAAGTGACAGAAGATCTAGCAAAGCACCCTCTAGCCTTTGCCTTTTTTTAGCTTTAGTCCACAGGGTTAAGGGTTGCCATTTTTAACCTTAGTCTACAAAGTTAGGGATGGCCCTTGCCATTTTTTAGCTTCAATCCACAAAGTTAGGGGTTGCCATTTGTTAACTTTAGTCCACAAAGTTAGGGGTGGCCCTTGCCCTTTTTTAGCTTCAATCCACAAAGTTAAGGGAGTGTATAAATTTTACTCAGATCAAAATCTCTCAATAAACGAATATGATCGAAGTTATTGGTTTCCAGTTTGATTTTTGACTTTAGATATGGCGGGTATGTTTTACTGAGGTGGTTTAATTTGTGTCTTGTTGGTGTCCAAGTCCAAGTGAGTTTGAATGAGGGAAAAGACTAGTTATTGAAGGGGTCCATCACTTTTAGTGGATTTGGTAGTGATTAGTTAGTGTTGTTGAGATGGTTCAAATCTAGAAACTACCTCTGTGCAGTAACTTTTTACTTACACTCACTTAAGTGTTTGCATTTGCATTTGTACAGCTAATTTTCTGTTCATATGGGGGATTGTTAGATAAAATATTAATTTTATACATTTTGTGAGCCAAATTAAAGTGGGACCAACTCTCCGACTGCATTGGTAATTTACAAAAATGTGCTCTTCTCCTCAAGGAGATTAAAGCGTTCTATTTATTTGTTCAAAATGAATAAGGAATGAATGAAGAAAAAAAATAACTCCAAACTAACACATTTGAATAAATATTTATAAATAATTTTATATTAGAATAAGAAGAGATTTATTAAAATGACATAGTTTGAATAAGTAGTTAATTTTATTAGAATGATGAAGTTTTAGTAAGTTGTTGCAATATTCAAAACTACGTAGTTTGAACAAGTCTTCTTCTCTAAGCATACCTATTTAGAAAGGGAGAACATACATATATGTTTATGAATGGAGCTACATGTTCCATTAGTGTCTTTTTTAGATAGTCACCTGTCCTCTATAAATTTGCATCTCTTTCACACATTCTTGCATTCTGATTTATTGTATTCTTACTTATAGAGAGCTAGAAATACGAGAGTATCAAATAATATTTCTAGTTCACTATGTAAATATATTATTGTACATCTTAGAAGGTAAACGTTCATGAATTACAAGTGTAGAAGGCGAATCTGTCTTAAGGACATGAAAACACTAACCTTGATCAAATTCAAATTTCACGTCCTGTCCAAGCTTTTCATCTTTTACTTTGAATTACTACAATTTTATTTTAAAACAAAGGCACAAGCATATTAAGAACAACATATATAACAATAGATAATTTTAATGAAATATTTCATGAAAATATATTATTTATTAAATACTAGTTTTAAATTAATAAAACATAGAAATTTAATTAGAAATTATATTGAAAGAATTTAATTTTGTTTAGTAAAATACATCAATTTAATATGTAGGTATATGCAGTAAAAAAATAATGTTACTTTAATAAAATAAATCTTTTTAACCATAAATTAGGTTTTAGTTGTAAATAACTTTAACAAAATAGTTTAACAATATAAATCATTTTAATATGTTATTATCATTTATTAAATAATTTTTTAGTTTAATAAAATAAATAATTTTGATATTAATTAATTTAGTTTTAGGAAAATAAATCATTTTAATATGTAAGTATGTTTTTTAAAAAATAAATTTTAAATTAATAAAATAAATCATTTGACCACAAATTATTATAATACTAATTAATTTTTTTAATTAAATAATTAAATACTTATTTTAATAGCAATTAAATTAATTAAGCTGAATATATTTTATAAAATTAATTAATTGAAAAAGTGATTTAAGAATTAAGAAAACAAAGATGCATAATTTAAGTAAAAATTGCAGTCTAAGTAAATAATTCTCTGATAAAAATAAAGTGGTTTACAAATATAAAAAATAATAAAGTTACAAAATTTAAGTTGTATGTTTCAAAATTTAAGTAAAACGTTGCATGATTTAAGTACATAGTTTACCCAAAAAAAATTTACCTTCACTATAAATAATTTATTTAAAATGTGCAACTTTTAATTCAAATATTACAATTTTTTTTTTTTTAATTTGCGCAGTTACAAAGAGGACAAGATTTCTGAAATGTGGGTCTTATTATCGCCTAATCTACCAACGAAAGCAAATGTTGTGTAGAAATCAAAAAAATAAATTTGTACAATTTAAAAAAAAAATCAAGTGTATGTAAATTAAACAGTTCAAATAAAAAATTATACATTTCAATAGAGGTGATAATAATTATCAAAAATTTTTGAATCTATCCAATTAAATTCAAATTAAATAGGTTGGGTCAATTAAAATCATTAATAAATATAATTAGGTAGATAAGACAACGCTTACTTGATTAATGAGTTTAGATAAATTAATGATATAACTCAATAAATACTTAATGATTTAATTTTGCAGCAAATCTTATCATCTAGTATCTGCTGCTAGTTTGCATATATATATATATTTTATATTGTGCTGCATGTACTCGGTATATATATACACACATAAGTTATCAAGTTGAATTCAATTGAAAATAAGATTGATTACCAATATGTTATCTCAAACTCACGGTCTTTGTTAAATTACATTAATAGTATTATATTTATTAACATTATATTTAATAAGTACGTCATTTGTCATACATGTGTGTGTATATATAATAGCAGTTTTAACTTTTTTATTTAAAGTTTATAAATAATTAATATTTTCTTTAATTAATAACTTATCTTAATAATTAAAATGCACTCACTAATTTATAATTCATAAAAATATTTGAATATCAAAAAAAAAAAAAAATCTCATACAACTCCTAAGGACTTCTACATTATCACAACACACCTCTAATTCTCAATTTGTCAATTCCTATGGACTTCTAAGGTAAGTAAATTAAATTATAAATATATTAAAATTTCCAAAAAGATACTTAGATTTTATAAAAAATATAAATTTTGAATCCGAGTTCGTAAGTTTATTATAACCTATAATCAACATGCTTAATAATAATTTATTATTAAATTGATATAATTGTGTTTAATCCATTTAATCACACCCCTTTATGACCGGACTCAAACCCATCAACCCCACCCAAAGTCACTCATTTGCTAACTCTAAATTTAAAAAAAAAAAAATAGTGCATTTTTCGGTATGATACCTAAAAACCACCATAAGGTACCATAGCCTTACCCCAATAGTAGTATTAATGGTGATAGAATAATGTACGTAATGTACAGTTAATTTACACATAAAGGTTGACAATTACTCTTTATGAGTGGTAGGATTAAAAACAAAAAAAAAAATGCTTGAGACAATATTATTTTGATTGATTAAAGAATTATTTTAAATAACACGTGAAATCATATAATTAATGTAGGTGTAAAATAAAAATTCAAAATAATTGACACTCATGAAAATACCACACAAACAACTACAGTAAATAAAACGAATTAAATCATGCTGATGAATCACACATACCATATAGCGTGGAAACCTAAACTACTCATACGTAAAATCCCAAGTCTACAGGTAACTAACTTTTCTTTTTTTTTTTTTTTTTTTTCCCATTTGGTAAGTAAGATAATTTTTGGATTAATAGGGAAATGAAGTACAATTTTTAGAGGGTATACCCTCGATATACAACATATACTTCATGTACAAAAAAACAAAGTAGATCCTTTACAAGTTAGAATATACAGCTACATTTAGCCTGTACAAAAGTTGGGATTCCCCATTTTGAGCACATAACAATATTACTTGGTGTTAGCGTGATGCCCTTAACTTAACAAACTTTTAATCTGATGTTGCGCTTGATCTTGTTAACAATCTCCTAAGGAATTGCAGTGATACCTCTAAAGATTCTTGTATTCCTTTCCAACTAAATATGATAGATTATGCTTGTCCATGCAAGTTTGCATATGAAGTGGACAAAGTTCTTGTTACTGAATTTGCTTATAGCCCAATCAACCTCTCTTTGTTAGTTCTGTCTATTTTTATGTAAAAGGCATAAGTTGAATATAGCATCCCTGACTCCATGAGAGAATGAGCATTGGAAGAAAAGGTGATCCATATTTTCATCTTCAATTCCACAAAGTAGACAAGTGGGATTTGCATTAATTCCCCCATGAGATCAACTTGTCTTTGGTAGAGAACTTATCTCAGATTGCAAGCCAGGAGATGAAGTTCAACCTTGTAATGTTTTTAGAGATCCAAATCAGTTTGTGCCAAGAGACCTTGGGTTTATGAGTTCTAATGGCTTCCTATGTTGACCTTGCAGCATAATGGTTGTCCTTGGTGGCTAACCATGGAAATTTGTCCTTTACATAGCAATTAAGAGGAGAAGGATTGTGCCCTATGATTTCTTGGAGCTCCCAAGTGGTAGAAAATGGCAATTTCCAATTTCCATTAGAGATTATCGAGGAGACTTTTGAATTTAAGGGGAGGTTTACATCATAGGCAACCCCTACTTCCATACTTAGGCACAAGAGAGCCTAAGGGATGCCAATTATCATACCGTAAAGAGGTGTCTTCACCGTTACCAATTTGGTATTTACACATGGTAGAGATTGTATACCTTAATTTGAGGATTATCTTTGATGTCCAAGAGCAATTGGTAGGGATTTTGACTTGCCAAAAGCTTTTGTCCTTTAGTAAGTGAGAATAACACCATTGCAGCCACAACATTGATCTTCTTGAACATATAGACCATAAGTGGCATAATATAGCTATTTTATTCCAATCCTCAATTCTCCTCAAACAAAGGCCACCCTCTTGTTTCGGTAAACAAATATCATCCCAAGCTACCTTACGACTAGTCTTCTTCATCTTAGAGCCTGACCAAAGGAATCTCCTCAAAATTTGTTCAATGGATTGATAATTCTTTTTTGGAAGAATAAAGTGAAGGCTCTAATATACTTGAATGCTAAAGAGGATCGATTTGATTAGTTGGAGACATCCAGCATATGAAAGAGATTTATTTGCCTAGCTCTTTACTCGGATAAGGATCTTATTGATAAGTTCATTACAATCATCTAGTTTGAGCTTTGTGGAAATAAGTAGAACACCAAGGTACTTAATTGGTAACTTATTAGTTTGGAAGCCTAGAATGGAACATAATTTGTTTTGCTCTTGCTCTTGTATACCAGACATATATGTCTTGCTTTTTTGGCTGTTGGGCTACAATCCAGAGAACTTGTGAAATTCCATAAGTGTATTGCCAATAATCCAAAAGGAAGTATCATTTGGGCAGCATAGAATAATAAATCATTTGCAAAGCATATATGGCTTATAAAAGAATCTTTACATTTAGGATGATAAGAGAATTCCCCTTCTTGGATATTCTTGTCAAAGAACCTGGAAAAGAATTCTATCACAAGAATGAAGAGATAAGGGGAAATTGGATCACCTTACCTCAAACCTTTAGCTCCTTGAAAGTTGCCTTCTAAAGCTCCATTAAGAGAAACCAAGATTTATGAGTTGGTTATACATGCTTCAAACAATTTGATGAATTTGTGAGGAAATTGTAGAGCCTTGAGTATATCCAAAATTAGTGCCCAGGAAACTGAGTCAAAAACCTTCATTAGATCAATTTTCAAAGCACATCTAGGAGACATGCGCCTTCTATAATAATTCCTTACCAATTCTTGCATGAGGAGAATTGATCAGAAATTGATCTACCAGTAAAAAAGGTAGCTTGAGTAGGCCTAATGATGTAATGGATCACCTTTTTGAGTCTGTTAGATAGAATCTTGGAGATGCATCTGTATATAGTGTTGCAACATGAGATTGATCTATAATCCGGTACCATTAAAGGATTAGGAATCATGGGAGCTAAGGCAATAATTGCAAAGTTCATTTCTTTCAGTAGTTTACCTGTTTACAAAGAATGATTTAATAGTCAAAGTAATATCTTTGGCAACAATATCCCAAGCCCTCTTGAAAAAAAGAAGAGTGTAGCTATCTGGTTCAGGAGTTTTATGATCGTTAAGAGAGAATACAGTGGCTTTTATTTCTTCGTCTGTAATATCATCATCCAAATGTGAAATTCTGAGATGCCTGAATGCTTCGTGGAATAGTTCCATAACAAATTGAGTAGCTTCGGGAGGGTATTCTGGAGAGGTTCCCAAGAGCTTGTTGTAATAAGCAATTCTAGGTAATACCCCAGGTCTACAAGCAACTAACTTAAGAAGCAATCTAATATAATAATGTTAATTATAAGAGTTACCTTGATTATAAGATGCACTCGAATTAATCCTTATTTGAATATACTCTTATTTGCAATACCCCGCACGCGTCGTCACTCGTATGATTGCTTATACCTTTCAATCCTAATAAAACTCACCAAGTCTTTGCACCGCACATGCTAGAACTCATGTATTCAACCAACTCTTCAAGAACAACAAAGAGATTGTAAACCCATGGGGTCTGCTAAGTTGACAAGTGGTTTCCTTCCTATGTTGTTGCCCAGAGTTTGATTCTCCAGACTAGCCTGGGACATGAGGAGGGTCACTCATGCTTGCCCGATTACCCATCAAAAGCGGGTGGGGTCCGAGTTGCCAAAAAAGGGAAGAAAAAAAAAAAAAAAAGACGTTGGAGTCTATATTTCAGTGAACCTCCAAAACAATTAAAAAGGAGTAAGTTCACTATAATATGAATTTAATCTCTTTAATCTTAAAGTTTTGAGGCGGTTTGGCACTCTGAAAAGAAAAAAAAAAAAAGTAAAAGTGATATTTTTCGGCGTTTGGTTGACACAACTTAAAAATTTTGACGAGAACTATTCAAACGTAGTCTCGACTACCTATTCGAATGGTTGATGATGAAAAGTTACTAGATAGTTCGAAATTTGAGTGTCTAGTGGGTAAAAGTTGGTAAAAGATAGTAAAAATTTGTAAAATTTGAATTCAATTATTCTAATTATACTATTTATATTTTTAATCCAATAAAAGTAAAATATACTAAATTTAATTTAATTATATTATTTATTAAAATTAATTTATGAAAATATATTTCACAGTAACTTAGTAAATTAATTGAATTAACTTAATTTAATTAATTATTAGTTAAATTAATTATTAATTATTCTATTTATTAAAATAATATAATTGATTAAAAATAAAATATATTAGATACATAATTTTATTTCATTAAATTAAAAAATTATATTCTTTTTTTATTTTAACTTGACTACTTTTAATTTTTTAAATTTGTTGTATTTTTTTATTTTCTATCACAACCAAAATAGAAGAAGGAATTTTGAAATTCATTTTCTTTCTATTTCCCTTTAATAATTTTTTTTATCTAAACACAGTTTAATAAATATAAGTTTAGACTATCGAAATATTTAAGTTGTTATATATCTAAAGAGAGATAGAAAGACACGAGTGAGAAAAAAAAAATGGATGAACGTGAAATCAAATAATAGAAAAAAGAATGGCCCATAATTAAGAAAAAAAAAAAAAGTTGGTCGACAGAAAATAAAGTTGGAGAGGGAGAGGAATACATTAGTCTCCCCTGCAATTTTATATGGAGAGTGAGTTTAGAACGGCAAAAAGTCAGATAAAGCAGGATAAATTATGGGTTTATAATTTGTACAATGAAATAAAAAATAAATAATTTTTTTAATTTTTTTATTATTTTTTAAAATTTTTTGTCACCCTAAATAAAGTCATATTACGACAAACACAGTGTATGCGAATACTATAAGTTTAGATTTTTAAAATATTAAAGTTGTTATTTGAAGAGAGATAAAGAGAGACAAGTGTGTGAGAGAGAGAGAGGAGAAAACAGAAAATTGTTAGGGCTGTGTTTGGAGTAAGAATTGGAAGAAGGAAAATAAAAGAAAAAAAGAAATGCATGAAAAGAGAAAGAATGAAAACAAATAATCTCAAATACATATCTTTATTGGAATAAATTAAAAATTTTAATAAATTAAGAGGCATTTATCAATAAATTCTGAATCTATTTTTCTTCTCTCTCCTTTTAACAAAATTTTAATCCAAATATATATAAGTAAATATAAATTTAGCTTCTCAAAAATATTAAAATTGTACGCCAAGGACAAAGCAAGGCAAATGGTAACAATAGCAGACACCTAGCTATCTAATGACCCCTTTATGAACTAACACTTTCTTAAACCATCTGATAACTTCCAAAAGATTAATTAAAGGTATATCTGACACCCCAAATTAAGTATAAAACTGACTGTAAACTACTGGTAATTATATCTTGACCAATGAGATAAGTATGTAATTAAGGTATTCTTTTACAACAAATGAGAATATCTATTAAAACAAAAAAGTTCTGCCCTCCTTTTAGTAAATTAAAAAAATTAAAAAAACCCAAATATTCCACTTAATTAAAATAAAAATCAAAATTTTTTATAATAATGCCAATAAATAATTTCTAAATATATTAACTGGAAAATCTATTGCAGTAATATAACTCCCATAACGGGAAAATTAAATGTATAAAAAAACTACTGCATGAATGAGTTGGAGTTAGAATATTTCAAACAAGAGGATTAACTTGCCTAAGGAAACATATAATCGTCCACTGAAGTGAAATAACCATCTCGATATTAACTAGGGGTATATCATTTTGTTACATTGTGAGTCTGAAAGTAATTTATATAAAGTACTAATTAAATTATAACACATAGTTATTGTAATTTAACGACGGTTCATTTAAACAGGCTTTATAACAACAACGACCCAAACTAAAATTCATTAAATAAAGCAATTAAACGATCAACTTAATGTGCACAATTTTTAAAAACTGTGTTACTATTACGTAACATCATTATAGAATTAGCAATTTTTTTAGTAAGCCAATTTTATTATTATTCGCGCCCGTAACATTAAAATTTAATTGTTTTATAATAATTATATCTCATATCACTACATTTATAACTTTCATAGCAAGTGTTATCGTTATCTAAAACCACCGATCTCACTTATTGTGAAGAAATATACGCATAGTTATTTAATGTCAAAAATTGCTATAATAAAGTTTATTACCTATGATTTTTTTTTATATTGGTATTTTTTTAGTGTTTTATTATGTCCACTCAAAAAAAAGAAAAAAGCTTTAACCTAATACCAATTATTTTCACCAAAGAAAAAAATAAAATTAACGTGATATTAGTTGTGCTTATCAAAAAAAAAACAACAATTAGCCCAATACACAAATGCAATTGTATCAGAACCACCTAACATAATTAAAAAAAATATCTGAATTAAAGCAGCACAAAAATAATAAAATAAGTAAAAATATTGAAAAATAATAAAAGTATTACTTCATTAATAATTTGACTGGAATTTTTGGGTCTCTTAAAGGAAGGGAATTTTTTCGATTATTTTTGAAATATAAATAATATTTTGTTCCTTACATATATCTATATAATAAAATAGAATGGCTTTTAAAAATGTTTCTCACACAAAATAAGATTCAATGGTTGAGATTGAATTTTATTCTTCAACGAGTGACTGAGATTTTTACAAACTAAAATTTCTTTTCAAAACTTTTATTTCTTTATCCTACATCGCCAAAATACTATAACTTTACTTTTCCTTTTACCTATAAACATACTAGAATTGTGACATATGATATTAATAAATGTAAAAAACTCATAAGTTCTTAAAAAGATATCCACCTTTTTGGGTTTTAAAAAGGGAACCAACCTTCTCTGGGTTCCAAAAGTGAACCCACTTGCTTAAACATTTAATATTGTTATTAAATTATATGTTTCAATTATTTGAGTAATTAAATTAAAAATACAAATAAGAAATAGAATTGAATTAAGAAACAAAAATTGAAAAAGTTTAAATAATAGTAATGTTATTTTTTCTTATAACAACAATTCTTAGTATTTTTAACATTTAAAAGTAAAAAAAAAAATATCGAATATTAATTAAGTTCGGAGATAGTTTTTTTTTTCAATTCTAATTTAAAATTTAAATTAGTCATTTTGACTATACTTATTTTATTTTATAAAGCACGTATAATTAATAATAATATTTTTTATTTAAGTTATTTTTATAAAACTAATTTAAATTTTGTATTCAGGTTCTATTTTTTTATTTTTACAAATATTTAAATAAAATTAGTCTTTGCAAAGTGATTTTTTTTCTAAATTCTAATTTTGAATTTAAATTGATAAGATTGACTATATTTATATCTATATAATAAAACACAACATATTTTAAAAATATGCCTTTTACAAATTAAAATTCAAATGTTGGGATTGAGTTTTATTCTTCAAAAAATGGCTAAAATTTTTTACAAGCTTTCCATCAAACTCCAGTCCTGTCTAAGATTGTCTTTATATCACTTTACATTCTTATAAACTATTAAGTTAAATTTATTGATGATATGTAAAGAGTGGCATTGAGAAAGACAAAAACTCTACTTCTCAATATTATATTACCTGATAGAGAAAAAGAGATGATATAAAAATACATGCATATTTTATTTTAGTCGAAGAGTGCCATAGTTACAGGTTATTCGCTAGTAATTAATACATAGAATAAGAAAAGATGATAAAGGATATTTTTAAATTAGATTTCTTATATATATATATTTTTTGTTTTTCACATATATAGATTATTACTTTTCAAATTGTTGATCAATTTCCTATCATTTATACTTGTTAAGAATAGGATTACAACCATTGTATCTGTTGAAATTTATTCCATACTTTTATTCTTATCTCAAATCCTTTAGAACATACTTCTTTTATTTTATTTGTTTTAGGAACAACATGGTGGCCTCAACCACGGTCAAAATTACGAATGACACCTGGGAAACGGTGACCTTTGTTACTAACCATGACTATTATGGAAGCATCAAAGCCAACACTGATTATCCAAAAGAGATTAAAAAAGGATCGACGGCTGAGTTCGTGTTTGAGAATACAAAGGTCAGTCAAAATGGCGAATCATCTGGAGCAGTTGTGTATCGAGGCAAAAAATGAGAAGGATAAGGAATTTGACTGGATGTACGCTTGGTCCAACATCGATGGTGCCCCGGCAGAAAATTACAAGGTATATCATTATCAATTTCATTTTTTTTTCCTTGCAGAATATTTAATTAATTGATTAATTTAAAAAAACTCATTGTGCAGGCTTATGCTCAGATTGCTTCTGCTCATCACCATGATAATAATAAGGTTTGGGACGGTGTTCGGAAAAACTTGCTGAAGTCTGACAATTATACGTCTGAGGACTGGAGTGGATGTGTGACGGAGGCAAAGATTAGCAAGCCAGAAGCACTAGTCTATGAAGGAAAAATGTACCTAAAGGGAGTAGGCAAACAGGCTTTTCTTGCCAAAACTTAAGGGCATCGATCGCATGCCAATATGCATCCAGTAATTTTGAAGTCAATGGCCATATTAATTAAAAATGCCTCTATGGTTACCCTATATATATATATATATATGTAAGGAAGGCCTTTTTAGGGCTGTTGGTAAAATAATTAAAAAGGTGATTCCTGGTACTTCCCGTTGGAATCACTTGGGTGTGCTACTGTAAACTGTTGTGTATCTTTGTATCTGTTCTCAGTCCATCTATCTCAGCTTATATATATATATATATAGAGTAAATAAGGCCATTGTTAATAACTCCATATCTTGTGTCTTATTCTTTGTTCGATTCTGCCTTTTAATCATGTGCATATAAATTATTATGATATGTTAAATCGAATTTTAATTAAATTAAGTTTTGGGATATTCACGTAAAAAATAATAAAATAGTTCTTACGTTGCCGGCGGCTTCCCTTAACCGGGAGTGAAAAGAAAAAAAAAAAATTGAATCAATCCGACTATTTTGATTCGAATCTATATCAAAATTGGTTCTGCTATGGGTTAAAATATTTATAACCTTATATTTTTGGTTTAATTTTCGGGTTAATAGACAAAGAACCAAATTGAACCGGAAATAACCTAATCGAAACTAATCTGAAATCAATCCAAAAAATATAATATATAATTATATAAAACATAATATATAATATTATGTATATTATAGTATTTATAATATTATATTAATATATAATACATTATTTATTTAGATGTTTAGGAACAAAAAATAAACAAATTGGTTCAGTCTAAAAACCAATCCGACCCAACCTAATTTGGGATGACTTGAATGGATCCAAACCTAATATTTTTTATTCAGTTCGGTTCTAACTTGAAATCAATTCGACTTCAAGTCTAAATTTTCAAAACCCAAAAAATTGATTTGGTTTTAGGTTAATTATGAACTCGAAATAATCCACTCTCAACCCATGCATACCCCTATCTTAACAATAAAATAAACCCTACTTTTCTGTTCTGTTACACTAACTTCCTAACTCAAAAGTTAATAAAATTTACAAAAAATTACTAAAAGTTACTAAAAATTGTCAAAAGTTATTAAAAATTTTACCAAATATAAAAAGTTGCAAAAAGTTACGAAATATTGCTAAAAATTGATACTTATGCTACGAAATATTGCTAAAAACTGCTACTTATTTTAGTAAACTTGCCAAAATTACAATTAGCGACTTTGGATAAAAAATTATTAAAAATTGTACCTCCAAACACCCCTTGGTCGCTAAAGACCATCCTCTTGTCGACCAAATTTTGATTGCTAAAAGATAATTTTTTCCCGATCTAGTTTGTTTTGTTTGCCAAATGCGTACCTTTTAGAGATTAATTGGTTGCAAGAAATCAACTCGTTAACAACCAAATTTTCATTGGCAAATAGCATATATACCTTTACCGACTAAATACATTTTTGCTCGCTAATATCTTCTAATACTAGCCTTTGTCGATCAGCTAATGATGAAATTATGTTTGGTCAGCAGAACTTTTAACGACCAAATTTTTTATCGGTAAACATGTTGATTGTTGTAGTGACTTTTGGAATCTATAAATTAAATTTATTAATATATTATTTTATTTATTAACAAAATTTATTCAACTATTTTTAATTTTAAATGTTATTTTATTCTATTTGTAAATTTAATTTGGTAATTTATGTAAATTAAAATTTAGAATTACAAAATTAAATGTAGTTAAAATGTAGTAATAAAATTTATTTATTTTTTAAGACCAATTGAACGCAATTATTTTATTTGAAATGAAATTTATAATTAATTTATTTTAACAAATATAACAAATTTAAAATATTTAAAAAATATTTAAGATTAATGAATCAGGGTCGGAACTTTTTGACCTTTAAATAAACCTAAGTTGAGTTGAAGCCTTTCAATGTAGGCAGAGGTGAAATTAGGATTTCATGGCAGAGGGTCAAAATATTTTCAATAAAAATTTAACTGTTACTCAAATAACGCTAACTATTTATCTCATATTTATTTTTACTAGAATCAAAAAAATTTTTTGGTACTATGGTTGCCAATAGTAACATTCTTTAGCGGTAGTTCCTTGTTAGTAGTTCAAAACTTGGAATTTTTTTTTATTGTTCTATTTTAAGAAAAATGGTTTATAGAGAGTGAGAAAGAAAAAAGTGACGTAAGTGAGAGAAGATAAAAATGATGAAGAGCTAAAGTGTATAAGAAAGAATATGAAAATGTGACAATTGATAGAGTAAGAGAGGGATATCTTAGGATGGGTGGAGAGAGAGTTTGTATTGAAAAGTAGGTAAAATAATTTTTTATATTTTATTAATTTTTTATGCAGATCCCATTATAGAAAATAAAATTGTTGAGAATTTTTATTTGTACAAGGGGGGCATTGCTGCCGTTGTTAATGGAATATTTATCTTTAATAAAAAATATAGCATATAATTATAGATAAAATACCAAAAGCAGAAAGGCCATGACCGTTCTTTAACTTTACAATAACTACCGTACGTAGGGTAGTGATAGATCGACTTGAAGTCGGAATCGGATCAGTATCGGCTTGATCCATTTTATGTCACTGTTTATTGCAAAAAAATTAGCATTAAACTGCATCTGAACGAGAAGATTTACAGTCAACTGAAAACAATAATGTCGCAACAATGGAATTGACGGGAAAAGGAAATGCAGGACTTACAATCAAGATTGGCAGAAATTTTATTAGCGGGATGTCGCCCCGCCAACAACTATTTATAGTTATACTGGAGTTATTTAATAACGTTTTTATTTTTTTATTTACGTTTATATTTTTAATTTAAAAATTTTAGAATAAAAGTCAAGAATTAAGTAACGTCAATTGTATATTGATTAAGATTCTTTTGTATCTATTTGAAGTGTCAAATTTTGATTAAACCAAAAAGCGTAAGATAATTTTGAATTATTAGATATTTAATGTGTATTTTTTGAAAAGTGTAAAAAATGGTAAAAATTAGAAAAAATTAGAAAAAATTAGTAAAAATTAGAAAAAGTTAGTAAAAATTAAAAAAAAATTAGAGATTTTTAGTGCTAAGAAAGTTAGAAAACTTTATAAGCGAAAGTTAAACACTTTTGACCATATTTAACACTCTAATGCAAACTTTATATATTGTATTTTTCTTTTGTATTTTCCTTACGAGGATAGCAAATCAAACACCAAAAAAAATAAATAAATAAATAAAAATAAATTTTTTTGCCAAACGTCTTATACAAAAAATATTCTTCAATGTAAACGGAGTCTTGATGTAAAACATTTTTGAGAAAATTACTTTTATTCAAGTTTCAAAAAAATATATATTTTTAAAATATAGGTAAAAATATTTTCTCAAAAATATTTTGTATTAAAATGGGCCAGCTTAATTGACATATTTGAAGTTTGAAAAAATGTTTTAGAACCAATTAATTAAGAAACTGAGAGTGTCAAGTATTATTGTGTAAATTATACCTACTTCCCCTTAATATTTGGTTTATATCACAACATTTGAAAATTACACTTGTCTCTCTTATTTTAAAATATTGTTATCATTAACACTGTTCCGATAAAATTAACCGTTAAAACTTATTAGAAAGTATTAAAATAATAAAAAATTTAGATATTTTTTCTATTTAATCCCTCCTTCTTTCATATTTTTGTCAATTTGGGATTTTAGCAAAAATAGAAAAAAAAAATTAATGTTAAAAGGTGAAAGTGCAATTATTCAAATGTTGATAGAAGATGGGGGTAATTTACCTTTTTATTTATCACATTCTCTGTATCTTCTGGACAAATTCGAAGTTACAACTTAATGAAATAAATATATAATTTTTAAACATTAAGGAAAAGAAAAAACCATTTAACATGCTTAATTTATAATAAAATGATTTAAACTTTAAGTCAATTGCTAATAGTTTAAAAAAATTACGACGCTCCTAACATTTGGTGGTCGCTAATAGTCTTTAGTGACGAAGAATTGGCGGCTAATCATTGACAGTAGCAAACAGATATTAGCGACCACCTGAAGACCTTTCGCTCCTCAAAACTCAAATTTCGTTTATTATTTGATTGTGAGAAAAATGATTTATAAAGTGAGAAAAGAAAGAGTGAAGTAAGTAAGAGAAGATAAAAATGATGCGAAGATAGAGTACACAAGAGAGAATGTGAAAATGTGATAATTGATAGTATGAGAAAAGGATATCTCAAGGGTGGGAAGAGAGAGAGAGAGAGGGATTTGTATTGAAATGTAGGAAAAATAAGTTTTTACATTTTATTAATTTTTTATGGGGGTCCTATTATGAAAAATTATATTGCTGAGAACTTTTATTTGTGCAAGGGGAGTCATTGCGGCCATTGTCAATAAAGTATTTATCTTTAGCTAAAAAATATAATAAATATATGAATGGATAAAATATCAAAACTAGGAAGGCCATTACCGTTCTTAACCTTACAGTAACTTCCGTACGAAGGATAGGAAGAGGTCGACTTAAGGCCGGGGCCCAGAATCATATTAGTATCGAATTGATCCATTTTACGTCACTAATTTATTACAAAACATTAGCATTAAATTGCATCTAAACAAGAAGCTTTGCAGTCAACTGAAAGCAAAAATGTCGCAACAATGGAATTAACGAGAAAAGGAAATGCATCACTTTAACTGCCATCAAGATTGCCAGAAATTTTATTACCGGGATGTAGCCCCACCAACAACCATTTACAGTTACATTGTGATTAAAGCTGACATTCTAATTGTCTCTTGTAATAGTCAGTTGGAAATTAATTCCTCACTTTTCAATTAAAATTGAGGTATTTAATAAAAAAATTTTTAAAATGGAATAATCTTTCCATTACAAAGTTAAATACAAAAATTAATTAAGATATAATACAGAAATCTTTTCTTCGCAGTTGCTTTGGTAACTTCTTCGTAGTTGTTCTAATATTGCGCATGTGGGTTTGCTCATTTCGAGACAAATTTCACAGGAAACAAGACTCAGAGTCTTTGGTGATGACTAAATTCAATTGTTTAAAATTATAAATTTACATTTTTGTTAAATTTTGTAATTTTTAACGTAAAAATTTTAAAATAAAACTCAGATTTAATTAGATTGCGTCAATTGCATCTATTTACAATGTCAAATTTTGGTTAAGAAAAAAAAATAAATTAATTTTAAATTATTAGATATTTGACGTGTTTCTTGAAAAATGTAAAATATAGTAAAAATTAGATAAAATGAAAGAAAGTCGGTAAAAAATGAAGATAGCCGGTAAAAATTAAAAAAAAAAGTTGCAAATTTTTAGTGTAAAAATAATTTAAAAAATTTTGTAATTTATTTTTTATTCAACTACAGTTATTCTTTCTAAAGGAAAATGTCCATTAAATATTTGTAATTTTATATTTAGTTATATATATATATATTTTAGCATCTCACTGTAATAAACTTATATTTATAAAACTATGATAAATTATATTTTCAATTTTATACAAAAAAAAACTTTTGTTAGAAAACAAACCAATTTAACCAGAAAATAAAGCCGAACAAAACAAAATTTTTCGGCGTGGGTTTAATTGTGCTTATCCAAAATTAGATCATATTTGCTAACGGGATGAGCGTATATGCTAACATGCGCCAACGACCACAGTCGTGAAACACAACGAGGCACGCCGATGGTCAATTTACAATTCAAGGAAGTAATTAAGAAAAAAATTTTATTACAAAGTAATTGCTTGCTTTTTATTTTTATTTTTTTCAAATTTTTAATCAAATTTTAATTGTAATGGAATAATCATTCCATCACTTAAATTGTGAAATGACTTTTCCCATCCAATGTGTGAATGGCTATTTACATGTAATAGTATTCCAATTTAAGTTTTTGATTCCAAATATGAGAATAAGTTAAAGTAAGAATAAATTCCTTTTCATCCTATTCTATTATCATGTACCAAACATAACTTGAGAGTCTTAAATATTGTTGGGTAAATTACACCTACTTCCTTTTAATAGTTGGATAATTACATTACCACCCACACCATTCAAAGTTATTCTTCCTCCCCTTCTTTTGAAATGTTTTTAACGTAAACCCCTTCTTTCAATAAAATCAGCCATTAAAATTTAATAGAAAATACAAAAATTGTCAAAATTTTAGATATTTTTTTTTATTTGATCCCCCACTCACACATATTCATCAGTTTTCTTTTTAAAAATTCTTAAAGATTTTTTTATTTTCACTTACATTTTACTTATTTTTGAAAATTCTTGTAAAGAAAGCTAATAAATATATGAGACAATGAGGCATAAAATAGAAAAAAACATGTAAAATTTTGACTATTTTGACATTTTTGTTAAGTTTTAACGGTTGATTTTATTAAAAGAGATGTTAACGTTAATAACATTTCCAAATAAGAAAAATAAGTGTAATTTTAAAATATTGTGGGTATTAATGTAATTACTCAAATACTAAGGGAGATGTTTGTGTAATTTACCCAATATTGTTAGTTAGCTCGCAAGCAGATGAAATTCCAATGAATCAAAAGCTCATTTGAGATTATTTTTGAGGACCCAACCGACAGCAGAAATATCAACGAAGACGTGCAGCAGGCTAGCTGTAGCAGTCCCATGGGCATGCAAGTGCATGCCATATGACGGAAGCCACCCCAATTTCTATGACATATGCTATTCATGATCTTCTTACGTCGAAAGGCTATTATATGGTGACTTACGTACTGTTTCTTCTTCACTGGACCATGCACCAAGCTGTCTTGTCTTTACGGTTTCAATAAGTTACTGAAAAGTGAAGAGCTGTCCTCTCTCTGTTTTCACATGGGTCAACCAACTTGCATCAACTACGTACCCAGAGAATTACAACTGCCCATTTATATGTACATATAAGAACAAGTCTATAGTAACGACCTAAGTTTTTTTTTTTTTTCTGTCTGGTATCACACCAAGCTTTTAAATTGTGACCATTGGACTTTTCATTTTAATATATTTAAAAAAAAAAGGAAGAAAAAGGGTTTAGATGAGAAAGAGAGAAGTTAATTAATTTTTGATCATATAATGGTAAATATGGTCATAGATACTGGTAATTTTGATCACTTTCAATCATAAGTTGGTGATATTGGTTGTTAACAGAGGGAAAAAAGAAATATAAATTCGGTAGTTGAGGTGTTGCTTTTCAATTACCATTGCTGTGCCTGCATTAAATTAAAGGGGGGATCAAGGTAGTTGAGGTGTTGCTTAATTTCAACTAGTAATAGGGGTGTAAAGGAGGGGAGTATTCGTATTACTATTATCAAACCTATTGTTTTTCACTTATTAATGCTCTTCTAAATCGGTTTACTTTTTAGTTAAAATTTCAAATTCATTCTGTCCTAAATTTGTCAAATTCGTTCTAAACTCACGAAATCCGATTAAACACGACTGGTTAGATATGTGAAATCCTCATTGACAAACCCATTAAATATCCTATTTGAAATAAAAATAAAAAATTAACTCAAAAAAATCTTTATCTACAATAACTTACAAACAATACTATAATAAAAAAATTCATCACATAAATATAACTTTTGCGACATTAATATGGCACTTAGTCCGTATTTCTACTTTTTGTTTTCTATTATTATATTCTATTTCCTGTTTTATATGTTTTATGTTTTGAAAATTTTAAAATAAGTAAAACAAAAAATGCAGTTAGTTTAATATTTTTTTTCTCATGTTTTGAGATTTTTCTTATTTTGGATTAAAATTACTCAAAATAACTTTTTGTTATTTTGCATTTGAACTGTAAACTAATTTTCTATTTTCTAAAATAGATTTTGAAAACACAAGTAGTCAAATATATTTTGAATTATTTTCTTTATTTTTAAAAAAATGTAAAATGAAAACATTTCTAATTTGGGATGAGCGTATATCTACTTTTCTATTATATATTACTATTATAAATTAAGTACCGAGACTTGTGGATCTAATCTTTTTATGAAGAGACCATTTTCGTGAAACTCTTTCACGTAACTATTCAAAAACAATTTTTCAAGGCAACTACTCATAACATTATCACGAAAAATTTAAAGTCCCTCCATAACTAGGTTTCATAATAAATTTTCTAATAAACTAATAAACTTTTCTAAAAAAGATGAAACACTTTTCTCCAAAACTAAATTTCATAATAAACTTCCTGACAAATTTATAAATTTTTCTCAAAATCATGAAACACTTTTTAAAAAAAAAAAAAAGATTTAATCTCGAGAGATGAAACACTTTTTTGATAACCTGATAAATAGTTCTCAAATATGATAGCATTCACAATTATTTTTTTCAAGTAACCGTTCATAATATTATCACGAAAAATTTTGAATTCTGTGAAACTAATGAAACACTTTCAAACTAAACAACAAACACTTTTTAAATATGATGACTATCCTAAGATAAAAAAAAATATGATGACTATCTCAAAATGGAAAAATGAAATACTTTTCAAAAATGATAACTATCTTACAATGAAAAAATGATGACTCATATGGATGGTTCATCGGAGGTCTATCGAGGAGGTAATTTCCGACGTATTTTCATTCTCTATCATATTAATCCCTTAAGTGGAACTCTCAATGGGTTGTTATGGAGCGACAAAGTTTAAGATTAAGAAACAAAACTACAAATCGATAAAATTTTAAGAAACATATATAAGAAACAGAAACAAAAACAGATAAAGTTTTAAGAAACAGAACCAGAAAAAAAAAATTACTATTTGCAATTTTTTAAAACTTTTACATATTTTTAAAAATAATAAAATAAGAGTCTCTCTAGGGCACCCATTAAGAGCCTATAAAATATAACATGTAGCAATTTTTATTTTAACTCCAAAGAAGTCAAAAAGATCAAATAAATTTTATGGATTGTAAAAATTAAAAAAGAGAGAGAGAGAGAGAGAGAGAGAGCAGTTTATTCGTTAAATATAGATATACCAAAAAGAGGGTGTCCTTATTAGAATGTTTTGACATTTTTATTTTTAAATAAATTAAAAAATTTAATGTTTATAAAACAAATTAATTTTTACACACATTGTGTGTGCACCTGCTTTAGTACTATTATATGGCAAACATTAAGGTTTTGGTGAATCTTTTTTGTTTTTGTGACATTAAAAATTATTTTTTCATGATTATCACATAATTACATAATTTCACTTATTTGTATTTTTATCTACTTTAAATATCTTTTAACTACTTACTAATTTTGTAATTTTTTTTTATTTTAATGCTACTTAATTATGTATTATTAATTTTAATAATCTTAAACTACTTATTACTTATTATTTGAGGAACTTTTTTTTTATAATATTATTGATTATTAAAAAAAAAAATATGTTTACACGCATAGTTTGCGCACCAACGACCGCAACAGTGAAACTCAATGAGGCGCGCCAAATGTCACGATCATACGACAGGTGTCTTATTCTCCTAAACTCTCACACATTTTTCCATTTTAATACATTAGTATAGATTATTATTGTTATTTTCTGTCAACTAATTAATCGTTTTTGAAACCCTCCACTATAAATACATCCCCTCCCTCACCCATTTCTTCACACAGCAATCCCAACAAGAACTAGTCCCATCTTTCTTTTCTTATCAAACCACTTCGGTATGCGTCTCTCAATTTATTCTAAATTAATTTACGTTTATTTTTTAAACATTTTGTTGGAGTGTGTACAATTATTTGTGTTTATATATATATATATATATATTAAATACTACTAGGAATTTTATGAGTTTTTGGAATATCTCTTGTTTGATATCATTTCTTTAGTTATTCTATCAATGTTTGTTTCTTGATTTTTTTATTTTTTTCATTCTGTTGTATTAAATTTCATTTTAGTAAAACTATTTGAAAAAATATACAAAAATATTTTAAAAGCGGCATAAAAATAATAAAATATCTAAAAATATTGAGAAATATTTAATGGAATCTATTTTAACACACAGTAGATTAACATTTTTGATCATTGTGTATAATAATATATAAAAGTAGGTAGTATATATATATATATATAAGATTAGTTGAAAGAATAACAACTGAACATACCTTTTATTTATTTATTATTTATTTTTTTTAGGAACAATATGGTGGCTTCAACCACCGTCGTGCTTGCGAATTACACCGGGAGACCCGCGACGTTTGTCACTTACCATGACTATTATGGACATGGAGATTATCCACAAAAGATTGAAAATGGTAAGACGGTTTGCTTCTGGTTTGAGAATGGAGATGGTGATCAATCGTCTGGGGCAGTTGTGTATAAAGGCGAAAATGAGCAGCGTAACAAATTTGAGTGGCTGTACGCTTGGTACAACAAGGATGGTGCGAACCCATCAACTTACAGGGTAACTCAACTTCTTTTCGTTCCTTGCAGAATAATCATCTTTCAAAAGAATTCTAGTTTAACTAAAAAAAAGTGTCCTTTTGCAAGACTTAGTTGTATATATTATTTATTAAATAATAAATAATATATACAACTAAAATTTTAAAAATTGGAATGGTTGAGCCAGTGGAAAAAATGATCAGACTGCGGGATCAATTAAAATTAAACTCTGGTAACATAAATAAATTTTAAATATGAGAAAATTAAAATTTTTTTTAAAATATATTATTTATTAAATATTTATTTTAATGTCAACTTTTTTTTAGTTGCATGAACAATTAAATAGTAGAGCTCCAGACACACTCATATAACAAGAAGTTAAATCAGCTAAAATAATGTTGCAGAATTTGGTTGACAACTCAATATTTATTAATTAATTAATTAATCTCAAAAACTCATTGTGCAGGCTTATACTGAGATTGCTGATGCACCCAAGGTTTGGATTTGGGACCAGGTTTGGACAAAGTTAATGAATTCCGGCCCTATTTCCGTCGCGGAACATAAAAAATGTGCGTCCGATGCAATTATTATGCAGATACTACGTCCGGTAATATATCAAGGACAAATGTACCTAAAGGAAGGAAGCACGACTTGAATGCATCGATCGCATGCCAATATAAATGAAGTCAATGGCCATATTAATTACAATGCCTCCTTGGTTACTTTAAACTTAATATATATATATATATATATATAAATAAGGAAGGCCTTTTCAAGGTTGTTTGTAAAATAAATAAAAAGGTGATTCGTTGGAATCACCTGGGTGTTCTACTATAAATTGTGTGTTTGTATCTTTGTATCTGTACTCACTCCTTCTATGTCAGCTTATATATATATATATATATATATAAAATAAATAAGGCCATTGTTAATAACTGCAAATCTTGTGCCTTATTCTTTATTCGTTTCTCTGTCTTTTAATCATATGTGAATTGTCATTATATGATGTGTCAATAAATACAAACTATATAATAATATTTTATACTTTGATGAAATGACACATCAAAAATATATATATATAAAATATTATAACATTGATGGATGCCTCTGGCCACCTATCAACAAATGCGAATTAAGTTTGGATTATTCATGAAAAAATAATAAAATAATTCTTATTATTGGCGGCTTTCCTGGACAATTCGTTTGAATGGGGTGAAATGGAATGAAAAGAGGAGAAGAAAAAAGATTTTACAATTAATAACTTGTTTGGGAGGTTTTTTAGGAGAGAAAAGAAAAGAAATTGAAAGAAATGGAAAAAATTAATGAGGGTTAAAATTTTAAAATTTTTATTTTCTCAAAAGTAGGAAAAAATGAAAAAAAAAAGAAAAATAAATTAATAAAATTTCTAAAATGACATATCTACTCATAGGATAAAGAATAATAAAAATAAATTACAAATATGTCCTAAAACTAAATAAATTGATTACACTCCAATTTTTTAAAAGATTTAAATGTAAAATAATCATCTACCCTTTTTTTTCCTTCAATTTTTTTTCAACTCACAAAAAAAAAGATAAAAAATTTTTATTCTTTCTTTTCTAAACTTCTATAAACAAATAAAAGAAAATTTTATTACTTTTCTTCTCTTTTCTTCTTTCCTAACTTATGTTTTCTTTACTTTTATTTTCTTTCCTAAACTCACAAACCCTAAGACTTAACTTGGCAACACTACCTAAAAGTTTTATAGGAAATTAATATCAATTTTATAAACCCTTATTTAACTTTTTATCGTCCAATAATATATAAATAATATACGAAAATCCTCTCTCTCTCTCACACACACTGTGTGATTCATGGTATATATCTCCTCCAGTCATATCACTAGTGTGGTACTCTATCTTTGCATCTACGCTCACCTACCAGCTCAAGTAATAAGCAAGCTCATAGTGAACACTTCGTTTTATTGTCCTTTTTTTTTTTTTTTGCAGGTTAATTTTTATTATCTTATATATAAATATATTACACTTTAAATTGTTGGGCCCACAAGCACATGTAAAGTCCACAATGAAAGTGCACACAAAAAAAAAAAAAAAAGAAAAAGAAAAAAATTTAGATTACTTAACACAAAAATTTTTAATGTGGTTCGGTTCCTCAATAGACCTACATTCACGATCTCATCCCAAAAAAGGATAATATACTCAATTCAATATTAAACTATTACAATTTTTACACGGATAAAATTGTAAAACTCTCTCCCACTCACACAACCGAAAAACTCAATTACACCCACACTTTGGTAACACAAGTTTTTAGTTGTGTCCTTGGTACATTTTAACAACTATAGGAAATGACCTTTTTATAAGAGACAAGCCTCCCTTTTTTGTTCCCTCTCCCGATGTGGGATTTGGGGAGCCAACACAACATAAATACATATGAATATATATATATACACACACACCAATATATAAGGGAGAATCAATTATAGTGTATTCCTTTTTTTTTTTTCTTTTTTAAGAAGCTCGTATAAATTTTTGATTCCTCAAATGCCTTTCCTTGCTCTTCTTGTCTTCTTTCTTTGACTTCTCTTTAACTTTTCTTTTTAGCTTCTTATCTTATAATTAATTTATAATCATTATTTTTAATGATTATCGTTATGTTTTGGCATTGCATTCCGTTCGCTGGTTTAAATTGGCATTTCTGCTGTGGAGTGGGTCCTCAAAAATTCAAAATAATCTCAAATGAGCTTTTGATTCATTGGAATTTCATTTGCTTGCAAGCCAATTAATAGTATTGGGCATTAACACACGAGTAATTATATTTATCACTTGTAACATTTAAAAATTACACTTAACTTTTTTATTTTGAAATATTATTAACATTAATTATTTTTTATTAAAATTAATCGTTAAAATTTAATAAAAAATATTAAAATAATTAAAATTTTAATTTTTTTATTTTATCTCTCGTTATCGTCCATTCTCTTTACAAAAATCTTACATTTTTTCAACTTTTTTTTTTTTTACTTATTTTTCAAAAATTTTATAAAAAAACTGACAAAAATGTAAAAAAAAAAAGGTGTAAAATAAAAAAAAAAAAACCTTAAATTTTGATTACTTTTTAAAACGAACAGGTGAGCATTCTCAGATCAATTCTAATCTAAAAGAGTTGAAATCATTTTGGTCTACTTAATTATTTTAATATGGTTTGATTTTTTATTTTTTACAAATTAATATATATATGGCACGGGACCACTACAGCTAGCGAGCTGTTATCTTCATCCATATCTGTTGTCCTGTAGGTCCTCGAAAATTCAGAAGAATCTCAAATGAGGTTTTGATCCATTGGAATTTCATTTGCTTGGGAGCTAACTAACAAGAGGGTAAATTATACCTACGTTTCCTTAATATTTAAGTAATTATATTTATCACTCACAATATTAAAAAATTATACTTACTATCTTTTTTTAAAATATTATTAACATTAATTTTCCTTTTTGTTAAAATCAACCGTTAATATTTAATTAAAAAAGTCAAAGTAACTAAAATTTTAGGTGTTTATTCTATTTTATTCCTCCTTATCTCATATATTTTTCAATTCTCTTTACAAAAATTCTTAATTTTTTTTATTTTTTTACTTATTTTTCAGGAATTTTGTAAATAAAACTAATGAAAATGTAATAGAAAGAAGAGTAAAATAGGAAAAACACCTAACTTTTTAATTATTTTTTAAAACATCTTGGGAATAGGTTAGCATTCTTTGTTCAATTCTAAACTGAAAGAATTGAAATCTTTTTGGTTTACTTAGTCATTTTAGCTTAGTTTATTTTTTATTTTTAACATATTTGCCCTATAATACTAAAAAAAGTGTATTTTTTCTCATCTCTTCTTCTTCACTCTGATTTTACGTGATATGCCTATTTGATCTCGATCCATTCTATTTTACTTTTTTTTTTTTTATAGATTTTTGAATTTTTTTTAATTTACTTATTTCTCTCTCCTTCTCTTCCCTTTTCTTATTCACAAAATCTTTATTTCTTTGTTCCATATCACCAAAGCACTACAACTTCATTTTTTTAATCTATAAAAAGCATTAGAATTGTGGCATACAATTTTAATAAATGTTTAAGAACTCATGAGTTTTGAAAAAGAATCCACATTATTGGGTTCCGAAAAATGATCGACTTATTTATAAATTTTATATCAACGAACTCATGGGTCTAAAAGTGGATCCACTTGTTTATAAATTTAATATAGTTGTAAGATTTATATATTTCAATTATATTAGTAATTAAATTAAAAATACAAATAAAAAATAGAATTAAATTAAAAAATAAAAATAAAAAATCTTAAATAATAATAATAATAGGTTATTTTTCTCATAACAACTTTTAATAATTTTTAAATTTAAAAACACAAAAAAACCAAATATAATTAGATCAGGAGTAATTCTTCTAAATTCTAATTTTAAATTTAAATTAGTCCCATTAAATATATTTATTTTATTTTATAAAGCACATATAATTAATAATAATATTTTAAATTGAGTTACTTTTATAAAATCAATTAAAAATTGGTTACCGAATCCTATGTAACACTCTCAATATTCATCATTCAACATTTTTGTTTTATTTTCATAAATCTTTGAATAAAATTAGTCTTGAGAGAGTATTTTTTTCTAATTTCTAATTTTAAATTTAAATTGGTAGGATTGACTTTTTTTAAAAATATATATATCTTAAATTTAAGTTGGTATGTTTTAAATTTGTTATATCTTAAATTTAAAAATACACCAAAAAAAAGAAATCGAAATATTATTTAAGCTTGGGAATAATTTGTTTTTAGAAAAAATTTTAATTTTAAATTTAAATTGATCATGTCAATAATTTTAAACTAATTAATATATTTAAAATTAATAATATTTCTAACTCAATGAAAAAAGAGTCAAGAATTAAGAGAAACAAAGGCATATATTAAAATTAATAAACGATTTAAATAAAAAGAATCAAATCAATTAGGTAAGATTTTGATTTAATATATATTTCAGAGCAAATTTTATTTTTTAAGATTGGATCGGATCAAGATTTGATAAAATATAAATTTTTAGTATTTATATGTAAACCCAATTTTGATTAACTCTATCGACTCACTAATGTTAATACAAAAAAAAATATAAATAAAAAATAACTCAATAACTATTTTATAAATTTATTGATATATTCTGTAATGTATGTAAAAATTATATTTTATTCATAAAAACTATTACACAGTTCCATGCGTTGCGTTGGTCAACGCTAGTTAATACATGGCATGCCCAAGGGACCACTACAGCTAGGCAGCTGCTATCTTCATTTATACTTCTGCCATCGGTTGGTCTTAAAAAATTAGAAGTATCCTCAAATGGGCTTTTGATTCATTGGAATTTCATTTGCTTGCGAGCTAACTAATATTATTGAATAAATTACACCTACATCTCTTTAACATTTGAATAATTATGTTTATCATTTATAATATTTAAAAATTATGCCTATCTCTTTTATTTAGAAATATTATTAACATTAATTCTCCTGTCACTAAAATTAACCGTTAAAACTTAATAGAAAATATCAAAATAATTAAAATTTTAAGTGTTTTTTTCTATTTTATCCCTTCCTTATCTCACATATTCATCAATTTTCTTTACAAAAATCCTTAATCTTCTTAACTTGTTTTTTTACTTTTTTTTTAAAAATTTTGTAAAGAAAATTGACAAAAATGTAAAAGAAAAAAGTAAAATAGGAAAAACACTTAAAACTTTGATTTTTTTTCTAAACATCTTGGGAATGGATGAGCATTCTCTATTTAATTCTAAACCGAAAGAATTGAAATCTTTATGGTCTACTTAATTATTTTAATTTGGTTCGATTTTTTATTTTTAACATATTAATATATATATATATACACATACATATATACACACACAAATATATAATATCTAAAAACCTTACAAGATAAATATTGTTTAAAATTAATGCATGCGTAATTCTAGCAACCTTAATTTTATCTATTTATTAAGTTTATTTTCAAAAAATATAAAGAAAAAATTGTAATTTGATATCATATTAAAACTTTTGTTCGGATGCGTTATATTTTATTGTGTAGTTTATTTGTCATTTAACTCCAATAATTCTTTCTAAGGAAAATGTCTCTTAAATGTTTGTAATTTTATATTTAGTTATATTATTTTTTTTACCGTCTCTGTAATAAACTTATAAAAACTATATATTAATTTATTACATATAAATTATATTTTTTATTTTAACCAAAACTTTTGTTAAAAAAAAAAAAACCCAATTTAACCAAAAAATAGAGCTGAACAAAACAAAATTTTGCGGCGGGGCTTTAACTGCGCTTATCCAAAAGTAGATCATATCTGCAAATGGGGTGAGTGTATATATTAGTGTTAGAGTTAAATTTTTTTGGTGCCCTTGAAAGCATGTTTTATGTACTGACATTTTATTTTAGTTTATTTTTCTGGATACAATAAAATATTTATTTATTTAAGCATACATTAATGTCCCTTGTTTATAAAGTATGTGATTTAAATATTGGGCATAAGATGCCAATACAGAAAGATTTAAATCACAAGTTTTATAAATTAAAGTAAATTCACAGCTATTAATGAAACGGGCATTTCATTATATTAAAACTATAACTTTTTTACTTCTTAATTGGGTGATTTATCTTGATCACTAAAGTGGAGACTTTGAATAGGAAAGTTAGTATATATATGAGATATACATATTGAATGGACTATTGTAAATTATGATTTGATTAATAAATGTCTTTAATCATAATTTACATAAACTTTAATAAACTTAATAAACCTTAATCCTGATTTTGTAATGGACTCACATTTATGAGTTAAATCTATTTGAGTTATCACGGAGTGAGATCTTATAAAAGGTCAAAACCTCAATAATTTGGAGATTTAATTTCAAGAATCGTGGGAACATATATTTACAAGATGGAATCCATTTTGATATGCTCACTTAAGCTATTTATCTTTTTGATCATTAAATCTGTGGTCACAGTTTATTTAATAAATTGTTTATTGAATAACAATATTTATTTGTAAATTGTTTACAAACATGAAAATATTGAGAATAATCAAAATATAGATAAATAGTGACTTAGGGTTAAATATGTAATTAAGGGGCTCGACATTTAGCCTAGCTTAATTATGAGCTTAAAATGGAGGGTTAATTAAGTGGATATTATTGGTCTAAGACCAAAATTTATTTTATTAAAATTTATTTTGATTAAATGAATTTCAACATGGACTACTAGAGTGCAGTTCAGGACTTTTAGTAGAATAGCCCTGAGTTAATTTAAAATTTAAAGAATTGTCATGAGATCACAAGACCCAAATACCTTTTAAGTTGGAGTTAGGAATCCATGGGCCTTCAGTCCCCAAACTAGCTCAATTTTATCTTGATGGGCCAGGCCCAATTGGCTAATTATTAATAATTTATGAAATAAATTATAGATAATTAATATATATATTTGGATAAGATGATATGGTTGGGAGATTTTCTCAAGATACCATATCTTCTAAATATATATTAGAATAATATATATAGATAAGATATATGTGAGAGTGGATAAGAGATAATTTCTAGAGTTAAATATCTTCTCTGATACAAACTCTGTATCTCACTCTTTATAAATATCTTTTATATATCAATAAGCTAAGAGATCTGAAAGAGTGCCCACACACATCCATCTAGAAAGAAATAATTGAGAATAGTTTGGAAGGCTGAATTGCTAAAAGAAGATGTTTCCGCTGTGCATCATAAGAAAAGTTTTGAAGAGTTCATCCTTCCATTGGAGGTATTTTTCTCAACCTATGCTGTAAAAACTAACAATTAGCTGTTGACGAGCTATTCAAGTTCAATTCGAAAAAAGTTCAACCTGAGCTCGGTTTGTAACTAAAACAAATTTGGACCAAATTTGATTTATGTCTCATTTAAATTCGAGTTTAAGTTCGAATCTAAAAAAATTCGGCTCAAAAACTCTCGAATAGAGTCGTTAAAGTAATACATATTTTTTTAATAATATTTTTATTATATTTTTAAAATATATTATATTTAAACTAAAATAACATCGTTTTAGTTTAAACGAACTATTCACGAATCAAGGTCAAACACATATAAAAGTCCAAACCGAATCCAAATTCAATATAAAAAGATCGAGTCAGCCTCTGAAAAGTTAAAACTCCGCTCGACACGATTCATTTCCGGCCCCTGCTAACATGTGCCAACAACCACAACAGTGAAACTCAATGGGGGCACACCAAATGTCACGCTCACACACACGCGACAGGTGTCAAATTCTCCTATACTCTCACACATTTTCCATGTGGTAGTATAGATTATTATTATTATTATTATTTGTCAACGAATCCTTATCGAGAACCTAGTATAGATTATTATTATTATTGTTAGTCAACGAATCCTTATCGAAAACCCCGACTATAAATACATCCCCTACCTCACCTATTTCTTCCCACAGCAATTCCAACGGGAACTAGCCAGCTAGTACCATCTTTCTTTTTTTTAGGTATCAAACCACCTCGGTATATGTCTCTCTATTGCTAAATTAATTTACGTTTATTTTGCAAATCTTTTGGTATAGTAAGTGGTACAATTATTTGTATATATATATATATATACACGTGTCTCTCTCTCTATATATATATATGTTTTTTTTGGGTAAGTTATACATATATATGTTAAACACACTATAAATGCATTTCATGAATTTTTGGAATCTCTCTCTCCCTCTCTCTCCTTTATTTCTGTTTCTCTTGTTTGATGTCGTCTCACTAGTTATTCTACCAATGTTTGGTTCTTGCTTCTTTTTTTTTTTTTAATTCGTTGTATTAAATATCTAGAAATATTGAGAAATATTGAATGGAATCTACTTAAATACACAATAGATTTATATTTTGATCATTGTGTATAATTAATATATGAAACTAGGTAGATATATATATATATATATAATGCAAAATTGAAAGAAAAACAAGGTACTGAACATACTTCTTTAATTTTATTATTATTAAATTTTTTTTAGGAGCAATATGGCCTCAACAACCGTCAAGATTACGAATGGCACCAGTGAAACCGCGAAGTTTGTTACTCACCATGACTATGATGATGGACATATCAAAGACGGAGATCATTATCCAGAGGAGATTAAAGAAGGGCAGACGATTGAGTTTGTGTTTGTGAGTAAAGAGGGCTTTGTGCCTGGTGTATCATCTGGAGCAGTTGTGTATCAAGGCCAAAATGAGAAGGGTGAGAAATTTGACTGGATGTACGCTTGGCTCAACACGGCTGGTATGGAAGTAAATATTTACAAGGTAAATTTCTTTTATTTCCCTTTCCTTGGAGAATGATCATCTTTCAAAAGAATTCTTTTTGGGAAAAAAAAAAAATGGAAGAAGAAGAAGACGAAGGAGGAGGAGGAAGAAGGGAAAAAATTAAAAAAAATAAAAATAAAAAAGACGACGATCCTATTACAAGCCCTAGTTGTAAGTTTATTGTCAAGGCATTTCATACTGAACCAGTTGAAATTGGAATTATTTATTTTAGACAATGGCTAATATTTTAGAAATTGGAATTATTGAACCAGTTGAAAGAAAAAAAAAATGATCAGACTACCGGGTCAATTACAATTCAACATAAATAAATTAAATATTTATTTTAATGTCATTTTTTTATTACATAAACAATTAAATAATAGAGCTCCAAACACACTTATACAGCGACAGGTTAAATCAGTTATATATTAATGTAGCAGAGAATATTTGGGTGACGACTCAATATTAGTTAATTAATTTTTATTTCACAAACTCATTGTGCAGGCTTATACTGAGATTGCCGAAGCAAACCACGATTGGAATTGGGACGAGGTTCAGGAAAAGTTAAAGGAGTCTGGCACTAGTTCCCATGCGGAATATGAAAAATGTGTGTCCGATGCAATTATTACCCAGCACCCACCGGTAATTTACCAAGGAATAATGTCCCTAGGGGGAGGAAGCAAGGCCTGAATGCATCGATCGCATGCCAATATATATAAATGAAGTCAATGGCCATATTAATTGCAATGCCTGCTTGGTTACTTTAAACTTAATATATATAAATAAGGAAGGCCTTTTCAAGGTTGTCTGTAAAACAAATAAAAAGGTGATTCATGGCACTTCCCGTTGGAATCACCTGGGTGTGCTGCTATAAATTGTGTATCTGTATCTTTGTATCTGTACTCAATCCATCTATCTCAGCTTATATATATATATATATATATAGTAAATAAGGCCGTTGCTAATAATCCCAAACCTTGTGTCTTACTCTTTATTCGTTTCTCTGCCTTTCAATCATGTGCATCGTCTCGTAAAAGTTTGAGAAAATTGCTTAACTTTTTCATTGCGATTAAATAATATATATACATAGAATACATAATCAAGTAATAAAGGGTTGGGACGGAGCTTGGGAGAGGTGGTTGGGGGCTTGAGTGTGGCCTTGGCGACCCTTTTAAGTTTTGGAAAATACTATCTGTGTGTATGAATTTTTGACTAAAACAAATTATATTTTAGTTCGATCCCATAAAATTTTAAAAAATAATTAAATTTATTCAGCAAACACTACATGAATTATATATAAAATTTTAAGTTTAAAAAATTTACTTAAAAATTTTGATTATAGACCAATATTATCCTTCTTTTATTTTTAAGGACTTTCAGATATTATTAATTAATATCTAATTAATTTAAAAAAAAGATAAAGATAAACTAATTTATGGATTTGACTGATTTATGATCTCACGTAAAAATTTGAGAGATTTAGATCAAATTATACTTATTGCCACCCTTCTTTTATTTAGATCAATTCTCATATACTTTATAAATACTAAAACATAAAACTTTTATCTTAAACAATGAAAAATACAATTAAATTACCGGAGGGTCTATACTATTATATATACCATAGGAAGGATATTCATACTCTTAGCAAACAATAAAACAGTCACCAGAGGGCGCAGTTGTCATTTCGGTACCAACTTATCGAAATCTAAGGCGTCCAATCACTACCATTTGTGTGCTTTCTGGGAGCGGTGAGTGACAATAGAAGATGGCGAGAGATGGCGTCGTGGTGGTGGACCACTGCAATTAATTTATAAATAAAGCAATATAAGTAATTAACTATTGTTCGACCATGTGCAGAATTATATAATAATTTTTTTATAGTAAAAATAAAATTTTAAATATACTATAATTATTTTAATAAAACTATATAATTTTAAATAATAGTTATTAAATTGATCAGAATCACTGGTGTGTGGTACTATATCAAACTCTATCTTTACATGGGTCAACCAAGATGCATTAACTACCCAGAGAATTACAACTGCCTACACACCTATCTATCTATCTATCTATCTATTTATACATGCATATAATAGACATCGGTACACATACGATATGTGTGAATATTTTTTTTTTATCTTAATAATCAACAAAATTATAACAAAAATAATAAAATTGTCTCAAATAGTAAATAATATTTAAGGAACATTAAAGAAAATAAAAAAATTACAAATTAGTAAATAGTTAAAAAATATTTAAGATAGATAAAAAAATAAATAGGTGAAGTTATACAATTATGTGGCCCTTTTGAAAATATTACTTTTTAATACCATTGAAGTATAGGTAATTATAAGAAGTTAAAGGATATCATAAGGCGAAAAAAAAAAAAAATAGGCCTTCACCAAACCTTGGTGTTTGCTTTATTGATACATATATGAATAACTCCATAGTAACGAACTATGGCTGGTTTTTTATTTTTAATTTTAATATTGATCATTGGATGACTTAAATTAGATCTTGATCTTTCATTTTAATATATTAAAAAAATGAAGAACATAAAAGGCTTTTAGACGAGAAAGAGATAGCTACGGTCACAAATAATGGTAATTTTGGTCACTTTTATTAGTAAGTAGGTGATATATTGATCGTAAAATATATATTCTAGCAAATAACCCATGCGTAAGAGGTATTATTCAACTAAAATTAAAATTAAAATTAAAATTTTTGTCCACGGAATTGACGAGAAAAGGAAATGCAGGACTTAGCTACCATCAAGATCGGCAGAAATTTTGTTAAGAAATTAACAAAAATAATTTATTAATGAAAATCTTTTATTTTTTTTTAAATTTTCTAACCATTCTAATAAGCACATGCTTCTAAGATAGTAAGATTTTACTTTTTCTTTTATTTTCCATTTCCATTTCAGATTAGCTGTATGAAGACGTACTCTTTCTTCTTCACTGGACCATGCACCAAGTTGTCATTCTTTCCGCGTTTTCAATAAGTTGAAAACGAAAGAGCCGTCTCTCTCTGTTTTCACCGGGCCAACCAACATACCACCCAAAAAGTTACGTACAGCGGCTGCCTATCTATCTATCCATCCATCCATATGACAAGTGTATAGTAATGAACTAGTTTTTTTTTTTTTAACCAAACTTTTATTATGACCACGGGATGACTTAAACAACATTTTGAACATCTTAACCTTTCATTTTAATAAATCTAAAAATAAAAAAAGGCTTTAGATGAGAGAGAAATAATTTTGATCAAATAATGGTAAATAGGGTCACAAATACTGGTGATTTTGATCACTTTCCACGGTAAGTAGGTGATATTAGTTGTTAACAAAATTAAAAAATAAATAAATAAAAGAATTATATTTGATCATTTTCTACTATGTTTGGTATTAAATATTAGCACGTACATTGATTGGTTTATTGCACTAAGTAATAAATTTTTTTACAATGGTGAGATGCCGTTTATACTTAAAAACAAAAAATAAAAACGTTACCAAACGGGACCATTGTTATTAAAGTTGAAATTCTAAGTGTCTCTGCCAACAGTCAACTGGAAACTAATCCTTACATCTCAATTGAAATTGCGGCATCCAATAAAAGTACAGTAAAAGTTTAAAGACTTAATGTAAAAGTAATATGTGGTAAAATTTGATTAAAAAAAAGTACAAAAGTTGGTAAAAGTTGATGAGTTTTATCCAACCAAACACCTCCTATATATTTAAACAAGTCTATAATAACAAACTAGGTTTTTTTTTTTTTTTTTTTAACACCAAACTTTTATTGTGACCATTGGATGACTTAAACAACAACTTGACCTTTCATTAATATATCAAAAAAAAAAAAGTATAAAAAAGACTTTAGATGAGAAAAAGATAAGTTAGTTTTGATCAGATAATAGTAAATATGGTCACAAATACTGGTAATTTAAATCACTTTCAATGGTAAGTCGGTGAAATTGGTTGTTAAAAAAGTTAAAAATTAGATAAATAAATAAATAAATAGAAGAATTATATTGATAATTTTTGGTTATATTTTGGTGCTAAATATTAGTACATTGATGAGGTGCCACTACTCCTCATTCAGTTTCACTTTCAGTCGATTCAATTCAATTCTTAATCTCTAAACTTAAACTAGTTTTTTTTTACAGTCCCTGCTTAAATTTGCAGAGAGCTATTAGTGTGTATTATTCTATTATCAAATAATGTTAGAATATCTTTACTTACCCAACTGTCATGTATATAATATAATGTGTCTTTAACTTTAAGTAACAAAATTGTATTGCTTAAATTGTATTCTCTACAATTTTGTAAATAGGGTTTGTTCTTCTATTGTGAATAATACAATACACAATGCAATATATTAATGAACATTTTTTTTTTAATTTTTCACTTCCATTATTACTCTTCTTTAATAACTTCATTTATGTTTCACTTCCATTATTACTCTTCTTTAATAACTTCATTTATGTGCGCGTGAGTAATCATTGAATCACAAGATTCAACCCTACCGCGTTAATCGCACGTTGTTGAACATATCATTTATATGTGTTTATTTATAGCAGCGGGTCAAGGTCATGGTTGTTGAAGGGTTGCTTTTCAATTACTATTGCTGTACCTCCATCAAATTAAAGGGAGGTGTTGCATTCCAATTTCCTTTTCACATTAGTGTTCTTTTTTTTTTTAATATTTATATATTAAATGTAAGTGCATGCACAACATGTGTTATAATCATTCAAGTGTTAATGCAGCAATTCAGGAATATATTTGGAAGAGAATAACCTATCCATTATAAAATTAAATATTAGAAAAATTAACTAATTAATATATAAATACCAAAAAAAAAAAAATCTTCTTCGCAGTTGTTTTGCTAATTTCTTTGCAATTGTTCTAAGATTGCGCATATGGATTTGCTCATTTTGAAACAAATTTCATGGGAAACAAGACTGAGTCTTTGGTGATGACTAAATTCAATTGTTTAAAATCATAACGAGATTAATCGAATATGAATTTTTTTTTTCATAATTATATTTTTCGTGTCAAAAACTTTCAAACGAGTACCATTGTCGCTAATTTATCTCTATTTTTTTAAATTTGTTAGAATGAATTTGGATAAACTGTTCTAACGGTTTACCGGTGTAAAATCCGTTAGAACGGATTTGAAAGACCGTTCTAATGATTTTGGCATTATTCAAAGAGAGAAGAAGTATTTTTTTGAATCCGTTAGAACGGATTTGAGAAACCGTTCTAACGGTTTTGACACTGTTCATCTCCAAAAAATATAGTTTAGAAATGTTCATCTCCAAAAAATACAGTTTAAAAAGAAACGCTAAACACATTTTTTTACTTCAAATCATTTTTTTTTCTTATTTGTTATCACTTCCAACGCTACCTTAGTTTAGATAATTATTATCATCCTTGTTATTTTCTGTCAACTAATCGTTTTTGAAACCCCCTACTATAAATACATCCCCTCCCTCGCCCATTTCTTCGCACAGCAATCCCAACAAGAACTAGTACCATCTTTCTTTTTTCATCAAACGACCTCGGTATGCGTCCCTCTGTTTATTCTAAATTAATTTACGTTTATTTTTCAAATATTTTGGTGGAGTGTGCATATTCGATTATTTGTTTATATATTAAACACTACTATATATATATATATGCATTCTATGCGTTTTTGGAATCTCTTTCTCCCCCTCTCTACCTTATTTCTGTTTCTTCATGTTGCAAGTTATTTTCCCTTGTTTGATATATAAAAGTAGGCAGATGTATATATTATAAGATTAGTTGAAAGAATAACAACTGAACATACGTTTCTTTTTTTTTTTATTATTTTAAGGAAAAATATGGTGGCTTTAACCAACGGCCTGATTGCGAACGTCACCGGGAAAAAGGTGAACGTTGTTACTTTCCATAACTATTATGGAAATCTCGTGTTTCTGAACCAAATTGATGAGACGTTTTACTTTGCGTTTGAGAATCAAAGTGGAGATCAATCATCATCTGGAGCAGTTGTGTATCGACGCGAAAATGAGGAAGGTACTAAACGATTTGACTGGATGTACGCTTGCTACAACAGGAATGGTGTTTGCAAGGTACCTTTTTAAATTCCTTTTCCTTCCTTGCAGAATAATCCTCTTTCAAAAGAATTCTAGTTAAATAAATAAATAAGTCCTTTTGCAAGACCTTGTAATTGTTCATCGTCCAGGCATTTCATATTTTACTTACTTATTTCACAAACTCATTGTGCAGGCTTATACTGAGATTGCTGATGCAGGCCACGATTGGAATTGGGGCGCGGTTTGGGTAAAGTTAATGGAGTCTGGCACTAGTTCCCATGCGAAATATGAAAATTGTGTGTCCGATGCAATTATTACCCAGCAGCCACCGGTAACATATCAAGGAAGAATGTCCCTCAAGGGAGGAAGCTAGGCCTGAATGCATCGATCGCATGCCAATATAATTGAAGCCAATGGCCATATTAATTACAATGCCAGCTTGGTTTCTTTAAACTTAATATATATATATATATATATATAAGGAAGGCCTTTTCAAGGTTGTCAGCAAAATAAATAAAAAGGTGATTCATGGCACTTCCCGTTGGAATCACCTGGTTGTGCTAGTATAAATTGTGTGTGTCTGTATCTTTCTATCTGTACCCACTCCATCTATCTCAGCTTTTATATATATACATATGTATAGTAAATAAGGCCATTGTTAATAACTCCATATCTTGTGTCTTGTTCTTGTTAGTTTCTCTGTCTTTTAGTCATATGTGAATCGTCATTATATGATATGTCAAATCGGACTCTAGTTAAATTAAGTTGGGTTCTATTAACGGCTGACCCGGGCATTCGTAAAGGGTCAACAAATACAAACTATATAATAATATTTTACAATTTAATGAAATTATGCATAAAAAAGTATAAAATATTATCACATAATATATTTTCATTAACTTTTAATCGATGTCTCTGGACACCTATCAACAAATGCCAATTAAGTTTGAGATATTCATGTAAAAAATAATAAAATAATTCTTGTTATTAACGGCTTTTCTTAACAGTCCGTTTGAATTGGGTGAAATAGAAAGAAATGAAATGAAAAGATTTTAGAATTAATAATTTGTCTGGGAGTTATTTTAAGAGAGAAAGAGAAGAAATTGAAAGAAATGGGAAAAAAAATTAATGAAGGTCAAAATTTTAAAATTTTCATTTTCTTAAAAGTGAGAAGAAATGAAGAAAAGAGAAAAATAAATTAATAAAATTTTAAAAATTACATATTTACTCATAAAATAAAGAATAATAAAAAATAAATTATAAATATATCTTAAAACTAAATAAATTGATCACACTCTAATTTTTCAAAAGATTTAAACATCAAATAACCATCTAATCTTTCTTTTCCACTCTTATTATTCTTTTTTTCCTAGACATTTACAAACAAATAAAAGGAAAATTTTATCATTTTTCTTCTTTTTTTTTCATCTCTCTTAACTTATGTTTTCTTTTTTCTTCTAAACTCATAAACAGATCCTAAGACTTAATTTGGCAACACTAGTTAAAAGTTTCATAGAAAATTAATATGAATTTTATAAACCTTTATATAAATTTTTATCGTCCAATAATATACAAATAATATATGAAAATCCCCCCCCCCCTTCTCTGTGTGTGTGTGATTCATGGTATTCCCCCTAGTGATGTCACCAGTGTGGTCCTATATCTTTGTATCTACACTCACTGTCCAGCCCAGCCAGTAAACAAGCTCATAGTACACTTCATTTTATTGTTCTTATTTTTTTGCCGTTAATTTTTATTATCTTATATATTTATATATTTACATATATATGAATATATATATTTACATATACACCAATATAAAAGGGAGAATCAATTATAGTGTATTCTTTTTTTTTTTTTTTGAAGCTCATATAAATTTTTGATTCCTCAAATGCCTTTCCTTGCTCTTATTAACTTCTTTCTCTAACTTCTTTGACTTTTCCTTTCTCTAATCATTATACATACACTAAGGGTCCGTTTGGAGGCTCAAAAATTAGTAAAAAAATATCAAAAATTACATTTTACAATTTTTAGTGCATTTGGTAGAGTCACAATTTTTCTAACTTTTTTCTTTGTTACAGTAAAAAATAAAACTAAAAGTTTTATCAAACATACAAAAATTATCACTTTTTTGCTCTACTACAGTAAAAACTTACTAAACACACAAAAAGTGACCACTTTTTTGTTTTGTTACAGTAAAAAATTTACCAAACACCTAAAAATTGTAAAAAAAAAAAAAAAAAAACTAAAAATTACACTTTGTTCCCTCAAACACATAAAAAAATGTAACTAAAAAAACACACAAAAACTACCAAAAGTTGAAGTTTTTTGCTTTTTTTTTTAACATCCAGACGGCCTCTAATATATAAAAAGAGAATCAATTAAGATTTTTTTTTTTTTTTTTTTTGTTAAGCTCGTATAAATTTTTGATTCCAAAAATACCTGCCTTACTTTTCTTGACTTCTCTTAACTTTTCTTTCTAATTTCCTATCCTATAAATAATTTATAGAATTAAAAATATTATTGGGTAAAACTAAAAGAAAAAAATTTGAGAAAAAAAAAATATTCTCGCAGACATAGTGTCTACTTATGACCTAGTATATTATAAAACTAAAAATATTACACACTAATATAAACATATTTTGGTCTGCAATATATGTCTATAGAGACACGCATATTAATATGTAAACATTAATATTATAGTTTTTTTTCCTCAAAATTTTCAGTTATTTGAGTTCAAAATTTTAAATTTTTTGTGAACAAAAGTGCTTAAAAATAGAATGTAGTCAGGTAAAAAGAAAAATAGCTTTTTTTCCCCATAATTATTTTTATTTTTTTTAAAGAAATATGTATAACATTTCTAAAAGTTATTAAAAAAACACACAAATTTTATTGAAAAAGAATTTACATAAAACAAAAGTATAAGTGAAAAAAAAAAAAAAAAGTCTATGTACAATAAAAATATAACAAAGTTGTGTAAGGAGATATTGGAATATGATGTTTTAAAAACTGTACAGCTTATTTGTATGAAAATGACCAATTTTGGATATCTGATGGTATTTTCGACACTACAACAACCAATACGTTTTAGTCGTCGATTGGCTTTTCTTGAGAATGGAACAAGAGTCTTTCTCAAAGTTTTAAAATTAACCCCCAAACCTAAATCATTACTTGTGTATTTATATCTATGCGACCATAACATGTATGAAAACATTAAAAAATTTAATTGAACAATAATACCCTTCATTTTTCTTATAAATCCATGCGTCTTTTTATTCTAGAACTCCCATTCCCAGTTTAACACCTTCCATCTTTCCATAACCCCCCATCTTTTCAAGTTCTAATTCATCTCCACTCCATTTTTCTTTTTTTTTTAATATTTTTTTATAAATCTTTGAATTATTTTTAAAACAAAATAGGCAACAATAAAAGCATACATTAAAAACAAAGGTTAGAAAAAATTAAAACAAAATGAAAAATTATTCTTCCCTTCAATTTCTCTCTCTCTCTCTCTCTCTCTCTCTCTCTCAAACACACACAAACTCACTCCAGCCATCACTCTGTATGTGAAGAACTCTTCATTTCCTCTTCTCTGTAAACTTGATACTATCTCTATTGTTTCTTTAATCGAGAGGTTGAGAGAGAGAAAACATTGAGAAATTGTGTTCTGTGAAAGAAAAGAAAGCATGGACAGATTTCGTTCGGTGAAGGCAACAAGGTAATACGATAAACCTGTTTTAGATATATACATATATGTGCTACTGTGTATATGCATATATCACGTATGTGCTTATGTACGTACTCCAGTGTGTTTATATATGTACTACATGTATGTACTGCTGATCATCTATATATATATTTATATTTATATTTATACATGTACTGTTGTGCTACTGCTGGTGTTGCATGTCCATGGAAGATGAACTTAACTGCATGTCCATAGAACCTGTCTCCGCGATTCTTCAGAGCCAGGGAGACATGGGTCCCGACGAAGCCTGCGATGTCGGTGACGAGGAGGCTTATCATTAGCAGCCGGAGCAGTGGATCTGGGTGGAGTTCCGGAGCTGCTTCTCCCACTGGTGGCCGCCCAATAGATGAGTTAGCAAAACAAATCTATTCAGATATTGAACTATTGTGTTAGGGGGGGGGGGGAAAAAAGCACCCATTAATTCACTCGTCCAATAATTAAAAAAAAAAAAAAGTTATACCGTGCTAGAAAATAAGGAAGGGGGTGATTTTACAGTGCTATTTCTGAAACATTTATTAATTCACTCTACGGTCATTTTACTCTGCGAAGGAAATGATACTTACCTCTTCGCCTTCGGAATTAAAGATTCTGCGGAAATGTGACTTTAATTTGCAATGTCGCCAAATTAATTCAATTCATGAAAAAGGTTCGTGCTAGGTTCTCCCCATTGGGTTCGAGGGGCTGGCGTGGATAAATGTATTGCAAGGTACGTTGCAGTGCAAAGATGTAGGGTTAAAATGTCATCTTAATTTTTTTAATTTTTTTTAAATAATTTAATGGTTCTGATTTAATTTGATTTTCTCTAAATGATTTAATGATCATTTAATGGTGGAGATCTCTTAATGATTTAATGATATGTATCTTTAGGCTTCATTTTCACACTAGAATCCCTGTAGACCACCCTCTAGAATCCCTCACCACCGGCCATACCAAGAAAAAAATAAAATTAAAAATAATAATAATAATAATAATAATAATAATAATAAAACTGAAAGAGAATAGCAACAGCTAGGCAAGAACAAATAAGAAGAAATTATTTTTTCGCATGTTTGTCATTGTTGACTAAATCAGTGTGCGAGAAGCACCTCTCCTTCTAGCAATGGCTACAAACTATTGGCCAGCACTAAATTCAAATTATTCCAATACTAGACTGGGAAAAAAAATCAAAAAATATTCCCAGCCGAACAACAGTGGTGAGCAAATATACCTTAACTTGCAAGCGCAAAATTCACAACATAAATATCAAAGAAAACTAACATACAGGAGAAAAGACAACTAAAAGAGAGATAAATGAGAGAAAGAGGGTCCAGTCTCGATGGATGAAGTGGTGGTGGTGTTGCAACAACGATTAGGAATTGAGGGAAAACAAGGGAACGAGGGATTGAGAGATGGTTAGGAGTTGAGGGGTGAGAGAGAGAGAGTGTGTGTGTGCGCGCGCGTGCGCGTGCGTGTCATATGAGACAAACAGGGCTAGAGCTGACCATGCGCATAAGGAAGAGATGACGGAGGAAAGAATTTAATCTTCATAGTTGCAACTGTCTAAAGCGGTCTTTGTTTAGGGTCGCCAACCGACTCTTAAGGCAGCGTTTGTATCCTAATCATGCCTACAACATGCTCTGAACAAAACACACCAAAGCTATGTCACACGGACTGTGGTACGAATGTCAAGGATGGGTACATATTTAAAAGTTAAATCCACTAATTCTCTTAATCAAAGATAGGATGAGATAGGAAATTATTCATCTTTAATGTTATTATTTAATTATATAAGATACTAGGAAGTCAAACATTCAAGTGACAATTGGTCACAGAAACTAGACGTAAAACATTCATGACTATAAGATATAGAATATTCTAAGAAAAGCCAAAAAAAAAATTTGTGCAGATCCACACTCTCTCAGCCACTCACTCTCTCTAAATTGTTTTACACTTTCCACTTCTTATGCCTTCATGATAATAACATTACATTTTATTGTACTGCATAGCAGCAGAAACACTTGAACCAAAAATTAGCAATCCCAATTTTAGCTTGGAAAACATGAAAGGGAAAAATGAAATGCCTACATAACTTTGGAAAGGGAAGTTTAATAATTATACTGACAACACTCCAGATAACATAAGTCCATGCTTAACCTATCATCTATTGCCATTTTCAATGCATCAATCAGAAATCTTTACTAACCCTGGGCACGTGGTACACCTTCAACAGCACCTTAACCCTAACCCTCACCCCGATCTTCTCCGCAGCGGCGGCAGCCTTCTTCTTCTCCTCCTCCCCCTCCTCCTCCAACATCACCGCCACCGCACTCGATGGATAAGCTTCCACGAAGGTTGTGGAATCCGATGGCTCTCTTTGTTTCGACATTATTCATTTATTTCAGACTCTCTTTGTTTCGACGTAAATTATTTTTCAAAATTATGACTTATTTTTAATTACTTGGTTAGACATCTTTATGAAATATTTTGCTCAACTGTTCAAAATGACCTCCATTCGTCGAATCCCTAAGTTATTTTTGGTGAAAAATGGACTCCTCCACCTCTTTCTTTAGCTTCTCTTTCATATTTTTCTTATGAGAATAATTTTAAGAGCATGTTTCAAACTAAACACCAAAAGACAAAAGTAAAGATAAATTTTTTTGCAAAACGTTTTATACAAAAAATATTATTCAATGTAAAATAACTTTCACTGAAACCAACGGGACATCAATGTAAAATAGTTTAAAAAATACTTTTACTCAGGTTTCAAAAAAATATTTTTTTAAAATATAAGTAAAAATATTTTCGTGAAAATATTTTGTATTAAAATAGACCAGTTTAATTAGGGCCTAACGTGAAAATATTTTGTATTAAAATAGACCAATTTAATTAGGGACTAACATCATCATTTTTCTGTTTATATTTATGTGTTTATATTTTTATTTTTATTTCCTATTCTTCTTTTTTCTAAAATGAAAAATAAAAAAGCATTTGAAAATGAAATTTTGTTTACAATCACTAATTTTTTATTTTACTAAAGTATTTAATTTTATTATTTTTAAAAATTAGATGAATTTAACAAAATATATTTCATATTAATTTAATTTAATTATTAAAAATCATATAATTCAATAAATATAATAATATATTAAATTATAAAATTATATTATTTATTAAAACTAATTGAATAAAAATATAAATATTATATCATTTAATTCAATAAATAATAAATATATTAATTATAATTTAATTATATTATTTATTAATATATATCTTGTAATAATTTAAATAATTTAGTTATGATATTTAATAAGAATAATTTAATAAAATATAATTAATATTAATTAAATTAATTAATTCAATTTAATATTTTATTTTATTATTTATTAAATATAATTTAATAAAATATAGTTTAATTAATATAAAATATTTGTCATATTAATTAAATTAAATTAATTAATAATTTAATTTTTTATTATTTTTTAAATAATTTAATAAAATGCATTTCATATTAATTAAATTAATTGATTTAAATTAAATTAATTTATTTATTAAAAATGAATTAATAAAATATATTACATATTAATTTAGATAACTAAATTAATATTTATTTATTAAAAATAATTTTAGTTTAATAAAATAATTAATTTTAATATAATGCAACAAAAATGGATAAAGTGTCAAAATTGACAAAATATTTGTAATAGAAAAAATAGAGTGAAAATGCACTTGTTGTTTAAGTTTTTCTGTTTAAATTTTTATTTCTTTTGTAAACAAAAATATATAAACAAATTTAATAATTATGTTTTTATTGTTAATTTACAAAATTTTAAATAGATAAACGAAAAATAAAAAATAAAAATATTACCAAATGAGGCTTAACAAATCTATTCGGAGTTTCAAAAATATTTTAGAACCAATTAACTAAGCAACTGAGAGTCTCAAATTCTGTTCGTTAGCTGACAAGCAGATGAAATGCCGATGAATCAAAAGCTCATTTGAGATCATTTTGAGGACCCAACCGAAAGCAGAAAGATAAATGAAGATACATAGCCAGCTAGATGTTGTCCCATGGGCGTGCCTATGAAGCATATTATGAAAATGTACTGTTTCTTTTCGTTATTTCTCGGTATTTCTATATTTTATTATTTGTTATATAAATTATTTGAATCATCTAGCGTATTTCTAAAGTTTCAAGAAGCGAAGAGCTGTCTTCCCTCCATTTTCACATGGGTAAACCAATGTGCATTAACTGCCCAGAGAATTACAACTGTCTATCTCTTTATCAATGTATGTATATACTAGGCACTGGTACATGCGTGATATGTGTGGATATTTTTTTATCTTAATAATCAATAAAATTATTAAAAAGCAATAAAAGTGTCTCAAATAGTAAATAATATTTAAGAAAGAAGTATTAAAAGAAAATTAAAAAAAGGTTACAAATTAGTTAGTAGTTAAAAGATATTTAAAATAGATAAAAAAATAAATAGATAAAATTACGTAATTATGTGAACGTTATGAAAAAAATTTACTTTTTAATGCCATTGAAGTACAGGTAACTGTAGAAAGTTAAAAGATATTATAAGAGAGAAAAAAAAAAAAACACAAAAAAAGCCTCCACCAAACTTTGGTATTTGTCCTATAATAGTATAGATCGATATATGAACAAGTCTATAGTAACAAACTATGGCTGGTTTTTTATTTTTAATTTTAATATTGGCCATTGGATGACTCAAATTAGATCTTGACCTTTCATTTTAATATATAAAAAAAGGATGAAGAATATAAAAGGCTTTTAGATGAGAATGTGAAGTGACCAAAAAAATCAAGTGAGAGTTTCAGAAGAAGTTTTAGTTTGTAAAAAATCTCAACCATTTATTGAAAAATAAAACTCAATCTCAACATTTGAATTTTAGTTTATAAGAGGGACATTTTTAAAATATGTTTATTATATAGATATAGTCAACCTTATCAATTTATATTTAAAATTAAAATGTAGAAAAAAATTCATACCGCAAGACTAATTTCATTCAAATATCTGTAAAAATTAAAAAAAAATTAGAATGATAAATATAAAGAGTTCCATATTGGATTTGATAATAAATTTTTAATGGATTTTATAAGAATAAATCAAATAAAAAATATTATTACTAATCATTTGTACTTTCTAAAATAAAACAAATATAGTCAATGTGACTAATTTAAATTTAAAATTAGAATTTAGAAAATAACTACTCCCGAACCTAATTAATATTTAGTATTTTTTTGTACATTTAAAAGTGAAAAATATTAAAAGTCGTTATATGAAAAATAACCTTATTATTATTTAAGTTTTTTTTATTTGTATTTTTTAATTAAACTCCATTTTTTATCTTTATTTTTAATTTAGTTACGAATGCAATTGAAATATATAAATTTAACAACTATATGAAATTTTTAAACAAGTGGGTCCTATTTTTAAACAAGTGAATTCATTTTCGAAACCCAAGAAGGTGGATCTTTTTTCAAAACTCATGAGTTTTTTTACATTTATTAAAATCATATACCACAATTCTCGTATTTTTATAGGTCAAAGAAAAAGTGAAATTGTAGTATTTTGACAATATATAAAAAAAAATAAAAGTTTTGTAAAAGATTTTAGTCATTTGTTGAAAAATAAAACTCAATCTAAACATTTGAATTTTGGTTTGTGAGATGAACATTTTTGAAATGTTGGTTTTTTAGACTTGCTTGACTTGAGCTTGATTCATTTTTTATCTTAATCACTTTTTGACACCTTAAGACTATGCCATAAATGTTTGTGGATAACATTACTACAAACCTTCATGAGACCTTACTCGTCTAGTAGGGGAAACCTAAAGGTTTAAAGGGCTTGCCTCATGTGCTAAGTGTGGCCGTATGTATCTTACGAAAATGGACTTCCTTTTTTGTTTGAGTCTCTACGTATTATCTGTATTTTTTAATAAGTTGAGAATGCTTGGTTTATGCCTTTTAGTCTTAAGATTTGAATTCTTTTCATTACTAAGGACTAGCAATGCTTAAGTTGGGGGTGTGATTACACTTGAAAAGTGTAATTACAAACTTATCAATTAGGCTATAAATTATGCATTTATTTAATAATTTTATAATTTTTGGTTATTTTTAATATTTATTTCATTTTGTTTTCTAATTCCATTGAAAATAAGAAAATAATGAAGATAAATGATGATAAAAGTGATGAAAAGCATACTGTGATCCGGACACCCCAATGCCTGATCTGAACCAGATTAAAAACAAGGCTAGAGAAGCAAAACAAAAAGTAAAGAGGAAGTACACTATGGTCCAGACACCCCCATAGGTGGTTTAGACCCCTGTAAGCTAATCTGTGCGATTTTTGCTAATTTTTAGGGTTTCTCATCTCTACTATAAATAGAAAACTTGTATAGCCGTTTTGGCCACTTCTCATGTACGTTTCTCTTTGTAATTTTTAGATTAGTTTTTCATTAAAATAGAGTAGTGTAGAGAGTTTTCAATTTAGTTTTTGAAGAGTTTTTAGATTGATTACTTTTAGATTCGAGTTTAATTCATTGCGAAGAACGGTACGTGTTTCATTTTATTCAATGAAATTTATTTTGCTTTAGTATTGTCTTTTTATTTGCTGTTTTATTATTTCATCCATGTTAGGTTAAATTTTTATTCTTGATTTAATCTAGTAATGATGGATGGATCACTATGATTGATGAGATGTGCGTAGATCCATACACGGAAAGTGAAAATTTGCATTTATAGGTTTATAATTTTCAAATTTACATTATTTATTTTCAAAAATCTCTGAAAACAAGTTTCTCTTTATCAAATTCTCTATAATCACTTATAAGAATTCTTGATTAAATGTTTCTTAATAATTTTGAAATAAGTAAATCAGATCTAAATCTAAAAATGAAATATCATAATATTTTCTGGGTTCTAATCCTAAACGAGATTTGAAAACCATGTTTTGGAGTCTAAAAATGTTTTCATGAAGATAACTTCCAGTTTATTTTTCCTTTATGTCACGCCCCGGATTTTCATAACCCGAATGCCCGATGGTGACCTGGGATTTATTTGTTGGGTATAAAAATAAGATGATAATAATACTCTGTCACACCCCAAAATATTTTTCCTCCAAACTAGGGTTTACCCGCAAGAAAAATTTAAGATATTCAAAATCCCTTATTTATCCAACAATATTTATAAGTCATTGGACTGAATCATTTGATGAGATTTCAACTACAGTGCACAAAATAAAGATAGAGAAAAATATTACAGAGCCATCTAAGTGTCCCAACCACGCGATTAACATTATATACCAATTAAAAGTAAATTAGGTCTAAGCTTAATAATTACAATCATCCAACAATTGTTACAGACAAAAAATAAAGTCATCCAGCTCTGCGTAGGAAAGAAGAAAAAAATAGATAACTCTTCTGATGGAATATTTAAGAGAAATTAATCTCTTTGCAGCTCATCTTCTGTATCCCTGTGCTTAATATCTTGAAAAATATTCCCACAAGATGTGAGCTACTAAAGCCCAGTAATCAGAATCCCCTAGGTGCCTATATGCAGTGGTTGTAATGCTACACTGTATTAAGTGACCCACTACAGTGAATATGTTTAGGTGGCATATTGTTTATGCAACAATTAATTCAATAGATCTCAACTGAATAATGTAAATTATACTTACAACGGTTCGATAAAATCGTCACCGTAACAACTATTTTACTTACATGTAAAAATAGTTAAATATTGATGTGTGTACCACAATGAAGTCTGTGTCGCAGTGGTAAGGATCTCAGATTTAGATCTTCAAGGTCTCGGGATCAAACCCCGTAGCGATACAGGTTTCATATATATATATATATTTATAAAATATTCATCAAGAGGAATTAAATATAATTAAATAATTTCAACACATCATTCATACATAAACAAGAGATGTTGCTAGTCACAGTAAAATTTTGTAGGGGAGTTTAATCTATATCCTCCTAAGATAATCATACTCTTATCCTCCTCTACCCCCAGCCTTGGGAACCAGTGACTTTACGGGCTTAGCATCCAATGCATACCGACAGTGTCACCTACCAAAAACCTAGTCGTCGCGACCGGCTACCTGACTGGCCAAGTCAGAAGGGAGCATCTCCCAAATAAAATGCATGTTCCCATCTTCATCTAAAAGGCTATTTCTACCCACCCATCACCCCATTGCCAAAAATAACTTTAGCACCGAGTGCCTTAATTTCTTTTCACCCTTTTACATTCCAAGCGTACCTTGTATGGAAATCAGACATTTTTAATAATAACCGGCAATGTTCTCGGGCGATGAATCAAAAGCGGGATTATTCAGTAATTTAAGCAATTTATCTAAATCCATAATTTAATAATAATTCTCAATAAATCAAAGATTTAACATAGTCACCAATATCATTATCACAAAGGTATGTACTACATGTAAATTAACAAGTAGCAAGTAAAAAAAAAATTAGAATACAAATTAGTATTTTAGTTAATTATTTTGACAAGTTTACCGTACCACATTTGATAAGAATAAAATTATTTCTAATGGTATATTAATTTGGCCGAGGTTGGTAGCTTAGTGGGTGGGCGACTCTAATTGCGATTTAAAGTCGCAAGTTCGAACCTCATTGGCTGCAAATCTCAATTTTTACCTCTTTTACCTTTTATTTTATTATTTTATGGAATATAAAGATAATAAATAGCTCTTTGAGCTTATATTTAATTTTAGAAAAATTTATAATTTTTTTATTCAAAATATTTTGAATAAATTTTCCAATCATCATCTTCTTTATAATCAAACCCTTATCGTAGGTTTTCGGTTTCAATATATCCACAAATGTCCATAGAATTATTCTAATGTTTAGGAATGTATTAAATAAGTTTTATTAAATTCACTTAATCATAAAAATATAGTTATATAACTTACTAGGTTGATAAAATAATGCCTAAAAATAAATCAAATTCATTTAAGAAAGACCAAATGAGAAAAGAACAAGTCCATTGTTTCTTTTGGGCATTTTATCAAATACTTAGCATTTTAGTTTGAATAAGTCATCCAACTATCCATGATAAAACTGATTATCGAAGTCAATTATCATCAATATTAGAGTGTCAAATAATACATAATATCCAGTTTAAAATAATTTCATATCAATAGAAATTATTAACATGACAATAATTAACAGAAGGTAATTGAAAATTTAAATTAACCTTTAAACATAATATTCTAAAAAAATCCAAATAAGCATCAATTAAAGGCTAAGCAAAAATAGCAGCTTGAAAGAAAATTTAGATAAAATAGAATAGAATTACAATATCTATAAACTTTATATCTATAGAAACTAGACTTCAAGACCTATAACTTTCATATTTTACACTTTTTAAAATTCTAAGGTCTAAAGGTGAAAAAACACTCTTGAATTCAGTTTGTTCAGAAAATACAGTTTTACATGTGCTCAGTATTTTGGGCATAACTTTTGACTCATAAATCGGATTGATGAAATTATTTTTGAGTTGGAAAGAAAACTGAAAGGGCTACAACTTTTATGTTTTAGCCAAAGCCTAATTCCACTGTTTTAGGGGTCAGGAGCATATTAGAAGTTACAAATAGAGAGCTGTCAGCATACTGAGTTACATCAGTCAAAATTTCGGCTTCCCTACTCCCAATATACGGATATATATTTTTATCACAATCAAGGTCATACTTCAAACCTAGCAAATGCATCAAATATATTTTAGGAGATTCGTCATCCTACCTCAATGAAGATATTAATGACCAAGTCTGAGAATGAAAAATGAGTTAACTTTGAACACCACCCAAATTGAAAAATTTCAAGCCTTTCTTCTTCCTCCAAGCAACACCAAATCTCCAACCTCACTAATTAATGATTTATTATTATTTCTCTCTTATTTTCTTCTCTTTGAAGACACACAATTTATAGGGAGTGTAGAGGAAGTGTCGGTAGAGAAAAACAAGTTCCACTACCTAAATTTGAAAACCACTAAAGTAGCATTATGCATTAGGTAGTATAATCCAAATAATCTAACTTACCCTTTTTGACTATCTAACTACATAATTAAAGATAGGTGTTGGAGGATGGATGAGGATGGGTAGCATGATCCGGGAATCATGCTAGCTTTTTGACAAATTAAACAATCATGCTAGCTTTTTGACAAATTAACAAAATGCTTTAAATTATGCTAGGTTTCAAACAAAATGCTTTAAATCTTGTTTGCTAAATAATTTCAAAAGGATGCTTTAAGGTCATCAATGTAGGGTCTTCTCTTTGTCTAATTAGTAAAATAATTTTGAAAGATTGTGAGAGTGTATGGAAGATGGAAAATGAAGTTGTCGGGAAATAATTTAGAACAACTATTCATGAGTCAACTCATTGAGTGATAAAGTGAGTTGAAGTGAGTTGAAGTGAGTTGAGGTGAGTCAAAGAAAATGGTTGACCCATCGGTTAATGGGCTTGGTTTGAACCAAATAGGTAATTGGGCTAGGAAGTGTTTGGATAAAAATTTTAGAAATTCTTCATTTAACTTCCACATAGAGTAAAATTCAATCCGAAAATCTTTCCAACTAATTTTATTATTCTAAAAATTTTCAAATCCTCAATTTTCTAGATTTTTACTATAACAAATATCACCACCACACTTAAGTAAATTAATTAAAAGGAAATTAATTAAAAGGGAAAAAAAATTCAGGTTATTACACTTTACGTGAAATTTAAACTGAGATAAAAACACATCGAATCATGAAGTAGTGAATCCACCCAGATTTAAAGGTTAGATCAAGATCTTTAATTATCTTGAATGCATAGTGTTATTACTTTCATTTTATTTTAGTTTAATTATTACAATTTAGTTTATTCATTTAGGAATTAGTTAATCAACACTTTTTAAAACCCAAAACCAATTTTTTTTCTCGTTTTTTAAAAAAAAAAATCAGTAGCTAAAAGAACTTAAAAAATCCTAATGTTCAATCTCAAAATTCCCTATGGATTATGATTCTGAACTCACTAGGTAAAACTATACCACACGCTCTTATACTTGGGAGTTTTTTCTAAATGCAATATTTAAAGGCAGTCAAATATGAAATTGCATATCAAAAATAATTTGCAATATTGTATCTATTTTATGTATTTGCCTGATAATTTAGACTTCATTTTTTTGAGTTACTTGTAAATTTACTATATCAATCATGCAGTTAAGTTAAACCAATATATGTGCATATAAATTATGGAGTTGTGTAATCATCAATAAACATTTATAATTATGTCACATGTCAACCTGAAAAGTAGATCAAATTGAACTTTTGTTTTATACCAAAATTAGTTGCATGCCCATGGAATGTACGGACAATTTTTTTAACATAATTGAATGTGAGTTTAAATTCAGTGGTATAATCTGGTGATAGCAAAGACACAATTAAAAAAAATAAAATTATGAAATTTTCTTATATAATATTTTTTGTAGGATAACATTTTTCTATTTTCTACATTTTTATTCTCAAAAGTGAAATTTGAAGTTTTCTAGACCTGGTACGCAAAATGACAACAAGAACAAAAAAACTAAACGAATTTGATTGATACAGGTTCAATTTTTGATATAAATATTATCAACTTAATATATTTTAATTCCCGAAACAGTAACTTTTAGACTTGAACATGTTCAACTATATCTTGAAGGTTTATTTACTATATAAAAGTATCAATATGCTATGGAGTTGAAATTGATTCAAATAAAATTGGATTGCTTGGATTATGTAACATAATCAATACAAAAATTGGACATTAAATTTTGGGTTTAATATAAATTGAATCACTTTAATGCTAACACGTCCTTACCTAATCGGATTATTGTCGGTAATAAAAATGAAAAAAACAAATAGTGTGTTTCTAAACAATACGACCACAAGTGAAAAACAATTCCGAATGAAGTCTACAATACAAAGCTAACTTTCATTGTCTTCTTTAAAGGATTAGTTTAGATATTTCCCATAAAAGGCAAAGGGTCGAAAGCAATACCCACTTCTTGTGAAAAAAAAAAAAAAAAAGTAATGATATTCACCCTTTCTTAAGAATAATCATATAAACCAAGAAAATGATCAAATGCATTTTTATTATACACAAAATCAAGTGGAGGTAGTTGGGTTGGGAAGATGAAAACTTCAACATCTTAGTGTATACTCATAACTTATTTATTGATCTTAATTTTCTTATTTTAATGATCAATTTCATTTTAGAGAGAAAAAGAGAGTTTTTGATTTCTTAAATTATGTTAGGGAATAAAGTTGACGAATTTGCATAAGAGAACAACATAAATTAACCACTTTATAAGAGAAAGAGTGAGAGTTGATTATTAATTATGTGTATGCAGATAGTAGGGGAGGGAGAGGGGTGGTTTGGATCATTTCTTGAAGTATTTTACAAACTCAAGTTGACCGATTTGCATGAGAGAATTGATTTATTGTTTGAATGTAATTATTATTTTGCTAGATGAAAATTTCTTATGTTTTAAATGATTTTTTTTATGGGAAAAAGAAAATAGATGGTACGTGATACATGTCTTCTCCTCTCATATCTTATTTTATGTAGTATAACTATTGCACTTCAAGATAGTTTTCTTGGATGGCATACAATTGTGAAAGTAATTTTGTTTTTCTTGCATGGCATACAATTGTGTTAATGTTATTTATTAAATTTGTCAACAATTATTATATAGGGTAAATTATAGTTCTCGTTCTTGAATTTTGACTAAATCCTACTTGAGATCCTAACTACTCTTAAATTGTTGCAAAATTAACTGTCGGCTAGAAAATTTTAAATTAAACGACTAAGTGACTCATTTAACAAAATTTATTGGAGAGTTAATATTATAATAATTTAAAAACTCAAATCCTTCATTACTATCATTAACAGAGTATGTTCTCGAAATGAAATTTGATTAAAATTCAGGAACAAAAAGTATAATTTGCCCTTGTTTATATGGAAAATTAATGCTAATTATTGAATTCTTTTCATTTAAGGGCGAAACTAGAAATTTGTCTCAAGTTACTAAATAGAAATGATTTTTTTTTTTTTTTTGGTCATGAATCTAATTGTACAAACATGTCAAATTAATTATAAAATCCTCAATCTAAATACATAAGACAAAGTATAAAAAATACAATTTAAATGTACATAATAAGATTTAAACGTACATAAAATAGTGAATAAAAAATAAAATTAAAAAAACCCATGAAGCAGCCTTGCGGAGTACAACCCTTACCTTCGAGTTTCAGCTTTGGTCTAATACATACACACAATCAAAAGTTCAAAGTTGTGAGTTGTAGCTTGTAGTTTAGTTATTTATTTATTTTTAGCGTAATTCATACATACTTAGAAGACAGTTCAGTCATGTTGAGACTGCTATAAACTTTGTATATCAATTTGGTCAATCACATATGCCTTTATCCATATATATGATATATATAGAGAGAGAGAGATTTAGTAATTGGCTTATATGTGGAATCGCACAATTGAAAGGATATCGATAATTCAAAATAAAAACATTGCAATTGGGTGATATATGTATAATTAAAGAGAGAGAAAGAGTGCAAAAACATTGCATACTCAACTAAAAAAATAAAAAGATTATGAAATTTTGCTTAATGGCGAAAACATGTAGTCTCAATTTCAACCTCGGTTTCTTTTTTGGACTTTAGAGTTACTTACTTATTTTTAATTTTTGAAATATATTTGGACTATGCGCTATGTATTAAACTACATTGTAAATAACTACATGATGTTATATACTGTTAATATTAAAAAAAAAAAATTGGGCTAAACTTTATGAGCTACAGCTCTCCCTAACCCCTATGTACCTTGGCCCATGTTTTTAGCTGAGTTTAAGAGTTTAAAACTAAACACGAAAATTATTTAGATTTAAAAAGGCTTCATTAAACTTAGTTGGAGTTTAAAATTAAAACGGCTTCATAATTTTTTCCCTGAATTTTATATTTCAAGAATCTAGATTTAGTATACGTTGAAACAATGGGAGAGCACAATATTTTTAAATATAAGGAGTATTAGAAGTATCAAGATTGACAGAACCGGTTGTTTTGGAACAATAATCAAACTACAGTTTTTCAGAGCAATTAACAATAAGAATTAAGAAAACAAAATATAACTAGCAGTGTATATATATATATATATATATGTATATGAAAAAAAAAGTAAAAAGTTAAAATTTTAGTTTATTAAAGGTTGATAAGGTGAGATTCTTAACCAATATCTCAAAGATAAAAGATCTAAAGAAGAATATGGAGAATATATACTCTGGGGCAGCTTTGGAAAGATAAGTCTTCCTACTCAATCCAGACTCAGCAAAGATTAAGAACATCTAATTCCAAGGACGGGCTACCTTTGATTAAAGATAAGTGACTCGTGTAGAATTAATTCTTGATGGATTGTTAGAGAGGCGTGGCTCTTATATATTTTACTCGAGAATAATTGAGAATTATAGAGAGTGTAAATAGGTATTTAAAACTCATTGGATCAATCACTGAGAATTATAGAAACTTTGCAATGGTGAAGGAGAGTTCATCTTAGTGAGCGACGAGATTTTATAAGGACATGTTGCATACATTATCTACATTCAGATTGTGGTGGTTTGTAAGAGAGGTAAATGGAGAATAAGGTGAAAAAGATTTCTTTAAAAGTTTCTTCTAGGTTTTTTTTTTGGTTATTATTATCCTTTCCCTATTGTTGGAGGGTGATAATAGAAATCAGGTATATCAAACAATTGTGCACGTGTAATTTTATTGAATCACATAAATCTTGTACTCTTTGTGATTTCTTTTCAATTTTGCTTCTTTGCATATATTCATCCATGTCGCTAGGGTTGATCTAGATTCTATACAATAGTTAAAAATTTTGAAATATAATTAGCCTATCTCCCTTAGTAAAATTTTCTATAACTATTGTTAAGGTTAGATTTAGAAATTTTTCTCGCCTTGCACTACTAAATAGAAATGAATTTTTCTACCATGATTAATTATCAATCTAAATACGCAAGTTTATCAAATTAATTATAAAATCCTTATTTTAAATGCACAAGATAAAATATGAAAAAAATAAAGTTTAAGTGTACATAATAAGGCTCAAGTGTATAGAAAATAGTAAAAAAATAATTAAAAAGAACCCGCCAAACGGCCCTACAGACTGTGGCCCCTATCCTTGAGTCTTAGCTTTGGTCTAGCAGATACATACATATAATCAAAAGTTTAAAATTGTGAGCTATTATTTATTTTTTCTTAGCAAAATTTATACATGTTTAGGAAACCATTCAACAAAAAAATTATTTATTTTAGCATAATTCAACACACACAAGCGCGCGCGTGCGTAGGAAATAGTTCAACCATGCAAAAGCTACTATAAACTTCATACCTCAATTTGGTGAATTCTATATATCTCAAACCATATATATATAATATTTTTAAAAAGAGATTTAGTAATTGGTTTACATGTAGGATCACACAATTAAAAGGATATCGTGAATCTCAACAAATCCATTGCAATTGGGGTGATATATATAAAGAAAGAGAGAGAGTGCAAAAATACTGTTTATCCAACTGAATAGGAAAAAGTATTTTGAAGTTTCAGTTTTGCATAGTAGTGGAGGTATATAATCTTAATCTTTGACTTGTTTCTTTTTAGACATTTAGAGCTACTAATTTGTTTTTAATTTTTAAAATAGATTTGGACTATATTTTAAACGGAGTTGTTAATAATTAGATTAAAATGTTATATATTATTACTACTAAAAAAAATTTTGATTAAAATTTTACATAGCCCCTATATGCCTCTGCCTATGATTACTGTACTTCTATTAGGTCCAAGCATCTTGGCTACTCCATCTGATATTTTTGACTCTATATCTTCAACTAATAGTGGGTTGTCATGAATAATTTGTATGACAACAAATTAATATGTTTATCATGATTAATTTAATGTGAAAACTATAAAATATTAGTTAAATCATTTCAAAATTGAACTTAATCTATTACTTGGCTGTGTTCTTAAAAATAAGCTGTGGGGATTATGATCTTTTAAAATTGCGCAATATTTCAATTTCATTTTTGGCAATGTTTCTATATTCTAAGACCCGGTATTGTGTTAGAATATTTTATATTATGTTATTAAATATTTTTTATATTTTAGTATTAGAATATTTTGTAAGATATTATAATGGTAAATTCATACAAAATATTAAATTAATATGATAGATTTCAATGTTTCCTAAATTAAAGAGATAAGAAAATATGCATGTTTTTTAAATTGAAAATTCTTCAAATTGACAAGTTTTCAAAAGACTATAACCACAATATTGCAATCCAAGTCCAACTAGGAGTGAAGAAAAATATGGCACAGATTAAAAAACACAGAAAATTTCAATACGCATCGCAGGTAGCACGCAGAGAGCACGCGGCTACGCCACATTGGCGCTAGGAGCTCGCAGGATGCACGAGGGTTTGCTTATGTTGATTTCTGGTCTAGAACAGATTCTAGTAGACCTTGCAGTTTAGCCAATAGAAGCGCGATGATTCGAGCGAATTATTTTATGGTTCAAGCTAAAGTGTGACTTTTCCTACCCAATTGGTAGCTAAAAAATTATCCTTTAGCAACTAAAATTAATTTGGTCACTAAAGGGTTATGTTTTCAAATCAATTGGTCGCTAAAACTTTGAATAAAAAATAATAATATATATGATACCTTTATCAACCAGTTGGCCAATAAAATTGTTACTTTTGGCTACCAATTGGTTGCTAAAAGATTACCCATGGTTACTTTTTCTGACTAATAGGTCGCTAAAAAATTTGAATAAAAATAATAATATATTTATTAATTTTGCTGACCAATCAGTCCGTAAATATGTCACTTTTGACTACCAATTAGTTGGCAAATTTGACAAAATTTTAATATAAAAAAGATGAAATAATTAAATAAAAAAATTATGTGTTATTTCTTTCTCTATCTCTCTCTCAAAAAACTTTGTTTATAGCTTTATATGATTTAAATTAGATTTTATAAATTTTATTTTAACAATTATTATTAATTTTAATTAATTTAATATGCTATAAAAATCACAATCATAGATCAATAAGCAAAAATGTTATTAGATTAATGTTAAAAATGTTATATTATTAGTACTAAAAACTAAATTTACTGAATCAAATTTAAATAATACTAAATGTATAATCATTGTTTTAGTAGATATATGGAAGTAGTCTTCTTAGTTTGTGTAATTTATAACCAGGTTAATATTAAATATTTTAATATTTAATAATTATTTAGTATATTTTAATATTAATTATATTAAAAGTGATATTATTATATATTTTGTCTGAAGTGATAAAAATTTGAAAATAAAAATAATAAAAAATTTCATTTTTTTGTCTTTTAGATCTAATTTTCGAATATCATTGCTAAAACATTTTTTGTCTTACAGATAAATTCTTAAAAAAGTTTTTTTTTTATTTTTAACAATAAATTTTCAAAATTAAAACTAAATGCAACCTAATTACTTTTAAAAATATAATACAGAATGAAGAAAAATATGTTATAAATAGTGAGTTATGATTAACTATGTGCTATATACAAGAATTAAAGGAAAATAAGAAAATGGTTTAAGATCATCTATAAATTATTTATTAAATCTTTGTATGATTCTATATATTAATTATAATTTCAAAATTCTTGTAAAAGGTTAAAATAATTAAATAAAAATAAAATTTTTTGTCACTTTTCTTAACTAATTGGTAGCTATTTTTAGCTACCAATTGGTTGGTAAAAGTGATAATAAATTATAAAAAAAAAACTTTAAATAATTATATAAAAATAATATAATTTTGGTCACCAAAAGTGATAAAAATTTGTCGTATATATTAATATATAAAATATGTATACAGATGACAGCTTTGTCTAGCGATTAATCACACTAACTTTTCAAAGAATGGTCACGTGACATGATAGCAAGTTGTCACGTGAATTTTTATTTATTTTTTAAATTGACACTTTTGCCGATTAATTATGTAGCGCTTAGCAACAAAATTTTTAGCAAACAAACTATCAACTTTTGATTTTCAAGCATTTGACAAACTACTAACTTTTGTCACTTTTCTGTTCTACTACACTAATTTCTTAACTCAAAGTTATTAAAAGTTGAAAAAAGTTATCAAAAGTTGCTTAAAATTGTCCAAAATTACTAAAAATTTTACCAAATACTAAAACGTTGCAAAAAGTTACGAAATATTGCTAAAAATTGCTACTTGTTCCAATAAACATACCAAAATTACAATTAACAACTTTTGATCAAAAATTATTAAAAATTGTACCTCCAAACACCCCTTGGTCGCTAAAGGCCATCCTCTTGTCGACCAAATTTTGATTGCTAAAAAATAATTTTTTCCCGACCTAGGGTGTTATGCTTGCCAAAGGTGTACCTTTTAGAGATTAATCGGTCACTAAAAGTCTAATCATTAACGACCAAATTTTCATTGGTGAAAGAGCATACCTTTACCAACTAAATACATTTTTGCTCGCTAATATCTTCTATGACTAGCCTTTGTCAATCAGCTAATGATGAAATTATGTTTGGTCAACAGTATTTTTAACGACCAAATTTTTGATCGCTAAACGTATTGATTGTTGTAGTGACCTTTGGAATCTATTAATTAAATTTATTAATATATTATTTTATTTATTAACAAAATTTATTCAACTATTTTTAATTTTAAATGTTATTTTATTCTATTTGTAAATTTAATTTGGTAATTTATGTAAATTAAAATTTAGAATTACAAAAGTAAATGTAGTTAAAATGTAGTAATAAAATTTATTTATTTTTTAAGACCAATTGAACGCAATTATTTTATTTGAAATGAAATTTATAATTAATTTATTTAACAAATATAACAAATTTAAAATATTTAAAAAATATTTAAGATTGATGGATTAGGGTCGGAACTTTTTGACCTTTAAATAAACCTAAGTTGAGTTGAAGCCTTTCAATGTAGGCAGACGTGAAATTAGGATTTTATGGCAGAGGGTCAAAATATTTTCAATAAAAATTTAACTGTTACTCAAATAACACTAACTATTTATCTGATATTTATTTTTGCTAGAATCAAAAAAATTTTTTGGTACTATTTATCTGATATCCTTGTTAGGAGTTCAAAACTTAGATTTTTTTTTATTGTTCTATTTTAAGAAAAATAGTTTATAGAGGGTGAGAAAGAAAAAAGTGACGTAAGTGAGAGAAGATAAAAATGATGAAGAGCTAAAGTGTATAAGAAAGAATATGAAAATGTGCAATTGATAGAGTAAGAGAGGGATATCTGAGGATGGGGGGAGAGAGAGTTTGTTTTGAAAAGTAAGAAAAATAATTTTTTATATTTTATTAATTTTTTATGTAGATCCCATTATAGAAAATAAAATTGTTGAGAATTTTTTAAATAATAAAAAAATTAACTAATTAATATATAAATACCAAAAAAACTTCTTCGCAGTTGTTTTGGCAATTTCTTTGCAATTGTTCTAAGATTGCGCATAACAAATTTCATGGGAAACGAGACTCACAGTCTTTGATGATGACCAAATTCAATTGTTTAACATTTTGAATTTACAATTTTGCTAAATTTTGAAATTTTTAATTTAAAAATTTTAGAATAAAAGTCAAGAATTAAGTAACGTCAATTGTATATTGATTAAGATTCTTTTGTATCTACTTGAAATGTCAAATTTTGATTAAAGAAAGCGTAAATTAATTTTGAATTATTAGATATTTAATGTGTATTTTTTGAAAAGAGTAAAAAATGGTAAAAATTAGAGAAAATTAGAAAAAATTAGTAAAAAATAGAGAAAATTAATAAAAATTAAAAAAATTAGAGATTTTTAGTGCTAAGAAAGTTAAAAAACATAAGCGAAAGTTAAACACTTTTGACCATATTTAACACTCTAAATGCAAACCTTTTATATTGTATTTTTCTTTTGTATTTTCCTTACGAGGATAGCAAATCAAACACAAAAAATAAAAAATAAAAATAAAAATAATTTTTTTTGCAAAACGTCTTATACAAAAAATATTCTTCAATGTAAACGGAGTCTTGATGTAAAACATTTTTGAGAAAATTACTTTTATTCAAGTTTCAAAAAAAATATCTTTTTAAAATATAGGTAAAAACATTTTCTCAAAAATATTTTGTATTAAAATGGGCCAGCTTAATTGACATATTTGAAGTTTGAAAAAATGCTTTAGAACCAATTAATTAAGAAACTAAGAATCTCAAGTATTATTGCGTAAATTATACCTACTTCCCCTCAATATTTGGTTTATACCACAACATTTGAAACTTTCACTTGTCTCTCTTATTTTAAAATATTGTTATCATTAACACCGTTTCGATAAAATTACATGTTAAAACTTATTAGAAAATATTAAAATAATCAAAAATTTAGATATTTTTTCTATTTAATCCCTCCTTCTTTCATATTTTTGTCAATTTGGGATTTTAGCAAAAATAGAAAAAAAAATTAATGTTAAAAGGTGAAAGTGCAATTATTCAAATGTTGATAGAAGACGGGGTAATTTACCTTTTTTATTTATCACATTCTCTGTATCTTCTGGACAAATTCGAAGTTACAACTTAATGAAATAAGTATATAATTTTTAAACATTAAGAAAAAGAAAAAAACCATTTAACATGCTTAATTTATAATAAAATGATTTAAACTTTAAGCCAGTCGCTAATAGTTTAAAAAAATTACGGCGCTCCTAACATTTGGTGGTCGCTAATAGTTATTAATGACGAAGAATTGGCGGTTAATCATTGACAGTAGCAAACAGATATTAGCGACCACCTGAAGACCTTTCGCTCCTCAAAACTCAGATTTTGTTTATTATTCGATTGTGAGAAAATTGATTTATAGAGTGAGAAAAGAAAGAGTGAAGTAAGTAAGAGAAGATAAAAATGATGGGAAGATAGAGTGTACAAGAGAAAATGCGAAAATGTGATAACTGATAGTATGAGAAAAGGATATCTCAAGGGTGGGGAGAGAGAGAGAGAGAAATTTGTATTGAAATGTAAGAAAAATAATTTTTTACATTTTATTAATTTTTTATGCGGGTCCTATTATGAAAAATTATATTGTTGAGAACTTTTATTTGTGCAAGGGGAGTCATTGCGGCCATTGTTAATAAAGTATTTATCTTTAGCAAAAAAATATAATATATATGTATGGGTAAAGTATCAAAACTAGGAAGGCCATTACCGTTCTTAACCTTACAGTAACTTCCGTACGAAGGATAGGAAGAGGTCGACTTAAGGCCGGGTCCCGGAATCATATTAGTATCGAATTGACCCATTTTACGTCACTAATTTATTACAAAACATTAGCATTAAATTGCATCTAAACAAGAAGCTGTGCAGTCAACTGAAACACTACAACAAATCATACTTTCGGCGACCATTTCTTCCGACCAAATATAAACTTGGTCGTTAAAGGTAACTTTTTCCGACAAAATATAAATTTAGTCGCCAATAGTCACTTTTTCCCGACCAAAAAATTGTTAGTCGCCAAAAAAATGTTGGTCGGAAAAAGTTTCCCCGATGAGCTTTCGCCGACCAAATACCGACCAAATAAATTTGGTCGAGAAATGTTTTGCCGACTAAATTATACCCTTTAGCGACCAAATTTTTGGTCGGTAATTATGTGATTTTTTGTAGTGAAAGCAAAAATGTCGCAACAATGGAATTAACGAGAAAAGGAAATGCATCACTTTAGCTGCCATCAAGATTGCCAGAAATTTTATTACCGGGATGTAGCCCCGCCAACAACTATTTACGATTACATTATGATTAAAGTTGACATTCTAATTGTCTCTCGTAACGATCAGCTAGAAACTAATTCCTCACTTTTCAATTAAAATTGAGGTATCTAATAAAGAGATTTTTGAAATGAAATAACCTTTCCATTACAAAGTTAAATACAAAAATTAATTAAGATATAATACAAAAAATTAATTAAGATATAATACAGAAATCTTTTCTTCGCAGTTGCTTTGGTAACTTCTTCGTAGTTGTTCTAATATTGCGCATGTGGGTTTGCTCATTTCGAAACAAATTTCACAGGAGACAAGACTCAGAGTCTTTGGTGATGACTAAATTCAATTGTTTAAAATTATAAATTTACATTTTTGTTAAATTTTGTAATTTTTAACGTAAAAATTTTAAAATAAAAGTCAGATTTAATTAGATTGCGTCAATTGCATCTATTTAGAATGTCAAATTTTGGTTAAGAAAAAAAAATTTTAATTTTGAATTATTAGATATTTGATGTGTTTCTTGAAAAATGTAAAATATAGTAAAAATTAGATAAAATGAAAGAAAGTCAGTAAAAAATGAAGATAACTGGTAAAAATTAAAAAAAAAAAGTTGCAAATTTTTAGTGTAAAAAAAATTTTAAAAAATTTGTAATTTATTTTTTATTCAACTACAGTAATTCTTTCTAAAGGAAAATGTCCATTAAATATTTGTAATTTTATATTTAGTTATATATATATATATATTTTAGCATCTCACTGTAATAAACTTATATTTATAAAACTATAATAAATTATATTTTCAGTTTTATCCAAAAAAAAAAACTTTTGTTAAAAAATAAATCAATTTAACCAAAAAATAAAGCCGAACAAAACAAAATTTTTTGGCTGTGGGTTTAATTGTGCTTATCCAAAATTAGATCGTAAATGCTAACATGCGCCAACGACCACAGTATTGAAACACAACGAGGCACACCAATGGCCATTTTACAATCCAAGGAAGTAATTAAGAAAAAAGTTTTATTACAAAGTAATTACTTGCTTTTTATTTTTATTTTTTTTTAATTTCTTGATCAAATTTTAATTGCAATGAAATAATTATTCCATCACTTAAATTGTAAAATGACTTTTCTCACCTAATGTGTGAATGGCTATTTACATGTAATAGTATTCCAACTTAAGTTTTTGATTCCAAATATAAGAATAGGTTAAAGTAAGAATGGATTCCTTTTCATCCTATTCTATTATCATGTACCAAACATAACTTGAGAGTCTTAAATATTGTTGGGTAAATTACACCTGCTTCCTTTTAATATTTGGATAATTACAGTACCACCCACACCATTCAAAAGTTATTCCTCCTTCCCTTATTTTGAAATGTTTTTAACGTAAACCCCTTCTTTCAATAAAATCAGCCATTAAAACTTAATAGAAAATGTCAAAATGTCAAAAATTTAGATATATTTTTTATTTGATCCCTCACTCGCACATATTCATCAGTTTTCTTTATAAAAATTCCTAAAGATTTTTTATTTTCACTTACATTTTACTTATTTTTGAAAATTCTTATAAAGAAAGCTAATGAATATGTGAGACAACGAGATATAAAATAGAAAAAAACATATAAAATTTTAACTATTTTGACATTTTTGTTAAGTTTTAACAGTTGACTTTATTAGAAGAAAGGTCAACGTTAACAATATTTTCAAATAAGAGAAGTAAGTGTAATTTTAAAATATTATGGGTATAAATGTAATTACTCAAATACTAAGGGGGATGTTGGTGTAATTTAGCCAATATTGTTAGTTAGCTCGCAGGCATATGAAATTCCAATGAATCGAAAGCTCATTTGAGATTACATTGAGGACCCAACCGACAGCAGAAATATCAACGAAGACGTGCAGCAGGCTAGCTGTAGCAGTCCCATGGGCATGCAAGTGCATGCCATATGACGGAAGCCACCCCAATTTCTATGACATATGCTATTCATGATCTTCTTACGTCGAAAGGCTATTATATGGTGACATACGTACTGTTTCTTCTTCACTGGACCATGCATCAAACTGTCTTGTCTTTACGGTTTCAATAAGTTGTTGAAAAGTGAAGAGCTGTCCTCTCTCTGTTTTCACATGGGTCAACCAACATGCATCAACTACGTGCCCAGAGAATTACAACTGCCCATTTATATATACATATATGAACAAGTCTATAGTAAAGCACTAAGTTTTTTTTTTTCCCCTTGGTATCATACTAAACTTTTAATTGTGACCATTGGATGACTTAAATGACATCTTCACTTTTCATTTTAATATATTAAAAAAAAGGAAGAAGAATAAAAATGGGTTTAGATGAAAAAGAGAGAAGTTAATTAATTTTTGATCAGATAATGGTAAATATGGTCATAAATACTGGAAATTTTGATCACTTTCAATCGTAAGTTGGTGATATTGGTTGTTAACAGAGGGAAAAAAGAAATATAAATTCGGTAGTTGAGGTGTTGCTTTTCAATTACCATTGCTGTACCTGCATTAAATTAAAGGGGGGATCAAGGTAGTTGAGGTGTTGCTTAATTTCAATTAGTAATAGGGGTGCAAAGGAGTGGAGTATTCGTATTACTATTATCAAGCCTATTGTTTTTCACTTACTAGTGCTCTTCCAATCGGTTTACTTTTTAATTAAAATCTCAAATTCATTCCAACCTAAATTTGTCAAATCCATCCCAAACTCACGAAACCTAATTAAAGACGACTGGTTTGATACGCGAAATCCGCATTGACAAACCCATTAAACATCCTATTTGAAATAAAAATAAAAAATTAATAATATTTAATTGTAAAATTTATATAGACACTCAAAAAAATCTTTATCTACAACAACTTACAAACAATACTGTAATAAAAAATTCATCACATAAATATAACTTTCGCAACATTAATATGGCACTTAGTTCGTATTTTTATTTTTTATTTTCTATTTTTATATTCTATTTCCTGTTTCATATATTTTATGTTTTGAAAATCTTAAAATAAGGAAAATAAAACATACTGTTGGTTTAACATTTTTTCATTCCCATGTTTTGAGATTTTCCTTATTTTGGATTAAAAGTACTCAAAATAACTTTTTGTTATTTAGCATTCGAAGTGTAAATTGATTTTTTATTTTTTAAAATAGATTTTAAAAACACAAATGATCAAATATATTTTAAACTATTTTTTTTATTTTTAAAAAACGTAAAATGAAAACATTTGTAATTTGGGATGAGCGTATATCTACTTATCTATTATCTATAACTATAATCAATTAAGTACCAAAACTTGTGGATCTAATCTTTTTATGAAGAGACAATTTTCGTGAAACTCTTTTATGTAACTGTTTACAACCATTTTGTCAAGGTAACTACTCATAACATTATCACGAAAAATTTTAAATTCTCTCCGAAACTAGGTTTCATAATAAACTTTCTAACAACCTAATAAACTTTTCTAAAAAAAATGAAACACTTTTCTCCAAAACCAGATTTCATAATAAATTTCTTGACAAATTGATAAACTTTTCTCAAAAAGATGAACACTTTTTCTGATAACCTGATAAACAGGTCTCAAATATGATAATTTCATAACATTATCATGAAGAATTTCAAATTCTCTCAAAAACTAAATTTCATAATAAACTTACTGAAAAACTAATAAACTTTTCTAAAAAAGATGAAACACTTTTCTCCAAAACTAAATTCATAATAAACTTCCTGACAAATTGATAAAATTTTCTCAAAAACATGAAACACTTTTTTGATAACCTGATAAATAATTCTCAAATATAATAGCGTTCTGAATTATTTTTTCAAGTAACCGTTCATAATATTATCACGAAAAATTTCGAATTCTTTCCGAAACTAATGAAACACTTTCAAACTAAACGACAAACACTTTTTAAATATGATGACTATCCTAAGATAAAAAATATGATGACTATCTCAAGATGGAAAAATGAAATACTTTTCAAAGATGATGACTATCTTAAGATGAAAAAATGATGACTACCATTGTCATATGGATGGTTCATCGAAGGTCTCTCGAGGAGGTAATTTCCGGCATATTTTCATTCTCTATCATATTTGTGAGGCATAAAATTAGCTTGGCCAACCATAAGAGTGGTCTGCCGACCACAGATTGCACTCCCCCGAACAGGGGTTATATTCTAGTTAAATTGGAACTAAATAGTTTGCTAGTTACATTGTATAACTTTTTGTAATACACTACCACACGGCTCCCGAAGCTTACATCATCTAGCATTTAATGTTAACCACCCACCTCCACTTTAAGTCACATCAAAATAAAGTGATAGTCAAATCAACAGAAAGCTAGACAGACACTCCATCTATAAATACCAAAAACCAAGACAGCATAAGGGTTCTTCTTTCGGCTTCTTTTTCTCGAATCTTCTTCTTCTTCTCTCTCTCTCCGTTTACATGAGATTATTATTTATACAATTTACTGACTTAAGCATCGGAGTGTCCTTGGTCGGGGACCAACTCCGACCGCTTTATTTCACTAATTTCTAGCTTGCAGGCAATCTCCATGGATAAGGGAGAGAAGGGATCAACGGAGAAGAGGATAAAAATTATTGCCGAACATTTGGCGCCCACCGTGGGGCTCGTATTTGTGCCCATGTAATAGATCTACAAAGATTGACTCTCTTTGTCACTACTGTAAGCATTTCTTTAATTGCCGTTAGAAGCATCTTTTCTACAACTAGCAAAGGCATATCTTCTATTGTTGCGGGAGCACTTATTCAGTTTAGTATCACCGGAGGCATTATTCAACCACTGGGGGCATGATTCAACTTTTTGGGAGCTTTCTTGCCCACAATGAACAGATACGATTTTTCTATTTATATATTTCTCTTTATTTATTTATTTTTGACAAGTCTTGTTAAAATCTGTACTCTTTATTTAGTTATGTTCAAATTTCCTGTATTCTCTTTATTTTGGTTGTTATGTTGCCTTTAGTACATGATTTCTGTTGAAGCATCAACTCATATCCATAAGCTCGAGCAAAATCTCAGCAGAGCAAAGTCCACCGAATATATATATATATATATATATATATGTATTCTTCTGAATGGTACTTCTAACATTCGTGAGCCACTGCAGTTCCTTTAAGCAAATTCCTCAATTACCTGAGCTTCCGGGCAATCACCGAACAAATATATTATTCTCGGAGTAGTCCCGAACTTCCAGGGTTCATGAGCAATATTCCTATATAAATTCCTTATATTCTTATATTCTTGTTTCCTGAACACTTTGAGTGAAAACGTCAACTCCTTAAGCAACTTTAAAGAAGAAGTTGAAGTGCAAAGCTCTGCACTGCTATTTAGAAAATCTGCCGACCAAGGTGACTTACTTCTTGGGTAAAGCACCATATTCCAGAGTTCCCGAGCACTCCAATTAGTTATTGAGCTTGCCGAGCACTCCGATCAAAAAGTCTAGGCTTACCGAGCAATGTTTCCTTGTGCTGAGCAATGTTTCAGATGAAGACACATGGAGTTAAAAAGCAACAACAACAACATGGGTTTCTCTCTCTCTCTCTCTCTATATATATATATTATTATGCACAGTTTTGGTTCTGTTCTCCAGTTAAGATGTCTACTAAAAAATTTAAAGCTCATTGCCGAGCAGTTATTTAACCATTTGGGAGGCTGGAAGATTAGTTTTTTGATTGGTTAATGAGGAATGAACTACATGTCCATGAGAAAGTTATGTGTTTCAACTTTAAATTGTGAAAGTCATTCTCATGGGAATACGATTTGCACCACTGCAACTTTTCTACTGAAAGTCATCCTCATGGGAACTGTGAAAGTCATCCTCATATTCATATCCTATTTTTCTAGTCTTCATATTTGCTTCTTGAAATTGTTTATTTTTTTAGTAAATCTAACCTTTGAACAGGTATTTTTTCGGGTAATATTTATCCGAAGGCAAAGCTTTAATTCTGAGTAAATCTTTATGTCCTAGCAAGGTAATTCAGTACTATTTGCTTCCCGAGCAACAGTAGTTGCTCTCCAAAACAACATTATTTCCAAGAAAGGAATACTTGTACCGAGCAAAGATCAATCTCCTTCCAAGGATTGAACAACTTACACGAAGTTGAGTCGCTCTTATACAGCCAAACTTTCCATACAAAGCCAAACAGCTAACCCATTGTCTTGTTGATCAAGCAACGACTATGCCGAACAGGAGAACATCTAATTTTTTTTACAATACCTATCTTCTTTATCAAGTGACAGAAGCAAGCTTACCGAACGGCATCGTATATTCCCGTTGTTTCATTGGAGCACCAATATAAATTGCCGAGCATCCATTAAAAGGCTTATCTTAGCTATTTTATTTATTCTGATTTGCATTCCTTGATAGACTATCTTTTTACTACTTTGCATTCAGATTAGTCCATTCTACCAAACAAAAGGGGCGGCCATTTGCCAGTAATATTATATGGAGCTGGATGTTACAAGCTAACGTGTAGCTATTGTTGTTGGAGCCTTATTTGGTGAGTCCTCTGAGCAACAACAATTCTTTACATGCTGAACAGCAATGTCGAGCAATACCGTTTGCCAAAACAGTAACTACAGGCCAAGCAGCAAATTGATTGCCGAACTACTACCCAAATTTATTGCTATACATCAATTTTACATAAACTCTCCTGTCAAGCATAATATATATGTTTAAGTAAGTGAGACCAAGGTTTGATCAGGTATGGCCCCTCGAACATGATAGGACTTTAAATTTCCTTACCCAGCACGATTTCTTATTGGGTTTGAATTATCCGAGCATCAACTATATGACGTGTTCTGCTTTGCTTTCTTTTAAACATAGTTATAAGTTTAATTCTATTTTATTTGAAGTTAGCATATATATTAGTCGACTAAGAATCCTACATTTTTATCCGAGCATTGTTGGCTTACTTGTATGCATACAGTATTGCCAAGCAAGATGTCTATGCTAATTGAGTCATTGAGCATAACCAGAACCTACATCTAAGACGGAGTATTTAATTGTTAGCTGAACAATTTGTATGAGGTTGAGCAGTTCTTATGCAGGAGTATCTTTCTTACTACTTTGTTGCCAAGCAAAAGTATATCTAATGTAGGTATTATTCAATTATTTGTTATTGGTGAAAGTTTTTGCAGAAAAGCATTACAGATAAGGCATTTCAATAAAAGAAATTACTCTACCTTCAGAGACATGCACAAAATTAAAGAATTATCGAAAGGAGCCACGCTCGATTTTTCGAACGTTGGTACAGAAAGGGAGCCACATCCCCTTGGGGTGTCGGTTTGGCCCCGGTTTATTGACTGACCGAGTTTCTCTTTAGACTGGGATTCAGTTCCTCGGTTTATTGAAAAGGATTATCAGAAAAGAGCCATGCTCGGTTTTCCGAACGTTAGTACAGAAAGGGAGCCACATCCCCTTAGGGTGTCGGTTCGGCCTTAGTTTATTGACTGACCAGGTTTCTCTTTAGACTGGGATTCAGTTCCTCAGTTTATTGAAAAGGATTATCAGAAAGGAGCCACGCTTGGTTTTCTGAACATTGGTACAGAAAGGGAGCCACATCCCCTTGGGGTGTCGGTTCAGCCCCGGTTTATTGACTGACTGGGTTTCTCTCTAAATCAAGTTTCGATTCCTTGGTTTATTGAAAAGGATTATCAGAAAACTCTCTATGAAAGTACAACTTTGGTACAGAAAGAAAAAGCTTTCAAAAAGAAAAAGCTCCCAAAAAGCCAAAGCTACCAAAAAGCCGAACTCTCAAAAAGTAGAAGCTCCCAAAAAGCCAAAGCTCTCAAGAAGAAAAAGCTATCATTAAGGAAGCTTGCCATTGCACAAAAAGCAAAGCTCTCACATTCATATAATAATTAAAGGTAGCCGACCTCACAAAGTTAAGTTTATCTCAGAAAGCCAGTTCCCGAGCATATTTTTGGCTCGGTTTATCTCAGAAAGCTGGTTCTCGAGCATATTTTGGCTCAGTTCATCTCGGAAAGTTAATTCTCGAGCATGTTCAAGCTCGAATCATCTCAGAAAGCATATTATCAAGCGTTTTATGGCGTGTTTCAATTCAAAAGATTATCCACGAGCAAGACATGGTAAGGATTCAATTCGTAAGCTTACTCCCGAGCACATTCTGGTTGGGTTATCTACAAAAGCTAACTCCCGAGGTCAATCTAGCTCGGTTCATCTAAGAAGGCTTATTCCCGACCATATTAAGGTCAGGTTATCAACAAAAGCATGTCCCCAAGGTTGTTCTGACAGTTCATTTTAGAAAGCAAAGTCCCAACCAAATTCTGGTTGGGTTATCTATAAAAGCCAGTTCACCAGTCTATTTTGGTTAATTTCACTTCAAAAAGTATATTCTGGTTAATTTATATTTGAAAAGCACATTCTTCTAGCTAGGTTCATTTCAGAAAGCTAATTCCTGAGCATGTTTTGGCTCAAGTCATCTCAAAAAGTATATGCCCAAGGTTGCTCTAACTCGGTTAATTTTAGAAAGCTATGTCTCAACCTTATTCAGGTATGGTTATCTTCAGAAGCATTTTCCTGAGGTCATTTCTGAAAGCTATTTCTCAAGCATATTCGAAAAGCATATTGTGATGGCTGGATTCAATTTGAAAGCATATTATCAAGCGCTTTATGGTGAGACCCAATTCAAAAGCCTATCCACAAGTATAAGCATATTCCCGAGCATATTTCCCATGCCGAGCATATTTCTATAATGTTCATTGCAGAAGGCTAATTCCCAAGCATGAGAAAATCCGATGCCGAGCATATCCACAGTATGCCGAGCATATTGAAAGGTATAAAGCTATCTAGAGCATATTCTTCCTCAAGCATAGTGAACATTTTCCTGGATCAAAGAAGTATTATCAATCCCAGGCAAGTTCTTCCCCCGAGGAAAGTTATCCCGAGCAAATGAGCAAGGGTACTAATGAGCAAGGGTATCTCCTAAACAAAGCTAGTCCAGAGCATGCTAAAAATACTCTCGAGCAAGTCATCCCCAAGCATTTTATTCCCAAGCACAGGGTGCATTCCTGAGTAGGTTTAAAGCTTATTCCCGAACAAGGATTAAAGCATACCCGAGCTCAGCCACTATCCTCTAGCAAAGTTTAACTCAAAACCCGAGCTCGGCTCTCTCTCTCCAGCAAGGTCTAAAGCGCATCTGAGCTCAGCTCTCCGCAGTAAAGTTTAAAGTTCACCCGAGCTCGACTCACTCCAACAAAACATGGTTTTTCTAAGCAAAGTCTAAGACATATCTTTTGGTCGGCTTTCTCTCTCAAGCTTGGTTTAAAGCATATCTTGAGCTCGATTCCATCTTCCCGAGCATGGTTTAAAGTATATCTTGAGCTCAGCTGTCTCTCTCCAGCTAGGACTAAAGCATACCCAAGCTCGACCATTCTCCTCTAGCAAAGTTCAACTTAAAACCCAAGCTCGGCTGTCTCTCTCCAACTAGGACTAAAGCATACCCGAGCTTGGCCACTCTCTTCTAGCAAAGTTCAACTCAAAACCTGAGCTCAGCTGTCTCTCTCCAGCTAAGTCTAAAGCATATACCGAAGCATGGTTTCGCGAGCAAAGTTTAAGGCATATAGGGAGCTTGGCTTCTCTTCCCGAGCATAGTTTAAGGCACATCTTGAGGTCGGCTGCATCCTCCCTAAGCAGAGCATCACTGAGCAGATTAAAGCACATCTCTAAGCGAAGTTAATGTCATCAAACGAGGTAACAACTATTTAAAACTAGCCCCGAGCATGGCTTCTCTCCTCAAGCAACGCTATTAGAAGTATCCCGAACAAGATAGAGGAGTTCCTATGTAAGGTTATTACTTTGTAAATGAGTTACCGAACAAAATTTTCAAAGTTTAAACACTTATTCATGTTGAAACAAAGCCACAGTTAGTGCGCCCAAGGAAAAAAGTCCAAAAAAGTGATGAAGATGAGCTTATTTTAGAATTCTAACCATCGCAAACCACCGTAGATCACCTAAATCGGACACCCAAGCAAAAAGTTATGACCGTCTAAAGTTTTCATGAAATAAAGCCCAATTTAGTTTGGTTTTTTCTTTCTTTTTCTACCTCTGTAGCACTATTGAAAGGATTTGCAACCCGGCAGATCATAGTTCGCTGGTTTCTCTCATCTTTTTGATGACCGTCTAAAGGTTTTTCTCATCTTATTTTGGCTCTTTGATCGGGCAAACGATGAATTCAAAGTTACATCCTTATTTATGGATGCTCGGGTTCTTTCACATGACTTTGAGCTGGAGTGTTAAAGTATTCTCGATGCACTTATCATCCTCAGTGACAGCCAAAGTTGATGAAGAGCACGTCTCGTCTTACTTGACTTAGGAAGGCCAGGTGCATCAATACATCTGAGGTAGTAAAGGTACTTTCATTACAATGTTACAAGTTACTTTTTTGAATTTAAGTAAGCTCTGCCTTTACATAATTACTTGCACAGGCAAATCAATTTAGCATGATTCTATCTTTGCATCTCATAAAAAGCATAAACCGTTTACACTGTTGTTGAAGTATATCTATACAATGCTGTATACTTCCACTATTGTTTATAAGTTTTATTCTACTCTGCTCGAGTAATAAATTATCCCGACCAGAGTGGGGGCATAATATGAGGCATAAAATTAGCTTGGCCGACCACAGATTGCACCCCCCGAACAGGGGTTATATTCTAGTTAAATTGGGATTAAATAGTTTGCTAGTTACGTTGTATAATTACTTTATGTAATACACTACCACACGGCTCCCGAAACTTACATCATCTGGCATTTAATGTTAGCCACCCACCTCCACTTTAAGTCACATCAAAATAAAGTGATAGTCAAATCAACAAAAAGCTAAACAGACACTCCATCTATAAATACCAAAAATCAAGACAACATAAGGGTTCTTCTTTCGGCTTCTTTTTCTCGGATCTTCTTCTCTCTCTCTCTCCGTTTACATGAGATTATTATTTATATAATTTACTGACTTAAGCATCGGAGTGTCCTTGGTCGGGGACCAACTCCGACCGCTTTATTTCACTAATTTCTGGCTTGCAAGCAATCCCATGGACAAGGGAGAGAAGGGATCAACGGAGAAGAGGGTAAAAATTATTGCCGAACAATATTAATCCCTTAAGTGAAACTTTCAATGGGTTGTTCTAGAGCGATAAAGTTTAAGATTAAGAAACAAAACTAGAAACAGGTAAAATTTTAAGAAACATAGATAAGAAATAGAATAAAAACAGAAAAAGTTTTAAGAAACAGAACCAAAAAAAAAAATTACTATTTGTAATTTTTTAAAACTTTTACACATTTTTAGAAATAATAAAATAAGGGTCTCCACTAGGGCACCCATTAAGAGCCTATGAAAATATAACATATAGCAATTTTTATTTTGGCTCCAAAGAAGTCCAAAAGTTCAAATAAATTTTATAGATTGTAAAAATTAAAAAAAAAAAAAAGCAACTATGTGAAGACGTACTCTTTCTTCTTCACTGGAGCATGCACCAAGTTGCCTTCTTTCCATGCAATATGTTGAAAATGAATGAGCCGTCATCTCTCTGTTTTCACATGGGCCAACCTACATACTACTCAAGGAGTTACGTGCAGCTGCTGCCTATCTATCTATCTATCTATCTATCTATCTATCCATATGACAAGTCTGTAGTAATGAACTAGTTTTTTTTTTTTTTTTTTAACCAAACTTTTATTATGACCATTGGATGACTTAAACAACATCTTGAACATCTTGACCTTTCATTTTAATATATCAAAAAATAAAAAAGGTTTTTGATGAGAGAGAAATAATTTTGATCAAGTAATGGTAAATATGGTCACAAATACTGGTAATTTTGATCACTTTCAATGATAAGTAGGTGATATTGGTTGTTAACAAAGTTAATAAATAAATAAATAAATAAATAAATAAAAGAATTATATTTGAACACTTTCTACTATGTTTGGTATTAAATATTAGTACGTACATTGATGGGTTTATTGCATTAAATAATAAATTTTTTTACAGTGATGAGGTGCCACTACTCCTCAAAAACAAAAAACAAAAACACTACAAAACAAGGCCATTGTAATTAAAGTTGAAATTCTAAGTGTTTCTAGCAATAGTCAGCTGAAAACTAATCCTCACTTCTCAATTGAAATTGCCGTATCCAATAAAAGTATAGCAAAATTCAAATACTTAATATAAAAGTGATATGTGGTAAATTTTGAATGAAAAAAAAAGTACAAAAATTACTAAAAGCTGATGAGTTTTAGCCAACTAAACACCACCTATATATATGAACAAGTCTCTAGTAGCGAACTAGGTTCTTTTTTTTTTTTTTACACCAAATTTTATTGTGACCATTGGATGACTTAAACGGCAACTTGACCTTTCATTAATATATCCCAAAAAAAAAAAGTATAAAAAAGATTTTAGATGAGAAAAAGATAAGTTAATTTTAATCAAATAATGGTAAATATGATCACAAATACTGGTAATTTTAATCACCTTCAATGGTAAGTCGGTGAAATTGGTTGTTAAAAAAGTTAAAAAATAAAAAAAATAAATAAATAGGAGAATTATATTGATCATTTTTGGTTTATTTTGTTGCTAAATATTAGTACATTGATGGGTGCATTTCACTAAATATAATTTTTTTATGTTGATGAGGTGCCATTACTCCTCATTCGGTTTCACTTTCAGTCGATTCAATTCGATTCTTAATCTCTAAACTTAAACTATTTTTTTGTGATCCATCCTTAAATTTGCAGAGAGATATTAGTATGTATTATTCTATTATCAAATAATATTAAAACATCTTTACCTACCTAACTGTCATGTATGTAATACAATGTGTTTTTAACTTTAAGTGAGAATTGTATTGCTTAAATTGTATTCTCTACAATTTTGTAAATAGTGTTTGTTCTTCCATGGTAAATAATACAATACACAATACAATATATAAATGAACAACTTCGTTTACGTGCGTGTGAGTAATCATTGAATCATAAGATTCAACCCTACTGCGTTAATTGCATTTTGTCGAATATATCATTTATATGTGTTTATCTATAGCAGCTGGTCAAGGTCAAGGTTGTTGAGGGATTGCTTTTCAATTACCGTTGTTATACCTCCATCAAATTAAGTGGAGGTGTTATAATCATTCTAGTGTTAATGCAGCAGTTGTTTTGGTAATTTCTTTGCAATTGTTCTAAGATTGCGCATAACAAATTTCATGGGAAACGAGACTCACAGTCTTTGACGATGACCAAATTCAATTGTTTAAAATTTTGAATTTACAATTTGGCGAAATTTTGTAATTTTTAATTTAAAAATTTTAGAATAAAAGTCAAGAATTAAGTAACGTCAATTGTATATTGATTAAGATTCTTTTGTATCTATTTGAAGTGTCAAATTTTGATTAAAAAAAGCATAAGATAATTTTGAATTATTAGATATTTGATGTGTATTTTTTGAAAAGTGTAAAAAATAGTAAAAATTACAGAAAATTAAAAAAATTGGTAAAAATTAGAGAAAATTGATAAAAATTTAAAAAATTAAAGATTTTTAGTGCTAAGAAAGTTAGAAAAAATAGGGGAAAGTTAAATACTTTTGACCAAATTTAACACTCTAAATGCAAACTTTATATATTGTATTTTTCTTTTGTATTTTCCTTACGAGGATAACAAATCAAACACCCAAAAAAAAAAAATAAATAAATAAAAAATAATTTTTTTGCAAAACGTTTTACACAAAAAATATTCTTCAATGCAAACGGAGTCTCGATGTAAAACATTTTTAAGAAAAATACTTTTATTCAAGTTTCCAAAAAAAAAAAAATTAATTTAGGTAAAAATATTTTCTCAAAAATATTTTGTATTAAAATAGGCCAGCTTAATTGACATATTTGAAGTTTGAAAAAATATTTTAGAACCAATTAATTGAGAAACTTAAGAGTCTCAAGTATTATTGTGTGAAGTATACTTACTTCCTCTCAACATTTGGTTTACACCATGACACTTGAAAATTATACTTATCTCTCTTATTTTGAAATGTCATTATTATTGATCCCGTTCCGATAAAATTAATCTTTAAAACTTAATAAAAGATATCAAAATAATCAAAATTGAGGTATTTTTCCTATTTAATACCCCCTTCATTCACATTTTTGTCAGTTTGGGATTTTAGCGAAAATGGAAAAAAATTAATGTCAAAAAGATAAAAGTATAATTACTCAAATGTTGATAGAAGATAGGGGTAATTTACCTTTTTATTTATCACATTCTCTATTTCTTCTAGACAAATTCGACAAATTTGAAGTTACAACTTAATGGAACAAATATGTAATTTTTAAACATTAATTAAAAAAAATAAAAACATTTAAGATGCTTGATTTATAATAAAATGATTCAAACTTGAAGGCGGTCGCTAGTAGTTTAAAAAAATTACAGCGCTCTTGACATTTGGTGGTCGCTAATAGTCATTAGTAACGAAGAATTGACTGCCAATCATTGGCAGTAGCAAACGGGTATTCGCGACTGCCTGAAGACCTTTAGTTCCTCAAAACTCAGATCTCTTTTATTATTCTATTTTGAGAAAAATGATTTATAGAGTGAGAAAGGAAACAGTGAAAGTATGTAAGAGAAGATGAAAATGATGGGAAGATAAAGTGTTTAAGAAAGAATGTGAAAATGTGATTACTAATAGCATAAGAAAGGAATATCTCAGGGGTGGAGAGGGGGGGGAGAGAGAGATTTGTATTGAAATGTAGAAAAAATAATTTTTTATATTTTATTAATTTTTTATGCGTGTCCTATTATGAAAAATTATATTGTTGAGAATTTTTATTTGTGTAAGGGGAGTCATTGTGGCCATTGTTAATAAAGTATTTATCTTTAGTAAAAAAATATAATATACATGTATAGATAAAATATCAAAACTAGGAAGACCATTACCGTTCTTAACCTTACAATAACTTCCGTACGAAGGATAGGAAGAGACGACTTGAAGCCGGGGCCCGGAATCATATTAGTATCGAATTGATCCATTTTACGTTACTGATTTATTACAAAACATTAGCATTAAACTGCATATAAACGAGAAGCTTTGCAGTCAACTGAAAGCAAAAATGTGGCAACAATGGAATTAACGAGAAAAGGAAATGCATGACTTTAGCTACCATCAAGATTGGCAGGAATTTTATTACCGGGATGTAGCCCCGCTAACAACCATTTACAATTAAATTGTGATTAAAGTTAAAATTCTAAATGTATCTGACAACAATAAGTTGGAAACTAATTCCTTACTTCTCAATTAAAATTGAGGCATTTAATAAAAAGATTTTTAACTCCATTATTGTTAGATTGAAAAAAATTTAAAAAAAAAACAATAAATTTGTATTTAGATTACGAATTTAACTAAAAATTTATCAAGAGAAAAAAGTAAAATAATAAAATTTCAAAATTACTAATCTTGTTTAATAATGGTTAGAAATAAAAGAGAAAAGGTATGAAATTTAAGAAATTAACAAAAATAATTTATTGATGAATATTTTTTATTTTTTTAAATTTTCTAACCATTCTAATAAGCACATGCTTCTAAGATTTTACTTTTCCTTTTATTTTCCATTTCCTTTTCAGATTAGTGTTCTTTCCTTTTTATATTCATTTATTAAATGCAAATGTGCACACAATATGTGTTGTAATCATTCTAGTGTTAATGCAACAGCTCAGGAATATATTTAAAAGGGAATAACCTATCCATTACAAAGTTAAATACAAAAATTAATTAATCTATAATACCAAAAATTTTTCTTCGCAGTCGTTTTGGTAATTTATTCGCAGTTGTTCTAATATTGCGCATGTGGGTTTGCTCATTTCGAAACAAATTTCATGGGAAACATGACTCATCTTTGGTGATGACTAAATTCAATTGTTTAAAATTATAAATTTACATTTTTGTTAAATTTTGTAATTTTTAAAATAAAAATTTTAGAATAAAAGTCATAATTAATTAAGTTGCATCAATTGCAAATTGATTAAGATTCTTTTGTATCTATTTGGAGCGTCAAATTTTAGTTCAGAAAAAAAAAGTAAATTAATTTTGAATCATTAGATATTTAATATGTTTCTCGAAAAATGTAAAATACAGTAAAAATTAGCTAAAGTGAAAGAAAGTTGGTAAGAAATAAGATAGCTGGAAAAATTTAAAAAAAATGTTCGAAATTTTTAGTGCAAAAGAAATTAGAAAAAATTTGTAATTTATTTTTTTTATTCAATTATAGTAATTCTTTCTAAGGAAAATGTCCATTAAATATTTGTAATTTTATATTTTGTTATATATTATTTTTTTTGGCGTCTCACTGCAATAAACTTATATTTATAAAACTATAATAAATTATATTTTCAATTTTATCCAAAAAAAAAAACTTTTGTTAAAAAATAAACCAAACAAAATTTTTCGGCGTGGGTTTAACTGTGCTTATCCAAAATTAGATCATATTTTTAAACGGGATGAGCGTATATGCTAACATGCGCCAACGACCACAGTAGCGCGACAGGTGTCATATTCTCCTACGTGCAGTCTCTCATTTTAACGTATCAATTTAGATTATTATCATTATCTTATTTTCTGTCAACCAATCGTTTTTGAAACCCTCTACCATAAATGGGTTTCAGGGGTTGTAGTTAAAAAATTCACTGCATGGACTGCAGTTAAAAATTAAGAGTTGAGATTTAATTATTTTTAATCAAATGGTTTTAATTTAATTTAATTAATATTATTTTTAAAATAAAAATAAAAGTTAAAAAAATATAATTGAAATACAATTAATATAGAATATAAAAAGTCACGCATCATTAAAGTGAAAATAAATCTCAACCCTTCATTTCTTCATTGCAATCGCTGCAGTTGATTTCTTCACTACAACCCCTGGAACCCACTATAAATAGGGTTTAAGGAGGCTACAGTGAACAAATCTACTGTAGGGGCTGCAGTTGTCACGCCCCAGATTTTCATAACCGAATGCCCAGGGGTGACTTGGAATTTATTTGTTAGGTATAAAAATAAGATGATAATAACACGCTGTCACACCCCAGAGTTTTCCTCCAAATTGGGGTTGACCCGTAAGAAAAATTTAAGATAGCCAAAATCCTATGATTTTCCCAAACAATATTTATAAGTCATTGGACTGAACCATTTGATGGGATTTCAACTACATGGCACAGAATAAAGATAGAGAAAAATATTACAGAGCCATCTAAGTGTCCCAACCACGCGATTAACATTACATACCAAATAAAAGTAAATTAGGTCTATGCTTAATAATTACAATCATCCAACAATTATTACAGACCAAAAATAAAGTCCTCCAGCTCTGTGCAGGAAAGAAGAAAAAAATAGATAACTCTTCTGATGGAATATTTAAGAGAAATTAATCTCTTTCCAGCTCATCTTCTGTATTCCTGTGCTTAATATCCTGAAAAAAATATTCCCACAAGGGGTGAGCTACTAAAACCCAGTAATCAGAATCTCCTAGGTGCCTATATGCAGTGGTTGTAATACTACACTGTATTACATGAATGTATTTAGGTGGCATACTATTTATGCAACAATTAATTCAATAGATTTCAACTGAATAATGTAAATTATACTTACAATGGTTCGATGAAACCGTCACCGTAACTACTATTTTACTTACATGTAAAATAGTTAAATACTGATGTGTATACCATAATGAAGTCTGTGTCGCAGTGGTAGGGATCTCAGATTTAGATCTTCAAGGTCTTGGGATCAAACCCCGTAGCGATACAGGTTTCATACATATATATATATATATATATTTATAAAATATTAATCGAGAGGAATTTAAATATAATTAAATAATTCCAACACATCATTCATACATAACAAGAGAGGTTGCTGGTCATAGTAAAATTTTGTAAAGGAGTTTAATCTAAATCCTCCTAAGATAATCATACTCCTATCCTCCTCTACCCCCAGCCTTGGGAACCAGTGACTTTACGGGCTTAGCATCCAATGCATACCGACGGTGTCACCTACCAAAAACCTAGCCGTCGCGACCGACTACCTGACTGGCCAGGTCAGAAGGGAGCATCTCCCAAATAAAATGCATCTTCCCATCTTCATCTAAAAGGCCATTTCTACCCACCCATCACCCCATTGCCAAAAACAGTTTTAGCACCAAGTGCCTTAATTTCTTCTCACCCTTTTACATTCCAAGGGTACCTTGTATGAAAATCAGACATTTTTAATAACAACCGGCAATGTTCCCGGACGATGAATCAAAAGTGAGATTATTTAGTCACATGCAATATATTTTTAAGCACTTTATCTATATCCATACTTTAATAGTAATTCTCAATAAATCAAAGATTTAACCTAGTCATCAATATCATTATCACAAAGGTAGGCACTATATGTAAATTAACAATTAGCAAGTAAAAAAAAATTTAGAATACAAATTAGTATTTTAGTTAATTGTTTTGACAAGTTTACCGTACCAAATTTGATAAGAATAAAATTATTTCTAATGGTATATTAATTAGGCCGAGGTTGATAGCTTAGTGGGTGGGCGACCCTAATTGCGATTTAAAGTCGCAAGTTCGAACCTCATTGGCTGCAAATCTCGATTTTTGCTCCTTTTACCTTTTATTTTATTATTTTATGGAATATAATGATAATACATAGCTCTTGGACTTATATTTAATTTTTAGCAAAATTGATAAGTTTTATTTTATTCAAAAAATAATTTAAATAAATTTCCAATCATCATCTTATTTATAACCAAACCCTTATCATAGGTTTTTGACTTCAAGATATCCACAAATGTCCACAGAATTATCCCAATGTTTAGGAATGTATTAAATGAGTTTCATTAAATTCACTTAATCATAAAATATAATTATATAACTTGCTAGGTTGACAAAACAATGCCAAAAATAAATCAAATTCATTTAAGAAAGACCAAATGAGAAAAGAACAAGTCCATTGTTTCTTTTGGGCATTTTATCAAATACTAGCATTTTAGTTTGAATAAGTCATCCAACTATCCATGATGAAACTGATTATCTAAGTCAATTATCATCAATATTAGAGTGTCAAATAATACATAATATCTAGTTTAAAATAATTTCATATCAATAGAAATTATTAACATGACAATAACTAACAGAAGGAAATTGGAAATTTAAATAAATCTTTAAACATAATATTCTAAACAAATCCAAACAAGCATCAATTAAAGCTAAGCAGAATAGCAGCTTGAAAGAAAATTCATATAAAATAGAGTAAGACTCCAATATCTATAAACTTTATATCTGTAGAAACTAGACTTCAAGACCTACAACTTTCATGTTTTACACTTTTTAAAATTTTAAGGTCTAAAGGTACAAAAACAGCTTTGAATTCAGTTTGTCCAGAAAATACAGTTTTACACGTGCTCAGTATTTTGGGCATAACTTTTGACTCACAAATCGCATTGATGCAATTCTTTTTGGGTTGAAAAGAAAATTGAAAGGGCTACAACTTTTATGTTTTAGCCAAAGCCTAATTCCACCGTTTTAGGGGTTAGAAGCACATAAGAAGTTACAAATAGAGAGCTGTCAGCATACTGAGTTACTTCAGTCAAAATTTTGGCTTCCCTACCCCCAATATACGGGTATTTATTTTTATCACAATCAAGTTTCATACTTCAAACCAGAAAATGCATCAAATATATTTTAGGAGATTCATCATCCTACCTCAATGAAGATATTAATGACCAAGTCTGAGAAGGAAAAATGAGTTAGCTTTGAACACCACCCAAATTGGAAAATTCCAAGCCTTTCTTCTTCCTCCAAGCAACACCAAATCTTCAGCATCACTAATTAATAATTTATTATTATTTCTCTCTTATTTTCTTCTCTTTGAAGACACACAATTTATAGGGAGTGCAGAGAAAATTATTGGTGAAGAAAAAAATCAACTAAGGTAAGATCATGCCTATACAATTGGTAGCATGATCCAAGAATCATGCTTACTTTTTGACTATCTAACCATATCATTTAAGAAAAGCATTGGGGAAGATGTATGGAGGTGGCATGATCCAGGAATCAAGCTAACTTTTTGACAAATTTAAACAATCATGCTAGTTTTTTGACAATTTAACCAAATGCTTTAAATCATGCTAGCTTTCAAACAAAATGCTTTAAATCTTGTTTGCTAAATAATTTGAAAAAGATGCTTTAAAGTCATCAATGTGGGTCTTCTCTTTGTCTAATTAGTCAAATAATTTTGAAAGATGGTGAGAGTGTATGGAAGATGGAAATAAAGTTGTCGGGAAATAATTTAGAGCAACTATTCATGAGTCAATTCATTGAGTGATAAAGTGAGTTGAAATGAGTTGAGGTGAGTCAAAGAAAAGGGTTGACCCATGGGTTAATGGTCTTGGTTTGAACCAAATAAGTAATTGGGCTAAGAAGTGTTTGGATAAAAATTTTAGAAATTCTACATTAAACTCCCACATAGGGTGAAATTTAATCTGAAAAATTTTCCAACTAATTTTTATCATTCCAAAAATTTTCAAATGCTCAATTTTCTAGATTTTTACTATAATAAATATCACTACCACACTTAAATAATTTAATTAAGGAAAAAAAATTCAGGTTATTACAGCAGTGGAAAATGAAAGGTTGAGATTTTTTTACACTTAATCCAATGGTTGTAATTTGTTTTAATTAAATTTATTTTCAAAATAAATATAAAAGTTTAAAAATTTTGATTGGAGCACAATTAATGCGGAATATTAAAGATCATGTGTCATTAAAGTGTAAAGAAATCTTAGCCATTCGTTACTCCATTGCAGCCCTTGCAGTGAATTTTTTCACTGCAGTCCCCTTAAACCCACTATAAATAGGGTTCTAGGGGGCTGCAGTGGATCAATTAACGGTCAGGATATAATTATATCAAATCTAATAATCTTAATTCAATGTAATAAAATTAAATTCAAAATAAAAATAAAAGTTAAACAAAATCTGATTAGAAGATCATTAATAAAAAATATGAAAAGACACATCATATTAAAATATAATTACATCCTAATCATTAATTGACCCACTACAACCCTGCAGTGAATTCTCACACTGCAACCCTTGGAACCCTATAAATACGTCCCCTCCCTCACCCATTTCTTAACGCAGCAATCCCAACAAGAACTATTATTGTTATTTAATGCGTTAGTTTAGATTATTATTGTTATTTCTGTCGACTAATTGTTTTTGAAACCCTCTGCTATAAATGCATTGGGAAATAGAAATGATTATTTTATAGCTTGAGTTTGGATCGGAGTAAAAATTACTTAATTATTAAGTAATATGAAAGATTATTTTTATTAGCTTTTGAGAAGCTCAAAATAGAAATTTAAAAAAAAAAATCCAGGGATAAAACAATTATTTTATAGTTCTGGTTTGAATCTAGTTTGAAAATAAGATTAAGGGGTAAAATGGTCATTTTACAATTCCAAGAAAGTAATTAAGAAATTTTTTTTATTACAAAGTAATTGCTTGCCTTTTATTTTTATTTTTTTTCAGTTTCTTGATCAAATTTTAATTCCAATGGAATTATTATTCCATCACTTAAATTGTGGAATGATTTTTCCCACCCAACGTGTGAATGGCTATTTACATGTAATAGTATTCTAACTTAAGTTTTTGATACCAAATATGAGAATAGGTTAAAGTAGAAATGGATTCCATTTCATCCTATTCTATTATCATGTGTCAAACATAACTTGAGAATCTTAAATATTGTCGGGTAAATTACACTTACTTTCTCTTAACATTTGGTTAATTACATTACTACCCACACCATTCAAAAGTTATTCATGCTTCTCTTATTTTGAAATATTTTTAATATAAATCTATTTTTTCGATAAAATCAGCCATTAAAACTTAACAAAAAATGCTAAAATAGTCAAAATTTTAGATATTTTTCCTATTTGATCCCTCACTCACACATATTCGTCAATTTTCTTTACAAAAATTCTCAAAGTTTTTTTTTTTTTTATTTTCGCTTACATTTTATTTATTTTTGAAAATTTTTGTAAAGAAAGCTAATGAATATGTGAGACAAGGAGGCATAAAATAGAAAAAAAAAAACATGTAAAATTTTGACTATTCTGACTTTTTTGTTAAGTTTTAATGGTTGATTTTATTAGAAAATAAATCAACGTTAATAACATTTCTAAATAAGGGAAATAAGTATAATTTTAAAATATTGTGGATATAAATGTAATTACTCAAATACTAAGGGGGATGTTGGCGTAATTTACCCAATATTGTTAGTTAGCTCGCAAGCATGTGAAATTCCAATGAATCAAAAGCTCATTTGAGATTATTTTGAGGACCCAACCGACAGCAGAAATATCAACGAAGACGTATAGCAGGCTAGCTGTAGTAGTCCCAGGGGCATGCAAATGCATGCCATATGACGGAACCCACACCAATTTCGATGACATATGCTATTCATGATCTTCTTACGTCGAAAGGCTATTATATGGTGACATACGTACTGTTTCTTCTTCACTGGACCATGCATCAAGCTGTCTTGTCTTTACTGTTTCAATAAGTTGTTGAAAAGTGAAGAGCTGTCCTCTCTCTGTTTTCACATGGGTCAACCAACATGCATCAACTACGTGCCCAGAGAATTACAACTGCCCATTTATATATACATATATGAACAAGTCTATAGTAAAGCACTAAGTTTTTTTTTTTTTTTTTTTCCCCTTGGTATCATACTAAACTTTTAATTGTGACCATTGGATGACTTAAATGACATCTTCACTTTTCATTTTAATATATTAAAAAAAAAGGAAGAAGAATAAAAATGGGTTTAGATGAAAAAGAGAGAAGTTAATTAATTTTTGATCAAATAATGGTAAATATGGTCATAAATACGGATAATTTTGATTCTTTCAATGGTAAGTTGGTGATATTGGTTGTTAACAGAGGGAAAAAAGAAATATAAATTCGGTAGTTGAGGTGTTGCTTTTCAATTACCATTGCTGTACCTGCATTAAATTAAATGGGGATGAAGGTAGTTGAGGTGTTGCTTAATTTCAATTAGTAATAGGGGTGCAAAGGAGTGGGGTATTCGTATTACTATTAACAAACCTATTGTTTTTCACTTACTAGTGCTCTTCTAATCGGTTTGCTTTTTAGTTAAAATCTCAAATTCATTCCATCTCAAATTTGTCAAATTCGTCCCAAACTCACCAAATCTGATTAAAGATGACTGGTTTGATATGCGAAATCCGCATTAACAAACCCATTAAACATCCTATTTGAAATAAAAATAAAAAATTAATAATATTTAATTGTAAAATTTATATAGACACTCAAAAAAATCTTTAACTACAATAACTTACAAACAATACTGTAATAAAAAATTCATCACATAAATATAACTTTCGCAACATTAATATGGCACTTAGTTCGTATTTTATTTTTTATTTTCTATTTTTATATTCTATTTCCTGTTTCATATGTTTTATGTTTTGAAAATCTTAAAATAAGTAAAACAAAAAATGCTGTTGGTTTAACATTTTTTCATTCCCATGTTTTGAGATTTTCCTTATTTTGGATTAAAAGTACTCAAAATAACTTTTTGTTATTTTGCATTCGAAGTGTAAACTGATTTTTTATTTTCTAAAATAGATTTTAAAAATACAAATGATCAAATATATTTTAAACTATTTTTTTTATTTTTAAAAAACGTAAAATAAAAACATTTGTAATTTGGGATGAGCGTATATCTACTTATCTATTATCTATAACTATTATAAATTAAATGCCGAAACTTGTGGATCTAATCTTTTTATGAAGAGACAATTTTCGTCAAACTCTTTTATGGAAACTGTTTACAACCATTTTTTCAAGGTAACTACTCATAACATTATCACGAAAAATTTTAAATTCTCTCCAAAACTAGGTTTCATAATAAACTTTCTAACAAACTAATAAACTTTTCTAAAAAAAAATGAAACACTTTTCTCCAAAACCAGATTTCATAATAAACTTCTTGACATATTGATAAACTTTTCTCAAAAAGATGAACACTTTTTCTGATAACCTGATAAACAGGTCTCAAATATGATAATTTCATAACATTATCACGAGGAATTTCAAATTCTCTCAAAAACTAAATTTCATAATAAACTGACTGAAAAACTAATAAACTTTTCTAAAAAAGATGAAACACTTTTCTCCAAAACTAAATTCATAATAAACTTCCTAACAAATTGATAAAATTTTCTCAAAAACATGAAACACTTTTTTGATAACCTGATAAATAATTCTCAAATATAATAGCGTTCTGAATTATTTTTTTCAAGTAACCGTTCATAATATTATCACGAAAAATTTCGAATTCTTTCCGAAACTAATGAAACACTTTCAAACTAAACGACAAACACTTTTTAAATATGATGACTATCCTAAGATAAAAAATATGATGACTATCTCAAGATGGAAAAATGAAATACTTTTCAAAGATGATGACTATCTTAAGATGAAAAAATGATGACCACCATTGTCATATGGATGGTTCATCGGAGGTCTCTCGAGGAGGTAATTTCCGGCATATTTTCATTCTCTATCATATTTGTGAGGCATAAAATTAGCTTGGCCAACCACAAGAGTGGTCTGCCGACTACAGATTGCACCCCCCCGAACAGGGGTTATATTCTAGTTAAATTGGAACTAAATAGTTTGCTAGTTACATTGTATAACTTTATGTAATACACTACCACACGGCTCCCGAATCTTACATCATCTAGCATTTAATGTTAACCACCCACCTCCACTTTAAGTCACATCAAAATAAAGTGATAGTCAAATCAACAGAAAGTTAGACAGACACTCCATCTATAAATACCAAAAACCAAGACAGCATAAGGGTTCTTCTTTCGGCTTCTTTTTCTCGGACCTTCTTCTCTCTCTCTCTCCGTTTACATGAGATTATTATTTGTACAATTTACTGACTTAAGTATCGGAGTGTCCTTGGTCGGGGACCAACTCCGACCGCTTTATTTCACTAATTTCTAGCTTGCAGGCAATCTCCATGGATAAGGGAGAGAAGGGATCAACGGAGAAGAGGATAAAAATTATTGCCGAACATTTGGCGCCCACCGTGGGGCTCGTATTTGTGCCCATGTAATAGATCTACAAAGATTGACTCTCTTTGTCACTACTGTAAGCATTTCTTTAATTGCCGTTAGAAGCATCTTTTCTACAACTAGCAAAAGCATCTCTTCTATTGTTGCGGGAGCACTTATTCAGTTTAGTATCACCGGAGGCATTATTCAACCACTGGGGGCATGATTCAACTTTTTGGGAGCTTTCTTGCCCACAATGAACAGATACGATCTTTCTATTTATATATTTCTCTTTATTTATTTATTTTTGACAAGTCTTGTTAAAATCTGTACTCTTTATTTAGTTATGTTCAAATTTCCTGTATTTTCTTTATTTTGGTTGTTATGTTGCCTTTAGTACATGATTTCTGTTGAAGCATCAACTCATATCCATAAGCTCGAGCAAAATCTCAGCAGAGCAAAGTCCACCGAATATATATATATATATATGTATTCTTCTGAATGGTACTTCTAACATTCGTGAGCCATTGCAGTTCCTTTACGCAAATTCCTCAATTACCTGAGCTTCCGGGCAATCACCGAACAAATATATTATTCTCGGAGTAGTCCCGAACTTCCAGGGTTCATGACCAATATTCCTATATAAATTCCTTATATTCTTATATTCTTGTTTCCTAAACACTTTGAGTGAAAACGTCAACTCCTTAAGCAACTTTAAAGAAGAAGTTGAAGTGCAAAGCTCTGCACTGCTATTTAGAAAATTTGCCGACCAAGGTGACTTACTTCTTGGGTAAAGCACCGTATTCCAGAGTTCCCGAGCACTCCAATTAGTTATTGAGCTTGCCGAGCACTCCGATCAAAAAGTCTAGGCTTACCGAGCAATGTTTCCTTGTGCTGAGCAATGTTTCAGATGAAGACACGTGGAGTTAAAAAGCAACAACAGCAACATGGGTTTCTCTCTCTCTCTCTCTCTATATATATATATTATTATGCACAGTTTTGGTTCTGTTCTCCAGTTAAGATGTCTACTAACAAATTTAAAGCTCATTGCCGAGCAGTTATTTAACCATTTGGGAGGCTGGAAGATTAGTTTCTTGATTGGTTAATGAGGAATGAACTACATGTCCATGAGAAAGTTATGTGTTTCAACTTTAAATTGTGAAAGTCATTCTCATGGGAATACGAATTGCACCACTGCAACTTTTCTACTGAAAGTCATCCTCATGGGAACTGTGAAAGTCATCCTCATATTCATATTCTATTTTTCTAGTCTTCATATTTGCTTCTTGAAATTGTTTATTTTTTGAGTAAATCTAACCTTTGAACAGGTATTTTTTCGGATAATATTTATCCGAAGGCAAAGCTTTAATTCTGAGTAAATCTTTATGTCCTAGCAAGGTAATTCAGTACTATTTGCTTCTCGAGCAACAGTAGTTGCTCTCCAAAACAACATTATTTCCAAGAAATGAATACTTGTACCGAGCAAAGATCAATCTCCTTCCAAGGATTGAACAACTTACACGAAGTTGAGTCGCTCTTATACAGCCAAACTTTCCATACAAAGCCAAACAGCTAACCCATTGTCTTGTTGATCAAGCAACGACTATGCCGAACAGGAGAACATCTAATTTTTTTTACAATACCTATCTTCTTTATCAAGTGACAGAAGCAAGCTTACCGAACGGCATCGTATATTCCCGTTGTTTCATTGGAGCACCAATATAAATTGCCGAGCATCCATTAAAAGGCTTATCTTAGCTATTTTATTTATTCTGATTTGCATTCCTTGATAGACTATCTTTTTACTACTTTGCATTCGGATTAGTCCGTTCTACCAAACAAAAGGGGCGGCCATTTGCCAGTAATATTATATGGAGCTGGATGTTACAAGCTAACGTGTAGCTATTGTTGTTGGAGCCTTATTTGGTGAGTCCTCCGAGCAACAACAATTCTTTACATGCTGAACAGCAATGTCGAGCAATACCGTTTGCCAAAACAGTAACTACAGGCCAAGCAGCAAATTGATTGCCGAACTACTACCCAAATTTATTGCTATACATCAATTTTACATAAGCTCTCCTGTCGAGCATAATATATATGTTTAAGTAAGTGAGACCAAGGTTTGATCAGGTATGGCCCCTCGAACATGATAGGACTTTAAATTTCCTTACCCAGCACAATTTCTTATTGGGTTTGAATTATCCGAGCATCAACTATATGACGTGTTCTGCTTTGCTTTCTTTTAAACATAGTTATAAGTTTAATTCTATTTTATTTGAAGTTAGCATATATATTAGTCGACTAAGAATCCTACATTTTTATCCGAGCATTGTTGGCTTACTTGTATGCATACAGTATTGCCAAGCAAGATGTCTATGCTAATTGAGTCATTGAGCATAACCAGAACCTACATCTAAGACGGAGTATTTAATTGTTAGCTGAACAATTTGTATGAGGTTGAGCAGTTCTTATGCAGGAGTATCTTTCTTACTACTTTGTTGTCGAGCAAAAGTATATCTAATGTAGGTATTATTCAATTATTTGTTATTGGTGAAAGTTTTTGCAGAAAAGCATTACAGATAAGGCATTTCAATAAAAGAAATTACTCTACCTTCAGAGACATGCACAAAATTAAAGAATTATCGAAAGGAGCCACGCTCGATTTTCCGAACGTTGGTACAGAAAGGGAGCCACATCCCCTTGGGGTGTCGGTTTGGCCCCGGTTTATTGACTGACCGAGTTTCTCTTTAGACTGGGATTCAGTTCCTCGGTTTATTGAAAAGGATTATCAGAAAAGAGCCATGCTCGGTTTTCCGAACGTTAGTACAGAAAGGGAGCCACATCCCCTTAGGGTGTCGGTTCGGCCTTAGTTTATTGACTGACCAGGTTTCTCTTTAGACTGGGATTCAGTTCCTCAGTTTATTGAAAAGGATTATCAGAAAGGAGCCACGCTTGGTTTTCCGAACATTGGTACAGAAAGGGAGCCACATCCCCTTGGGGTGTCGGTTCAGCCCCGGTTTATTGACTGACTGGGTTTCTCTCTAAACCAAGTTTCGGTTCCTTGGTTTATTGAAAATGATTATCAGAAAACTCTCTATGAAAGTACAACTTTGGTACAGAAAGAAAAAGCTTTCAAAAAGAAAAAGCTCCCAAAAAGCCAAAGCTACCAAAAAGCCAAAGCTCTCAAGAAGCAAAAGCTATCATTAAGGAAGCTTGCCATTGCACAAAAAGCAAAGCACTCACATTCATATAATAATTAAAAGTAGCCGACCTCACAAAGTTAAGTTTATCTCAGAAAGCCAGTTCCCGAGCATATTTTTGGCTCGGTTTATCTCAGAAAGCTGGTTCTCGAGCATATTTTGGCTCAGTTCATCTCGGAAAGTTAATTCTCGAGCATGTTCAAGCTCGAATCATCTCAGAAAGCATATTATCAAGCGTTTTATGGCATGTTTCAATTCAAAAGATTATCCACAAGCAAGACATGGTAAGGATTCAATTCGTAAGCTTACTCCCGAGCACATTCTGGTTGGGTTATCTACAAAAGCTAACTCCCGAGATCAATCTAGCTCGGTTCATCTAAGAAGGCTTATTCCCGACCATATTAAGGTCAGGTTATCAACAAAAGCATGTCCCCAAGGTTGTTCTGACAGTTCATTTTAGAAAGCAAAGTCCCAACCAAATTCTGGTTGGGTTATCTATAAAAGCCAGTTCACCAGTCTATTTTGGTTAATTTCACTTCAAAAAGTATATTCTGGTTAATTTATATTTGAAAAGCACATTCTTCTAGCTAGGTTCATTTCAGAAAGCTAATTCCTGAGCATGTTTTGGCTCGAGTCATCTCAAAAAGTATATGCCCAAGGTTGCTCTAACTCGGTTAATTTTAGAAAGCTATGTCTCAACCTTATTCAGGTATGGTTATCTTCAGAAGCATTTTCCTGAGGTCATTTCTGAAATCTATTTCTCAAGCATATTCGAAAAGCATATTGTGATGGCTGGATTCAATTTGAAAGCATATTATCAAGTGCTTTATGGTGAGACCCAATTCAAAAGCCTATCCACAAGTATAAGCATATTCCCGAGCATATTTCCCATGCCGAGCATATTTCTATAAAGTTCATTGCAGAAGGCTAATTCCCAAGCATGAGAAAATCCGATGCCGAGCATATCCACAGTATGCCGAGCATATTGAAAGGTATAAAGCTATCTAGAGCATATTCTTCCTCAAGCATAGTGAACATTTTCCTGGATCAAAGAAGTATTATCAATCCCAAGCAAGTTCTTCCCCCGAGGAAAGTTATCCCGAGCAAATGAGCAAGGGTACTAATGAGCAAGGGTATCTCCTAAACAAAGCTAGTCCAGAGCATGCTAAAAATACTCTCGAGCAAGTCATCCCCAAGCATTTTATTCCCAAGCACAGGGTGCATTCCTGAGTAGGTTTAAAGCTTATTCCCGAACAAGGATTAAAGCATACCCGAGCTCAGCCACTATCCTCTAGCAAAGTTTAACTCAAAACCCGAGCTCGGCTCTCTCTCTCTAGCAAGGTCTAAAGCGCATCTGAGCTCAGCTCTCCGCAGTAAAGTTTAAAGTTCACCCGAGCTCAGCTCACTCCAACAAAACATGGTTTTTCTAAGCAAAGTCTAAGACATATCTTTTGGTTGGCTTTCTCTCTCAAGCTTGGTTTAAAGCATATCTTGACTCGATTCCATCTTCCCGAGCATGGTTTAAAGTATATCTTGGGCTCAGCTGTCTCTCTCCAGCTAGGACTAAAGCATACCCAAGCTCGACCATTCTCCTCTAGCAAAGTTCAACTTAAAACCCAAGCTCGGCTGTCTCTCTCCAACTAGGACTAAAGCATACCCGAGCTTGGCCACTCTCTTCTAGCAAAGTTCAACTCAAAACCTGAGCTCGGCTGTCTCTCTCCAGCTAAGTCTAAGGCATATACCGAAGCATGGTTTCGCGAGCAAAGTTTAAGGCATATAGGGAGCTTGGCTTCTCTTCCCGAGCATAGTTTAAGGCACATCTTGAGGTCGGCTACATCCTCCCTAAGCAGAGCATCACTGAGCAGATTAAAGCACATCTCTAAGCGAAGTTAATGTCATCAAACGAGGTAACAACTATTTAAAACTAGCCCCGAGCATGGCTTCTCTCCTCAAGCAACGCTATTAGAAGTATCCCGAACAAGATAGAGGAGTTCCTATGTAAGGTTATTACTTTGTAAATGAGTTACCGAACAAAATTTTCAAAGTTTAAACACTTATTCATGTTGAAACAAAGCCACAGTTAGTGCGCCCAAGGAAAAAAGTCCAAAAAAGTGATGAAGATGAGCTTATTTTAGAATTCTAACCATCGCAAACCACCGTAGATCACCTAAATCGGACACCCAAGCAAAAAGTTATGACCGTCTAAAGTTTTCATGAAATAAAGCCCAATTTAGTTTGGTTTTTTTCTTTCTTTTTCTACCCCTGTAGCACTATTGAAAGGATTTGCAACCCGGGAGATCATAGTTCGCTGGTTTCTCTCATCTTTTTGATGACCGTCTAAAGGTTTTTCTCATCTTATTTTGGCTCTTTGATCGAGCAAACGATGAATTCAAAGTTACATCCTTATTTATGGATGCTCGGGTTCTTTCACATGACTTTGAGCTGGGGTGTTAAAGTATTCTCAATGCACTTATCATCCTCAGTGACAGCCAAAGTTGATGAAGAGCACGTCTCGTCTTACTTGACTTAGGAAGGCCAGGTGCATCAATACATCTGAGGTAGTAAAGGTACTTTCATTACAATGTTACAAGTTACTTTTTTGAATTTAAGTAAGCTCTGCCTTTACATAATTACTTGCACAGGCAAATCAATTTAGCATGATTCTATCTTTGCATCTCATAAAAAGCATAAACCGTTTACACTGTTGTTGAAGTATATCTATACAATGCTGTATACTTCCACTATTGTTTATAAGTTTTATTCTACTCTGCTCGGGTAATAAATTATCCCGACTAGAGTGGGGGCATAATATGAGGCATAAAATTTTCTTGGCCAACCACAGATTGCACCCCCGAACAGGGGTTATATTCTAGGTAAATTGGGACTAAATAGTTTGCTAGTTACGTTGTATAATTACTTTATGTAATACACTACCACACGACTCCCGAAACTTACATCATCTGGCATTTAATGTTAGCCACCCACCTCCACTTTAAGTCACATCAAAATAAAGTGATAGTCAAATCAACAAAAAGTTAGACAGACACTCCATCTATAAATACCAAAAATCAAGACAGCATAAGGGTTCTTCTTTCGGCTTCTTTTTCTCGGATCTTCTTCTCTCTCTCTCTCCGTTTACATGAGATTATTATTTATACAATTTACTGACTTAAGCATCGGAGTGTCCTTGGTCGGGGACCAACTCCGACCGCTTTATTTCACTAATTTCTGGCTTGCAAGCAATCCCATGGACAAGGGAGAGAAGGGATCAACGGAGAAGATGGTAAAAATTATTGCCGAACAATATTAATCCCTTAAGTGAAACTTTCAATGGGTTGTTCTGGAGCGATAAAGTTTAAGATTAAGAAACAAAACTAGAAACAGGTAAAATTTTAAGAAACATAGATAAGAAATAGAATAAAAACAGAAAAAGTTTTAAGAAACAGAACCAAAAAAAAAAAAAAATTACTATTTGTAATTTTTTAAAACTTTTACACATTTTTAGAAATAATAAAATAAGGGTCTCCACTAGGGCACCCATTAAGAGCCTATGAAAATATAACATATAGCAATTTTTATTTTGGCTCCAAAGAAGTCAAAAAGTTCAAATAAATTTTATGGATTGTAAAAATTAAAAAAAAAAAAAAAAAGCAACTATGTGAAGACGTACTCTTTCTTCTTCACTGGAGCATGCGCCAAGTTGCCTTCTTTCCATGCAATATGTTGAAAATGAATGAGCCGTCATCTCTCTGTTTTCACATAGGCCAACCTACATACTACCCAAGGAGTTACGTGCAGCTGCTGCCTATCTATCTATCTATCTATCTATCCATATGACAAGTCTGTAGTAATGAACTAGTTTTTTTTTTTTTTTTAACCAAACTTTTATTATGACCACTGGATGACTTAAACAACATCTTGAACATCTTGACCTTTCATTTTAATATATCAAAAAATAAAAAAGGTTTTTGATAAGAGAGAAATAATTTTGATCAAGTAATGGTAAATATGGTCACAAATACTGGTAATTTTGATCACTTTCAATGATAAGTAGGTGATATTGGTTGTTAACAAAGTTAATAAATAAATAAATAAATAAATAAATAAAAGAATTATATTTGAACACTTTCTACTATGTTTGGTATTAAATATTAGTACGTACATTGATGGGTTTATTGCATTAAATAATAAATTTTTTTACAGTGATGAGGTGCCACTACTCCTCAAAAACAAAAAACAAAAACACTACAAAACAAGGCCATTGTAATTAAAGTTGAAATTCTAAGTGTTTCTGGCAATAGTCAGCTGAAAACTAATCCTCACTTCTCAATTGAAATTGCCGTATCCAATAAAAGTATAGCAAAATTCAAATACTTAATATAAAAGTGATATGTGGTAAATTTTGAATGAAAAAAAAGTACAAAAATTACTAAAAGCTGATGAGTTTTAGCCAACTAAACACCACCTATATATATGAACAAGTCTCTAGTAGCGAACTAGGTTCTTTTTTTTTTTTTACACCAAATTTTATTGTGACCATTGGATGACTTAAACGGCAACTTGACCTTTCATTAATATATCCCAAAAAAAAAGTATAAAAAAGATTTTAGATGAGAAAAAGATAAGTTAATTTTAATCAAATAATGGTAAATATGATCACAAATACTGGTAATTTTAATCACCTTCAATGGTAAGTCGGTGAAATTGGTTGTTAAAAAAGTTAAAAAATAAAAAAAAAAATAAATAGGAGAATTATATTGATCATTTTTGATTTATTTTGTTGCTAAATATTAGTACATTGATGGGTGCATTTCACTAAATATAATTTTTTTATGTTGATGAGGTGCCATTACTCCTCATTCGGTTTCACTTTCAGTCAATTCAATTCGATTCTTAATCTCTAAACTTAAACTACTTTTTTTGTGATCCATCCTTAAATTTGCAGAGAGATATTAGTATGTATTATTCTATTATCAAATAATATTAAAACATCTTTACCTACCTAACTGTCATGTATGTAATACAATGTGTTTTTAACTTTAAGTGAGAATTGTATTGCTTAAATTGTATTCTCTACAATTTTGTAAATAGTGTTTGTTCTTCCATGGTAAATAATACAATACACAATACAATATATAAATGAACAACTTCGTTTACGTGCGTGTGAGTAATCATTGAATCATAAGATTCAACCCTACTGCGTTAATTGCATTTTGTCGAATATATCATTTATATGTGTTTATCTATAGCAGCTGGTCAAGGTCAAGGTTGTTGAGGGATTGCTTTTCAATTACCGTTGTTGTACCTCCATCAAATTAAGTGGAGGTGTTATAATCATTCTAGTGTTAATGCAGCAGTTGTTTTGGTAATTTCTTTGCAATTGTTCTAAGATTGCGCATAACAAATTTCATGGGAAACGAGACTCACAGTCTTTGACGATGACCAAATTCAATTGTTTAAAATTTTGAATTTACAATTTGGCGAAATTTTGTAATTTTTAATTTAAAAATTTTAGAATAAAAGTCAAGAATTAAGTAACGTCAATTGTATATTGATTAAGATTCTTTTGTATCTAGTTGAAGTGTCAAATTTTGATTAAAAAAAGCATAAGATAATTTTGAATTATTAGATATTTGATGTGTATTTTTTGAAAAGTGTAAAAAATAGTAAAAATTACAGAAAATTAAAAAAATTGGTAAAAATTAGAGAAAATTGATAAAAATTTAAAAAATTAAAGATTTTTAGTGCTAAGAAAGTTAGAAAAAATAGGGGAAAGTTAAATACTTTTGACCAAATTTAACACTCTAAATGCAAACTTTATATATTGTATTTTTCTTTTGTATTTTCCTTACGAGGATAACAAATCAAACACCAAAAAAAAAAAAGAAATAAAAAATAATTTTTTTGCAAAACGTTTTACACAAAAAATATTCTTCAATGCAAACGGAGTCTCGATGTAAAACATTTTTAAGAAAAATACTTTTATTCAAGTTTCCAAAAAAAAAAAAAAATTAATTTAGGTAAAAATATTTTCTCAAAAATATTTTGTATTAAAATAGGCCAGCTTAATTGACATATTTGAAGTTTGAAAAAATATTTTAGAACCAATTAATTGAGAAACTTAAGAGTCTCAAGTATTATTGTGTGAAGTATACTTACTTCCTCTCAACATTTGGTTTGCACCATGACACTTAAAATTACACTTATCTCTCTTATTTTGAAATGTCATTATTATTGATCCCGTTCTGATAAAATTAATCTTTAAAACTTAATAAAAGATATCAAAATAATCCAAATTGAGGTATTTTTTCCTATTTAATACCCCCTTCATTCACATTTTTGTCAGTTTGGGATTTTAGCGAAAATAGAAAAAAATTAATGTCAAAAAGATAAAAGTATAATTACTCAAATGTTGATAGAAATAGGGGTAATTTACCTTTTTATTTATCACATTCTCTATTTCTTCTAGACAATCGACAAATTTGAAGTTACAACTTAATGAACAAATATGTAATTTTTAAACATTAATTAAAAAATAAAAACATTTAAGATGCTTGATTTATAATAAAATGATTCAAACTTGAAGGCGGTCGCTAGTAGTTTAAAAAATTACAACGCTCTCGACATTTGGTGGTCGCTAATAGTCATTAGTACTGAAGAATTGACTGCCAATCATTGGCAGTAGCAAACGGGTATTCGCGACTGCCTGAAGACCTTTAGTTCCTCAAAACTCAGATCTCTTTTATTATTCTATTTTGAGAAAAATGATTTATAGAGTGAGAAAGGAAACAGTGAAAGTATGTAAGAGAAGATGAAAATGATGGGAAGATAAAGTGTTTAAGAAAGAATGTGAAAATGTGATTACTAATAGCATAAGAAAGGAATATCTCAGGGGTGGAGAGGGGGGGGAGAGAGAGATTTGTATTGAAATGTAGAAAAAATAATTTTTTATATTTTATTAATTTTTTATGCGTGTCCTATTATGAAAAATTATATTGTTGAGAATTTTTATTTGTGTAAGGGGAGTCATTGTGGCCATTGTTAATAAAGTATTTATCTTTAGTAAAAAAATATAATATACATGTATAGATAAAATATCAAAACTAGGAAGACCATTACCGTTCTTAACCTTACAATAACTTCCGTACGAAGGATAGGAAGAGACGACTTGAAGCCGGGGCCCGGAATCATATTAGTATCGAATTGATCCATTTTACGTTACTGATTTATTACAAAACATTAGCATTAAACTGCATATAAACGAGAAGCTTTGCAGTCAACTGAAAGCAAAAATGTGGCAACAATGGAATTAACGAGAAAAGGAAATGCATCACTTTAGCTACCATCAAGATTGGCAGGAATTTTATTACCGGGATGTAGCCCCGCTAACAACCATTTACAATTAAATTGTGATTAAAGTTAAAATTCTAAATGTATCTGACAACAGTAAGTTGGAAACTAATTCCTTACTTCTCAATTAAAATTGAGACATTTAATAAAAAGATTTTTAACTCCATTATTGTTAGATTGAAAAAAATTTAAAAAAAAAACAATAAATTTGTATTTAGATTACGAATTTAACTAAAAATTTATCAAGAGAAAAAAGTAAAATAATAAAATTTCAAAATTACTAATCTTGTTTAATAATGGTTAGAAATAAAAGAGAAAAGGTATGAAATTTAAGAAATTAACAAAAATAATTTATTGATGAATATTTTTTATTTTTTTAAATTTTCTAACCATTCTAATAAGCACATGCTTCTAAGATTTTACTTTTCCTTTTATTTTCCATTTCCTTTTCAGATTAGTGTTCTTTCCTTTTTATATTCATTTATTAAATGCAAATGTGTACACAATATGTGTTGTAATCATTCTAGTGTTAATGCAACAGCTCAGGAATATATTTTAAAAGGGAATAACCTATCCATTACAAAGTTAAATACAAAAATTAATTAATCTATAATACCAAAAATTTTTCTTCGCAGTCGTTTTGGTAATTTATTCGCAGTTGTTCTAATATTGCGCATGTGGGTTTGCTCATTTCGAAACAAATTTCATGGGAAACATGACTCATCTTTGGTGACGACTAAATTCAATTGTTTAAAATTATAAATTTACATTTTTGTTAAATTTTGTAATTTTTAAAATAAAAATTTTAGAATAAAAGTCATAATTAATTAAGTTGCATCAATTGTAAATTGATTAAGATTGTTTTGTGTCTATTTGGAGCGTCAAATTTTAGTTCAGAAAAAAAAAATAAATTAATTTTGAATCATTAGATATTTAATATGTTTCTCGAAAAATGTAAAATACAGTAAAAATTAGCTAAAGTGAAAGAAAGTTGGTAAGAAATAAGATAGCTGGAAAAAATTAAAAAAAAATGTTCGAAATTTTTAGTGCAAAAGAAATTAGAAAAAATTTGTAATTTATTTTTTTTATTCAATTATAGTAATTCTTTCTAAGGAAAATGTCCATTAAATATTTGTAATTTTATATTTTGTTATATATTATTTTTTTTGGCGTCTCACTGCAATAAACTTATATTTATAAAACTATAATAAATTATATTTTCAATTTTATCCAAAAAAAAAACTTTTGTTAAAAAATAAACCAAACAAAATTTTTCGGCGTGGGTTTAACTGTGCTTATCCAAAATTAGATCATATTTTTAAACGGGATGAGCGTATATGCTAACATGCGCCAACGACCACAGTAGCGCGACAGGTGTCATATTCTCCTACGTGCAGTCTCTCATTTTAACGTATCAATTTAGATTATTATCATTATCTTATTTTCTGTCAACCAATCGTTTTTGAAACCCTCTACCATAATTGGGTTTCAGGGGTTGTAGTTAAAAAATTCACTGCATGGACTGCAGTTGAAAATTAAGAGTTGAGATTTAATTATTTTTAATCAAATGGTTTTAATTTAATTTAATTAATATTATTTTTAAAATAAAAATAAAAGTTAAAAAAATATAATTGAAATACAATTAATATAGAATATAAAAAGTCACGCATCATTAAAGTGAAAATAAATCTCAACCCTTCATTTCTTCATTGCAATCGCTGCAGTTGATTTCTTCGCTACAACCCCTGGAACCCACTATAAATAGGGTTTAAGGAGGCTACAGTAAACAAATCTACTGTAGGGGCTGCAGTTGTCACGCCCCGGATTTTCATAACCGAATGCCCAGGAGTGACTTGAAATTTATTTGTTAGGTATAAAAATAAGATGATAATAACACGCTGTCACACCCCAGAGTTTTCCTCCAAATTGGGGTTGACCCTTAAGAAAAATTTAAGATAGTCAAAATCCTATGATTTTCCCAAACAATATTTATAAGTCATTGGACTGAACCATTTGATGGGATTTCAACTACAGGGCACAAAATAAAGATAGAGAAAAATATTACAGAGCCATCTAAGTGTCCCAACCACGCGATTAACATTACATACCAAATAAAAGCAAATTAGGTCTATGCTTAATAATTACAATCATCCAACAATTATTACAGACCAAAAATAAAGTCCTCCAGCTCTGTGCAGGAAAGAAGAAAAAAATAGATAACTCTTCTGATGGAATATTTAAGAGAAATTAATCTCTTTCCAGCTCATTTTCTGTATTCCTGTGCTTAATATCTTGAAAAAAATATTCCCACAAGGGGTGAGCTACTAAAGCCCAGTAATCAGAATCTCCTAGGTGCCTTTATGCAGTGGTTGTAATACTACACTGTATTACATGAATGTATTTAGGTGGCATACTATTTATGCAACAATTAATTCAATAGATTTCAACTGAATAATGTAAATTATACTTACAACGGTTCGATGAAACCGTCACCGTAACTACTATTTTACTTACATGTAAAATAGTTAAATACTGATGTGTATACCATAATGAAGTCTGTGTCGCAGTGGTAGGGATCTCAGATTTAGATCTTCAAGGCCTCGGGATCAAATCCCGTAGCGATACAGGTTTCATACATATATATATATATATATATATATATATATTTATAAAATATTAATCGAGAGGAATTAAATATAATTAAATAATTCCAACACATCATTCATACATAACAAGAGAGGTTGCTGGTCACAGTAAAATTTTGTAAAGGAGTTTAATCTAAATCCTCCTAAGATAATCATACTCCTATCCTCCTCTACCCCCAGCCTTGGGAACCAGTGACTTTACGGGCTTAGCATCCAATGCATACCGACGGTGTCACCTACCAAAAACCTAGCCGTCGCGACCGGCTACCTGACTGGCCAGGTCAGAAGGGAGTATCTCCCAAATAAAATGCATGTTCCCATCTTCATCTAAAAGGCCATTTCTACCCACCCATCACCCCATTGCCAAAAACAGTTTTAGCACCAAGTGCCTTAATTTCTTCTCACCCTTTTACATTCCAAGGGTACCTTGTATGGAAATCAGACATTTTTAATAACAACCGGCAATGTTCCCGGGCGATGAATCAAAAGTGAGATTATTTAGTCACATGCAATATATTTTTAAGCACTTTATCTATATCCATACTTTAATAGTAATTCTCAATAAATCAAAGATTTAACATAGTCATCAATATCATTATCACAAAGGTAGGCACTATATGTAAATTAACAATTAGCAAGTAAAAAAAAATTTAGAATACAAATTAGTATTTTAGTTAATTGTTTTGACAAGTTTACCGTACCAAATTTGATAAGAATAAAATTATTTCTAATGGTATATTAATTAGGCCGAGGTTGGTAGCTTAGTGGGTGGGCGACCCTAATTACGATTTAAAGTCGCAAGTTCGAACCTCATTGGCTGCAAATCTCGGTTTTTGCTCCTTTTACCTTTTATTTTATTATTTTATGGAATATAATGATAATACATAGCTCTTGGACTTATATTTAATTTTTAGCAAAATTGATAATTTTTATTTTATTCAAAAAATAATTTAAATAAATTTCCAATCATCATCTTATTTATTACCAAACTCTTATCATAGGTTTTTGGCTTCAAGATATCCACAAATGTCCACAGAATTATCCCAATGTTTAGGAAGGTATTAAATGAGTTTCATTAAATTCACTTAATCATAAAAATATAATTATATAACTTGCTAGGTTGACAAAACAATGCCAAAAATAAATCAAATTCATTTAAGAAAGACCAAATGAGAAAAGAACAAGTCCATTGTTTCTTTTGGGCATTTTATCAAATACTAGCATTTTAGTTTGAATAAGTCATCCAACTATCCATGATGAAACTGATTATCTAAGTCAATTATCATCAATATTAGAGTGTCAAATAATACATAATATCTAGTTTAAAATAATTTCATATCAGTAGAAATTATTAACATGACAATAACTAATAGAAGGAAATTGGAAATTTAAATAAATCTTTAAACATAATATTCTAAACAAATCCAAACAAGCATCAATTAAAGCTAAGCAGAATAACAGCTTGAAAGAAAATTCATATAAAATAGAGCAAGACTCCAATATCTATAAACTTTATATCTGTAGAAACTAGACTTCAAGACCTACAACTTTCATGTTTTACACTTTTTAAAATTTTAAGGTCTAAAGGTACAAAAACAGCTTTGAATTCAGTTTGTCCAGAAAATATAGTTTTACACGTGCTCAGTATTTTGGGCATAAGTTTTGACTTACAAATTGGATTGATGCAATTCTTTTTGGGTTGAAAAGAAAACTGAAAGGGCTACAACTTTTATGTTTTAGCCAAAGCTTAATTCCACCGTTTTAGGGGTTAAAAGCACATAAGAAGTTACAAATAGAGAGCTGTCAGCATACTGAGTTACTTCAATCAAAATTTTGGCTTCCCTACCCCCAATATACGGGTATTTATTTTTATCACAATCAAGTTTCATACTTCAAACCAGAAAATGCATCAAATATATTTTAGGAGATTCATCATCCTACCTCAATGAAGATATTAATGACCAAGTCTGAGAAGGAAAAATGAGTTAGCTTTGAACACCACCTAAATTGGAAAATTCCAAGCCTTTCTTCTTCCTCCAAGCAACACCAAATCTTCAGCCTCACTAATTAATAATTTATTATTATTTCTCTCTTATTTTCTTCTCTTTGAAGACACACAATTTATAGGGAGTGCAGAGAAAATTATTGGTGGAGAAAAAAATCAACTAAGGTAAGATCATGCCTATACAATTGGTAGCATGATCCAAGAATCATGCTTACTTTTTGACTATCTAACCATATCATTTAAGAAAAGCATTGGGGAAGATGTATGGAGGTGGCATGATCCGGGAATCAAGCTAACTTTTTGACAAATTTAAACAATCATGCTAACTTTTTGACAATTTAACCAAATGCTTTAAATCATGCTAGCTTTCAAACAAAATGCTTTAAATCTTATTTGCTAAATAATTTGAAAAAGATGCTTTAAAGTCATCAATGTGGGTCTTCTCTTTGTCCAATTAGTCAAATAATTTTGAAAGATGGTGAGAGTGTATGGAAGATGGAAATGAAGTTGTCGGGAAATAATTTAGAGCAACTATTCATGAGTCAATTCATTGAGTGATAAAGTGAGTTGAAATGAGTTGAGGTGAGTCAAAGAAAAGGGTTGACCCATGGGTTAATGGTCTTGGTTTGAACCAAATAAGTAATTGGGCTAAGAAGTGTTTGGATAAAAATTTTAGAAATTCTACATTAAACTCCCACATAGGGTGAAATTTAATCTGAAAAATTTTCCAACTAATTTTTATCATTCCAAAAATTTTCAAATGCTCAATTTTCTAGATTTTTACTATAATAAATATCACTACCACACTTAAATAATTTAATTAAGGAAAAAAAATTTAGGTTATTACAGCAGTGAAAAATGAAAGGTTGAGATTTTTTTACACTTAATCCAATGGTTATAATTTATTTTAATTAAATTTATTTTCAAAATAAAAATAAAAGTTTAAAAATTTTGATTGGAGCACAATTAATGCGGAATATTAAAGATCATGTGTCATTAAAGTGTAAAGAAATCTTAGCCATTCGTTACTCCACTGCAGCCCTTGCAGTGAATTTTTTCACTGCAGTCCCCTTAAACCCACTATAAATAGGGTTCTAGGGGGCTGCAGTGGATCAATTAACGGTCAGGATATAATCATATCAAATCTAATAATCTTAATTCAATGTAATAAAATTAAATTCAAAATAAAAATAAAAGTTAAACAAAATCTGATTAGAAGATCATTAATGAAAAATATGAAAAGACACATCATATTAAAATATAATTACATCCTAATCATTAATTGACCCACTACAACCCTGCAGTGAATTCTCACACTGCAACCCTTGGAACCCTATAAATACGTCCCCTCCCTCACCCATTTCTTAACACAGCAATCCCAACAAGAACTATTATTGTTATTTAATGCATTAGTTTAGATTATTATTGTTATTTCTGTCGACTAATTGTTTTTGAAACCCTCTGCTATAAATGCATTGGGAAATAGAAATGATTATTTTATAGCTTGAGTTTGGATCGGAGTAAAAATTACTTAATTATTAAGTAATATGAAAGATTATTTTTATTAGCTTTTGAGAAGCTCAAAATAGAAATTTAAAAAAAAAATCCAGGGATAAAATAATTATTTTATAGTTCTGGTTTGAATCTAGTTTGAAAATAAGATTAAGGGGTAAAATGGTCATTTTACAATTCCAAGAAAGTAATTAAGAAATTTTTTTTATTACAAAGTAATTGCTTGCCTTTTATTTTTATTTTTTTCAGTTTCTTGATCAAATTTTAATTCCAATGGAATAATTATTCTATCACTTAAATTGTGGAATGATTTTTCCCACCCAACGTGTGAATGGCTATTTACATGTAATAGTATTCTAACTTAAGTTTTTGATACCAAATATGAGAATAGGTTAAAGTAGAAATGGATTCCATTTCATCCTATTCTATTATCATGTGTCAAACATAACTTGAGAATCTTAAATATTGTCGGGTAAATTACACTTACTTTCTCTTAACATTTGGTTAATTACATTACTACCCACACCATTCAAAAGTTATTCATGCTTCTCTTATTTTGAAATATTTTTAATATAAATATATTTTTTTCGATAAAATCAGCCATTAAAACTTAACAAAAAATGCCAAAATAGTCAAAATTTTAGATATTTTTCCTATTTGATCCCTCACTCACACATATTCGTCAATTTTCTTTACAAAAATTCTCAAAGTTTTTTTTTTTATTTTCGCTTACATTTTATTTATTTTTGAAAATTTTTGTAAAGAAAGCTAATGAATATGTGAGACAAGGAGGCATAAAATAGAAAAAAAAACATGTAAAATTTTGACTATTCTGACTTTTTTGTTAAGTTTTAATGGTTGATTTTATTAGAAAATAAATCAACGTTAATAACATTTCTAAATAAGGGAAATAAGTATAATTTTAAAATATTGTGGATATAAATGTAATTACTCAAATACTAAGGGGGATGTTGGCGTAATTTACCCAATATTGTTAGTTAGCTCGCAAGCATGTGAAATTCCAATGAATCAAAAGCTCATTTGAGATTATTTTGAGGACCCAACCGACAGCAGAAATATCAACGAAGACGTATAGCAGGCTAGCTGTAGTAGTCCCAGGGGCATGCAAATGCATGCCATATGACGGAACCCACACCAATTTCGATGACATATGCTATTCATGATCTTCTTACGTCGAAAGGCTATTATATGGTGACATACGTACTGTTTCTTCTTCACTGGACCATGCATCAAGCTGTCTTGTCTTTACTGTTTCAATAAGTTGTTGAAAAGTGAAGAGCTGTCCTCTCTCTGTTTTCACATGGGTCAACCAACATGCATCAACTACGTGCCCAGAGAATTACAATTGCCCATTTATATATACATATATGAACAAGTCTATAGTAAAGCACTAAGTTTTTTTTTTTTTTTTTTTTTCCCCTTGGTATCATACTAAACTTTTAATTGTGACCATTGGATGACTTAAATGACATCTTCACTTTTCATTTTAATATATTAAAAAAAAAGGAAGAAGAATAAAAATGGGTTTAGATGAAAAAGAGAGAAGTTAATTAATTTTTGATCAAATAATGGTAAATATGGTCATAAATACGGATAATTTTGATTCTTTCAATGGTAAGTTGGTGATATTGGTTGTTAACAGAGGGAAAAAAGAAATATAAATTCGGTAGTTGAGGTGTTGCTTTTCAATTACCATTGCTGTACCTGCATTAAATTAAATGGGGATGAAGGTAGTTGAGGTGTTGCTTAATTTCAATTAGTAATAGGGGTGCAAAGGAGTGGGGTATTCGTATTACTATTAACAAACCTATTGTTTTTCACTTACTAGTGCTCTTCTAATCGGTTTGCTTTTTAGTTAAAATCTCAAATTCATTCCATCTCAAATTTGTCAAATTCGTCCCAAACTCACCAAATCTGATTAAAGATGACTGGTTTGATATGCGAAATCCGCATTAACAAACCCATTAAACATCCTATTTGAAATAAAAATAAAAAATTAATAATATTTAATTGTAAAATTTATATAGACACTCAAAAAAATCTTTAACTACAATAACTTACAAACAATACTGTAATAAAAAATTCATCACATAAATATAACTTTCGCAACATTAATATGGCACTTAGTTCGTATTTTATTTTTTATTTTCTATTTTTATATTCTATTTCCTGTTTCATATGTTTTATGTTTTGAAAATCTTAAAATAAGTAAAACAAAAAATGCTGTTGGTTTAACATTTTTTCATTCCCATGTTTTGAGATTTTCCTTATTTTGGATTAAAAGTACTCAAAATAACTTTTTGTTATTTTGCATTCGAAGTGTAAACTGATTTTTTATTTTCTAAAATAGATTTTAAAAATACAAATGATCAAATATATTTTAAACTATTTTTTTTATTTTTAAAAAACGTAAAATAAAAACATTTGTAATTTGGGATGAGCGTATATCTACTTATCTATTATCTATAACTATTATAAATTAAATGCCGAAACTTGTGGATCTAATCTTTTTATGAAGAGACAATTTTCGTCAAACTCTTTTATGGAAACTGTTTACAACCATTTTTTCAAGGTAACTACTCATAACATTATCACGAAAAATTTTAAATTCTCTCCAAAACTAGGTTTCATAATAAACTTTCTAACAAACTAATAAACTTTTCTAAAAAAAAATGAAACACTTTTCTCCAAAACCAGATTTCATAATAAACTTCTTCACAAATTGATAAACTTTTCTCAAAAAGATGAACACTTTTTCTGATAACCTGATAAACAGGTCTCAAATATGATAATTTCATAACATTATCACGAGGAATTTCAAATTCTCTCAAAAACTAAATTTCATAATAAACTGACTGAAAAACTAATAAACTTTTCTAAAAAAGATGAAACTCTTTTCTCCAAAACTAAATTTCACAATAAACATCCTGACAAATTGATAAATTTTTCTCAAAAACATGAAACACTTTTTTGATAACCTAATAAATAGTTCTCAAATATAATAGCGTTCTCAATTATTTTTTTTAAGTAACTGTTCATAATATTACCACGGAAAATTTTGAATTCTCTCCGAAACTAATGAAACACTTTCAAACTAAACGACAAACACTTTTTAAATATGATGACTATCCTAAGATAAAAATATGATGACTATCTCAAGATGAAAAAATGAAATACTTTTCAAAGATGATGACTATCTTAAGATGAAAAAATGATGACTACCATTGTCGTATGGATGGTTCATCGGAGGTCTATCGAGGAGGTAATTTCCGACATATTCTCATTCTCTATCATATTAATCCCTTAAGTGAAACTTTCAATGGGTTGTTCTGGAGCGATAAAGTTTAAGATTATGAAACAAAACTAGAAACAGAAAAAATTTTAAGAAACATAGATAAGAAACAGAACCAGAAACAGAAAAAGTTTAAAGAAACAAAACCAGAAAAAAAATTACTATCTGTAATTTTTTAAAACTTTTACATATTTTTAGAAATAATAAAATAAGGGTCTCCACTAGGGCGCCTATTAAGAGCCTATGAAAATATAACATGTAGCAATTTTTATTTTGGCTCCAAAGAAGTCAAAAAGTTCAAATAAATTTTATGGATTGTAAAAATAAAAAAAAAAAAGCACCCTATGTGAAGACGTACTCTTTCTTCTTCACTGGAGCATGCACCAAGTTGCCTTCTTTCCATGCAATATGTTGAAAATGAAAGAGCAGTCATCTCTCTGTTTTCACGTGGGCCAACCTACATACTACCCAGGGAGTTGCGTGCAGCTGCTGCCTATCTATCTATCTATCTATCTATCCATATGACAAGTCTGTAGTAATGAACTAGTTTTTTTTTTTTTTAACCACACATTTATTATGACCACTGGATTACTTAAACAACATCTTGAACATCTTGACCTTTCATTTTAATATATCAAAAAATAAAAAAGGCTTTAGATGAGAGAAATAATTTTGATCAAGTAATGGTAAATATGGTCACAAATACTGGTAATTTTGATCCCTTTCAATGATAAGTAGGTGATATTGGTTGTTAACAAAGTTTAAAAAAAAATAAATAAATAAAAGAATTATATTTCAACACTTTCTACTATGTTTGGTATCAAATATTAGTATGTACATTGATGGGTTTATTGCACTAAATAATAAATTTTTTTATAGTGATGAGGTGCCACTACTCTTCAAAAACAAAAAACAAAAATATTACCAAACAAGGCCATTGTGATTAAAGTTGAAATTCTAAGTATTTCTAGCAATAGTTAGCTGGAAACTAATCCTCACTTCTTAATTGAAATTGCGGTATCCAATAAAAGTACAGCAAAAGTTCAAAAACTTAATGTAAAAGTAATATATGGTAAAATTTGATTGAAAAAAGTACAAAAATTGCTAAAATTGATGAGTTTTAGCCAGCTAAATACTATCAATATATATGAACAAGTCTCTAGTAGCGAACTAGGTTCTTTTTTTTTTTTTTTTGTAACGCCAAACTTTATTGTGACCACTGGACGACTTAAACAATAACTTGACCTTTCATTAATATATTCCCAAAAAAAAAGTATAAAAAATATTTTAGATGAGAAAAAGATAAGTTAATTTTGATCAAATAATGGTAAATATGGTCACAAATACTGGTAATTTTAATCACTTTCAATGGTAAGTCGGTGAAATTGGTTGCTAAAAAAGTTAAAAAAAATAAATAATAAATAGAAGAATTATATTGATAATTTTTGGTTATATTTTGATGCTAAATATTAGCACATTGATGGGTGCATTGCACTAAATATAATTTTTTTATGTTGATGAGGTGCCATCACTCCTCATTCGGTTTCACTTTCAGTCCATTCAATTCGATTCTTAATCTCTAAACTTAAATTAGTCTTTTTTTATGTGATTAATCCTTAAATTTGCGGAGAGATATTAGTATATATTATTCTATTATCAAATAATATTAAAACATCTTTACCTACCTAACTATCATGTATATAATATAATGTGTTTTTAACTTTAAGTGACAGAATTGTATTGCTTAAATTGTATTCTCTACAATTTTGTAAATAGGGTCTGTTCTTCCATTGTAAATAATACAATACACAATACAATATATAAATGGACAATAATTTTTTTTAATTTTTTACTTCCATTATCACTCTTCTTTAATAACTTCGTTTACGTGCGTGTGAGTAATCATTGAATCATAAGATTCAACCCTACTGCGTTAATTGCATTTTGCTGAATATATCATTTATATGTGTTTATTTACAGCAGCTGGTCAAGGTTAAGGGTTGTTGAGGTGTTGCTTTTCAATTTCCTTTTGGCATTGGTGTTTATATATATATATATATATATATATTTATCTATTAAATGTAAGTGCATGCACAACATGCGTTATAATCATTCTAGTGTTAATGCAGCAATTCAGGAATATATTTGGAAGAGAATAACCTATCCATTATAAAATTAAATATTAAAAAATTAACTAATTAATATATAAATACCAAAAAAAAAAAAATCTTCTTCGCAGTTGTTTTGCTAATTTCTTTGCAATTGTTCTAAGATTGCGCATAACAAATTTCATGGGAAACGAGACTCACAGTCTTTGATGATGACCAAATCCAATTGTTTAAAATTTTGAATTTACAATTTTGTTAAATTTTGTAATTTTTAATTTAAAAATTTTAGAATAAAAGTCAAGAATTAAGTAACGTCAATTATATATTGATTAAGGTTCTTTTGTATCTAGTTGAAGTGTCAAATTTTGATTAAAAAAATATACGATAATTTTGAATTATTAGATATTTGATGTGTATTTTTTGAAAAGTGTAAAAAAAGCGAAAAATAGAGAAATTTTAAAAAATTGGTAAAAATTAAAAAAATTAGGAATTTTTAGTGCCAAGAAAGTTAGAAAAAATAGGAGAAAGTTAAATACTTTTGACCAAATTTAACACTCTAAATGCAAACTTTATATATTGTATTTTTCTTTTGGATTTTCCTTACGATAACAAATCAAACACCAAAAAAACAAAAAATAAATAAAAATAAATTTTTTTGCAAAACGTCTTATACAAAAAATATTCTTCAATGTAAACGGAATCTCGATGTAAAAACATTTTTGAGAAAAATACTTTTATTCAAGTTTCCAAAAAAAAAAAAAAAATTAAATGTAGGTAAAAATATTTTCTCAAAAATATTTTGTATTAAAATAGGCATGCTTAATTGACATATTTGAAGTTTGAAAAAATATTTTAGAACCAATTAATTGAGAAACTGAGAGTCTCAAGTATTATTGTGTAAATTATACTTACTTCCTCTCAACATTTGGTTTACACCACAACACTTAAAAATTACACTTGTTTCTCTTATTTTGAAATGTCATTATCATTGATCCCGTTCCGATAAAATTAATCGTTAAAACTTAATAAAAAAATATTAAAATAATCAAAATTTAGGTATTTTTCCTATTTAATACCTCCTTCTTTCACATTTTTGTTAGTTTGGGATTTTAGTAAGAATAGAAAAAAATTAATGTCAAAAAGGCAAAAGTATAACTACTTAAATGTTGATAGAAGATGGGGTAATTTACCTTTTTATTTATCACATTCTCTTATCTTTTGAACAAATTCGAAGTTACAACTTAATAAAATAAATATATAATTTTTAAACATTAAGAAAAAGTAAAAGCCATTTAAGATGCTTAATTTATAATAAAATGATTCAAACTTTAAGCCAGTCAGTAATAGTTTAAAAAAATTACGGCGCTCCGGACATTTGGTGGTCACTAATAGTCATTAGTGATAAAGAATTGGCGGCCAATCATTGGCAGTAGCAAACGGGTATTAGCGACCGCCTAAACACTTTTAGTTTCTCAAAACTTAGATTTTTTTTTTATTATTCTATTGTGAGAAAAATGATTTATAGAGTGAGAAAAGAAAGAGTGAAATAAGTAAGAGAAGATAAAAATGATGGGAAGATAGAGTGTATAAGAGAAAATATGAAAATGTGATAATTGATAGTATGAGAAAAGGATATCTCAAGGGTGGGAGAGAGAGAGATTTGCATTGAAATGTAGGAAAAATAATTTTTTATATTTTATTAATTTTTTATGCGTGTCCTATTATGAGAAATTATATTGCTGAGAATTTTTATTTGTGCAAGGGGAGTCATTGCGGCCATTGTTAATAAAGTATTTATCTTTAGTAAAAAAATAAAATATATATGTATAGGTAAAATATCAAAACTAAGAAGACCATTACCGTTCTTATCCTTATAATAACTTCCGTGCGAAGGATAGGAAGAGATCGACTTGAAGCCGGGGCCCGGAATCATATTAGTATCGAATTGATCCATTTGACGTCACTGATTTATGACAAAACATTAGCATTAAATTGCATCTAAACGAGAAGCTTTGCAGTCAACTGAAAGCAAAAATGTCGCAACAATGGAATTAACGAGAAAAGGAAATGCATGGCTTTAGCTACCATCAAGATTGGCAGAAATTTCATTACCGGGATGTAGCCCCGCCAACAACCATTTACAATTAAATTGTGATTAAAGTTGAAATTCTAAATGTCTCTAGCAACAATCAGCTGGAAACTAATTCCTTACTTCTCAATTAAAATTGAGGTATCTAATAAAAAGATTTTTAAGTCCATTATTGTTAGATTAAAAAAAATACTAAATTTGTCAAGAGAAAAAAGTAAAATAATAAAATTTCAAAATTACTAATCTTGTTTAATTAATGGTTAGAAATAAAAGAGAAAAGGTATGAAATTTAAGAAATTAACAAAAATAATTTATTAATGAATATTTTTTATTTTTTTAAATTTTCTAACCATTCTAATAAGCACATACTTTTCCTTTTATTTTCCATTTCCGTTTTCAGATTAGAGTTTCTTTTTTTTATATTTATTTATTAAATGTAAATGTACACACAATATGTGTTATAATCATTCTAGTGTTAATGCAACAGCTCAGGAATATATTTAAAAGGGAACAACCTATCCATTACAAAGTTCAATACAACAAATTAATTAATATATAATACCAAAATCTTTTCTTCGCAGTTGTTCTAATACAAGACTCAGAGTCCTTGGTGATGACTAAATTCAATTGTTTAAAATTATAAATTTACATTTTTGTTAAATTTTGTAATTTTTAACGTAAAAATTTTAAAACAAAAGTCAGATTTAATTAGATTGCGTCGATTGCATATTGATCAAGATTGTTTTGTATCTATTTAGAATGTCAAATTTTGGTTAAGGAAAAAAAGAGAAATAAGTTACTTTTGAATTATTAGATATTTAATGTATTTTTTGAAAAATGTAAAATATGGTTAAAATTAGATAAAATGAAAGAAAGTCGGTAAAAAATGAAGATAGCTGGTAAAAACTAAAAAAAAAAAAAAGTTGCAAATTTTTAGTGTAAAAATAATTAAAAAAATTTGTAATTTATTTTTAATTCAACTACAGTAATTCTTTCTAAAGGAAAATGTCCATTAAATATTTGTAATTTTATATTTAGTTATATATATATATTTTTAGCGTCTTACTGAAATAAACTTATATTTATAAAACTATAATAAATTATATTTTCAATTTTATCCAAAAAAAACTTTTGTTAAAAAATAAACCAATTTAACCAAAAAATAAAGCCGAACAAAACAAAAATTTTCGGCGTGGGTTTAATTGTGCTTATCCAAAATTAGATCATATCTGCAAACGGGATGAGCGTATACGCTAACATGCGCCAACGACCACAATATTAGTTTAGATTATTATTATTATCGTTGTTATTTCCTATCAACTAATCGTTTTTGAAACCCTCCACTATAAATACATCCCCTCCCTCACCCATTTCTTCACACAGCAATCCCAACAAGAACTAGTACCATCTTTTATTTTGGTATGCTTCTCTCTATTTATTCTAAATTAATTTACGTTTATTTTTCAAATATTTTGGTAAAGTGTGTACTACTATATATATGCATTTTATGAGTCTTTGGAATATCTCTCTCCCTGTCTCTACCTTATTTCTGTTTCTTCATGTTACAAGTTACTTTCCCTTTCCCTTAATTAGCAAAAAGAGAAAGTTTCTTTCCCTTGTTTGATACCATTTCTTTAGTTATTCTGTCAATGTTTGATTCTTGATTTCTTTTTTTCTTTTGTTGTGTTAAATTTCATTTTAGTAATGTGTTTCAATTAGTACAGAGATAGAACTATATTAAACTATTTGAAAAAAATCTATGAAAATATTTTAATTAAAAGCAACATAAAAATAATAAAATATCTAGAAATATTGAGAAATATTTAATAGAATCTATTTAAATACACAGTAGATTAATATTTTGATCATTCCGTATAATTAATATATAAAAGTAGGTATATATATATATATATATAATATGTTAGCTGAAAGAATAACAACTGAACATACTTCTTTTAGGAACAATATGGCGCCTTCAGCCACCGTCCAGATTACGAATTACACCGGGCAACCCGCGAGGTATGTTACTCACAATCACTATTTTGGACGTCTCAAAGGAGCTTATCCACCAGTGGGTATAAATTCAGTGATTGCAAATGGTGAGACGGTTTGCTTGGTGTTTGACAATCAAAATGGTGATCAATTATCTGGAGCAGTCGTGTATCGAGGCCAAAATGAGGCGCAGGGTAAGGAATATGAATGGATGTACGCTTGGTACAACAAGGATGGTGCGGATCCACTAACTTACAAGGTAACTCAATTTCTTTTCGTTCCTTGCAGAATAATCATCTTTCAAAAGAGTTCTAGTTAAATTAAAAAAAAGTGTCCTTTTGCAAGACCTAGTTGAAAACAAGTTCATTGCCCAGGCTTTTTATATTGGAATGACAATATTAGACATGGCTAATATTTTAAAATATATATATATATATATATATATATCAGACTGCCGGGTCAGTTAGAATTGAGGTTTGACAGCATAAATAAATCAAATATAATATTCAAGAAAATTAAAAATTTATCTAAGTTATATTCTTAAATATTTAATATATATTTTAATGTCGATCTTTTTGGGGGGGGTTACATGAGCAAATTAAACGCACTCGTATAGCAACAAGTTAAATCAGTTTTTATTAATGTAGCAGAATATGGGTGACAACTCAGTATTAATTAATTAATTTCAAAAACTCATTGTGCAGGCTTATACTGAGATTGCTGAAGTACCCACGGATTGGAATTGGGACAACGTTTGGGAAAGGTTAACGAACTCTGTCCCTATTTCCCATGCCGAATGCGAAAATTGTGTGTCCGATGCAATTATTATCAAGCTTCTAGGTCCGGTAATAAATCAAGGAAGAATGTCCCTAGGGGGAGAGGGAGGAAGCAAGACTTGAATGCATCGATCGCATGCCAATATAAATGAAGTCAATGGCCATGTTAATTACAATTGCCTGCTTGGTTACTTTAAACTTAATATATATATATATATATATATATAAATAAATAAGGAAGGCCTTTTCAAGGTTGTTTGTAAAATAAATAAAAAGGTGATTCATGGTACTTCCCGTTGGAATCACCTCGGTGTGCTTCTATAAATTGTGTGTCCTGTATCTTTGTATCTGTACCCCATCTATCTATCTTAGCTTGTATATGTAATAAATAAGGCCATTGCTAATAACTCCATGCCTTGTGTCTTATTTTTTATTCGTTTCTCTGCCTTTCAATCATGTGCATCGCCCGCATCGGCTAATTACTAAAGATTTTTAAGGGAAATAAAAGTTTCTACCACAATTGCTCAAATGCTTAAATTACAGTAGTTATCTATGGACATATAATATATACAACCGAAATAAATATTATACAACTCATCCGTGGTTAGCTATGAAATTTTCTTAATAATTACAATTAATATATGAAATTGCCTACCCCCCTCGATTTCCCCCCTTTTTTTCCCTTTTATGTGGATAATTCATGATATCTCCTCTAGTGATCAGAATCACTCGTGTGGTGCTATATCTTTGTATCTGTACTCACTCTAGCGCTCCAACTCAGATAATAAATAAGCTCATTGTTAAGTACACTTCCGTTTTAATGTTCTTATTTTTTCGTTGTTTACTCTTATTATCTTATATATGAATATATTTTGCTTTAGATATATACAAACGAAATATATAAATATATGTGTGTGTGTGTCTGTATATATTTATTTATATAATAAAATATGACAGTTTTTGAAATATTACTTTCATAAATTAAGATCCAATAGTTAAATTTTTTTTTTTATTTAATGATTGATACATTTTTATATTTTTTACTTTTCGCTCAAATGGACCCAATTACCATCTATATCACAAAATGGTTTAGTCATTTTAAATTTCACTATATCTCAAAAGTAGAAATCATATACAAATCAAAACTGTCAACTTAAATTCTGCCGAATTATGGTTTCTAATTAAGAAATTATACCTTCCAAATTAAAACATCATAATTTGTATTTTTTTATGATGCTTATCAAAAATTAACTGAAGGGAGAGAGAGACTAAAATATATATATTAACTGTTATAGTCTAAAGTTTTGAAAAAAAAAAAAAAACTCATTAATTATTATAATTCTTTCAATTTAAACTTTTTGTTCAATGTTTCAACTATATAATTTTGTTTAACGTGTTGTAATCACACAGGTTATTACTAATACCAATATTACAACACAGGTTATTACTAGTACCAATATATAAAGAGAGAATCGATTATTATTATTTTATTTTTTTTTGTGAAGGTCACATAAATTTTTTGTTCCACAAATACCTTCCTCACTCTTCTTAACTTCCTTCTTTAACTTCTCTCCACTTTTCTTTTTAATTTTCTATCTTATAATTAATTTATGGAAATAAAAATAAAGTTGGGTAAAAATGAGAAGAAAAAAAAATTAAAAACAAATTATTATCACATACATAGTATGTGCTTTTGACCGAGTATATTATAAAATTTAAAATATTACATATTAATATAAACATATGTTGGTATGTAATATATGTCTGTAGGGACACACATATTGATATTAGTTTTTTCGGTTTTCTCAAAATTTTCTGTTATTTGAGTTCAAATTTTCTAATTTTTTTGTGAACAAAAATGCTTAAAAATAGATGTTCAGGTTAAAAAAAAAAGAAAGCTTTTTTTTTTTTTTGTCCCATAATTATTTTTACTTTTTTTTTTAAGAAATGTGTATAACATGTCTAAAAGTTATTCAAAAAAATTTTAAATTTTAGTAAAAAAGAATTACAAAAAAAAAAAAAAAAAAGAGAAGAAAAGTAAGTTAAGGCCAATAAATTGCCTTGTTTGTCAAACTGAACTTTGCTGATATATGTAAGATGAAAATATGATAAAGTTGCGTAAGAGACGACATATTGAAATATGATGTTTTCTAGCTTTTACATGTTGTACAGATCAACACTAATATCATGTGGACTGAGTTATGGTGTGAAGCTAATCTAACCTGAATAGTTTAGGAATAAGGAATGTTAAGGGATAACGTGCTTCTTGCCAGTTTCGACAAGCGAATGATGTGTGATAAATTAGGTAAGTTACGGTTATAATGAGATGGGTTGGGTCAAAATGAGAGGGAATGAAATGCGGTTAGGTCAGAATGAAATGGATCGGATATCGAACTTTGAAGTAGCATGGGTCAAAGGTCTATTGGGCAAGAGGCCCACAAATAATTCTTTTATGACGCTGGCAAAGGTTTTGGATCAACGGTTCGACATAAAGGCCTCCAAATGTGCGAAACCCTTTGGATGTGAGACTTCGGCCCACAAGATAAATTACCTCAAGGGATCGACTTTTAATTTGCCGGGCAAGGCAAACACTACAACACGCCATACTTTTATAGCAATCGAAAATTTGGTCAATAAAAGTTACTTTTTGGTCATTAAAGGTATTACTGATCAAATATAATTTAATTGTCAATTATCAGCAAAGATTAGACGCAGAAAGTATTACTGCCTAAAATATATTTGATTGGTAAAAACGTGATCTTCGCTGACCAATTGATCGCTATAAATAGGTATTTAGCAACTAGAACATACTTAATTGATTGGGAAAAGTTTACGTTTTAATAGCTAAAATTTGGTTGGTAAAATGTTGTCAACAAAAAGTTTTGCAAAAAATATTAAAATTTACTTCTCCTGACACTAAAACTCAATTCCTATCTTAAGTTTGGAGTGTTTAACCACTAGTCTAAATCATTACTTGTATATATATAAACATATTTTAATATATATGTATATTAAACCTTCTGCTAATTAACATTTAGTCAAGAGAAGTACATTTTTGGCCATTAAAAATAAAATAAAATGTTTATTTTTATCTTTAAAAATAATAAAATATGTATTAGCTTTAGTGACCAATTAGTAGGCATAAGATCTATTTTTACTGACCAAATTTATTTAATAGAGAAACATCATTTATCAACTAATTTTTATTTGGTCGATAAAAATGAATTTTTAGTAACCAAATTAGTTGGAAAAGTTTTATCGTTACTGACAAATTGGTTAGTAGAAGTATTAAATATTTAATTTTTTTTTCAAATCTTTGACAATCAATTGGTTAGGAAAAGTCATTCTTTAGTGATTAATTTTAATTTAGTCGAGAAAAACTTACTATTAGTGACTAACTATAATTTAGTTGGAAAAAGTTATTATTTAATGACTAAATTTATGTTTACTCGATAAAAGTAGTCCCGAAAATGCATTTTCATGTAGTGCCAGGTAAGAACAATTATAACTCATAACTCATTTCTTCTTCTCTATTATTTTCTTCTCTTCCTCATTTTATGGGAGAGTTGTCTTTTCCAAAGGGGAATAGAGATGGGCTTGAAGATGTAGAGGTGTCACGGTCTAAATAGTGTTTTGGCGAAGTGATCTTGGATTAAGAGTATGAAGGATTATGTAGGGGTCAATCTATAAATCAATTGGGAGGGAGAGAGGTAGATGGAACTACAACTTAGGAGAAGATTGAAGCAATCCCACCAAATATGTCAGGAGATTATAATCTTAAAAATAAAAAAATAAAAAAGTAAGAAGACATATTTAGATGAAAGTTTTCATACACTAAATGCATTGGAAAAGGACCCGTGACAGTAAATTCGATAACTCTCAATATTAAAAGAGATACACTAGGTCCTCACTGCGGGGAGTCCCTTGTCATAAAAAAGTGAGATATTATCCCCACGTTCAGCTATTAAAGTTTCCTTTTGAATGAGATACAACATTTTCTCATATTTTACAAAGAAGGAAAGGATAAATTTCAATCCCATGATCTGGGGAGAATGTCATGGATAGACACAAGAAAATTATAAAAACAGAGAGCCTATGTCAGAAAAAGGTACGTAATCATTATTATATGATAGCACTCTCTGAGTATTTCTAGATCAAGAGATTGACTTGAGCGAGCTACCCTAACAATCACTCTAATTATCCCTTGTTTTGTAGTTACTTACCTGAAAGTCATTTAAAAAATGATAGGGGGAGATTCTGTACTCAGGTGGGGGTTTTTGACAAGTTTTCCGCTCGACTTATACCCAACCAAGGGCATCCGAGTAAGGACGCCCCTGACCAGCCTCAATCACCCGACTTGGGGCATCCGAGTAAGGACACCCCCGATCAGGCCTAATCATCTGACTGAATTTTGACTAAGCACTTCGGTAAAATTATTCTTGCCGAAGTAGCTTACGTCACGAGTCATGCTTACAACTCTCTCTTGACAATTCAAATATATACGCCTATAACAGTGCTGCTATAAACTGCATTAGACACAACACGTTGCCTAATGAACTAAGGAACCAACATTGGGATTTATAATATAGGTGGTATCACCCCATTAAAGAAGAAAAAATCATGATTACAGGTAGTTACATGTAACTGCATGCATGCAATTCTACGTGAGGTTTTCCATATGTATATCACCACTTTATAAGGATATAGGTACATCTCATTTTTACCTTACTAAAACTCTGTCAAACTATTTTCTCAACTCTCTTGTTAACTTAAGTATTAGAGATTTTTTGGCAGGTACTACACCAATGTTCTAGATGGTTTTTCATGCTTGAATTGGACTTTCGGGAGGATACGAAGTTACTAATTTATTAGTTGGCGCCGTCTATGGAAAATGAATTTTCTCGTGGTTGTTATGGTCCAAACCAGATCTAGCACAAATACTCAATCGCAATCACAATCAACAGAAACAATGTAGAATCATAATGATTAAAAAATCAATAGCATTGAGAACCAGATAAGAGAGATAATGGTGATCATGCTGACTCTAGTGGCCCAAAATCAGGCATTACTTCAATGATAAAATCTAGCCCCTATTCGTATTCTACCTCCCTCAATGGATCCCTATGTTAATGGAGCACAAAAAGGGGGAATGGTTGAAATGAATGGTGCAGAAAATAGAAATGGGCAAGGGGCGAATGTAACAGGAGTCGTAAGGGAGAATGAAATCCCCATCAGACAACCAGAGGAATCCAGAAGTTGAGAAAGGACAACTAAAGCCAATGGTGGAGCTAGCGGTCATCTAGAGGCGTCACACACAGAGGTGACAAACGTGAGGAACACTAGTGTCCATCTATGGGAGGAACCAATGAGGGCCATGTGAGCCTAGATTCATGGTATCCTTACGGCAGTCAAAGGCTCAGACATAATGGATGAAGCAGATGCTGATGGTAATTCCCCATTTTCTCAGGTGGTAATAGCTTGTCCTCTGCCAGCCAAATTCAAGATGCTTATGCTTGACTCCTTTGATGGTTTGAAGGATCCTTTCGACCATCTGGAGACCTATAAAACTCTTATGCAAACACATACTTATCTCGACGAGATCCAGTGCTGGGTATTCATGGTAACACTCAAGGGCCAGGCTTGGTTGTGGTTTAACAAGAATAAGCTAGGCACTATTACCAATTTCTTACAGCTTGACAAGCTATTTATAGGCCATTTTATCAGAGAGAAAAGGAAGAAAAGACCAGTAACTCACCTCCTGATAATCAAGTAGGGCATAGATGCGCCCCTCAAAGACTATGTTGGTAGGTTTAACAAAAAATCCTAAATGTGGATAAAGCGTACGACAATGTAGCTGTTATGGCCTTTATGAGTGGCTTGAGAAGGCTCAAATTTATGGCCTCGCTTCTGGAAAAGGCCCCCGTTGATATGGCTGAGCTAATGATTCGAGCTTAGAAGAATATTAACGTGGAGGATGGCCTGAGGGCTAAATGAGAAAGTGATGGGGCAGGAGGCTCCAAAATAGATGAAATGTGGCCAAATGATTCCAAAAATGCTCGGGATTCTCGAAATTTCAAGAATCAGAGATATGATTATAGGTTTGACTACGACACACGATGATATGGTGACCTTGGTCGTAATTACACTCCTCTCAACAATAGACTGGAGAATGTTTTCTATGAAATTCAGAACAGTCCATCCTTGAAGTGGCTTGAAAAGTCAAGGACACAAGCTAATAAATGATCCCGGGCAAAGTCATTAGTGACGAAGAATTTGCTGCCAATCGTTGGTGGTAACAAACGGGTATTAGCGATTGCCTGAAGACCTTTAGCTCCTCAAAACTCAGATCTCTTTTATTATTCGATTTTGAGAAAAATGATTTATAGAGTGAGAAAAGAAAGAGTGAAGTAAGTAAGAGAAGATGAAAATGATGGGAAGATAAAGTGTACAAAAGAGAATGTGAAAATGTGATGACTGATAGTATGAGAAAGGGATATCTCAGGGTTGGAGAGGGAGAGAGAGAGAGATTTGTGTTGAAATGTAGGAAAAATAATTTTTTATATTTTATTAATTTTTTATGCGTGTTTTATTATGAAAATTTATATTATTGAGAATTTTTATTTGTGCAAGGGAAGTCATTGCGACCATTGTTAATGGAATATTTATCTTTAGTAAGAAAATATAATATATATGTATAGATAAAATATCAAAACTAGGAAGACCATTACCGTCCTTAACCCTACAATAACTTCCGTACGAAGGATGGGAAGCGATCGACTTGAAGCCGGGGCCCGGAATCATATTAGTATCGAATTGATCCATTTTACGTCACTGTTTTATTACAAAACATTAGCATTAAATTGCATCTAAACGAGAAGCTTTGCAGTCAACTGAAAGCAAAAATGTCGCAACAATGGAATTAACGAGAAAAGGAAATGCATCACTTTAGCTACCATCAAGATTGGCAAAAATTTTATTATTGGGATGTAGCCCCGCCAACAACCATTTACAATTAAATTGTGATTAAAGTTAAAATTTTAAATGTATCTGACAACAGTCAGCTAGAAACTAATTCTTTACTTCTCAATTAAAATTGAGGTATCTAATAAAAAGATTTTTAAGTCCATTATTGTTAGATTGAAAAAAAAAAAAACAATAAATTTGTATTTGGATTACGAATTTAACTAAAAATTTATCAAGAGAAAAAAGTAAAATAATAAAATTTCAAAATTACTAATCTTGTTTAATTAATGGTTAGAAATAAAAGAGAAAAGGTATGAAATTTAAGAAATTAACAAAAATAATTTATTAATGAATATTTTTTATTTTTTTAAATCTTCTAGCCATTCTAATAAGCACATGCTTCTAAGATTTTACGTTTCCTTTTATTTTCCATTTCCTTTTTCATATTAGTGTTTTTTTTATATTTATTTATTAAATGCAAATGTACACACAAACAGCTCAGGAATATATTTAAAAGGGAATAACTTAACCATTACAAAGTTAAATACAAAAATTAATTAATATATAATACCAAAATTTTTTCTTCGCAGTTGTTTTGGTAATTTGTTCGCAGTTGTTCTAATATTGCGCATGTGGGTTTGCTCATTTCGAAACAATTTCATGGGAAACAAGACTCAGAGTCTTTGGTGATGACTAAATTCAATTGTTTAAAATTATAAATTTACATTTTTGTTAAATTTTGTAATTTTTAACGTAAAAATTTTAGAATAAAAGTCAGAATTAATTAAGTTGTGTTAATTGCATATTGATTAAGATTCTTTTGTATCTATTTGGAGTGTCAAATTTTGGCTAAGAAAAAAAGAAGAGTAAATTAATTTTGAATCATTAGATATTTAATGTATTTATCGAAAAGTGTAAAATATAGTAAAAATTAGATAAAATGAAAGAACGTTGGTAAAAAATGAAGATACCTGGTAAAAATTAAAAAAAAAAAAGTTAAAAATTTTTACTGTAAAAAAATTGGAAAAAATTTGTAATTTATTTTTTATTCAACTACAGTAATTCTTTCTAAAGGAAAATGTCAATTAAATATTTGTAATTTTATATTTAGTTATATATATATTTTTTAGCGTCTTACTGTAATAAACAAAATTGTGCTTGGGTTTAATTGTGCTTGTCCAAAATTAGATCATATTTGCAAACGGGATGAGCGTATGTGCTAACATGCGCCAACGACCACAGTAGTGAAACACAACGAGGCACGCCAAATGTCACGCTTAGTCGCGGCAGGTGTCATGTTCTCCTACGTACACTCTCTCATTTTAACGGGTTCGAGGGAGTTATAGTGGAGAAACAAACGGTTAATATTTATTTATATTTTAATAATACGTGATTTTTGACATTTCGTATTAATTGTGTTTCGAGAAAAAATTTTAAATTTTTATTTTTATTTTGAAAATAAATTTAACTAAAATAAATTGAAACCATTAGATTAAGTGTAAAGAAATCTTAACCCTTTATTCTCTATTGTAGGAGATTTTTTCACTGCAATCACTTTAAATCCCATTTTAACGTATTAGTTTAGATTATTATTATTATTATTATCGTTATTATCTTCTGTCAACTAATCGTTTTTGAAACCCTCTACCATAAATACATCCCCTCCCTCACCCATTTCATCACGCAGCAATGCCAACAAAGAACTAGTCCCACCTTTCTTTTCTTATCAAACCACCTCGGTATGCGTCTCTCTATTTATTCTAAATTAATTTACGTTTATTTTTCAAATCTATTGTTGGAGTGTGTACAATTACTTTTGTGTGTGTATATATATATATATATATATTAAACACTACTTTGCATCTGATAAGATGTTGGAATCTCTCTCTCCCTATCTCTACCTTATATAATTCTGTTCCTTCGTGTCACAAGTTGCTAAAGTTATTCAATCAATGTTTGATTCTTGATTTTTTTTTTGTTGGGGGTATGAAATTTCGTTTCAGAAACTTGTTTCAATTAGTATAGTCACAGAACTATACTAAAACTAATTGAAAAAATCTACCAAAATATTTTAAAAGTAGCATAAAAATAATAAAATATCTAGAAATATTGAGAAATATTTAATGGAATATATTTAAATACACAGTAGGTTAATATTTTGATCATTGTGCATAATTAATACACAAAAGTAGGTAGATAGATATATGTATATATATAATGTTAGTTGAAAGAATAACAACTGAACATACTTGTTTTATTTCTATTTTATTTATTTATTTTGTTTTTAGGAACAATATGGCGGCTTTAACCACCGTCCAGATTACGAATTGGACCAGGGGACCCGCGACGTATGTTACTCACCATGAATCCAGGTAACTCAATTTCTTTTCGTTCCTTGCAGGATAAACATCTTTCAAAAGAATTCTAGTTAAATTAAAAAAAAAAAAAAAAGACAGATCTCATTGTCCAGGCATTTCGTATCGGAAATGACAGTATTAGACATGGCTAATATTTAAAAAATTGGAGTTGTTGTGTCAGTTGAAAAAAATAATCAGACCACCTGTGAGAGAATATTTGGAGTGATAAAAAATAAAATAATTTGATAAAAATTACAATTTCGTAATTTGTATAGTGAGATTAAATTTTTTTTTTTAAATTTTTAAAAATTTTTAGTCAAACGCTGAAATTTTAAATATAATATTGAAGAAAATTAAAATTTTGTCTAAAAAATTTATGTTAATGTCAATATAGCAAAATTAAATCAGTTATATTAATGTAGCAGAAGATGCGTGACAACTAAATATTAATTAATTAATTTATTAATTTGTTTATCTATTTCAAAAATTCATTGTGCAGGCTTATACTGAGATTGCTGATGTACCCCCGGACTGGGATTGGGAGAGAGTTCTGAGAGACTTAATGAATTCTGGCACTAGCTCCCGTGAGGACCGGAGTGGATGTGTGAGCGAGGCAGGGGAAAATTAAGGAGAGTCTCAAAAAAAATCAAAAATTTTCAAAAAATTTTGAAAGTTTCACTTTTTTTAAATTCTAAAATATTTTAAAAGGTTATTAAAATCCATTGGAATGAATCAAAATGATACATTCCAACGAGTTTTGAAAGATTTTTTTAAAAGTTAATCTTACATTTATATAAAAAATTACACAAAATCTCAAAAATTTTCAAAATCGTCTACTAAAATTTTGTCACGTGTCACTTTATATAATTTGTAATAACTTTACATCAAATCAAATATAAACATCTAACAACCATTTCACAATAATTTTTACACTCTAAACTCTAAGAAAATTTAACTTTTGAAAATTTTTAATTTTTTTTAAGACTCCGAATACACTCTAAGTTAAATCAAAATCATTAAATTATTTAAAAAAAAATTAAGATTACATCTTAACTCCTCGTATTTGCAATGCAGCCTTACAATACATTTCTTCACTGTAATCCCTATAACCCAGGGAGGAGAACCTAACAGGAACCTTTTTCATGAATTGAATTTAATTTGGTGACATTGCAGAGTGAAGTCACATTTCCGCAGAATCTTTGATTCCCAAGGCAAAAAGGTAAGTGTCATTTCCCTCGCAGAGTTTTTTTTAATGACCATAGGGTGAATTAATGAATGTTTCTGAAATAGCACTGTAAAATCATCCCCCCCCCCCCATTTTTCTAGTACAGTATAACTTTTTTTTTAATTATTTGGACGAGTGAATTAATGGGTACTTTTTTTTTTCTTTCTTTCATTTTTTTTTTTTAACCTATAAGACAATAGTTCAATATATGAATAGATTTGTTTTGCTAGCTCATCTATTGGGCGGCCACCAGTGGGAGAAGCAGCTCCGGAACTCCGCCCAGATCCACCGCTCCGGCGGCTTATCATAAGCCTCCTCGTCACCGACGGCACTGGGTTCGTTGGGACCCATGTCTTCCTGGCTCTGAAGAAGCGCGGAGACGGGTTCTATGCACATGCAATTAAGTTCATCTTCCATGGACATCCAACACCCACAGTAGCACAACAGTACATATATAAATATAAATATATATATAGATGATCAGCAGTACATACATGTAGTACATATATAAACACACAAGAGTACATATATAAGCACATACGTGATATATGTATATACACAGTAGCACATAAAAGTAAAACAGGTTTATCTTCTTACCTTGTTGTAGGGGCAGAGACATAATTTTTATTGAGCGGGCACCTAGCACTGAGAGAGTACGGAACACTTAAGAAAAAATAATAATCAATTTATTTTTTAATTAAGAATATAGATAGAAAATAAATTATTTTTGAGTATTAACTAGTAAATATATTTCTCATAATTAATGGTTCAAGTACCTGAAGTTTATTAGAAATATCCCTCACTACAAAAAAATATAATTATTATTAAATTTTATTATCTATAGAATTTATTGTATTATATGCTAAATTTGTTGATAGTATAAATAAAAATATGTAATAATGTATTAAAAGGATACACTTTATTTCACAAAAAATACCAAGTTTAATTCTTTTAAACTTTTTATATGTTAAAAAATTTTAAATTAATTTTAAATTTTTAATAAAATCAAAATATCTTAATTTTTAAATAAAATTAAAATAATAAAAAATATATTTTAATAATTTTATCTTAAAAATTGAGGATCCCTTGTCCCATGTAGCTCCGCCCGTGCTTTGTTGCCTTCACCGAACGAAATGTATCCACGTTTTCCCTTCTTTCACAGAACAGAATTTCTCAATGTTTTCTCTCTCTCAATCTCTCGATTAAAGAAACGATAGTGATAGTTTTAAGTTTGAAGAGGAAATGAAGAGTTCTTCACATACAGAGTGATGGCTGGAGTGAGTTTGTGGGACAGAGAGAAGGAAATTGAAAAGAAGAATAATTTTTCATTTTGTTTTATTTTTTTAACCTTTTTTTTTAATGTAAGCTTTTATTGTTGCCTGCTGTGTTTTAAACATAATTCAGAGAATTATGAAAAAAAAAAAAAAAGAAAAATGTAGTGGAGATCAATTAGAACTTGAAAAGATGGGGGGCGGGGGGTTGTGGAAGGATGGAAGGTTTTAAACTGGGAATGGGAGTTCTAGAATAAAAAGGCATAAGGATTTATAAGAAAAATGAAGGGTATTATTGTCCAATTAAAATTTTTTATGTTTTTATGCATTTTATAGTAGCATAGATATAAAATACACAAGTAATGATTTAAGTTTAGTGATTAATTTAAAAATTTTGAGAAAGACTCCTGTTCGATCATCGAGAAAAACCAATCAACAACTAAAACATATTGATTGTTGTAGTATCGAAAATGCCATCAGATATAAAAAAAATTGCTCATTGTCATACAAATAAGATGTACAATTTTTAAAACATCATATTCTAATATCTCCTTACACAACTTTCTTATATTTTTATTTTACATAGACTTTTTTTTAACTAATTCTTTTATTTTATGTAAATTCCTTTTTCACTAATTTTTTTTCTTAATAACTTTTAGACATGTTATACATATTTCTTTAAAGAAATAAAAATAATTATGGTAAAAAAGGTATTTTTCTTTTTAAAAGTGAATATGGTGCAGAAGAACGATGATTTGATATCAACCATGCATTAATTATATGAGAAGTCTTGACTTGGGTTTAATTAAGAGATTTTTAAGAAGTTTTTTGACATAAACTATAAAAAAGAAAATAATTCAGTAACGACTAATCTGCACTAAATGCCCATATAAATTAATGCTATATACGCTTAGAAAATTGTAAGAAGGTAAAATGAAGGAAAAATTATAAATTTATTTTGAATTTTTGGTTAAGTTAGCAAAATAAGAATAAAATGAATATATGTTTGTCAAAAAAAAAAAAAAAACTTAATTTCCACTTAATTAAGTATAAAAGTGAATATGATGCAGAAGAACTATGACTTGATATTAACCATGCATTGATCAAGAGATTTCTAAAAAATTTTTTGACATAGACTATAAAGAACAAAATAATTTAGCAACAAATAATCTACATTAAATGTCCATAAAGATTAATGCGTCCATAAAGATTAATGCTACATATGCTTGGAAAATTGTAAGAAAGAAAATATAGTAAAAATTTTAAATTTATTTTAAATTTTTGGTTAAGTTAGAAAAATAAGAATAAAATGAATACATGTTTGTTAAAAAAAAAAAAACTTAATTTGCACTTGATTAAGTACAAAAGTGAATATTATGCAAAGGAATCATGACTTTGATATCAACCACGCACTAATTACATGAGAAGACTTGACTTAGGATTAATTAAGAGATTTTTAAAAAGTTTCTTAACGTAGACTATAAACAAATAGTCTACACTAAATGTTCATATAGATTAATACTATATATGCTTAGAAAATTGTAAGAAGATAAAATAAAGTAAAAAATTTAAATTCATTTTAAATTTTTGATTAAGTTAGAAAATAAGAATAAAATGAATATATGTTTGTCAAAAGAAAAAAAAAACTTAATTTATATTTAATTAAATATAAAAGTGAATATGGTGCAGAATAACTGTGACTTAATATCTATCATGCTTTAATTATATGAGAAGACCTAACTTGGGATTAATCAAGAGATTTCTAAGAGACATAGGCTATAAAGAAAAAAAAATTAATTCATTGACGGTGTTATCCACTAAATGGCCTATATAGGTTAATACTATATGTGCCTGAAAATTGTAAGAAGGGAAAATAAAGTAAAAAAAAAAATTAAATTTATTTTAAATTTTAATTAAGGTAGAAAAATAAGAAGAAAATGAATATATATTTGTCATGCTTTCTTAAGTTTTATCTCTTAAATATAAATACAAAATAAATAATAATTTTGAAAAATTCAATTCTATTCTTACTTTCTTTTCCGCTTTTATTAACAGAAATCACTATTGAGAAAAATGTAGCATTTGCTACCATTTTTCGGCTTAGTGTAGTTATTTGAAATCCACGGTTCTTTTATAGGCTGGTGAGCCCAGTTAAATTTTCATGCAGCCAATCAACCCATTAAGAATTTAAAATTAAATGGACCGGACCATTTGTAATTTACCTTAATTTGCTCCTTGCCCATCATTTAGGCTATGTAGATTTTTTTCAATCTTGATTTATTGATTCAAAGAGAGGGTAGGATATTTGATCAATGTGATGTGCTAGGGTTATATGTATGTGATTTGAAAACGTATACATTTAGGTTCTGTAGATTTTTTTCAATCTTGATCTATTGAATCAAAGAAAGGGTAGGATATTTGATCAATGTGATGTGCTAGGGTTATATGTATGTGATTTGAAAACGTATACATATAAATACTCCTTTTCAAATTTGATTTATTTTTGTTAAAAGAATTTTGAAAATGAAAATTTTTTATCATATTCCTATAATCATTGATAGAGATTTTCGGGTCCTCTATGGAAACAAATAAATTAGGTTTGATTCCACAAGTAATATAAAAAGTATATTTTCCAATTCCATAATCCTCAACGTGAATATGGAATTATGTTTGTGAAATTTTGAGAGCTTTCACGTAAATATTTTTCAATTTATTTTTTCTGTTTTATATGAAATATAAATTGTCTTTCATAATAAATCAAATTGTGAAAAATTATTCCACTTGAACTTGAGCGTTAAATTAAAACTTCAGAATTATTTGAATTTAATTGATAATTTACTATTGCTTGATTGTTTTAGGAAGTTAATTATTAGTTTATTGCATTAAGTTTTTTTATTTGATTTAATTTCAGTCGTTTAGTAGATTTATTAGAAAAAAAATTAGAAACTTGATATCTTTCAATTTTTGAATCATATTGAATCTAGGAATAGCAAACCCATAAAACCTAGAAACTAATACGTAGGTTCCTGTGGATATGATCCTAGATTCACTATGTAAAACTTCACCGCATACCCTTGAACTTGAGGGTAATTCTAGACGCAATATTTAAAGGAGGTCAAGTTTTTTGCATCGTTGCTGGGGAACCAATTTTAATTTTTAGGTTATTTTTAGTTTTAAGTTATTTTAATATCTTCTAAAAAAACAATCAATTTTCTTCCTAAGTGCCTAGAATAGCTTACTGTGGTCCGAACACTCCATCTAGTGGTCCAGACGCCAGTGTTTTTACAAAACCTTCTACTTAACATATGAGCATTTGGAATCGTGGAGAAAATGGTAGACTAAAACATCCTGAACCCTTAGATCCCTGCTTCAAACCTGAAGATTTTTTTGTAAAGTTTTGAATTCCTAGTTCTTCTACTCCTACCTCAGAAATGGGTGAAAATCAAGCTGTTACTGCTAGACGTTCCATGAGAGATATCTTGCAGCAAGATAGGCACACTCCCAAATCTTGTATAGTTTAACTAGAAAATCAAAGAGCTTTTAATTTCAAACCTGGCATGATATAACTGTTACCTACTTTTCATGGTATGGATTCTAAAAATTCAAATGACCACTTTACTCGATTTAGGAACATTTGCGTCGTGAATAAGGATCATAGATGTCCAACATATTTAGTATTCCTTAAGCTTTTCTCGTTTTCCTTAAAAGATAAAGCTGCTAGATGGTTTGAGTTTTTACCATCGAACTCCATTCGTACATGGGATGAAATGCAAGCTAAGTTTTAAAGAAAATTTTCCCTCGTAATAGAACTGAGGCTATACAGCATTAGATTTTGAACTTTGCTCCATAATAGGGTAAAACCTTTTACCAATGTTTGGAGAGATTTAAAACTCTATTGCATTCTTGCCCACACTATGGATTTGAAGTTTGGCATCTTGCTAGTATCTTTTATGGATCATTGACACCACAATTAAAACAGTTTGTGAAAATCATGTGCAATGGGCAGTTTTATGATAAAACACCTGAGGAGGCTTATGAATACTTTGAATTTAAAACTGAAAATACAAAAACCTGGGATACCACAGGATCTCAAAACACTCAAGCTATTAGCATTATACCAAGTGAAGGTGTGCATCAATTGAGTGAATTTGACAACCTCAAGGCAAAACTAGCAACACTTATAAGAGAAATTGAGACCCTAAAAATTAAAAAGGACACACATGCTATAAAAGAATAAGTTGTAAATGTCTATTGCATCGTGTGTGACAACCAAACTCATAGGACTAATGATTGTTCTACTATCCCAATTTCTAAAGACGTTGTGCAAGTTCAGCAATTTAGTGAACTCTCAATCCATGCTATGAATCAATACCATTGATTACACTTGAAAAGTGTAATTACAAACACCCTAACTCAACACTTATTCATGCATTTAAATAATTAAAGTTGAAGTTTTAGTGTTATCGTATTACTTATACTTTTATTGTTTTATTTGTAGGGAAAAGGGTAAGGATGTCGAAGTTCATAACTATAGAGAGGGCCCAGAAGATGAAAAAAAAGTCATGCTTCAAACCTTGCCTTGGATGAGCAAGACTAGCCTAAAGACCCTTTATAAAGAAGGAAAAGAAGCAACACAAAAGATACTTGGGGGTCAAGACCCCCCATCCTAATGGTCGGGACCACAGTAAGCTAAAAATGATAAAATACCATTTTGTGGTCCTGACCCCCTCTTTAGACGGTCGGGACCCCTGTGTATCTAGAAATCTCGTTTTGAAGCACGCCACTTAGGGTTTCTTGTAACTATATAAAGAACCCAATGTACGACCGCCAGGGGGAATTTTTTTCATTATTTTTCTGAGATACTTGGAGAAATTAGATTAGTTTTAGATTAATTTAGAGAGTATTTTGGTGAGCGTTTTTAGTGTTCTTGAAGATCGTTAATGGATATTGTTGGTGTGGTGTTATTCATCTTCGCTTTCGTAGTTCATCTCTTCTTTTATACACAAACTTTGTAAGTTATTTTCGTTTTACTCTTTAATACAATGTTTTGTTTATTTCAATTATTGAATCGCATGATTGAGTGTTCTTTTATTGCTTTTGTGATGTTTAAACTAGTTGTAGCGTAAAACCCTAGTTCTTTATTCAACGAATCAATAATGGGTAGCTTACGAAAAACCTTAGGATATTCGTAGACCCTTCGCATGGGTTGTGAGAGCTCGTGCGTAAGAATCTACCATATTAAAATCTATTTTAACTTGTTTCGAAAACATTCGAAACTAAAAATCTTTAACCACACTCATTTGAAGTCACTGGTATGGGTTTTCGAATATAACCGTTTACATACTTTCGAACAAGATTAAAAATAGGTTTCGAATTCATTTCTAGTTTCGTTTGTTTGAAAAACTTTCGAAAACAAAGGTCTTTAACCATATCCGCTTGAGATCACTGGTACTGACCTTTGATTATAATGTTTTTAATAATTTTCAAATTAAACCCTAATCGAGATTCAAATAAACACATCCCAAGGCAAAGTAGTGAACTACCCGGACTTAAAAGTTAAATCAAGAACCTCTTTAATATCATGCTTGCTATTTAATTTAATTTCTGAATTAATCAATTTTCTTTAAAATTTAATTTTATTACATTTTAATTTAATATCATAATTCCTTCATTCCATCCTTCTCAAACCAACTATTCTCAAATGTCCTATAAATCCAAAATTAGTTTAAATTAATTTAGGTTCACCTACTAACTAAGAGAACAAGTTTAGAACTTTCAACAAAGCCCTTCCTGTGGATTTGACCTCGGACTCACCGAGTTTAAAACTACGACTGCCCTCTTGTACTTGAGAGGTAGAACTCAAAACACTTTTTAGGGTCGGTCAACCACCCACCATACTGTGGACAAAATCTAGGGGGAAATCCTTATTCTAAAACATATAATCTGACTTGGAGGAACCACCCTAACCTTAGTTGGAGAAATGAGGGAGCCCAAATACCACAACCTTACCATGCTCCTTCTCCTCCTACTCCTCAAGTCCCAATCCATAGTTCAGGATTGTCTCAGAATGTTGGACTATCACATAATACATATATTCCTCCAAATAAGAGATCCACTTAAAAGATGCTTCAACTGTTTATGAATACACAGTCTTCACTGTAGGCTCAAAATAATAGAACTCTGGATGATATTAGGAGTCAATTGACACTTGTAACTTAAACATTGAGTGCTCAACCAAAAGGTTAATTTCCTTTTCAACCTCGTCCAAATCCAGTAGCTCAATCCAAACAAGTTGAAGGATCTTCTAACATACCTGGGAATGTTGAACAAATATAAAATATCACAATGCTTAGGAATAGTAAAGTTATAAATAAATCTATTCACCGTAAGGTGGTTGAGACTAGGGAAGAGTTAGAACCTAAGCGGATGTTAGGAAATAATAAGAAGGCGGGAAAACAACCAATCATAATTAATGACAGGAAGTCTGAAAAAGAAGATAGCTAGGAAGAAAAAGAGAAGAATGAGAAAGAAAAAGAAAGAGAACCACTACTAGTGCCTAGGGAATATGTTCCCAAATCACCATTCCCTCAAAGATTCTTAAAAGCTAAAAAAAAAGCCTAAACAACTGAATTGCTAGAGGTATTCAAGCAGGTGAAAATCAACGTACCTCTACTCGATGCAATTAAGCAAATCCTATCATACGCTAAGTTCCTAAAAGAATTATGCACTGTAAAGAGGGGATTAAATATAAAAGAAAAAGCATTTCTCACTGAGCAAGCAAGTACAATATTGCAATGTCGTACACCCCTGAAATATAAAGACTCCAGTTGTCCTACCATCTCTTACCATATAGGGGAGTACTATATTAGTCGAGTACGGCTTGATTTAGGAGCAAGCATAAACTTACTTCCTTACTCAGTATATGAATAATTGGGCTTAAGAGAAATAAAACCTACTCTTATAACTTTGCAGCTTACTGATAGATTAATTAAAGTCTCACATGGCATAGTTGAAGATGTACTGGTTCAAGTGGAAAACTTTTATTTCTCAGTGAATTTTATTATTCTGGATACTCAACCACTGACCAGTTTATCTTTACCAAATCAGACACCAGTAATTCTTCGACGATCATTCTTAACAACTTCAAATGCCCTTATCAATTGCAGGAATGGATCCATGAAAATGTTTTTTGGTAATATCAAGTTTGAAACGAATATTTTTCATGTCACTAAACAACTAAAAGAGGTGCCTGATGTACAAGAAGTGGTCTTAATTGAAACTATAGTCCAAAATTTTATAGATTATGAATTCATTGAAGATCCTTTAGAAAGAGCAATTTGCTTTAGTGAGGAGAAGTTAAATTCCACGATTCCAAGCAATGAATTAGGAGCAATTTTTTATTGGTTGGAGATTTGTCCAATTATGTCCGTAGGAAAATGGGTACCATCCTTTGAAAATTTAGGACCGCTTTTAACTAAAGCGGAATCATCAGAGGTGAAAGCTCCAAGTCCTGATAGAAAACCCCTACTTAGAACTTTAAAATATGTTTTTCTTAGAGAATGAGAGAATTTCCCAATAGTCATTTCTTCTGAATTAACCACTAACCAAGAGCATCTATTACTTAAGCTTTTAAAAAGTCACAAAAAAGCTTTGGGCTAGTCAGTGGCAAACTTAACGGGTATAAGTCCACTCTTTTGTACACATCGTATCTATTTAGAAGAGGATGCCAAACCAGTTCATCAAATACAAAGACGACTCAATTCAAAAATGAAAGAAGTAGTGAGAGTTGAGGTATTAAAATTACTTGATGTAGGAATAATTTATCCAATTTCTGATTCCAAATGGGTGAGTCCTACATAAGTAGCTCCTAAGAAATCAGGTGTTATAGTGGTTCGAAATGACAATAACAAGTTGGTTCCAACTCGAATTCAAACTGAGTGGTTAGTGTGTGTTAATTATAGAAAACTCAATGAAGTTACAAGAAAAGACCACTTTTCTCTTTCATTCTTAGATCAAGTTTTAGAAAGAGTAGCTGGACACACGTATTATTGTTTCTTAGATGGTAAGGATTGGCCATTATGATTGATTGACTCTCTATGGGCATATCATAAAACTTATAAAACAACCCTAGGGATGTCCCTATATAGATTGCTTTATGGAAAGCCATGCCACCTTCCTGTTGAATTAGAACATAAGGTTTATTAGGCTATTAAACAATTCAATGCTAATATCGATGATGTCGAACTTCACCAGAAACTTTAGCTTGCAGAAATGGAGAAATTGAGGAATGATACATACGAGAATGCACAAATTTCTAAAGAAAAGATGAAGAAAGTACATGATCAGCACAATGCCCGATGTTCATTTCATCAAGGTCAAAAAGTACTTATTTATCATTCACGGCTTCTTCTATTTCTTAGCAAACTGCAATCTAAATGATCCGGTCCATTCATAGTGAAGCATATGTCTGAGCACAGTGCTATAGAAATAGAGAATCCTAAAAATAAGAATAGATTCAAAGTGAATGGTCACCGACTCAAACCATACCTTGAAAACTTTGCTAGAGTAGTCGAATCATGGGATCTTTTAGATCCTCCACCGTATAAGTGAATCACAATCGGTTTGTATAATAATTGTATTATATTAGATTTTTTTTTAGTTTAAGTTTTCAATTTAACTTTGTATTTCAAATATTACTTTGAATTCCCTAAAAAAATTGAAATTTCTTTTTATTTTTCTTACTATGGTCCAGACACTCCGATTGGGTGGTCCGGACGCCAATGTCCATTCTTGTTTAAAAAAAAAAATTCCCAACTTACTGTGGTCCGGACACGCTTAGAGTAGTCAGGACCCTACGTCTCAATAAAGCGCCCTAAATTCAACATTTTATTCAAACTGTGTCATTTTCATCTCACATTTCTCTCCTCAAGGCAAAAATTGTTCAAGAACTCCTTCCTGCCCAAGCATTTTACATCATTTCCACCAAATTTTTGGCTTTTAATCACCTTTATATCTGATCATTAGATGAGTTTTTTGAACGAACTGCCACTTGCTATATTTTAATCTCAGGACCCATTGTTTGCATTTATCTATTGTTATTTCCATTTATAATTGCTTCATTTTTTATTTTGATCTATAATTCATGCTTGGCAATATTTTCTTGATTATGTTATTTAACAATTTATACATTTTGTGTTAAGAACAGGTACATCATCTCTGACTTGAGTGAGGATAAATCTGACCAGAAAGAAAGAGTCATTGATTTAATTGGTCATAAACGTAAGTGGGAGACTATAATTGATATTTCTAGTGATGACAATAACTCTGAGAGCTTTGAGGTTGACGTCGATGAGTGGCCTGATGATTGTTTTGAAAAGAGTAACTCTTTATCTCTCCCATTTATTTTTCCTCCCTTAATCCTCATAACACCCTACCAGTTTCTTAAGGGACAACGGTGGGACAATGTTGATTTAGAGATTCAAGTGCGAATTGAGTGGGCTAAGGTAAACATAGCTGTTGAATGGCCTGATGCACACACTTATGATACTGATATTGAGACCACAGTAGTATTTGAGGATTACCGACCTTCTAATATACATTGGGAAATTTTATGCAGATTTTAAAGTTTTGTTACTTATTTCATATTGAATTTAAATCAGGAGTTACTGAAATGATTATTACCATCCATTAAACTAGCTTAGGAATTTTGTGGATAAATTCACTGTAAACCCTCACGAGACTTCACTTGTCCACTAGGGGGAACCTAGAGGTTTAAAAGGCTTGTTGCCCGTACCTAAGTGTAGTCGTGTTTGCAACAAAAAGAGAAATAGGGTAGTAATTCTATTTTGTTTCAATAAATTCATTGCCAGGGACTAGCAATGCTCAAGTTGGGGGGTGGGATTACACTTGAAATGTGCATTTACAAGCTTTATAATATGGTTTTAAATCATGCATTACTTAATAAATTTAAGAGTTTTACTATTTTTTTATCACTTATTTGATTTATTTTCTAAAATGCAGAGAAAAGAAGGAAATAATCGTGATTAGCAGTGAGAAAAATAATACAAACGATGAAAATGAGTTCTATGCACCTTGATGTCCGGTCCGAACCAAATCAAGAACAAGGCTAGAGAAACAAAACAAAAAGTGAAGAGAAAGTACACTATGGTCCAGACACCCCCATCTATGGTCCGAACCACTGAGGATGCTATCGAGGTTTTTTGGATTGTTCGTAGGAGCTCTGTCAATCTGTATCATTCGTCGCTTTGCTTTTGATTCAATGTCAAAGCACGGTATTTTATTTTACTGATTTAATAATATTTTATATTGATTTGCATGCTATTTTTCTGTCCCTTATGAATCTTGAATCAATGCTAGGCTAGAATATTTTTTAATCTTGATTTAACAAATCCAAGAGAGGGTGAGATATTTGATCAATGTGATGTGCTAGTGTTATTTATATGTGACATGGAAACGTATACATATATATACTCCTTTTCAAATCTAATTTATTTTTGTTAAAAGAATTTTGAAAATGAAAATCTTTGATCATATTCTTGTAATCACTGATAAAAATTTTCGGGTCCTTTAATTTCTTTTGAAAACTTTGAAATAAATAAATTAGGTTTGATTCCACAGGTAATATAAAAAGAATATTTTCCGATTCCATAATCCCCAACGTGAATATGGAATTATATTTGTGGCAATTTTGAGAGCTTTCACGTAAATATTTTTTAATTTATTTTTTCCATTTTATGTGAAATATAAATTATCGTTCATAACACATCAAATTGTGAAAAATTATTCCACTTGAACTTGAGCGTTAAATCAAGACTTCTGAATTATTTGAATTTAATTGTCAATTTATTGTTGTTTGATTGTTTTAAGAAGTTAATTGTTAGGTTATTACACTTAGTTTGTTTATTTGATTTAATTTCAGTTGTTTAGCAAATTTATTAAAAAAAAATTAGAGACTTGTTATCCTTCCGTTTTTGAATCATATTGAATCTAGGAATAGCAAACTTATAAAACCTAAAAATTAATGCATAGGTCCCTATGGATACGATCTTAAACTGACGAGGTAAAAATACTTTGCACACTCTTGCACTTGGAGGTAAATCTAGACACAATATTTAGGGGCGGTTAGACAGTCAATAATTGTTCCCCTGAAATTCATGGTAGCAACAGCATTCGAGGAAATAAAATCAAAACTCAACTGTAAGTCAATCGAGCAACTCAAACTCATTTCCTTGAGATGGGCGAAGAACTTGACTAGCCTGCCGCTTTCCACATCCGTGACAAACTCAACTTTGAATGATGGATTGGCAAAAATATGCCTACCCTTCCAAACTCCAACGTACTGCATTAAAACCCCTTCTTTCCCAATCAAATCAATCTCAAGAACCCTCGGCACGTGGTACATTTTTTACGGCACCTTAACCCTAAGCCTCACCTCGATCTTCTCCGCAGTAGCAGCAGCCTCCTCCACCTCCTCCAACACTGCCACCGCACCCGACGGATAAGCTTCCACGACGGTCGTGGAATCTGATGGCTCTCTTTGTTTCGACATTGATCATTTGCTTCAGGCTCTCTTTGTTTCGACGTAAATTATTTTTTAAAATTATTTTACTTATTTTTAAGTTATTTGGTAACACATCTTTCTGTAGAATATTTGTTTTTTTTAAAATAAATATTTTGCTCAAATGTTCAAAAATGACTTCCTTTCGTCCAATCGATAAGTTATTTTGGGTTAAAAAATGGACTCCTCCACCTCCTTCTTTAGCATTTCATTCATATTTTTCTTCTAAGAATAGTTTTAAAAACATGTTTCAAACCAAACACCAAAAGACAAAAGTAAAATTAATTTTTTTTGCAAAACGTACGTTTTATACAAAAAAATATTATTCAATGTAAAATATTTTACATCAATATAAAATAGTTAAAAAAATACTTTTACTCAGGTTTCAAACAAATTTTTTTAAAATACAGGTAAAAATATTTTTTTTAAATATTTTGTATTAAAATAAGCTAGTTTAATTAGGGCCCATTTCGTAACGTTATCATTTTTTTATTTATATTTATGTGTTTATATTTTCTATTTTTATTTTTTATTCTCATTTTTTTTTCTAAAATGAAAACTAAAACAGCGTTGAAAATGAAACTTTGTTTACAATTACTAATTTTTTATTTTACTAAAATATTTAACTTTATTATTTTTAAAAATTAATTGAATTTAATAAAATATATTTCATTTTTTATTTAATTTAATTATTAAAAATCATATATTTCAATAAATATAATAATATATAAATTATAATTTAATTTGTTCCATTTAATCTAGGTGTATCGAAGATTCGAGCAAATGTTTAAAAGAAATCGTGCAAGGAGCCGCAAAGATTTTAAGTAGATACTTACAACTTGAATTATACAGTGAAAATTGTTTTAAGATTTTTTCCTTTAGGATTTTTCTTGTTATTTCTTGGTGCCCTTCATAGTTTATTATTTGTTGTGTGAATTGAAGGTGATTCAGTAATTTTAATATCCAAGTAGCTAGCACAATTTGAGCAATGAAAACTACGCATTGAAGGGAGCTTTGGCCACTACTATGTTTGGTACTAAATGTTAGTACATTGATGGGTTTATTGCACTAAATAATAAATTTTGTTATAGTTATGAGGTGCCACTGTTCCTCATCTAGTTTCACTTTCAGCCGATTTAATTCGATTCTATACTTTACAAAATTAAATATTAAAAAATTGACAAATCTACATAATAAAATAGAACAGTTTTTGAAAATGTTCATCTCACAAACTAAGATTTAACAGTTGATATTGAATTTTATTCTTCAATAAGTGGCTGAGATCTTTTACAAACTAAAACTCTCTCAAAACTTTTGTTTCTTTATCTCATATTGCCAAAATATTATAGCATCATTTTTCCTTTTGCCTATAAACACACTAGAATTGTGACATATAATCTTAATAAATATAAAAAAACTCATGAGTTCTTTAAAAGGGACTTACTTTCTCGGGTTCTAAAAAAAGAACCCACTTACTTAAAAATTTAATATTGTTATTAAATTTATATATTTCGATTATATTTGTAATTAAGTTAAAAATATAAACAAGAAATGGAATTGAATTAACAACACAAATTAAAAAAGTTTAAATAATAATTATGTTATTTTTCTTATAATAACAAATCTTAGTGTTTTAAAATTTAAAAGTAGAAAAAATATCGAATATTAATTAGGTTCGGAGGTAGTTATTTTTTAAAATTCTAATTTTAAATTTAAATTAGTCATATTGACTGTATTTATTTTATTTTATAAAGCACATGTAATTAATAATAATATTTTTTATTTAAGTTATTTTTATAAAACTAATTATAATTTTATATTCAGGTTCTATTTTTTATTTTTACAAATATTTTAATAAAATTAATTTTTGTGGAGTGATTTTTTTTAAATTCTAATTTTAATTTTAAATTAATAAGATTGACTATATTTATATCTATATAATAAAACACAGCAGATTTCAAAAATCTCCCTCTTACAAACTAAAATTCAAATGTTTGGATTGAATTTTATTCTTAAACGAATGGCTAAAATCTTTTACAAACTTTCCCCTCAAACTCCTGTTATGTCTTTGCATTACTTCACATTGTTATAAATCATTGAGTTAAACTTGATACGTAAAAAGTTACATTGAGAAAGATAAAAATTTTATTCCTTAATACTATATTACCCGATAGAGAACGAGAGAGAGTACAAAAATATATGCATATTTTATTTTAGTGGAAGAGTGACATAGTCATGAGTTATTTGCTAGTTAACATATGCATACCAAAAAATTTCTTCGCAGTTGTTTTAGTAACTTCTTTACAATTGTTCTAGGATTGCGCATGTGGGTTTGCTCTTTTTGAAACAAATTTCAGGGGAAACAAGACTCACAGACTTTGGTGATGACTAAATTCAATTGTTTCAAATTTTGAATTTACAATTTTGCTAAATTTTGTAATTTTTAATTTCAAAATTTTAGAATAAGGTGGGGGAGGCCATTTTTTAAAAAACTAACTTACGAATTCGACGAAAAAAAAGTTATTTTTGAATAATTGCAAAATATTTGTTTTAAAAAATATTCTATAAAAAGATGTCTTACCAAATAACTAAAAATAAGTAAATTTAATTGTTTTAATTATATTATTTAATCAAAATAATTTAATTCAATAAAAGTAAAATATATTCAATATAATTTAATTATATTATTTATAAAAAATAATTTCTATTAAATTATTTTTATATTAATTTAATTAATTAAATTTAATTAAATAATTAATTAAATTTAATTAAATAATTAATTTAATTAATTAAATTTAATTAAATAATTAATTTAATGTACTTATTTTAATTATATTTTAATTAAATATAATTTAATTTAATTAAAATAAAATATATTAAATATAATTTATTATATTATTTATTAAAAATAGTTTAATAAAATTTTTTATATTAGTTTAACTAATTAAATTAAATTATAATTAGTATAATTTAGTTAATTAATATATTTTATATATAATTTATTAAATATTGATAAAATTAATTATTAATTAAATTTATATTTAATATATTTTTGTACAAATAAAAATAATATATTATTAATTTAATATAATAATATAGTTTAATATATGAATTAAATATTTTTATATTAAATAATAATATATTTAGCGAGGACCGGAGTTGGGTGGGGTAGTGGTGGTGTTAGGAGGCAGTAGCTGAATGTTGGTGGCTACCAACGAACGGTAGAACGATGATAGTTAATGGTTGTGATTGATAGTGGTTGTGTAAGAAAATGAAAATTTAAGAAAACACATTTCTCATATTTTCATAATTTTTGAAAATTTTTAAAAATAATTTTTATTTTTTTAAGAATTGAAAACCGAAAACAAATTTGCCAACTGAATCTTTATATTCAATTTTTATAAAAATGAAAATAAAAATTATAAATTAAATAATTGCGAAACGGGCCCCAAGTAAGCTAATTGTCGAGAAACAGTCTCAAAATATTGTTAGTTACCTGGCAAGTAGGGACGGCAAAATGGGTGAGTTAAGCGGGTTAGTGATGGATTTAAACGGGTTGGAGGTTAAATAGGTGTAACTCAAACCCACCCATTTAAAAAACGGATTAGATATGGGCGAGTTGAATACGGGTTATTTCAAACCCATGAACTCATATCTAACCCATTTACTTATAACCTAACTTACCTTTTTTAAAAAAATTAAAAATTTATTTTAATTAATGTGTATATATATATAAATACATCAATATTTATTTTAATTAATATAATATTATACATATTATATAATATTATATATTATATTTACATTTTTCAGTTAATTTCGAATTTGTACAAACTGATTTATTTTTTATTCAATTTTAAATCAACAACTCTCTTTCTCTTTCTCTCTCTGCGCGCGCGTATGTGTGTGGGGTGGTGTGTGTGGGTGTGTGCGTGTGCGTGCGTGTGCGCGTGTGTGTGAGTAGGCGCATGCGCACGTGCGTGTGTGTATACGCACGGGTGTGTGTGTGTGCGCGTGCGTGCGTGCGTGTGCGCGCGCGTGTGTGTTGGCGTGGATGCGTGTGTGTGTACGTGTGTTACTTGAATTAAGTGCGGAGGAGAATAGGAACAGAGAATGGAAGAAGTAAATTATATGTAATATATATATTATACATTTATTGTAGATATTGTTAGAGAGAGAGAGAGAGAGAGAGAGAGAGAGAGAGAGAGAGAGCAGTGAAAGAGAGACATAGAGGGGTGTAAAGAGAGAGAGAGTGAATTAAATTAATTTGTACATTATATATATTATACATTTACTATAGAGATAGTTGGAGAGAAAGCGAGAGAGAGAGGTGAGAGAGAGAACAGTGTAGAGAAGTGGATTAAACTAATTTTTTTTACTTAAATAGGTGTTTTAACAGGTCCCGTTTCACAACTTAATTGTCTCCGTTTATAAATGGGTATTTTATAAGTTACTCAATTACGACTTAATTAATAAAATAATAGAATCCAAACCCATTTATTATATATTTAATTGAATGAGTTAATGGGTTTGAGTCGATTTTGCCACCCCTCATAGCAAGCAATCAAATTCAAATGAATCAAAAGCTCATTTACCAGACGGATGAAGATATACAGCTGGTTAGCTGTAGTTCCATCCCATGGGCACGCATGCCATATGACGGAAGCACCCCAATTTCTATGACAATGCTATTCATGATTTTCTTACCTAGAAAGGCTATATTACGAGGGTGTTAAAGTTGTATAAATTATTACGAGTTTGTAAAAGTTATAATCTCGTAATTTGTATAATGATTAAAAAATTTTTATTTTGTAGAGATTTGTAAAATTTTAGGTAATATTTGATTTGTATTTATATTTTTTGTTTTTTATTTTTTATTTTTCGTGTTTTAAGTTTTTTTTATTTTAAGTTAAAAATATTTAAAACGATTTTTTGTCATTTTATGTTTTACGTGTAAATTTATTTTTTATTTTCTAGAACAAATTTTAAAAATATAAGTGATTAAATATGTTTTAAATTATTTTTCTCATTTAAAAAAATATAAAATAAAAAATAAGTTCAAAACAAATAACACCTTGTCGTCCACCAAACTCACCCTAAATGAAGACGGACTCTTTCTTCTTTCCATGTTTTCAATGAGTTGAAAATGAAAGAGCTGTCTTCTCTCTTTTTTCACTGGGCCAACCAACATACCACCCAAATAGTAACCAGCGACCAAATTATACTTGGTCAGCAATACTTTGAGCGATCAAAAAATAATTTTTAGCTATTAAATTTGTTGATTGTTGTAGCGATTAAATTTGTTGATTGTTGTAGTGATAATTCAATTACTGTTGGAATTTATTAATTAAATTTATTAATATATTATTTTTTTATTAATAAAATTTATTCAACTATTTTTAATTTTATTTTATTCAATTTATAAATTTAATTTGGTAATTTATGTAAATTAAAATTTAGAATTGCAGAATTAAATATAATTAAAATGTAGTCATAAAATTTATTTATTTTTTAGGACCAATTGAAAGCAATTATTTTATTTTAAATTAAAGTTATAATTAATTTAGTAACAAAGATAACAAATTTAAAAATATTTAAAAAAATATTTAAGATTATTGGACTAGGGTTGGAACTTTTTGACCTTTAACCAACCTAACTCAGACTAGACTTGAAACCTTTAGGCGTTCGCAGAGGTGAAATTCGAATTTCATGACGGATGGTCAAAATATTTTCAATAAAATTTAATTGTTAGTCAAAGAACATTAACCATTTATCTGAGATTTACTTTTGCCAAAATCAAAAAAATTCTTCTGGTACTATGGTTGCCGCTAGTAGCATTCTTCAGCTTTGTTTCCTCGTTCGCAGTTCAAAACTCAGGATCTTTTTTATTGTTATATTTTTCAGAAAAATAATTTATAGAGAGCGAGAAAATAAAAAGCAAAGCAAATGAGAGAAAATGAAAATGATGTGGAGATGGAGTATAGAATGGAAAACGTGGTGATGACTAATAGGATGAGAGAGGGATATCTCGGGGGTGGGGGAGAGAGAGAGAGAGAGAGAGAGAGATTTGTATTGAAAAGTAGGAAAAATAATTTTTTACATTTTATTAATTTTTTATGCAGGTACTATTATGAACAATTAAATTGTGGAGAATTTTTATTTGTACTCTTTCTTCTTCACTGGACCATGCACCAAGTTGTCTTCTTTCTACGTTTTCAATATGATGAAAATGAGAGAGCAGTCATCTCTCTGTTTTTACATGGGCCAACCTACGTACTACCCAAGGAGTTACGTGCAGCTGCTGCCTTCATCCATATCTGTTGTCAGGTAGGTCCTCGAAAATTCAAAATAATCTCAAATGAGGTTTCGATCCATTTGGAATTTCATTTGCTTGCGAGCTAACTAACAAGAGGGTAAATTATACCTATATTTTCTTAATATTTAAGTAATTATATTTATCACTCACAATATTTAAAAATTATGCCTACCATTTTTTTTAAATGTTATTAAAATTAATTTCCCTTTTTGTTAAAATTAACCGTTAATATTTAATTAAAAAAGTCAAAGTAATTAAAATTTTAAGTGTTTATTCTATTTTATTCCTCCTTATCTCAAATATTTTTCAATTCTCTTTACAAAAATTCTTAATTCTTTTTATTTTTTTTTGTACTTATTTTTCAGGAATTTTGTAAATAAAACTAATAAAAATGTGATAGAAAGAGAAGTAAAATAGAAAAAACACCTAACTTTTTAATTATTTTTTAAAACAACTTGGGAATAGGTTAGCATTCTTTGTTCAATTCTAAACTGAAAGAATTGAAATCTTTTTGGCCTACTTAGTCATTTTAGCTTACTTTATTTTTTTATTTTTAACATATTTGCCCTATAATATTAAAAAAGTGTATTTTCTCTCTTCTTTTCTCCTTCACTCTGATCTTACGTGACGTGTCTATTTGATATGCATTCTATTTTTCTTCTTTTTTTTTTTATAGATTTTTGAATTATTTTTAAATTTCCTTATTTCTCTCTCCTTCTCGTCTCTTTTCTTATTCACAAAACCTTTATTTCTTTATTCTATATCGCTAAAACACTACAACTTCATTTTTTTTTACCCATAAAAAGCATTAGAATTGTGGCATACAATTTAATAAATATATAAGAACTCATGAATTTTGAAAAAGAACCCACATTATTGGGTTCCGAGAAATGATCCACTTGTTTATAAATTTTATATCAACGAACTCATGGGTCTAAAAGTGATTCCACTTGCTTATAAATTTAATATAGTTGTAAAATTTATATATTTCAAATATATTAGTAATTAAATTAAAAATATAAATAAAAAATAGAATTAAATTAAAAAATACAAATAAAAAATCTTAAATAATAATAATAGGTTATTTCTCTCATAACAACTTTTAATATTTTTTAAATTTAAAAACACAAAAAAACCAAATATAATTAGATTGGAAGTAATTCTTCTAAATTCTAATTTTAAATTTAAATTAGTCCCATTAACTATATTTATTTTATTTTATAAAGCACATATGATTAATAATAATATTTTAATTTGAGTTACTTTTATAAAATCAATTAAAAATTGGTTATCAAATCCTATGTAGCACTGTCAATATTCATCATTCTACATTTTTGTTTTATTTTTATAAATCTTTGAATAAAATTAGTCTTGAGAGAGTATGTTTTTCTAAATTCTAATTTTAAATTTTAATTGGTAGGATTGACTTTTTTTTTTAAATATATCTTAAATTTAAGTTGGTATGTTTTAAATTTGTTATATCTTAAATTTAAAAACACACAAAAAAAAAAAAGAAATCGAAATATTATTTAAGCTTGGGAATAATTTGCTTTTAGAAAAAAATTTAATTTTAAATTTAAATTGATCATGTCAATAATTTTTAACTAATTAATATATTTAAAATTAATAATATTTCTAACTCAATGCAAAAAGAGTCAAGAATAAAAAGAAACAAAGGCGTATATTAAAATTAATAAACAATTTAAAAAAAAATCAAATCAATTAGGTACGATTTTGATTTAATATGTACTTCAGAGCAAATTTTATTTTTTAAGATTGGATTGGACTAAGATTTAATAAAATATAAATTTTTAGTATTTATATGTAAACCCGATTTTGATTAACTCTATCAACTCACTAATATTAACACAAATAAAAAATATAGATAAAAAATAACTCAATAACTATTTTATAAAATTATATAAATTTATTAATATATTCTGTAATGTATGTAAAAATTATATTTTATTCATAAAAACTATTACACAGTTCCATGCGTTGCATGGGTCAACACTAGTTAATACATGGCATGCCCAAGGGACTACTACAGCTAGGCAGCTGTTATCTTCATTTATATTGCTGCTATCGGTTGGTCTTAAAAAATTTGAAGTATCCTCAAATGGGCTTTTGATTTATTGGAATTTCATTTGCTTGCGAGCTAACTAATATTATTGGATAAATTACACCTACATCTCTTTAACATTTGAATAATTATATTTATCATTCACAATATTTAAAAATTATGCATGTTTCTTTTATTTTGAAATATTATTAACATTAATTCTCCTGTCACTAAAATTAACTGTTAAAACTTAATAGAAAATATCAAAATAATTAAAGTTTTAAGTGTTTTTTCCATTTTACCCCTCCTTATCTCACATATTCATCAATTTTCTTTACAAAAATTCTTAATTTTCTTAACTTGTTTTTTTACTTTTTTTTTTAAATTTTGTAAATAAAATTAACAAAAATATGAAAGAAAAAGGAGTAAAATAGGAAAAACACTTAAAATTTTGATTTTTTTTTAAAACATCTTAGGAATGGATGAGAATTCTCTGTTTAATTCTAAACTGAAAGATTTGAAATCTTTATGGTCTACTTAATTATTTTAATTTGGTTCGATATTTTATTTTTAACATATTAATATATATATATATACACACATGCAAATATACACACACAAATATATAATATCTAAAAACCTTACAAGATAAATATTGTTTAAAATTAATGCATGCGTAATTCTAGCAACCTTAATTTTATCTATTTATTAAGTTTATTTTCAAAAAATATAAAGAAAAAATTGTAATTTGATATCATATTAAAACTTTTGTTCGGATGCCTTATATTTTATTGTGTAGTTTATTTGTCATTCAACTCCAATAATTCTGTCTAAGGAAAATGTCCTTAAATATTTGTAATTTTATATTTAGTTATATTATTTTTTTTACCGTCTCTGTAATAAACTTGTAACAACTATATATTAATTTATTACATATAAATTATATTTTTTATTTTACCCAAAACTTTTGTTTAAAAAAAAAAAACCAATTTAACCAAAAAATAGAGCTGAACAAAATGAAATTTTGCGGCGGGGGTTTAACTGTGCTTATCCCAAAGTAGATCATATCTGCAAATGGGGTGAGTGTATATATTAGTGTTAGAGTTAAATTTTTTTTGGTATCCTTGAAAGCATGTTTTATGTAATGATATTTTATTTTAGTTTATTTTTCTGAATATAATAAATTATTTATTTATTTAAGTATACATTAATGTCCCTTGTTTATAAAGTATGTGATTTAAGTATTTGGCATAAGATGCCAATACAAAAAGATTTAAATCACAAGTTTTATAAATTAAAGCAAATTCACAGCTATTAATGAAACGGGTATTTCATTATGTTAAAGTTGTAACTTTTTTACTTTTTAATTGGGTGATTTATCTTGATCACTAAAGTGGAGACTTTGAGTAGGAAAGTTAGTATGTCTTTAATAATATTGAATGGACTATTTTAAATTATGATTTGATTAATAAATGTCTTTAATCATAATTTACATAAACTTAATAAACCTTAATCCTGAGTTTGTAACGAACTCACATTTATGAGTTAAATCTATTTGAGTTATCACGGAGTGAGATCTTATAAAAGGTCAAAACCTCAATAATTTGGAGATTTAATTTCATGAATCGTGGGAACATATACTTACAAGATGGAATCCATTTTGATATGCTCACTTAAGCTATTTATCTTTTTGATCATTAAATCTGTGACCACAGTTTATTCAATAAATTGTTTATTGAATAACAATATTTATTTATAAATTGTTTACAAACATAAAAATATTAAGAATGATCAAAATATAAATAAATAGTGACCTAGGGTTAAATATGTAATTAAGGGGCTCGACATTTAATCTAACTTAATTACGAGCTTATAATGGAGGGTTAATTAAGTGAATATTATTGGTCTAAGACCAAAATTTATTTTATTAAAAGTTGTTTTAATTAAATGAATTTCAACATGGACTACTAGAGTGCAGCTCAGGACTTTTAGTGGAATAGCCCTGAGTTAATTTAAAAGATAATGGGTTGTCATGAGATGACAAGGCCCAAATATCTTTTAGGTTGGAGCTAGGAATCCATGGGCCTTCAGTCCCCAAGCTAGCTCAATTTTATCTTGATGAGCCAGGCCCAATTGGCTAATTATTTATAATTTATGAAATAAATTATAAATAATTAATATATATATTTAGATAAGATGATATGGTTGAGAGATTTTATCAAGATACCATATCTTATAAATATATATTAGGATGATATATATAGATAAGATATATGTGAGAATGGATAAGAGATAATTTCTAGAGTTAGAGATCTTCTTTGATACAAACTCTATATCTCACTCTTTATAAATATTTTTTATATATCAATAACTCAAGAGATCTGAAAGAGTGCCCACACACATCCATCTAGAAAGAGAGAATTGAGAATAGTTTGGAAGGCTGAATCGCTGAAAGAAGGTGCTTCCGCTGTACATCAGAAGAAAAAATTTGAAGAGTTCATCCTTCCATTCGAGGTATTTTTCTCAACTCTATGCTATAAAAACCAACAATTAGCTGTTCACAGGCTATTCAAGTTCAGTTAAAAAAGTTCAGCTCGAGTTCGATTTGTAAATAAAACAAGTTCAAACTAAATTTGATTTATGCCTCGTTTAAATTCGAGTTTAAGTTCGAATCTAAAAAAATTCGGCTCGAAAACTCTCGAACAGACTCATTAAAATAATATATATATTTTTAATAATATTTTTATTATATTTTTAAAATATACTATATTTAAACTAAAACAATATCGTTTTAATTTAAACGAACTATTCACAAATCAAGGTTAAATACATATAAAAGTTCAAATCAAATCTAAATTCAATATAAAAAGATCAAGTCAGCCTCTAAAAAGTTAAAACTCCGTTCGACACGATTCATTTCCTGCCTCTGCTAACATGTGCCAACAACCACAACAGTGAAACTCAACGAGGCACACCAAATGTCACGCTCACACGCGACAGGTGTCAAATTCTCCTATACTCTCACACATTTTCCATGTGGTAGTATAGATTATTATTATTATTATTATTATTATTTGTCAGCGAATCCTTATCGAAAACCTAGTATAGATTATTATTATTATTATTAGTCAACGAATCCTTATCGAAAACCCCGACTATAAATACATCCCCGACCTCACCTATTTCTTCCCGCAGCAATTCCAACGGGAACTAGCCAGCTAGTACCATCTTTCTTTTTTTAGGTATCAAACCACCTCGGTGTATGTCTCTCTATTGCGAAATTAATTTACGTTTATTTTTCAAATCTTTTGGTGTAGTACGTGGTACAATTATTTGTATATTTATATATACACGTGTCTCTCTCTCTCTCTGTATATATATATATTTTGTTGGGTAAGTTATACGTATATATGTTAAACACACTATAAATGCATCTCATGAATTTTTGGAATCTCTCTCTCCCTCTCTCTCCTTTATTTCTGTTTCTCTTGTTTGATGTCATCTCACTGGTTATTCTACCAATGTTTGGTTCTTTGCTTTTTTTTTTAATTCGTTGTATTAAATATCTAGAAATATTGAGAAATATTTAATGGAATCTACTTAAATACACAATAGATTTATATTTTGATCATTGTGTATAATTAATATATGAAACTAGGTAGATATATATATATATATAAAATGCAAAATTGAAAGAAAAACAAGGTACTGAACATACTTCTTTAAATTTATTACTATTAAATTTTTTTTAGGAGCAATATGGCCTCAACAACCGTCAAGATTACGAATGGCACCAGTGAAACCGCGAAGTTTGTTACTCACCATGACTATTATGATGGACATATCAAAGACGGAGATCATTATCCAGAGGAGATTAAAGAAGGGCAGACGATTGAGTTTGTGTTTGTGAGTAAAGAGGGCATTGTGCCTGGTGTATCATCTGGAGCAGTTGTGTATCAAGGCCAAAATGAGAAGGGTGAGAAATTTGACTGGATGTACGCTTGGCGCAACACGGCTGGTATGGAAGTAAATATTTACAAGGTAAATTTCTTTTATTTCCTTTTCCTTGGAGAATGATCATCTTTCAAAAGAATTCTTTTTGGGAAAAAAAAAATGGAAGGAGGAGGAGGAGGAGTAAAAAAAATTAAAAAAAATAAAAATAAAAAAGACGACGATATCCTTTTACAAGACCTAGTTGTAAGTTTATTGTCAAGGCATTTCATATTGGAATGACAGTATTAGACAGTGGCTAATATTTTAGAAATTGGAATTATTGAGCCAGTTGAAAGAAAAAAAAAAGTGATCAGACTACCGGGTCAATTACAATTCAACATAAATAAATTAAATATTTATTTTAATGTCATTTTTTAATTACATAAACAATTAAATAATGGAGCTCCAAACACACTTATACAGCGACAGGTTAAATCAGTTATATATTAATGTAGCAGAGAATATTTGGGTGACAACTCAATATTAGTTAATTAATTTTTATTTCACAAACTCATTGTGCAGGCTTATACTGAGATTGCCGAAGCAAACCACGATTGGAATTGGGACGAGGTTCAGGAAAAGTTAAAGGAGTCTGGCACTAGTTCCCATGCGGAATATGAAAAATGTGTGTCCGATGCAATTATTACCCAGCACCCACCGGTAATTTACCAAGGAATAATGTCCCTGGGGGGAGGAAGCAAGGCCTGAATGCATCGATCGCATGCCAATATATATAAATGAAGTCAATGGCCATATTAATTACAATGCCAGCTTGGTTTCTTTAAACTTAATATATATATATATATATATAAATAAGGAAGGCCTTTTCAAGGTTGTCTGTAAAACAAATAAAAAGGTGATTCATGGCACTTACCGTTGGAATCACCTGGGTGTGCTGCTATAAATTGTGTATCTGTATCTTTGTATCTGTACTCGTTCCATCTATCTCAGCTTTTATATATATATATATATATAGTAAATAAGGCCATTGCTAATAATCCCATACCTTGTGTCTTATCCTTTATTCGTTTCTCTGCCTTTCAATCATGTGCATCGTCCCGTAAAAGTTTGAGAAAATTGCTTAACTTTTTCAATACGATTAAATAATATATATACATAGAATACATAATCAAGTAATAAAGGGTTGGGACGGAGCTTGGGAGAGGTGGTTGGGGGGTTGAGTGTGGCCGTGGTGACCCTTTTTAAGTTTTGGAAAATAGTATTTGTGTGTATGAATTTTTGGCTAAAAGAAATTATACTTTAGTTCGACTCCTTAAAATTTTTAAAAATAATTAAATTTAATCAGCAAACACTATTTGAAGTATATATAACATTTTAAATTTAAAAAATTTACCTAAAAATTTTGATTATGGACCAATGTTTTTAAAATTTAATTATTTTTTATTAATTATTATATAAAATCTAAGAATTAAATAATGCAACTGATTATACCATCTGTACATATATATTAATTTATTTTTATTTACTCTACATAAATTATAATATCAATTAAAATTTTTTTGACTCCCAATTCAAAATCTTGACTTCGTCTATAATAAGGAGAGGGACGAAATTTCTACCACTAATATCTCAAAGTTTGAATTAAGTAGCTATCTACAGACATAAAATATACAACCAAAAATAAGTGTTATACAACTCATCCATGGTTAACTGTGAAATTTCCTTAATAACTACAAATTACATATGAAAATCCACCCCGTCCCATTTTTTTTTGTTTTCTTTCTTTCTTTCTTTCTCTAATGTGTGATTTCATGAAACCTCCTCTCCTGATGATCAGGATCACTAGTGTGGTACCATGGGAGTGCTTAGAAACATAATTTTTAGTAATTTTTTTTAAATTATTAGTTGTAATTTTTAATGTATATGATAAAGCAAGTAATAATTTTTAGCAATTTTTTGTAACTTTTGAGTGTTTAGTAAAAAATTTGAGTAATCTTTGGCAATTTTTAATAATTTTTGATGATTTTTAAACTGAGAAGTTAGTATACCGGAGGAGAAAAGTGACAAAAATAAATAAATAAATAAATAAAAATTAGGGGGATTCCGTTTTCAATCCGTTCACTGAGATAAAGACGTAAATATTAGATCCAAAATTGAGTCCATTTTTTTCTAGGTATAATTTTTAGTAATTTTTAATTTTTTATTAAAAGTCATTAGTTATAATTTTTAGTTTGTTTGGTGAAGCAAATAATAATTTTTAATAACTTTTTATAATTTTTGAGTGTTAGTTAAAAATTTTGATAACTTTTAGAATTTCTACCAATTTTTGGTAATTGTTAATAATTTTTAGTAATTTTTAAATTAAGAAATTACTGTAATAGAGTAAAAAAATAATAAAAATTACAAATTAGTAAGTAGTTAAAGGATATTTAATTAAGATAGATAAAAAAAATAAATTGGTGAAATTATGCAATTATGTGGCCCTTTGGAAAATATTACTTTTTGATACCATTGAAGTATAGGTAATTATAAGAAGTTAAAGGATATCATAATAGGAAAAAAAAAAAAAAAATAGGCCTTCACCAAACCTTGGTGTTTGCTTTATTGATAGATATATGAACAACTCCATAGTAACGAACTATGGCGGGTTTTTTATTTTTAATTTTAATATTGATCATTGGATGATTTAAATTAGATCTTGACCTTTCATTTTAATATATAAAAAAAAATTGAAGAATATAAAAGGCTTTTAGACGAGAAAGAGAAAGTTACGGTCACAAATAATGGTAATTTTGATCACTTTTAATGGTAAGTAGGTGATATTGATCGTAAAATATATATTCTAGCAAATAACTCATGCGAAATTGACGAGAAAAGGAAATGCAGGACCTAGCTACCATCAAGATCGGCAGAAATTTTATTAAGAATTTAACAAAAATAATTTATTAATGAAAATTTTTTATTTTTTTAATTTTCTAACCATTCTAATAAGAACATGCTTCTAAGATAGTACGATTTTACTTTTTCTTTTATTTTCCATTTCCTTTTCAGATTAGCTGTATGAAGACTTACTCTTTCTTCTTCACTGGACCATGCACCAAGTTGTCTTTCTTTCCACATTTTCAATAAGTTGAAAGCGAAAGAGCTGTCTTCTCTCTTTTTTCACTGGGCCAACCAACATACCACCCAAATTGTAACCAGCGATCAATTTATACTTGGTTGGCAATACCTTTGGCGATCAAATTTGTTGATTGTTGTAGTGATAATTCAATTACTAGTGGAATCTATTAATTAAATTTATTGACATATTATTTTTTATTAACAAAATTTATTCAACTATTTTTAATTTTTAATTTTATTTTATTCAATTTGTAAATTTAATTTGGTAATTTATGTAAATAAAAATTTAGAAATGCTGAATTAAATATAGTTAAAATATTGTAATAAAATTTATTTATTTTTTTGAGAGCAATTGAAAGCAATTATTTTATTTTAAATTAAAGTTCTAATTAATTTATTAACAAATATAACAAATTTAAAATATTTTAAAAATATTTAAGATTAATGGATCAGGATCGGAGCTTTTTGACCTTTAACCAACGTAACTCAACTTGAAGCCTTTAGGCATAGGGAGAGGCGAAACTAGGATTTCATGGCAGATGGCCAAAATATTTACAATAAAATTTAATTGTTAGTCGAACAACTGGGATTTACTTTTGCCAAAACCAAAAAATTCTTTTGACAGTATGATTGCCGCTAATAGCATTCTTCAGCTTTGCTTCCTCGTTTGCAGTTCAAAACTCAGATCTTTTTTATTGTTCTATTTTCGAATAAATGGTTTATAGAGAGTGAGAAAAGAAAGAGTAAAGCAAATGAGAAAATATGAAAATGATGGGAAGATGAAGTGTAGATGAGAAAACGTGGTGATGACTAATAATATGAGAGGGGAATATCTAAGGGTGGGGTGGGGGGAGAGAGAGAAAGGGATTTGTATTGGAAAGTAGGAAAAATAATTTTTTTATATTTTATTAAGTTTTTACGCAGGTCCCATTATGAACAATTAAATTGTTGAGAATTTTTATTTGTAAAAGGGGCTATTGCTGCCATTGTTAATGGAGCATTTATTTTTAATAAAAAAAAGCATATATTTATAGATAAAATACTAAAACTAGAAAGGACATGACCACTTTACAATAACTACCGTACGTAGGATAGGAAGAGATCGACTTGAAGCCGGAATCAGAACAGTGTCGGATTGATACATTTTATGTCACTGTTTATTACCAAACATTAGCATTGAATTGTATATGAAGACGTACTCTTTCTTCTTCACTGGACCATGCACCAAGTTGTGTTCTTTCTATGTTTTCAATATGTTGAAAATGAGAGAGCAGCCATCTCTCTGTTTTCACATGGGCCAACTTACGTACTACCCAAGGAGTTACGTGCAGTTGCTGCCTATCTATCTATCCCTCCATCCATATCACAAGTCCTTAGTAATGAACAATTTTTTTGTTTTTAACCAAACTTTTATTATGACCACTGGATGACTTAAACAACATTTTGAACATCTTAACTTTTCATTTTAATATATCAAAAAATAAAAAAAGGCTTTAGATGAGAGAGAAATAATTTTGATCAAATAATGGTAAATAGGGTCACAAATACTGGTGATTTTGATCACTTTCAATGGTAAGTAGGTGATATTGGTTGTTAACAAAGTTAAGAAAAAATAAATAAATAAATTATATTTGATCACTTTCTACTATGTTTGGTATTAAATATTAGCATGTACATTGATGGGTTTATTGCACTAAGTAATAAATTTTTTTACAATATGATGAGATGCCACTAATACTCAAAAACAGAAAATATAAATATTACCAAACGAGGTCATTGTGATTAAAGTTAAAATTCTAAGTGTCTCAGTCAATAGTCAGCTGGAAACTAATTCTTACTTCTCAATTGAAATTGCGGTATCCAATAAAAGTACAGTAAAAGTTTTTTTGCGGTCCCTCCTTAAATTTGCAGAGAGATATTAGTATGTATTATTCTATTATCAAATAATGTTAGAATATCTTTACCTATTCAACTGTCATGTATATAATATAATGTGTTTTTAACTTTAAGTAACAAAATTGTATTACTTAATTTGTGTTCTCTACAATTTCGTAAATAGGGTTTGTTCTCCTATTGTGAATAATACAATACTTTTTTTTTTTTTTTTGTGACTCGGAACCCGGCCGGTTTATTACAGCCCTCAACGGACCGTGTAGCCGACCGGTAAACTGGGGGCCGACGAACACCCCACAAGCCCGCCAAATCGGTTAAGTTACACACTTGCGAGTGTGGTGGGTGGCCCTTGGAATAACTCAACGAGATTGGATTTCACTAGCGGAGACTCGAACCCTTACGAGTTGTTACCTCAGCCCCCACAATCAGGAGGTCACCCACTGAACTAGGCCCAAGGATTTGAATAATACAATACACAATACAATATATTAATGAACATTTTTTTTTAATTTTTCACTTCCATTATTACTCTTCTTTAATAACTTCATTTATGTGCGCGTGAGTAATCATTGAATTATAAGATTCAACCCTACTGCATTCATTGCACCTTGTTGAATATATCATTTTTATGTGTTTATTTATAGCAGCGGGTCAAGGTCAAGGTTGTTGAAGGGTTGCTTTTCAATTATTATTGCTGTACCTCCATCAAATTAAATGGAGGTGTTTGCTTTCTAATTTCCTTTTCAGATTAGTGTTCTTTTTTTTTTTATTTATATTTATATATTAAATGTAAGTGCATGCACAACATGTGTTATAATCATTCTAGTGTTAATGCAGTTGTTTTGGTAATTTGTTAGCAATTGTTCTAAGATTGCGCATGTGGATTTGCTCATTCCGAAACGAGACTCGCAGTCTTTGATAATGACAAAATTCAATTGTTTAAAATTTTGAATTTACAATTTTGCTAAATTTAGTAATTTTTAATTTAAAAATTTTAGAATAAAAGTCAAGAATTAAGTAACGTCAATTGTATATTGATTAAGATTCTTTTGTATCTATTTGAAGTGTCAAATTTTGATTAAACAAAAAAGCGTAAGATAATTTTGAATTATTAGATATTTAATGTGTATTTTTTGAAAAGTGTAAAATATGTTAAAAATTAGAGAAAATTAGAAAACATTGATAAAAATTAGAGAAAGTTGGTAAAAATTAAAATAAAATTAAAGATTTTTAGTGCTAAGAAAGTTATAAAAATTAGGGAAAGTTAAATACTTTTGACCAAATTTAACACTTAAAATGAAAATTTTATATATTGTATTTTTATTTTGTATTTTCCTTACGAGGATAGCAAATCAAACACACACGCAAAAAAAATAAAAATAAAAATAATTTTTTTTGCAAAACGTCTTATACAAAAATATTTTTCAATGTAAACGGAGTCTCAATGTAAAACATTTTTGAGAAAAATACCTTTATTCAAGTTAAAAAAAATATTTTTTTAAAATATAAGTAAAAATATTTTCTCAAAAATATTTTGTATTAAAATAGGCCAGCTTAGTTGACATATTTGAAGTTTGAAAAAATGACATTTTTGAGAAAAATACCTTTATTCAAGTTTAAAAAAAATATTTTTTTAAAATACAAGTAAAAATATTTTCTCAAAAATATTTTGTATTAAAATAGGCCAGCTTAGTTGACATATTTGAAGTTTGAAAAAATGTTTTAGAACCAATTAATTAAGAAACTAAGAGTCGAGCGTGGCCTGACACTCAATGGTTAAGAGTTTTTCCTGACCACTCATGACTCGAGTTCGAATCTTTCTCCTCCCCCTTAAAAAAAAAAAAAAAAAAAACTTTACCTTTCAAAAAAACAGAAACTGTACTTCCCCTCAACATTTGGTTTATACCACAACATTTGAAAATTACACTTATCTCTCTTATTTTGAAATGTTGTTATCATTGATCCTGTTTCGATAAAATTAACCATTAAAACTTATTAAAAAATATTAAAATAATCAAAATTTTAGGTATTTTTCTAATTTAATCTCTCCTTTCACATTTTTGTCAGTTTGAGATTTTAGCGAAAATAGAAAAAAATTAATGTTAAAAGGTGAAAGTGTAATTACTTAAATGTTGACAGAAGATGGGGTTAATTTACGTTTTTATTTATCACATTCTCTGTATCTTTTGGACAAATTCGAAGTTACAACTTAATGAAATAAATATGTAATTTTTAAATATTAAGAAAAAATAAAAACCATTTAAGATGCTTGATTTATAATAAAATGATTCACACTTTAAGACGGTCGCTAATAGTTTAAAAAAATTACGACGCTCCTAATATTTGGTGGTCGCTTATAGTTATTAGTGACAAAGAATTGGCGGTCAATCGTTGGTAGTAACAAGCAGGTATTAGTGACCACCTGAAAACCTTTAGCTCCTCAAAACTCATGTCTCTTTTTTTATTCTATTTTGAGAAAAAAATGATTTATAAAGTGAGAAATGAGAGAGTGAAGTAAGTAAGAGAAGATGAAAATGATGCGAAAATAGAATGTACAAAAGAGAATGTGAAAATGTTGTGACTGATAGTATGAGAAAGAGATATCTCAGGGGTGGAGAGAGAGAGAGAGATTTGTATTAAAATGTAGGAAAAATAATTTTTTATATTTTATTAATTTTTTATGCGGATCCTATTATGAAAAATTAAATTGTTGAGAATTTTTCTTTGTGCAAGGGGAGCCATTGCGGCCAGTTAATAGAGCATTTATCTCTAGTAAAAAAATATAATATATATCTATAGATAAAAGATCAAAACTAGGAAGACCATTACCGTCCTTAACCTTACAATAACTTCCGTACGAAGGATGGGAAGAGATCGACTTGAAGCCGGGGCCCGGACTCATACTAGCAGGGAATTGATCCATTTTACGTCACTGTTTTATTACAAAACATTAGCATTAAATTGCATCCAAACAAGGAGCTTTGCAGTCAACTGAAAACAAAAATGTCGCAACAATGGAATTGACGAGAAAAGGAAATGCAGGACTCTAGCTACCATCAAGATTGGCAGAAATTTTATTACCGGGATATAGCCCCGCTAATAACCATTTACAGTACATTGTGATTAAAGTTGAAATTCCAAATGTCTCTGGCAACAGTCAACTGAAAATTAATTCCTCACTTCTCAATTAAAATTGAGGTATCCAATAAAAAGATTTTTAAATCCATTATTGTTAGATTGAAAAAAAAAAAAAAAAAACACTAAATTTGTATTTGGATTATGAATTTAACTAAAATTTTGTCAAGAGAAAAAAGTAAAATAATAAAATTTCAAAATTACTAATCTTGTTTAATTTATGGTTAGAAATAAAAGAGAAAAGGTATGAAATTTAAGAAATTAACAAAAATAATTTATTAATGAATATTTTTTTATTTGTTTTAAATTTTCTAGCCATTCTAATAAGCACATGCTTCTAAGATTTTACTTTTCCTTTTATTTTCCATGTCCTTTTTCCGATTAGTGTTCTTTTTTTTTATTTGTATTTATTAAACGTAAATATATACACAATATGTGTTATAATGATTCTAGTGAAATACAAAAATTAAAAGGGAATAACAGCCCAGGAATATATTTAAAAGGGAATAACCAAAAATTAAATACAAAAATTAATTAATATATAATACCAAATTTTTTCTTCGCAGTTGTTCTAATATTGCGCATGTGGGTTTGCTCATTGCGAAACAAATTTCATGGGAAACAAGACTCAGAGTCTTTGGTGATGACTAAATTCAATTGTTTAAAATTATAAATTTACATTTTTGTTAAATTTTGTAATTTTTAATGTAAAAATTTTAGAATAAAAGTTAGAATTAATTAAGTTGCTGCGTCAATTGCATATTGATTAAGATTCTTTTGTATCTATTTAGAGTGTCAAATTTTGTTTAAGAAAAAAAAGAGTAAATTAATTTTGAATTATTAAATATTTAATGTGTTTCTCGAAAAGTGTAAAATATAGTAAAAATTAGATAAAATGAAAGAAAGTTGGTAAAAAATGAAGATACTTGGTAAAAATTAAAAAAAGAAGTTAGAAATTTTTAGTGTAAAAAAATTAGAAAAAAATTTGTAATTTATTTTTCGTTCAATTACAATAATTCTTTCTAAGGAAAATGTCCATTAAATATTTGTAATTTTATATTCAGTTATATATTAATTTTTTTATCATCTCACTGTAATAAACTTATATTTATAAAACTATAATAAATTATATTTTCAATTTTATCCAAAAACTTTTGTTAAAAAACAAACAAATTTAACCAAAAAATAAAGCCGAACGAAACGAAAATTTTCGCGTGGGTTTAATTGTGCTTATCCAAAATTAGATCATATATGCAAACGGGATGAGCGTATATGCAAGCATGTGCCAACTACCACAATAGTGAAACTTCTCTATCACACTTTTAGTTTTCACGCCTAATGTCACGCTTACTCGCGTCGGGCGCCATATTCTCCTACACTCTCTCATTTTAACGTATGTTAAGAAGTTTTATAAAACTCCAATAAGTTTTATAATTTACTAAAATTCTTTATCACACCTTTAGTTTTCTCCTTTTTATTAATTTTAAAAAATTTTAATATTTTATTTAAAAAATTCGTAACGAGATTAATCGAATGTGAAATTTTTTTTATATTCATATTTTTCGTGTCGAAAACTTTTAAACGAGTACTATTGTTGCTAATTTATCTCTATTTTTTTAAATCCGTTAGAACGGATTTAGATAAATCGTTCTAATGATTTATCAGTGTGGAATCCGTTAGAAAACCGTTAGAACGGATTTGAAAGGCCATTCTAACGCTTTTCATATTGTTTACAGATTTAGAAAATCGTTCTAATGGTTTAGACACTGTTCATCTCAAAAAAATGCATTTTGAAAATAAACACTAAACGTCTTTCTTTACTTCAAATCACGTTTTTTTCTTATTTTTTTATTTTTTATCACTCTAAAACGCTATCTTAGTTTAGATTATTATTATTATTATTATTATTATTATTGTTATTTTCTGTCAACTAATCGTTTTTGAAACCCCCTGCTATAAATACATCCCCTCCCTCGCCCATTTCTTCGCACAGCAATCCCAACAAGAACTAGTACCATCTTTCTTTTTTCATCGAACGACCTCGGTATGCGTCCCTCTGTTTATTCTAAATTAATTTACGTTTATTTTTCAAATATTTTGGTGGAGTGTGTATATTCGATTATTTGTTTACATATTAAACACTACTATATATATATATATATATGCATTCTATGCGTTTTTGGAATCTCTCTCTCCCCCTCTCTACCTTATTTCTGTTTCTTCATGTTGCAAGTTATTTTCCCTTGTTTGATATATAAAAGCAGGCAGATGTATATATTATAAGATTAGTTGAAAGAATAACAACTGAACATACGTTCCTTTTTTTTTTTTTTTTGTTTTAAGGAAAAATATGGTGGCTTTAACCAACGGCCTGATTGCGAACGTCACCGGGAAAAAGGTGAACGTTGTTACTTTCCATAACTATTATGGAAATCTCGTGTTTCTGAACCAAATTGATGAGACGTTTTACTTTGCGTTTGAGAATCAAAGTGGAGATCAATCATCTGGAGCAGTTGTGTATCGAGGCGAAAATGAGGAAGGTACTAAACGATTTGACTGGATGTACGCTTGCTACAACAGGAATGGTGTTTGCAAGGTAGCTTTTTAAATTCCTTTTCCTTCCTTGCAGAATAATCCTCTTTCAAAAGAATTCTAGTTAAATAAATAAATAAGTCCTTTTGCAAGACCCTGTAATTGTTCATCGTCCAGGCATTTCATATTTTACTTACTTATTTCACAAACTCATTGTGCAGGCTTATACTGAGATTGCCGATGCAGGCCACGATTGGAATTGGGGCTCGGTTTGGGTAAAGTTAATGGAGTCTGGCACTAGTTCCCATGCGGAATATGAAAATTGTGTGTCCGATGCAATTATTACCCAGCAGCCACCGGTAACATATCAAGGAATAATGTCCCTCAAGGGAGGAAGCAAGGCCTGAATGCATCGATCGCATGCCAATATATATAAATGAAGTCAATGGCCATATTAATTACAATGCCAGCTTGGTTTCTTTAAACTTAATATATATATATATATATATATATATAAAGAAGGCCTTTTCAAGGTTGTCAGCAAAATAAATAAAAAGGTGATTCATGGCACTTCCCGTTGGAATCACCTGGGTGTGCTACTATAAATTATGTGTCTGTATCTTTGTATCTGTACCCACTCCAACTATCTCAGCTTATATTTACATATATATAGTAAATAAGGCCATTGTTAATAACTCCATATCTTGTGTCTTAGTCTTATTAGTTTCTCTGTCTTTTAATCATATGTGAATGGTCATTATATGATATGTCAAATCGAACTCTATTTAAATTAGGTTGGGTTCTATTAACGGCTGACCCGGACATTCATTAAGGGTCAACAAATACAAACTATATAATAATATTTTACACTTTAATAAAACTATACATAAAAAAATATAAAATATTATTATATAACATATTTTTATTGACCTTTAATCGATGTCCCTGGACACCTATCGACAAATGCCAATTAAGTTTGGAATATTCATGTAAAAAATAATAAAATAATTATTGTTACCGACGACTTTTCTTAACAATTCGTTTGAATGGGGTGAAATAGAAAGAAATGAAATGGAATGAAAAGATTTTAGAATTAATAACTTGATTGGGAGTTTTTTTAAGAGAGAAAGAAAAGAAATTGAAAGAAATGGAAAAAAAATTAATGAGGGCTAAAATTTTAAAATTTTCATTTTCTCAAAAGTGAAAAGAAATAAAGAAAAGAGATAAATGAATTAATAAAATTTTTAAAATGACATATTTACTCATAAAATAAAGAATAATAAAAAATAAATTACAAATATATCCTAAAATTAAATAAATTGATCACACTCTAATTTTTCAAAAGATTTAAACGTAAAATAACCATCTACCATTTCTTTTCCATTCACGAATAAAGAAATAGAAAGTTATTATTCTTTTTTTTCTAAACTTTTACAAACAAATAAAAATAAAATTTTATCATTTTTCTTCTTTTTTTTCGTCTCTTCTAATATATGTTTTCTTTTCTCTTCTAAGCTCACAAACAGACCTAAGACTTAATTTGGCAACACTAATTAAAATTTTTATAGAAAATTAATATCAATTTTATAAACCTTTATATAACCTTTTTATTGTCCAATAATATACAAATAATATATGAAAATCTCCCCCCCCCCTTGCGCGCGCGCGCGCGTGTGTTATTCATGGTATCTCCCCTAGTCATGTCACCAGTGTGCGGTCCTATATCTTTGTATCTACACTCACTCTCCAGCCCAGCCAGTAAACAAGCTCATAGTTAACGCTTCATTTTATTTTTCTTGTTTTTTTGCCGTTAATTTTTATTATCTTATATATTTATATATATTTACATATACATGAATATATATATATATTTACATGTACACCAATATAAAAGGGAGAATCAATTATAGTGTATTCTTTTATTTATTTATTTATTTATTTTTTTTGAAGCTCGTATAAATTTTTGATTCCTCAAATGCCTTTCCTTGCTCTTATTAACTTCTTTCTTTAACTTCTTTGACTTTTCCTTTTAACTTCTTATCTTATAATTAATTTATAAAAATAAAAATAAAATCTGATAAAAAATAAAAAAAAATTATTATCACAGGCATAGTATATGTTTTGGCCTAGTATATTATAAAATTAGAAATATTAACTATTAATATAAACACTTTGGTATGTAATATACTAACAGTAACCCATACTTACAGTACTCTGAACAATATTAGTATTAAATTTCTTATATAGTTGAAACTTTAGACAAAAAATTCAAATAAAAATAAACTATGATATATAACACATGGGTTTTAATTTTTTTTACAAAACTTTAGACCCTAATTAATAAGTACTACATATATTTTGGTCACTCTCTCTCTCTCTCTCTCTCCCTAATAAGCACCATAAAAAATTACAAATTATGGTACTTTAATTCGAAAGTTGAAAGGTTTAACTTCTTAGAAACTATAATTGGATAGAATTTAAGTTGATAGTTTTGATTTGCATATGATTTTCACTCCTGAAATATGGTGAAGTTTAAAATGCCACGCCATTTTATGAGATAGCTAGTAATGAAGTCCACTGAAATAAAAATTGAGTGGTAAGTTAAAAATATAAAGATAATCTTAATCATTGAATAAAAAAAAAATTTTAACCTTTATGTGATGAACAGGATTTATTTTAATTTATATTTTATTATTTTTTATTCGGCAATGTTAATTATTATTTAAATTTAATAAATTTAGAACTTTATATTTTATTAGCAATTTTATTTGACATTTTAAATGATTGAGTCAAATATTAATGTTTAGGTGTATTTGATAAATAGCAGAACACTTGGGGAAATTTTGATATTTTCTTAATCAATTTAAAAACCTAACTAACTCTCAATATTATTTACACTCAACCCTTGCACGACTGCATACAGCCCCTTATGTATACATATATTATGAGTAGGTTAATGCTAAACACTAGGGGGAGAAAGAGAGGGAGAGAGAAGGAGAAGCGGCACTAAAATATTGAGAGGAAACAGGTGGAAGCATAGCAGATTGTTGAGATAAGGGGTGGAAATTCATGTAAAAACATCTGTAAATATATGTATATGACTTGAATTGTGTTGGTTGCAGCAAGTTGGATTTTGAGATCTTTATATATGATATTATAATATTTATATGTACTGTATGTTATCTTGATTGATAGGCTTTAATTGTTTGCTTGTCTTATATGTACACGTGTGGTAAAAATATATATATATATATATAAAACGAAACAGTGACTAGAAGTTAATTTCTAATATATATACGTTCGTGCACCAATTGATCTCTTAGGACATTTTGGTCTCAAGATGATTGATTGATTTTTTTTTTCTATTAATTAATTCTTGAGAATGATTGGTTTGTACATGACTTTGAAATCCAAAGCCTTAATTGAATATATATATTTACACATGTATATATATACACTGTGGTTGTTACCGTGAGATTGTTCCGTTAATAGAGATTGTGTTATTTAATGTGTTGGTAAATTGATAGATAATAAGGTTAAATTTTGAAATAAAGGAAATTTTATTTAACGTGGATTTAAAGTGAAATTTAATATTATGTTTTGTTTGAGTTGAGGGATACTGAAAATATTAGGTATATGTATTCAAGAGTTGAAAGTCTCAAAACCTGTGCGGAGATAGTTATCGAGTTCAGTAAGTTAGTAACCTGCGAACGAGCAGATGCCTAAGGGTGCCATATTATATTCTTAAGGGTTCAACCTAGGAAGCAGATACCAAAATTAAAATGGTGTATATTGGTTGGATCCTAGTTTTACGGGACAACCAAGTAGACATTGAAGAGTAGCGTATATTAGTTATGTTTTATTTCTACGAGATAATCAAGCAGCAGTACCTTAAAATTAAATTTTTTGTTTTGATGTGTTATGTGGTGTTAATGTGAATAAAGAAATAAATTTAATTTCTTATTTGAGATTGTTATTTGTGTTAAGATGATTCACTTAGTAGCATACTAGGGCATTATTGCATTTACATTGTTATTAGGGTTTCAAGCATATGTGGTATTAGTGCTCATTCCCTTACAATTTGTAATGCAGGTAATGATTTTAAGTTACGTACTGGATCTGCTCAACATGGAAATTAGAATTTTATTTATTTTTGTTTAGTTACATTAGATTTTTCTTTAGAAAATTATTTTAGTGAATTGTAATAAGCCTCTTTTTGCGAGGTGAATATTTATCTACTTTTATTTAGTTTTTGGAAGATTATTTGGTTTAGTTTTAGAGGTTTGTAATTTTGCTTCGAATTTTTGTTACCTAGTTGATTTGACTAAGGTATTTATTTAAATTTAAAGTATGAGTTTATTTATTTATTTATTTTATTCATTACTCCTTAGTGTCTGTGTATGGTTCTAATGTGTGATAGAAAAAATTGTTAAATGGTGAATTATGTGCTTCTTTACTCATGTGCTCGTAGGAATGTCAACGGGGCGGGTATGGGGCGGGTATGACCTTCCCCTTCCCCGTCCCCGTCCTCGTCCCCATCCCCGTTTAGCAATACCCTTACCCGTTCCCATCCCCATCCCCGTTTCGGGAAAAAAAATTTTCTCCATACCCCTCCCACAAAATAATGAATTCCTCGTCCCCGTCCCCGTTCCCGTTTACCCACCAAGTATATTAATTATTGTAAATTATATATTATATGTATAAAATAAATATTTAAAATTATTATAAATATTATATATATTAAATAAAAAATATATTACATATATATATTAAATAAAAATTAAAAATATATATATAATCTTTGAGTTTGATTGATACACTTAACCAAAGAGGAAGTGGCTTTTATTTATAATCTCAAAAGACCTTCACTTCTTTGTGAGAAACCAGTGTGGGATTTCTAAAGGATTCACCACGCCAACAAAATTAACAAATAAATATTTAAACGGATACGAGGCAGTGTGGGGACTATCGTACCCGTCCCCGTCCCCGTACCTATGCGGGTAATATTTCAAACCTCCATACCCGTCCCTATCCCCGCTATTAACATCCCCATACCCTCCCCGAACAAGGCGGGTGAAACGGGTACCTACCGGGTACGGGTATATTTGACATCCCTATGTGCTCGGATCATGAAATCTGGGGCATAAGACTTGTAAGCTTACAAGAAAAAATTCTCTCGCTCACAAGATTCTATAACATACCCCTTCAACTCTTATTTATACATTAAGTTTAGGTACATATATATAAACTTAGAAAGTTCTACTCTAGGTAATAAATAAGTTTATTGTTAACACATCCATTTTAATGTTCGTATTTTTTCGTTGTTAATTTTTATTATCTTCTATATAAATATATTTTGCTTTAAATACATATATTGGGTGCGCTTAAAGTGACAAAAAATAAGATAAAACGAGATAAAGTGAGATAAGTTGTTAGTTTGTAATTTTGTAATGAGATAAAAAAAATAGTTTTTAGAGTTTTTCAATATTTGTCACTGTTTTTCAAAATTTTTTGTTACGTCAAATGGAACCATTATATGTACACGAATATATGAAAAGAGAATCAATTATGATTTTCCTTTTTTTTTTTGGGTGAAGCTCGTATAAATTTTTGATTCCATAAATACCTACCTTACTTTTCTTGACTTTTCTTAACTTTTCCTTCTAATTTCCTACCCTATAAGTAATTTATAGAATTAAAAATATCATTGGGTAAAAATAAAAGAAAAAAAATCGAGAGAAAAAAAATTATTCTCGCTGACATAGTGTCTACTTATGACCTAGTATATTATAAAACTAAAAATATTACATACTACTATAAACATATATTGGTATGCAATATATGTCTATAGAGACACATATTAATACGTAAACATTGATATTATAGTTTTTTCTTTCTTTAAAATTTTCAGTTATTTGAGTTCAAAATTTCTAATTTTTTGTGAATAAAAATGGTTAAAAATAGAATGTAGTCAGTTAAGAAGAAAAATAGCTTTTTTTCCATAATTATTTTTAGTTTTTTTAAAGAAATATGTATAACATGTCTAAAAGTTATTAAAAAAAAAACAAATTTTAGTGAAAAAAAAATTTACATAAAAAAAAGGACGAGTAAAAAAAAAAAAAAAGAAGAAGTCTATGTAAAATAAAAATATAATAAAGTTGTGTAAGAAAATATTGAAATATGATGGTATTTGTATGAAAATGAGCAATTTTGGATATCTGATGGTATTTTCGACACTATAACAATCAATACATTTTAGTCGTGGATTGGTTTTTCTCGAGAATGGAACAAGAGTCTTTCTCAAAGTTTTAAAATTAACCACCAAACTTAAATCATTACTTGTGTATTTATATCTATGCTACCATAACATGTATGAAAACATTAAAAAATTTAATTGAACAATAATACCCTTCATTTTTCTTATAAATCCATGCGTCTTTTTATTCTAGAACTCCCATTCCCAGTTTAACACCTTCCATCTTTCCATAACCCCCCATCTTTTCAAGTTCTAATTGATCTCCACTCCATTTTTCTTTTTTTTTATATATTTTTTATAAATCTTTGAATTATTTTTAAAACACAATAGGCAACAATAAAAGCATACATTAAAAAAAAGTTTAGAAAAAAATAAAACAAAATGAAAAATTATTCTTCTTTTCAATTTCTCTCTCTCTCTCTGTCACACAAACTCACTCCAGCCATCACTTTGTATGTGAACAACTCTTCATTTCCTCTTCTCTGTAAACTTGATACTATCTCTATTGTTTCTTTAATCGAGAGGTTGAGAGAGAGAAAACATTGAGAAATTGTGTTCTGTGAAAGAAAAGAAAGCATGGACAGATTTCGTTCGGTGAAGGCAACAAGGTAATACGATAAACCTGTTTTAGATATATACATATATGTGCTACTGTGTATATGCATATATCACGTATGTGCTTGTGTACGTACTCCAGTGTGTTTATATATGTACTACATGTATGTACTGCTGATCATCTATATATATATTTATATTTATATTTATACATGTACTGTTGTGCTACTGCTGGTGTTGCATGTCCATGGAAGATGAACTTAACTGCATGTCCATAGAACCTGTCTCGGCGCTTCTTCAGAGCCAGGGAGACATGGGTCCCGACGAAGCCTGCGATGTCGGTGACGAGGAGGCTTATCATTAGCAGCCGGAGCAGTGGATCTGGGTGGAGTTCCGGAGCTGTTTCTCCCACTGGTGGCCGCCCAATAGATGAGTTAGCAAAACAAATCTATTCATATATTGAACTATTGTGTTAGGGCGAAAAAAAAAGCACCCATTAATTCACTCGTCCAAATAATTAAAAAAAAAAAAGTTATACTGTGCTAGAAAATAAGGAAGAGGGGGGGTGATTTTACAGTGCTATTTCTGGAACATTTATTAATTCACTCTACGGTCATTTTACTCTCCGAAGGAAATGATACTTACCTCTTTGCCTTCGGAATTAAAGATTCTGCGGAAATGTGACTTTAATTTGCAATGTCGCCAAATTAATTCAATTCATGAAAAAGGTTCGTGCTAGGTTCTCCCCATTGGGTTCGAGGGGCTGGCGTGGATAAATGTATTGCAAGGTTGCAGTGCAAAGATGAAGAGTTAAAATGTGATTTAATTTTCTTTAAATAATTTAATGACTCTGATTTAACTTAATTTTTTCGATTTAATGATCATTTAATAGTTCAATCTCTTAATGATTTAATGATATACATCTTAACCTTTCATTTTCACATTACAGTCCCTGTGGACTACCCTCTAGAATCCCTCACCACCGGCCATACCAAGAAAATAATAATAATAATAATAATAATAATAAAACTGAAAGAGAATAGCAATAGCAAGGCAAGAACAAATAAGAAGAAATTATTTTTTCGCATGTTTGTCATTGTTGACTAAATCAGTGTGCGAAAAGCACCTCTCCTTCCTAGCAATGGCAACAAACTATTGACCAGCACTAAATTCAAATTATTCCAATACTATACTGGAAAAAAAAAATCAAAAAATATTCCCAGCCGAACAACAGTGGTGAGCAAATGTACCTTAACTTACTTACCAAAAAAAAAAAAAATGTACCTTAACTTGCAAACGCAAAATTCACAACATAAAAATCAAAGCAAGCTAACATATAGGAGAAAAGACAACTAAAAGAGAGATAAATGAGAGAAAGAGGGTCCAGTCTCGATGGATGGAGTGGTGGTGGTGTTGCAACAATGGTTAGGAATTGAGGGATAACAAGGGGACGAGGGATTGAGAGAGAAAGAGAGAGTGTGTGTGTGTGTGTCATATGAGGCAAACAGGGCTAGGGCTGAACGTGCACATAAGGAAAAGGTGACGGAGGGAAGAATTTAATCTTCATAGTTGCAACTGCTTAAAGCGGTCTTTGTATAAGGTTGCAAACTGACTCTTAAGGCAGCCTACAACATGCTCTGAACAAAACACACCAAAGCTATGTCACACGGACTTTGGTACGAATGTCAAGGATGAGTACATATTTAAAAGTTAAATCTACTAATTCTTTTAATCAAGAATAGGATGAGATAAGAAATTATTTATCTTTAATATTATTATTTTATTTTATAAGATACTAGGAAGTCAAACATTCAAGTGACAATTGGTCACAGAAAATAGAAGTAAAACATTCATGACTATAAGATATAGAATATTCTAACAAAAGCCAAAAAAAAATTTGTGGAGATCCACATTCCCTCAGCCACTCACTCTCTCTAATTTGTTTTACACTTTCCACTTCTTATGCCTTCATGATAATAACATTACATTTTATTGTACTGCATAGCAGCAGAAACACTTGAACCAAAATTTAGCAATCCCAATTTTAGCTTGGAAAACATGAAAGGGAAAAATATGAAATGCCTACATAACTTTGGAAAGGGAAGTTTAATAATTATACTGACAACACTCCAGATAACATAAGTCCATGCTTAACCTATCATCTATTGCCATTTTCAATGCATCAATCAGAAATCTTTACTAACCCTGGGCACGTGGTACACCTTCAACAGCACCTTAACCCTAACCCTCACCCCGATCTTCTCCGCAGCGGCGGCAGCCTTCTTCTTCTCCTCCTCCCCCTCCTCCTCCAACATCACCGCCACCGCACTCGATGGATAAGCTTCCACGAAGGCTGTGGAATCCGATGGCTCTCTTTGTTTCGACATTATTCATTTATTTCAGACTCTCTTTGTTTCGACGTAAATTATTTTTCAAAATTATGACTTATTTTTAATTACTTGGTTAGACATCTTTATGAAATATTTTGCTCAACTGTTCAAAATGACCTCCATTCGTCGAATCCCTAAGTTATTTTTGGTGAAAAATGGACTCCTCCACCTCTTTCTTTAGCTTCTCTTTCATATTTTTCTTATGAGAATAATTTTAAGAGCATGTTTCAAACTAAACACCAAAAGACAAAAGTAAAGATAAATTTTTTTGCAAAACGTTTTATACAAAAAATATTATTCAATGTAAAATAACTTTCACTGTAACCAACGGGACATCAATGTAAAATAGTTTAAAAAAATACTTTTACTCAGGTTTCAAAAAAATATTTTTTTAAAATATAAGTAAAAATATTTTCGTGAAAATATGTTGTATTAAAATAGACCAGCTTAATTAGGGCCTAATATTATCATTTTTTAATTTATGTTTATGTGTTTGTATTTTTTATCTTTATTTTCTGTTCTCCTTTTTTCTAAAATGAAAATTGAAAATAAAATTTTGTTTATAATTACTAATTTTTTATTTTACTAAAGTATTTAATTTTATTATTTTTAAAAATTAGTTGAATTTAACAAAATATATTTCATATTAATTTAATTTAATTATTAAAAATCATATAATTCAACAAACATAATAATATATTAGATTATAAAATTATATTATTTATTAAAAATAATTGAATAAAAAATATAATTATTAAATCATTTAATTCAATAAATAATAGATATACTAATTACAATTTAATTATATTATTTATTAATATATATTTTGTAATACTTTAAATAATTTATTTATGATATTTAGTAAAAATAATTTAATAAAATATAATTAATATTAATTAAATTAATTAATTCAATTTAATATTTTATTTTATTATTTATTAAATATAATTTAATAAGATATATTTTAATTAATATAAAATATTGTTCACATTAATTAAATTAAATTAATTATTTTTTATTATTTGTTAAAATAATTTAATAAAATGCATTTCATATTAATTAAATTAATTGATTTAAATTAAATTAATTTATTTATTAAAAATGAATTAATAAAATATATTACATATTAATTTAGATAACTAAATTAATATTTATTTATTAAAAATAATTTTATTTTAATAAAATATTTGGATAAAATAATTAATTTTAATATGATATAATAAAAATGGACAAAATGTTAAAATTGACAAAATGTTTGTAATAAAAAAATAGAGTGAAAATACTTTTTTCTGTTTAAATTTTTATTTTTTTTAGAAACAAAAATATATAAACAAATTTAATAAATATGTTTTTGTTGCCAATCTACAAAATTTTGAAAAAAATAAATAGAAAAACAAAAAAAATACTACCAAATGAGTAATAAATCTATTCGGAGTTTCAAAAAGTTTTAGAACCAATTAATTAAGGGCCTGTTTGACAATGTTGTCGTTTTTGTGTTGTTGTTTTCTGTTACCGTTTTCTGTTTTTGATTTTCTGTTACCGTTTATTTTTTTTGAAATAAAAACTAAAACTGCGTTTAGAAATGTAAGTTTGTTTATAATAATTAATTTTTTATTTTAGAAAATATTTAATTTTATTAGTTTTAAAAAATTAATAGAACTTAATAAAATATATTTTATATTAATTTAATTTAATTAATTAAATTAATTAAATTAATAGAGTAAATTATTTATTAAAATCATTTAATTCAATAAATATAAAATATATTAAATTATATTATTTATTAAAAATAATTTAATAAAATATATTTCATATTAAATAAATAATTAAATTAGATTAATTATTAAATTAAATTATTTATTTTTATATTAATTAAATTCATTTAATTATTTATTAAAATAATTTAATAAAATATATTTTATATGAATTAAATTAATTAAATCATAAATAATTTAATTTAATTATGATATTTATTTAAAATAATTTAATAATTATTATTAAATTAAATTAAAAATTAATGTAATTTAATTATTTATTATTAATTATTTTATATAAATTAATTTAATTATTAAATTAAATAAATTAGTTATGATATTTATTTTAGATAATTTAGCAATAATTAATTATTAAATTAAATTAATTAATTTAGTTTTATTATTTATTAAAAATAATTTATATTAATTTATATAATTAATTTAATTTATTGAATTTAATTATATTATTTATTAAAATAACTTATTTTAATAAAATATTTGAATAAAATAATTTATTTTTATATAATGTAACAAAAATAGACAAAGTTTTAAAATTGACAAAATATCGGCAACAGAAATAAAAACCAGAGTGAAAACACATTTTTTCTATTTACGTTGTTCTATTTATGTTTTCTTTTTTTTGGAAACAAAAAAACGTAAACAAGTTTATCAAATATGTTTCTGTTGCGAGTTTACAAAATTTTAAAAATATAAATCGAAAAATAGAAAATAGAAACGTTACCAAACGGAGCCTAAGCAACTGAACGTCTCAAATTCTGTTAGTTAGCTCACAAGCAGATGAAAAATATACTGTTTCTTTTTCACTGGACCATGCACCTAGCTTATTATGAAAATGTAGTGTTTCCTCTCGTTATTTCTCGGTATTTTTATATTTTATTATTTGTTATGTAAATTATTTGAATCATCTAGCGTATTTCTAAAGTTTCAAGAAGCGAAGAGCTGTCTTCTCTCCATTTTCACATTGGTAAACCAACGTGCATTAACTGCCCAGAGAATTACAACTGTCTATCTATTTATCTATGTATATGCGTAATCTGTGTGAATATTTTTTTATCTTAGTAATCAATAAAATTATTAAAAAGTAATAAAAGTGTCTCAAATAGTAAATAATATTTAAAAAGTATTAAACAAAAATAAAAAAAAGTTACAAATTAGTTGGTAGTTAAAAGATATTTAAAATAAATAAAAAATAAATAGGTGAAATTATGTAATTATGTGAACGTTATGAAAAAAATACTTTTTAATGCCATTGAAGTATAGGTAACTGTAGAAAATTAAAAGATATTATAAGGAAAAAAAAAAAAAAAAGAAGCCTTCACCAAACATTGGTATTTGTCCTATAATAGTATAATAGTATAGATCGATATACAAACAAGTCTATAGTAACAAACTATGGATGGTTGGTTTTTTATTTTTAATGTTAATATTGGCCATTGGATGACTCAAATTAGATCTTGACCTTTTATTTTAATATATATAAAAAAAAGGAAGAAGAATATAAAAGGCCTTTAGATGAGAATGTAAAGTGACCAAAAAATTGAGTGAGAGTTTTAGAGAAGGTTTTAGTTTAAAAAAGATCTCAGCCATTCATTAAAAAATAAAACTCAATATCATCATTTGGATTTTAGTTTGTAAGAGGGACATTTTTAAAATATGTTTATTATATAGATATAGTCAACCTTATCAATTTATATTTAAAATTAGAATTTAGAAAAAAATTCATACCCCAAGACTAATTTTATTCAAATATCTGTAAAAAAAAAAAATAAAATGATAAATATAAAGAGTTCCATATTGGATTTGATAATAAATTATTAATGGGTTTTATAAGAATAATTCAAATAAAAAATATTATTACTAATCATTTGTACTTTCTAAAATAAAACAAATATAGTCAATGTGACTAAATTAAATTTAAAATTAGAATTTAGAAAATAATTACTCCCGAACTTAATTAATATTCAGTATTTTTTTGTACATTTAGATTTTAAAAATATTAAAAGTCATTGTTATATGAAAAATAACCTTGTTATTATTTAAGTTTTTTTTCTTTGTGTTTTTAATTTAACTCTATTTTTTATCTATATTTTTAATTTAGTTACTAATGCAATTGAAATATATAAATTTAACAACTATATTAAATTTTTAAGCAAGTGGGTCCCATTTGAAACTGATCATAAGCAAGTGAATTCTTTTTCGAAACCCAAGAAAGTGGATCTTTTTTATAGAACTCATGAGTTTTTTACATTTATTAAAATCATATACCACAATTCTAGTAATTTTATAGGTAAAAGAAAACGTAAAATTATAGTATTTTGGCGATATATAAAAAAAATAAAAGTTTTATGAAAGATTTCAATCATTTGTTGAAGAACAAAACTCAATCTAAACTTTTGAATTTTGGTCTGTGAGATGAACATTTTTGAAATGTGTTGTGTTTTATTAATAAAAAAAAATGACTCCCCCAAGACTAATTTTATTCAAATATTCGTGAAACAAAAAAAAATAGAGTGATGAAATAGAGTCCTACATTGGATTTGACAATAAATTTTTAATTAGTTTTATGAAAATAACTCAAATAAAAATATTATCATTATTATTACTAATATTACAATAATTATTATTAATCATATGTACTTTATAAAATAAAACAACTATAGTTGATGTGATTAGTTTAAATTTAAAATTAGAATTTAGAAAAATAACTATTCTCAAGTCCAATTAATATTCAATTTTTTTTTGTACTTATAAATTTTAAAAATACTAAAAGTTGTTAAATGATAAATAATCTTTTATTATTTAAGTTTTTTTATTTGTGTTTTTTAATTCAATTCTATTTTTTATCTGTATTTTTAATTTAGTTACTAATGTAATTAAAATATATAAATTTAATAACTATATTAAATTTTCAGTAAGTGGGGCCCCTTTTAAAACTCATGAACAAGTGAATTCTTTTTTGGAACCCAAGAAAGTGAGTCATTTTTCAAAACTTATGAATTTTTTATATTTATTAAAATCATATACTACAATTCTAGTACTTTTGTTGATAAAAGAAAAAGTGAAGTTATAATGTTCTGGTAATATTGTGGAACAAAACTTATAAAAGTTTTGTGAAAGTTCTTTAGTCACTCGACGAAAAATAAACTCAATCTCAACATTTAAATCTTAACTTGTGAGAAAGGCGTTTTAAAAACTGTCATGTTTTATTGTATAAAATATATAAATTCGGTTATGTTTGATGCTAAATATTACTACATTGATGGGTGCATTGGACGCACTAACTAATAAATTTTTATATTGATTAGTGTCTGGTAATAGTTATCAGTAAAATCATTTACATTCAAATAAAATTGAGTTATATATGGTCCAAATATAAATCTTTGTAAAAAATCCACTATAATAGCACATGGCTTTACACACAAAACCGCCTATTTTATTATTATTATTATTATTTTTTTGTTTTTTTATTTTGCCATGTGTTAATGAAGCAATGAAAACTGAATTAGTTATCATACCTAAATCCATTAATTTGGTACCATAGTCACACACACACGTGTATATATATTCATTTCCATGGGCATGCATGTGAGCAATCTGATCATTTTGAATCATAAGATTTAACCCTACCACTTTAATTGTTATTAAATATCATTTATGTGCATGTGAGGAATCGTTGGGTCATAAGATTTAATTCTACCATCTTAATTATTGTTGATTATCATTTACGTGCATGCGAGCAATCTGATCATTTTGAATCTTAAGAATTAAGATTTTGGGGATGATATGGTTTTGATGTCGGTTAAAATTGAAATTGTTAAATTAAAATTTAACAATACATTTACATCTTTTTAAGATTAAAAATAAATTAATACATCTAAATTATTAAATTTTAATTTAACGATTCTCAACTTCGATGTCATTGAGATAACATCAAAACTGATGTCAACCTTTCCATTTTGTAAGATTTAACCCCACCACCTTAATTGTAGTTGACAATCACTTGTGTGTTTATTGATAACAGCAGGTCAAGGTAGTTGAGGTGTTGCTTAGTTTCAATTACATTGCTGTACCTGCATTAAATTAAATTCCATGGAACATAATTCACAGTGCACCATCCCACTGCAGTCTGCACAAGCCAAAAAATGTACTCAGTGGCAATGCAAGTTCTTCCAAAAAAAGAGCTGTGGTTTCTACACAGGGACCAAGCGTCCCTACAAAACGATGGTTGGGACACCAAATTGGCCTGTATTTTTATATTTTTCTTTTATTAACAAAATTTATTCAACTATTTTTAATTTTTAAATGTTATTTTATTCTATTTGTAAATAATTTGGTAATTTACGTAAATTAAAATTTAGAATTACAAAATTAAATGTAGTTAGAATGTAGTCACAAAATTTATTTATTTATTTATTTATTAGTACCAATTGAACACAATTATTTTATTTTAAATTAAGTTTATAATTAATTTATTCTAACAAATATAACAATTTTAAAAATATTTAAAATTATTGGATCAGGGTCGAAACTTTTTAACATTTAACCAAACTCTGACTTGAAGCCTTTGGGCACAGGCAGAGACGAAATTAAGGTTTCATAACAAAGGGTCAAAATATTTTCAGTGAAAATTTAATTGTTAATAAAAAAACGTTAACCATTTATTTGAGATTTACTTGTACCGGAATCAAAAAATTTCTTTTGGTATTACGATTGCCGCTAGTAGCGTTCTTCAGTTTTGCTTTCTCGTTAGCAATTCAAAACTCAGGATCTTTTTTATTATTTTATTTTAAGAGAAATAGTTTATGGAGCGTGAGAAAGGGAAAAGTGAAGCAAGTGAGAGAAGATGGAAATGATGGGAAGATGGAGCGTAAAAGAGAGAATGTAAAAATGTGACATATGATAGTATGAGAGAGGGGTATCTTGGGAGAGGGGACAGAGAGAGAGAGATTTGTATTGAAAAGTAGAAAAATAAATTTTTATATTTTATTAATTTTTTATACGGGTCCAATATAAAAAATTAAATTATTGAGAATTTTTATTTGTGCAAGAAGGGGCATTGCAGCCATTGTTAATGAAGTATTTATCTTTAGTAAAAAAAATATAGTATATATAGATAAAAAAAATACTAAAATTAGAAAGGCCATGAACGCCCTTAACTTTACAATAACTTCCGTACGTAGCAAATTCAAATTCTGTTTATTTTAATATAAGATGATTTCTGAAAAATTATATATATTTTTTAAAATACAAGTACAAACTGTTTTCTATAAAATATTTTACATTATTCATTTGCTTCAAGCTCTCTTTGCTTTGATGTAAATTGTTTTTATTAAAATTATTTTACTCATTTTTAGCTATTTGGTAAGACATCTTTAGGTGGAATTTTTTTTTTTAAACAAAATACTTACTCAAATGTTCAAAAATAACTTCTTTTCGTTGAATCCAAAAGTTATTTTTGAAAAACAAAAATGGACTCCTCTACTTCGTTTGGCATCTCTTTTGTATTTTTTTTTTTTTAAAGGATAGTTTTAAAAACATGTTTCAAACCAAACAACAAAAAATAGGAGTAACTTACCCCCCTTCCAAAAAAAACAGGGGTAAAAATAAATTTGTTTACAAAATATTTGATACAAAAAATATTCTTCAATGTAAATGGAGTCTCGATGTAAAATATTTTTTAGAAAAATATTTTTACTCAGGCTTTAAAATATAAGAAAAAATATTTTGTATTGAAATAGACCAGCTTAATTAACAAACATATTCAAAGTTTAAAAATATGTTTTAAAACTAATTAACTAAGCAATTGAGGCTATATTTAGTACGTGAGAATCGAATAGAATAAAATAGAATAAGAGATGGAATTGAAATAAGGGTAGGAACGTAATAAGGGTGCAAATTTAATGAAATGCTTGTTCCATTATTTTGTTTGGCTCCAAACATGAAAACATTGAGAATGAAATAGGCATTCAAATTTTCATAATTTGATTACATATTTTAAAAATAATAAAATAAAATGAAATATAATAAAAACTACTAAAATTAATCTTTTAAAAACTATAAAAATAAATTTTATTTTCGAAGCGCAAATTTGATTAAAAACAGGTCGAAGGGTAAAACGGTCATTTTATAATTCAAATTTGAATTCTACCAAATTTTTCTTAAATATAAAAAAAAAAAAAATATGTCAATAAATATTTTTAGTTGTTAGGAATGCCTAAAATACAAATTTAACCTAAAAACGGGTTCAAGAGCAAATAGTCATTTTATAGTCTGAACTCAAATCGAACTAAAATTTATTTAGATGTCATTTAGTTTGTTTTTCTATCTTTTATTTTCTGTTTTTATTTTCCATTTTCTATTTTGAGTGCATTTGTCAGTTTGCGATTTTGAAAATAAAGAAAACAGTTAAAACGCATTTGATCACTTATATTTTCAAAATTAGTTTTAAAAAATAGAAAATGAGTTTACACATAAAATGAAAAAATAACAAAAAGTCGTTTTGAGCATTTTCAACCCAAAACAAAAAAATTCTCAAAACAAGAAAAACGTAGTATTTTCTGTTTCCTTGTGTTGGGATTTTTAAAACATAAAATACATAAAACTTAACAGAAAATGCTATTTGATCCCTCATATTCATTAACAAAATCAGCCGTTAAAACTTAACAGAAAATGTCAAAATAGTCAAAATTTTAGATATTTTTCCTTTTTGATTCCTCACTCGCACTTATTCGCTAGTTTTCTTTACAAAAGTTTCTGAAAATATTTTTATTTTTACTTACTTTTTACTTATTTTTGAAAATTTTTGTAAAGAAAACTAATGAATATGTGAGAGATGGAAGCATAAAATAAGAAAAATATATAAAATTTTAACTATTTTGACATTTTTGTTAAGTTTTAATGGTTAATTTTATCGGAAGAGAGATTAACGTTAATAATATTTTAAAATAAAAGAGATAAACATAATTTTAAAATATTGTAGATATAAATGTAATTACTTAAATGTTAAGAGAATATTGGTATAATTTATCCAATATTATTAGTTAGCTCGCAAGCAAATGAAATTCCAATGAATCGAAAGCTCATTTGAGATTATTTTGAGGACCCAACCAACACGAAGACATATAGCTGGCTAGCTGTAGTCCCATGGGCATGCATGCCATATGACGGAAGCCACCCCCATTTCTATGACGTATGCTATTCATTATTTTCTTACGTGGAAAGGCTATTATATGAAGACGTACGTACTGTTTCTTCTTCACTGGACCATGCACCAAGCTGTCTTTGTCTCTACGATTTCAATGAGTTGTTGAAAAGTGAAGAGCTGTCTTCTCTCTATCTTCACATGGGTCAACCAACCTGCATCAACTACGTACCCAGAGAATTACAACTGTCTATTTATAGCTCCCTTTAAAGCGATAAAAATAAGGGAAAAATTAAATAGAACAAGATGAAACGTAATTTTGAGTAAATTTTAGTATTTAATATTCTTTTTAAATTATATTTTTTTAGAGATGAACAGTAGTAAATTATTAGAATGATTTTTTCAAATCCATTCTAACAGATTCAAAAAATCTCCAAAATATTCTGCACACCTAATACTTCTTCTCTCTCTCTCTAAATTACTTCTTTTAAAGATGAACAGTAATAAACCATTAGAATAGTTTTCCTAAATCCGTTCTGTTTTAACGGATTCAAAAAATTCTCAAACGTTCTGCACATCTAATAGTTTTTCTCCCTCTCTCTCGCTCTCTAAATCGTGTTTTTTGGAACTGAACAGTGATAAATCGTTAAAACAATTTTTCCAAATCGATTCTAACGGTTTCGTAAGCTCATGCCACAATAGTACTCATTCAAAAGTTTTTGACTCAGGGACCAAAATTGTCAAAAAAAAAAAATTTCGCACTCAGTTAACCGGCTTTCGGGTTTTCTATTTATTTTAGTGAAATACTAAACTTTTTTGAAATTAGTAAAAATAGGAATGCATAAAAGTATAATAGAGAATTTTAGTAATTTTTAAAAATTGTTGGAACTTTATTTTGTTTTATATTATTTTTTAGCACACCAAATGGTACCTATATATATGTATATATATATGGACAAGTCTACAGTAACGAACTAAGTTTTTTTTTTCTCTGGGTATCATGCCAAACTTCTAATTGTGGCCATTGGATGACTTAAATAACATCTTGACCTTTCATTTTAATATATTAAAAAAAAGAAGAAGAAGAATAAAAAAGGGTTTTGATGAGAAAGAGAGAAGTTAATTAATTTTTGATCAAATAATGGCAAATATGGTCATAAATACTGGTAATTTTGATCACTTTCAATGGTAAGTTGGGGATATTGGTTGTTAACAGAGTGAGAAAAAGAAATATAAATTCGGTAGTTGAGGTGTTGCTTAATTTCAACTAGTAATAGGAGTGTAAAGGAGCGGAGTATTTGTATTACTATTATCAAACCTTTTGTTTTTCACTTTCTAATATTGTTCCAAAACTGTTTTTTTTTTTTTTAATTAAAATCTCAAATCCATTCCGTTTTAAACTTGTCAAATTTGTCCCAAATTCACGAAATCCGATTGAGCACAATTGGTTAGATACATGGAATCCAAGTTGACAAACCCGTTAAATATCCTATTTGAAATAAAAAATAAAAAATAATTAATAATATTTAATTACAAAATTTATATAAATACTTAAAAAAATCTTTATCTACAACAACTCACAAACAATACTATAATCAGAAATTCATTACATAAATATAACTTCCGCAACTTTAAGGTGGCACTTGGTTTGTATTTTTATTTTTTTTTTCTGTTTTTATATTCTATTTTTGTTTTATGTATTTTATGATTTAAAAATCTAAAAATAAGAAAATAGAAAATACATTTGGTTTGATATTTTTTGTTTTCTGCGTTTTGAGATTTTCCTTATTTTAAGTTGAAAAAACTCAAAACGATTTTTTGTTATTTTGCATTTAAAGTGTATACTCATTTTCTATTTTTTTTAAATAGATTTTGAAAATACAGGTGATCAAATGTATTTTGAACTATTTTCTTATTTTTAACAAACATAAAATGAAAGATAGGCTCAAAACAGGCATATTAAATGACACCTAAGTTTTTGTACACAAATAAGATAAGTTAATATAATTATCTCAAACGTCCAAGAAATTTATCCCAAACAAATTAAACACGTATATATAAAATAAATAAAATGTGATCCAATTTACACTCCACGTACAGATAGCCTCTTACAAATCCGCCAAAATCCACCTTATTATTATTATTATTATTTGTTGGGTAAAATCGTACTTTGACATATGAAGTGCCGAACAAGTATAGTCAAGGTACCACGTGGTCCAATGCCGAACATATTTAAGTGAGTCACATAGTCATTGACCGAGCACGTTGACACGTGACACGTGGCGTTCTGCCGAACAGATTATTGATGGCATGAAGGTTCCACGTGTGTGTTATACATGGACACGCGTCTTTGGGTTGATATTCCAAGGGATACCCTGATTCTCAGTATCTATGGATAATGTGTTGCCACGTGGCAATAATCGAAGACCTCAATAGCCAATTTGTTCGGCCCATCAATTAGCAGCTAGTAAATGCTAGGTCTGGGACCCACAGCCTTAACGAGTGATCACAACTATAAATGTGCCATAGTTATGACTGAACCTAGTATTTATCTCTGAGGAAGTAACCAAGTCAGTTTATTTCGTTACGAGTAATTGATAGATTGACAGGTGGACAATTTGACAATCGAGTTCTGACTATATTGTCACGTTAACTACCAGAAGTATTGAATGTGCCACGTTAACTACCAAAAGTATTGAATGAAAGGTATGAGGTATTTAATGAAAGGCATGAGGCATTAAATGAGCGGTGAAAGGTATTTAAAGCGAGGAAGGAAAAGAGGGACACGGCAACATGGGTGCAGTCAAATCACAGGTATTTTATTATTATTTACATTATTATAAATACAACATTTCACTTGACAATTATGGTAAGCTGACTTTTGCCAACTTAAGCTACTATTCATTTCTTCTAAAAAGCTTTCTTCCTTGAGCTACTTGCTGACTTAAGTATCAGTGGGTTTTCCGGCCAGAGACCTCCACTCCGGTCGTAACCTTTATTCTGTCTTTGTTCGGCAGGTCGTTGATTGCATTTTCAGTTGGCGTGGTCAGCAGTTCCGGTAGTAAATTTTGCTACCAAACATTCTTCTTATTATTATGAGCCAACTAATCCTTTTTGAAAACCCCTACTATAAATACATCCCCTTCCTCGCCATTTTTTCACACAACAATCCCAACAAGAACTAGCAGCTAGTACCATCTTTCCTTTTTTATCAAACCATCTCGGTATGCTTCTCTCTATTTATTCTAAATTAATTTACGTTTATTTTTCAAATATTTTGGTGGAGCGTGTACAATTATTTTTGTGTGTATATATATATATATATATATTAAACACAACTATATATGCATTTTTTGAGTTTTTGGAATCTCTCTCTCCCCCTCTCTACCTTATTTCTGTTTCTTCATGTTGCAAGTTATTTTCCCTTGTTTGATATTATTTCTTTAGTTATTCTATCGATGTTTGATTCTTGAATTATTTTTTTCTTTTGTTGTCTTAAATTTCATTGTAGTAATGTGTTTCAATTAGTACAGAGATAGAAGTATATTAAAACTAATTGAAAAAATCTACGAGAATATTTTAAAAGCAGCATAAAAATAATAAAATATCTAAAAATATTGAGAAATATTTAATGGAATCTATTTTAATACACAGTAGATTAACATTTTTGATCATTGTGTCTAATTAATATATAAAATTAGGTAGTGTGTGTATATATATATATATATATAAGATTTGTTGAAAGAATAACAACTGAACATACTTTATATATATATATATATATATATTTTAAGGAACAATATGGTGGCTTCAACCAACGGCTTGATTACGAATGTCACCGGGAAAAAGGTGAAATTTGTTACTTCCCATAACTATTATGGGAATCTCGTGTTTCTGAATCAAATTGGTGAGACGTTTTACTTCGTGTTTGAGAATCAAAATGGTAATCAGTCATCTGGAGCAGTTGTGTATCAAGGCGAAAATGCGGGGGGCAACAAATTTGAGTGGATGTACGCTTGGTACAACGAGGATCGTGCGAACCCATTAACTCACAAGGTAACTCAATTTCTTTTCGTTCCTTGCTGAATAATCATCTTTCAAAAGATCTTCTAGTTTAAGAAGAGGAGAGCAAAAGAAATAAAAATAAAGGAGGAAGAAGATCCTTTTGCAAGACCTAGTTATAAGTTCAATGTTCAGGGATTTTATATTATATTGGAATGACAGTGTTAGACATGGTTAATATTTTAAAAATTAGAATCGTTGAGCCAATTTAATAAAAAAATTGATTAGACTGCCGGGTCAATTAAAATTAAACTTTGACAACATAAACAAATTAAGAGTGTGTTTGGAGTAATAAAAAGTGTGATAAGTACGCAATTTATACAGTGAAATAAAAAGTGAATAACTTTTAAAGATTTTTAGAGATTTATAGCAAATCAAATGGAGTCTAAAAATAATATTAAAGAAAATTAAAAACTTATCTAAAATATATTATTTATTAAATATTTATTTTATTGGCAATCCTTTTTTTTTCCCGGGTTACATGAGCAAATTAAATAGTAGACCTCCAGACATATTCCTATAGCAACAAGTTAAATCAGTTATATTAATGTAGTAGAATATTTGGGTGACAACTCAATATGAATTAATTAATTTATTTATTTATCTATTTCAAAAACTCATTGTGCAGGCTTATACTCAGATTGCTGAAGCAAACCAGGATTGGAATTGGGACGAGGTTTGGAATATGTTAATGAATTCTGGCTCTACTTTCCATGCGGAATCTGAAAATTGTGTGTCCGATGCAACTGTTACCCAGCAGCCACTATATCCGGTAATATATCAAGGAAGAATGTCCCTAAAGGGAGGAAGCAGGACTTGAATGCATCGATCGCATGCCAATATAAATGAAGTCAATGGCCATATTAATTACAACGCCTGCTTGGTTACTTCAAACTTAATATATATCTTAATATATATATATATATATATATATAAGGAAGGCCTTTTCAAGGTTGTTAGTAAAATAAATAAAAAGTTGATTCATGGTACTTCCCGTTGGAATCACCCGGGTTTGCTACTATGTAAATCGTTGCGTGCCTGTAACTCTTTGTCGTTGTGTCTGTACTCATGAGATAGATGGATTGATCAATCCATGTATCTCGGCTTTTATATATATATAGTAAATAAGGCCATTGCTAATAGCTACATACCTTGCGTCTTATTCTTTATTCGTTTCTCTGCCTTTCAATCACGTGCATCGCCCCGTATCCGCAAATTACTAAAGATTTTCTTAAGAGAAATAGAGGTTGAGAAAATTACTTTTTTAATGTTATAAAATTAAAATAAAATATTCTTTGTATATGATAAAATCATCATTACCCGGATCTTATTCATATTGAATTATCAAAAAAATAAATTATTGCGGAAGCATGTCTGAATTCATAACTGTAATTTCTTGGTTCCCGATCTTCCAAGTCTATACGGTTGTTTCAATTCCTAATTCTCTCTGATGATGGGATGTCAGATTGATTAGAAAACCCTATATATGACCTGAGGATCATAACCTATTTATATTAACTGTAAAAGCCCAACTTCTATTTGGTCCATCATAAAATAGAAACATGGGTTTAGGTATCTAAACATTATAAAAACCCAGACAATATGAGATGTCATAAAGCCCAAAATTTTAAAACCTTATCAAACCACTTTAAATGGGCTAAACCTTTATGATAGCCTATAACACACAATTAATAACATATTTGACCCACAATTAATTATTTTCCAACATTTAGCTTTTTCATTATGATTAAATAATATATATATACATAGAATACATAATTAAGTAATAAAGAGAGAGAGGAAGTTTCTGCCACTAATTATCCAAATGCTTAAATTACAATAGCTATCTATCAACATAATATATACAATCAAAAAGAGGTATCATACACCTCGTCAATTTTTTATTAACTATGAAATTTCCTTATTAATTACAAATAATATGTGAATTCCTCCCCCTTCCCCATCTCTTTTGTGTGTGTAATTCATGATAGCATCTTTAATGATCAGAATCACCAGTTTGGTACTATATCTATACTCGCTCTCTTCAGCTCAAGTAATAAATAAGCTAATTGTTAACACTTCCATTTTAGTGTTCTTATTTTTTTGTTGTTAACTCTTATTATTTTATATATGAATATATTTTGCTTTAAATACATATGAAATATATATGTGTGTGTGTATATATACTAATATATAAAGAGATAATCAATTATTAGAGATGCCAAATATACCCGTACCATTGGACACCCGCTTCACCTGCCTCGTTCGGGGAGAGTATGAGAATGTTAATAAGGGGGACAAGAACGGGTACCATATATAGTGCCCACCCCGTACCCGTTTAAATATTTATTTGTTAATTTTGTTGGCGTGATAGCTCTTTTAAAAGTCTCATATTGGTTTTTCACAAAAAGCAAAGGTCTGGTAAGGTTATAAATAAAAGCCTCTTCTTCTTTGGTTAAGTGCACTAGTCAAAGTCAAAGATTTATATATATATTTTTAATTTTTATTAAATATACATATGTAATATACATTTTTATTTAATATTTATAATAATTTTAAATATTTATTTTATACATATAATTTGTAATAGTTAGTATACATGGTAGGTAAACGGGGACATGGACGAGGAATTAATTGCCTCGTGGGGACGGGTATGGAAAAAATTTTTTTCTCTGAAACGGAAACGAGGATGGGTAAGGATATTGCTAAATGAGAATGAGGACGGGAAATGTCATACTCGGCTCGTTGACATCCCTATCAATTATAACTTTTTTTTTTTTTTGGGTTGAAGCTTGCATAAATTTTTTATTCCACAAATACCTCCCTTACTAGTAGTAACTTCTTTCTTTAACTTCTCTCCACTGTTCTTTTTAATTTTCTATCCTATAATTAATTTATTGAAATAAAAATAAAATTGGGTAAAAAAATGAGAAGGAAAAGAAAATTTAGGAAAAAAAAATTTATTATTACATACATAGTATGTACTTTTGACCTAGTATATTTTATAAAATTAAAAATATTACATATTAATATAAACACATGTTAAAAGAAAATTTAGGAAAAAAAATTTATTATCACATACATAGTATGTAGTTTTGACCTAGTATATTTTATAAAATTAAAAATATTACATATTAATATAAACACATGTTGGTAGGTAGTATATGTCTATAAGGGCACACATATTAATATGTACGTATTGATATTAGTTTTTTGAGTCTTCTCAGAATTTTCAGTTATTTCCAATTTTTTTGTGAACAAAAATGCTTAAAAATAGAATATCCAGGTTAAAGAAAAAAAAAAGAAACTTTTTTTCCGTAATTATTATTATTATTATTTTTTAGAAATGTGTATAACCTGTCTAAAAGTTATTCCAAAAAAAAAAAATCAAATTTTAGTGAAAAAGAATTTACACAAAACAAAACGATAAGTAAAAATAATAAATAAATAAATAAATAAGTCAAATAAATCTGATTATTTGTCGAACTGAACCTTGCTAATATATGTTAAATAAAAATATGATAAAGTTGTGTAAGAGACTAACAGGAGATATTATGATATTTTTTAATATTTAAGGCGGTATTTGATTTGCATTTATATATTTTGTTTTTCATTTTTGTTTTCAATTTTTTGTTTTATGTGTTTTATATTTTTAAAATTTTAAAATAAAGAAAATAAAAAATACGTTTAATTTAACATTTTCTGCTTTTCATATTTTGATATTTTCCTTATTTTTAGTTAGAAATGCTCAAAATGACTTTTTGCCATTTTCTTATTTTTTATTTTTTAAAATAAATTTTAAAAATACAAGAAATCAAATATATTTTAAACTATTTTATTTATTTTTAAAAATACAAAATAAAAAATCGACTCAAAATAGATATACATCTATATATCGTGTAGGCCCCCGAATGTATGAAACACTTTGTTTTGCAGTTGTTTGCCTGAAAGTCATTTAGAAAGTGTCTTATATGCTGATTTCTTCCCGTTCAATTTAGAAATTATTTTCTAGTATGTTTTTAATTATTGACTAAATAACTCTGTGAAAAGTACCTCTCCTTCCTAGCAGTAGCTACAAACTATTGGCCAGCACTAAATTCAAATTATTCCAATATTACCAACTAAGGCCCTGTTTGGCATCAAGATAAACTTCTAAAAATCTCTACAAATCTCCAATAACCTCTTTACATCTGATTTTCTTGCCATCACTAATTTTAAAAAATTCTAATATTTTGCTAAAAAAATAAAAAATCTAGAAATAGGTTAACCGAATGTGTAAATTTTTTATACAATCGTATTCTTCGTGTCGAGAGCTTTCAAATGAGTACCGTTGTCGCTATTTTTTGTAAATTTTTTTGGATCCGTGGGAACGGATTTAAAAAACCGTTCTCACGGTTTGTGACTTTTCAAAAAAAAAAGGTGCCAAAATTTACCTTAAATCACATTTTATCTCAATTTATCTTGTTTTCTCTTATTCCGGGCCTAAGACTGAAAAAAATCAAAAAGATACTCGCAGCCAAGACAACAGTGGTGAGCAAATGTGCCTCAACTCGTAAACACAAAATTCACAGTATAAAAAATAAAGCAAACTAACATATAGGAGAAACTTATCAAAAATGTAATGGCAAAAAGTTAGAAGCGAGTGACTCTTACCAACCTTGGCCTGTGGAAAGTTTCAAGGAAATGATCCAAGTTGTCCTCTTCTAATCCTCCCTTATCAGGGAAACTGTCGATAAGGAAGACCAACTTCAATGTTAAGAGAGTGATGAGAGATGGAAACATTTAAAGCTTGGAGGTGCATCTTTACTCATATTCAATTTGTGCTATTATTATTTTTTTATAATAACACCAAAAATAAAAAAATAAAAAATACTACTCCAGACCTAGTCAGACCTGCAAAACAAGGGAAAGGAAAGTTAGACCACCACAATCTGTTTTTACAACCGTGCCTTGAGGTCTAAAACTTTATATATTCAGAAAAAACAAATATACTTCAATATTTCTACAAAAGCCTTCCTGCTTATTGCTTAGCAACCAATTTTCACCCACAAACATTATTTCTCACAATTTTTCTTGTTCCCCCTTTTTTTTTTTTTTTTTTTTCTTTTCATTTCCAAGTCAGGTTTGTTCACCTTTTGACTCAAGCGTGCTAATTAAAAAAGAATGAACCTTTGTTTTGATAATCCAACTATACATGAGGTACAATCTTGCATCCCCTGCTATCCACTATTATTTGTGATCAAAGAACTAAAGTCAATATTTACTCATTAATTCATTTTTGAAATCACACTATCATAAAACGCTTAATGCTTGCTTAATTTTTATTCTCTTTAACAAAAACTAAGAGATCATGAATTAAGGGATTATATAAATGTGTGATTGTGGCATGTATTACGTGACACACAGATTATTTCTTTTGATTAGTATAGACATAATTGTAAAATGAAAATTCTTAACGAGGCTTCTTAATGAGTGAGGGTGGTGTTGCAACAACGGTAAGGAATTGAGGGAGAACCAGAGAATGCGAGAGAGAGTGAGAGAGATGTGTGAGGCAATAGGGCTAGGGCTGAATGCGCACAAAAGGAAAAGGCGATGGAGGAAAGAATTTAATCTTTCATAGTTGCGATTGCCTAAAGCGGTCTCTATATAGGGTTGCAAACCAACTCTTAAGGAGGTCACCCAAACTAGCGGATGTGAAAAGTCGATTTTTTTGTAGTACAGGCAATATGCACACACATCAAGACTAACCATTCTATAAAATAATTAAGAAAAAGATGCATGAAATACAAGAGAGACATCAATATGTTGTGGCATTTGCATCCCAATCATGCCTACAACATGCTCTTCAAAAAAAAATCACCAAAGCTATGTTACATGGACTTTGATACGGATGCAAGTATGAGTACATGTTTAAACGTCAAATCCACTAATTTTCTTAGTCAAGGATACGGTGACACAAGAAATTATACATAATTACATATTTAATATTACTATTTTATTTGATAGGATACTATGATATTAACAAGGTACCCTTAGAGTATTTCATCCATAAAATACAAAATTTTATATATAAATATATGTTAAAATTGAATTGCTACATATATTGGTATGGATATCCAATTATATATAGAACAAATATATAATACCCTTACCCAAGTATCCTTATTCTAGTGTCAAGTATCCAACACGGGTAACTACAATGACAATTCCAGTAATAAATACGCAACGAGGCAGTACCAACCAAAAATTGTCACAGAAAAAAGGCACTCATGCAAGCAACTTTTGTCAAAGGAATTCAAATCATTTAATGCCAGCTTCGTCTGTCACTCTATAACCAACAGATGCTATGCCACATGCTGGCACCAGTCCAGAGTGGAGGGTTTTGAGTTTGCTCCCTTCAATTCAAATCGAATATTTTATCAACTATTCAATGCATAAACTCAAACTCAATAGTTAAGGGCCTTTAGGCCATTCAAAGAGCAGAAGAAGAAAACTAGGAAGTCAAACATTCAAGTGACAGTCAGTCACAGAAGATATACGTAAAACATTCATGACTAAAACCAAACAAATTTGTGCAGATCCACACTGCCTCTCTCAACCACTCACTATTTCTCACTTGTTTTACACTTTCCATTTGTTATGCCTTTTATGACAACAACACTACATGTTATTCTACTGCAGAACAGCAGAAGCATGAGCGGAAACACTTGAACCAAAACTTAGCACTCCGAATTTTAGCTCGGAAAATATGAAAGGGGAAAAAAAATACGAAATGCCTACATAACTTTGGAAACGGAAGTTTAATAATTAATCTGACAACAACCTAGATAACATTCGTCCATGCTTAACCTACCGTCTATTGCCATTTTCAATGCAATAATCAGAACTGCCCTAAACTACAAACCAGAAAGGATATCTCAGCCAAACATAGACTAAGGATAAATCAATTTAACATATTCACTACCAAGTATGATTGCTCTAATTCAACAAACTTGCAAGTATTGTCTCCTATAAACACAATCATTTAGGCAATTTAGCATAAGTTGAGTAACTTTATTCAGAACAATTGATTCACTGAAATGAATTATCTACATCAATTGGTGGAAAATAGAACTTGTACAGAGTGACAGTCATTGCTCCACTGAGATTCATGGTAGCAACCGCATTGGGGGAAAAGCAAAATCAAGACTCAACTACAAGTCAATCGAGTAACTCAAACTCTTCTTCCTTGAGATGGGCGAAGAACTTGACCGGTCCGCGGCCTTCCACATCCGCCACGAACTCAACTTTGAACGGCAGATTGGCAGAAATACGCCTACCCTTCCAAACCCCAACGTACTGCTTCAAAACCCCTTCCTTCCCAGTCAAATCAATCTCAGGAACCCTCGGCACGTGGTACACCTTCAACGGCACCTTAACCCTAACCCTCACCCCGATCTTCTCCGCAGCGGCGGCGGCCTCCTCCTCCTCCTCCTCCTCCTCCGACAGCACCACCACCGCACCCGATGGATAAGCTTCCATGAAGGTCGTGGAATCGGATGGCCTCAACAGTAACGGTGGGAACGCTCTTCTCCGATAAACGCCACCGTCCATGAGAGGTGTAGAAAATGACGTCGCATAAGAGGAGGGGGTGCTGGTTTTCGACAAGTTGAAGAGGAGTGAGGTGGCGTTGCGGTGGTTGTTCGCTGCTGCCGGGAAGAAGAATAGAGAAGAAGACGCCATGTTTAGGTCTCTTATCCCACTAATTCATGGATGGATATATATATATATATATATACACATCTGCGTATATCGTGTGGACTGAGCAGGGAAGCTATTGAACTAATCGATAAATGGTCGAGGAAGGGCGCATGGAAAGACCACGTGATTCTTACCAGCTTCGATAGTGTATAATGAAGTAGGTGGCACTTTATTTATTTTTTTTAAATTTTTGGTTTTTGATTTTTGCAACAATATAAATATATTTGATAATAAAATAGCGAAAATTACACTTTACGCCTTAAAATTCGCCTAAAAAGACATGACACATTTAAAAATCAACACATAACCAGTTTAAAAGTCAACATATGGTCTCTTATAATTTGATATTTAAATTAAAGTGTAAAATTAATTAAATTTATTAATTTAAGAGATATTTGGAGGCATAATTTTTAATAATTTTTAGTCATAAATTATTCATTGTAATTTTTGATATGTTTAGTGAAACAAGTTATAATTTTTAACAACTTTTTGTAATTTTTAGGTGTTTGATAAAATTTTTGATAGCTTTTAGTAATTTTTAGTAACTTTTGAGTATTTGGTAAAATTTTTTGTAATTTTTAGTAACTTTTGTGCGTTTGATAAAATTTTTAATAACTTTTAAATGGAGTAAATTATTGCAACAGAACAGAAAAGTGACAAAAGTTAAGGTTTTACCAAACACCTATTTTATAACTTTTAGTAGATTTTTGTAAATTTTGTGCTGTTAAACAGGACCTTAATTGGATTTGTATCTCATATGTCATTGTATTTTAAAAATAAATACATGACTTTTTATAATTTAGACCTTTGTGAATTTTTTGTGAAGTTGTTATATTTAATTAAATTTGTGCTTCGTGTCCGTTAGGGTGCAAAAGTTTCCTGATCGGTTTGACCATTTAAAACTAAAAACAAATGTAATATATATTTTAAAATTAAATTAAAAAAATTAAAAAATGTTTTTTAATATGAAAATAATAAAAATATATAATTTAAGTAAATAACAGGTTAACGGGTAACCCGACTCATTAACCCGCTAATCTGCCCGCTAATCTGTTTAACCTACTAACCTGTCAAACTTTAATGCAAGAGGGTCGAGAGACCTAAAAAATTGACAGGTCGACCTACCAACTCACAAGTCAGAACGCGTTTGGCGGTATAATTTTTTTTTTTTTTTTTTTTTTGTAATTTTTAGTTAAAAATTATTAGTTATAATAAGTTACAATTTTTATAATTTTTCTGTGTTTGGTAAAATTTTTGGTAACATTTAGTAATTTTTAATAATTTATGAGTGTTTAATAAAATTTTTAGTAATTTTTAATAACTTTTGTGTGTTTGATAAAACTTTTAGTAGCTTTTTTGAGTGGAGCAAATCATTGTACCAGAGCAGAAAAATAACAAAAATCAAAATTTTACCAAACACTTAATTTGTATTTTTAGTAAATTTTTGCACATCTTTATGCTGCCAAACGGGGCGTCAACCTGTTGCACAACCCTGCGTGCCACGAGGCTTCACATGTAATTGCACCAAAAAACATTATTAAAAAAATATAAATAAGTTTTGCTTTTAGTCTGTCTAAAAGTTGAAAAATAATTTTATTTAATATAAAAAAAGATAAAAATATATTTTTCTCTATTCATTTTTGTAAAAATCTATTTCCTCCAATTAATTTTGATTCTTGAACTACTAATTCAATTAAATTTAATGGATTTTGTTAATTTTAAAGAGCCATCTATTAACTGTTAAAGTATAAAGGATTATGTATTTTTTCAGCGAACACCAAGAGTGTGAAGTGTAATTACCATATAAAAAAAACATAGTTATATTATATATATATAATTTACAATATACACTTTGATAATTCAAAAACCACAAACTAAAGAAAAATTATTAAAAGTATCACACTATAATTGAACTCAAATTTTGGTAGTTAAATTTTCTTTTTTATTTTATTTAAAATTTCTTATAAGAAAATGAGAATAAGGAAAATGATAAAAATATTATGGTATTTGGTTTTTATTTTTATTTTTTAGTTTTTGTTTTTGTTTTGAGACTCATGTTTTAAGGATACTGAAAATGTATTATATTTGATTTTTTTTATTTTTTTATATTTTGAGATTTTTCTTGTTTAGGTTAAAAATGCTTAAAACAACTTTGTCCATTTTGTATTTCGTGTGTAAACCTATTTTCTATTTTCTAAAACAGATTCTAAAAAAACGAATGAATAAATTCATTTTAAACTATTTTTCTTGTTTTCAGAAATATCAAATAAAAAATAAATTTAAAACATGTATACTAAATGATAACTAGTAGATCACCATACGAAACAAAACTACAAGCAGAAAAATGGTGAGCCGATTTGCATTTTATAAATACTTTATTGCACTCCACTTTATTTTTTCTTTAGGTAAAATTACAAAACTAGCATTTTTTGACTAACTAATCTTACATCTAATTCAAAATGATATAATGTCATTCATAAAGAAAATATTTATAAATTTGAATAAACACTCTTAGGCATACAAAAGAATAAAAAAAATTATTTTGAAAAACTAAAATAATTTATATTTATATTTATATATGTAACAATCATATAAAAATAAATTTTATTTTATTTTATTTCATAATTTAATTAAATAAAAAAATAATTTTCTTTCATTCCTTTTGTTTACAAACCTGTGTTATTTTTTCAATCATTTAGTAAAATTTATACTATTCTTTCAATTCTCATAATGTAGTAATATATTTTAAAAATAATGTAATGAAATAAAATGTTAGTGTGATAAATATTAAAATAACTAATTTATGAAATATTTAAAAAATAAATAAATATTAAAATGATTAAAAAATAACAAAAATTTGTAAATAAATTGAAATGAAGTAAGTTATTTTCTTATTTAATTAAGTTATAAAATAAATTAAAATTTATTTTTATATGGTCGCTAAAAATATAACAAAAAATTTATTTTAATTTTTCAAAATATTTTGTTTACACAAAATGTGTAAACTTGAAAGTAAGATATTATAATTATGTCCTAGATTGGATTTTGATAAAAGAATATTTATGACATTATAAGTATATAAAATATATGTAAAAAAAATATGAGTAATTATATAATTTTAACTAATAAAAAAGTAAAACTAAATGCAAGAAACTATTTATAAAGTGTAAATATACATATCTGCAGGGAAATATCCAATTGTGTTTAAATTTAACGAGCAAAATCAAATTCTTTGTTAATGATATGTTTGAAACATGGATTTATGAAGGAAAAAGAAAAGTGAAGGTAAAATAAAATTTATAATTTATATAATTTTTATATACTTTATATTTACATTATTTTTCTATATCTAGCGGAGCACTATCCATGCAATTGAAACTTTTTTAATAACAAAAAAAAAAAAGTGTTTCTTTTACTTTATTCAAATTTCTAAAAAGCAAAACAATAAAAAAAATAACAATTCAACAAATAAATATTTTAATACAGTAAAAAAATAGATTAGAAAAGTATTGTAGAATCAATTAAACAGAAAAAATGTAAAATAAGAAAGCGATAATTTTTAACATATACTAAGAAATATATACATTTATTCAAACAGAATTAAAAAAAATATTAATCTGAAAATTAGGTGAACTTAGTAATTAATTTTTTTCTTTTCCCAAAAACCCTACTAATGTTTATTAAGTGTAGTTATGGTTGCCAAGTCAGATTGAGCCTAATTTTGTTTAGATACAACTTGTATAGGCTTATTTGGCAATCATTTTGTTTTAATTTTTTTATTTTTATTTTTACTTTTTTTTAAAACTGAATATTAAAACACGTTTGATAAATTTGTTTTCAATTTTCAATTTTCAAAAATATGAAAACCATTATCAAATTTTCTAAAAATTATGAAAACATGAAAAATGTATTTTATTAAGTTTTTATTTTCACTTACCAAAAAAAAATTTATTTTTAATTTTTATTTTTTTCCATAATTACTATCAGTCATAACCATCACCTTCGCCATCCACATTCGGTTATCGCCGACCATCACCACCACCATCCCCACCCACCTCGGATCACTACCAACAACTGCCGTTTCTTTACACATCTCTAACAACCACCAATATATATATTATTTCATATATGTTAACACTAATATGTTAAATTAGATATTAAACATAATAAAAATATATTAAATATAATGTAATTAATAATTAATTTAATATATATATATATATATATTAAATTATATATTATATACAATTTAATTAATATAACCAGTACAATCAAATTATATTGGATAAATTTTACTTTGATTGAATTAATATATTAAATTATAAATATATAATTTAATTAATAATTACTTTCATCAATTAATTAATTTAATAAATTAAATTACAAATATAATTTAATGACTAATTAATAATTAACTAAAATAAATCAATTATAATTTAATTTAATTAATTAAATTAATTGAAAAATATTTTATTTTATTATTTTTAATAAATAATATTATTAAATTATATTTTATGCATTTTATTTTTATTGAATTAAATTATTATTAATTAAAAATTTAACGAATTAATTAAATCAAATTAGTTTAAGATAATTAACATAGAATATATTTTATTAAAATATTTTTAAAAAATAATATAATAAATTATTTTTAATATATTTTATTTTGATTATATTAAGTTATTTTTAACAAATAATATAATCAAAATAATTAAATTTAATTAATTAACAACCATACATATCAACTAACAACTATCGTTACCAAACGTACTTTAAATTTTTATTTTCTTTTTTTGCTATGAAAATGAAAACTAAAAATTAAAAACTAAACATAAAAATTCAACACAAAAATTAAAAATGGATAATTTTACCAAACATGCCCTTACTAAGCAAGTTCTATTTTTCATTCAAGGTCAACTTATTTGTAAATAAACAAGTTTAAGTGAATCTCATGACAAGTCCAAGCCGTTCATAAACAACCTCTTCATAGTTAGTTTTTTGTATTGCCCCGCGCCGCGGGGGGGGGGGGGGTGGGGGGGGGGGATCACAATCATATTTTCATGAGTTACAAAAAATAAATAAATAAATAAATAAATAACCAAAATTTTTGTAATTTATATGTTATATTTACATATTTCGAATGAACCGATAACGTATATATATTTTATACATAATTACTAAATTACATAGATATAATATATAATTTCAATACCTTATCGTGGAACACAGAATCCAGAAGTCCAAGAGTAAGAAATATGAATTACAAAAAATATAACTGCATTTTTTTAAGTTATGAAGAGCCAAAAATATTACGTTGATTTTTTTAATGTTTTTAGTTCAAAAAATATAAAAGGTGTAAAGGTAAAATTTTTAAGTTTGAGAAAATATTATTGATATTAACCTTCAATACAAGAATACAAAAATAATTAACCCAAAATTGAAACATGAACCCGAATTAACCCAAAGTTAAAACATGAACCCGAACAAGAACAATTTGAGTTGTACTCATCTATAAATCAATGCATCTAGATCATCTAACAAGTTTAGAGTCTGTTTGGCACAGCCAAAAAACTCTTAAAAATACTGAAAATCTCTAAAAATTTCTAAAATTCTCTAATATATTTTACACTCCTCATGCTTTGTAAAATTTCTATACATTTATTTATATCTACATATTTCAACAAATTTTTACAAAGCCTAATAACATTCCACAAACCCCAATAACTTTTTTACAAATTCCAAAAACTTTTTAACCACTTCAATAAATTCTAATATAAAACCGTTCCAATAAAAGGAAAAAAAAAACTATTCGGACAGTTTTTCTCTCCAAGAAATTGACGCAAAAGTTTAAAAAATTTCACCATCCATCTCTTAAAAACCTAATTGGGTGGTTGTGCACCAAAGGCCAAAAAGTTTCTCAAACTACAATTTTTAGTTGTTTTTCAAACTGCTAAACGAAGCTTTAATCAACTTTGCGGCCAACAAACAAGAACAACCCGAGTCAAAACTCTTTTTTCATTTGATGGAATCCTACACGCGACAACCACTGCTTAGGACCCTACTCCAGGCGAGTTAAATAACCTCTGAAACAACACCATTCCTGCTATTGATCGAACTATTCAATACAATTTAGCTTTAAAATCTCAACTACAGTCGACGTACGGTACGAACCGTGCTCAACATTGTCACTAGGTCAACTAGTTTTTTCCATCCTTTAAAGGTGCTCTCCTTAGAGCCGTGTTTCCTAAACACAACTTCAATATAAAGAAGTTGCTTGATTACTCGACTTCAACTATTACTTAGGTATGGTAAGTTCAAACGCACCAAGAGTTTAGAAAACAAGCTTCTAAAGCACCCTGGCTTACACACCCCCTCCCAAACACCTCCCCCCCCCCCCCCCCAAAAAAAAAACACAACCGTCTGATACGTGTACTTCTTATACAATTATATAACAGCACAAATATATCCCCATGTTAGCAGTCAAGCATTGCAATTAATTAGTGAAAATAGTTTTTGAGAACGCAGTCACGTAAAATAATAGAATATTAAACCCAAATACAAATTCTAGTGCCCCCAAAGATTAGCCTGAGTGGCTCATCAATATACTATTCACAGAGATCATACCAGTTCAATTCTTGACTCAAGCAGAATATGTGTGAGGAATAACGTACATCTCCCCGATTTACTTATCGACTACACAGTTTATTGAGAGTTGCAATAAACCGGTGAGAGTTCCTGATTACCCCCCAAAAAAAATACAAATCCTGGTGAGTTTGGAAAATAAGTTTTTAAAAACAACCTAGTCTAATAAAAAAAGGGTCAACTACCTAAAATATCTACATCTATACCACTAATACTTCAAACTAAAATGAATGAGTGAAAGCTTGTACAGGGTTAAATTTTCAAGTGAAAAGGACAAAATTAGCCATTAAAAATAAAATATAATCAGGTGGTATAAGTGAAGGGAATATGAACTACAAGAATATAAATGCATTTTTTTTAAAGTTGATAAAAACCGAAACCATTATTTTTTACAAATATTTTCACTTCAATAAGAAGTGTGAGAGGGATAAAAGCAGATTTTTTAAATTAAGGGGTAATAGTGATTTTCACCTATAATAACCCATTAAAAAACTAGTGCATTTGTACACTTCTAATACGATAGATCCCGTAAGGCAATTTAAGGAGTATTAGTGATTTTCACATTTAGTACACAACTATAAAGATAATTAACACAAAGAAAACTAGTACATCTGTGTACTTCTCATACAATAGATCACATAACAGCACAAATTCACTCCAGCATTAGCAGAGTCCAAGCATTGCAATCAATAAGTGAAACGCAGATGTTGAAAAGGCATTTCTGTAAAATAAAGAATATTGGACAATAAAGAATATTGGACAAAAATAGAAACCCTGCTACCATACAACCCAACTATGGAAGACATGATTTCTCATCGAATTGCATAATAAACTAATTTCATGGTTAACTAAGGATGGAAGAAAGCAACAGAAATGTTTCAGTGGAAAAGAATTCTATAAAATGAGTTTCATGTACTACAGACCATAAACTTTACCATGTCATTGTACAATGTTCCTTTGAAAGAATCAATAGTATACTTGGATGTCCAAATGAAATACGTACCCCCCGGGTAGGTAATATCATCCCATCCATCATGCCATGTCACCACAACATGCATATTTGCAAGGTCCCCAGAAAAGGCATATTGAGTGATTTTCAGGCAATAAAAACTTCATCTGCAATTTCACTTTTTAGATTGTGCCATGAATAGGAGAGTAGGTACCTTTTTGTAATACAAAAGAGATCAACCACTGTACAGATTTTGGTTAGCAGCAAAAAGACAACCTGTATCAAAAGATACACCTACGCATCAATGGCCACATAAAGTGGAACACTAAACTTGAGAACGCCAGTATAATCATCTGAGATGCAGAAGGTTCGTGACTAAAAATCTCCTGTTCAGTAAATCATATGGCGAGATTCCTTTTTGTAGCTTCCATTTTCGACAATAGATCTTTAATATCAGCTTCCATCCTAATCTTCATATTGAAATATTCCCAATAAGCTCTTTCCAGCGCCTGGAGCTCTTCAAATTTTTGTCTGCGCATTTCCTCGGCCTCTGACAAACACAATTTCGTGACTCTACTTGTATACTCATCTTCAATTTTCTTGTTCTTAGCAATTGCAATACGTTTCAGGCCTTCAGCTTCTCTTCTAGCGTCATCAGCACGTGCTTGGAACATGTTAGCTTCTGCCTGCTTGATTCTCACAATACTCTCCAATTCATCAAAAACAGGTTCCTTCTGAGCACTTCTCCTTTGCAAATCTGAGTCCAGGCTATGTTTATTGTTCTGATCGGAATCAAAGCTAGGAAGTAAACTGGAAGCTTTGTCAACTTGGCATGCTTTTTCTGAATAAAAAGGTTTAAGCCATGCAGCTTCTTTGCTGGCGCCAGCAATCGCATTACTCTCTTCTTGATGCCTGTTCAATAGCTCCTTCCCCGATACAATGGGAGTGTCACCAGACTGGAAGGAATCACTTTCTGAAATCACAGTGTTTTTAATTAGATGACAGGTGATAAAGCTAACTACCGCAAAGGAAAAGACAACTGCACTAAATTTTAGATAATATGAATCCTACGGCCACACTAACAATCGTGTGCTCCACCACAAATAAATCACAATCCACCATTCTCCACAAAATTAAGTGTTAGTACATACTTTGTTGGTAAGTACAACTGTCAGAAACCTTTATCAATATTACTCTGACAGATTGACGATTTGCAAAATAGCATAAACAGGCAGGCCAGGAATATTTGAAACTTCATATGATAGCTTTAAATCATCACACAGAATGGTCCAACAATTGTATTTATCATAGAATATAGAAACTAACTCCTGTCGCAGTTAAAAAGGAATCTGCCAACCCTAGCAGGAATCCTGCTTGGTTGGTACCATACGTACCGAAGTTGCAGACTTGCACAACAAAGGAGGTTCGAACCCACACCCAAGAACTTGTTATGGTTCAACAAGTCAAGAGCCCTACCAACATTACTGCGCTTTGCGCCCTATGAGCTCTGAGCCCCTGACCTCCCAAAGGAAAGCCAGGGGCTCAGGCCAGCTGAACTCCCGTCATAATAAGTTGTTTACGTCCTCAAAATTAAGAAAAATGGTCAATGTTATCAGCCAAAGCAGTGCCTATAAACTAGTACTGATAGTAATATGCTTTAAGAATAGAAAATAGCAAAAATGACAAATTCTAAAGTCAAAAATCAGGGAAAAAGAATCCCACAAAACTGCAATCGTACATATTCTAACATAAATGTATGTATGTTTTATGTAGAATGCAGACTTTTGATAGGTAATGCTGACGGCACCAAAATCATAAAAAAACCGTGACTAGTGTTAACCCCTTCAAATAACGGTGGACCCAGAAAATTTGCTAAGGAGAGACCAAGGCGAAAAAATTTATAATTTTGGAGGCACAAGCTAAAGTTTCTTGAATTCCACACATAACAACTAACTCCGGAAAATATTTCATTCCTCCACAGAAGAAATAAACATGATAGCACAAATATGAAGCAAACTCAAAAGGTAACACCCTCAAATGATATGGAAATAAAAATAAATAAATAAACACACTGAAAGGAAATCTGCTAGCTATTGCTTGAGTGGTATTTCCCACCTCCTTTTATTTGTCAAAAAACAAAAAGTTTGCTCCGTCTTTGAAGGGGAAACTACAAGTTCAAAACCAGCAAGTACTTTCTACAGGTATATATACATGGGAAAAAAAAAGAACGATAAAAAAGGAAAGACAGATAACAAAAATCACCTTGAATAACTTAAGTTTTCCTACTCAACATTGCAAAATAAAACTGGTTTTAGTTCAAAAAGATACATGAGGTTAGAAATCATCCACAAATGTCCACATGCCTATTGGAGGGTCCCCCCCACATGAGATCTTTTCACAAACCAGCAAAATTCTTTACAAGGAATAAAAAATAGTTTTCTTTCCACAAAACAGTCGACGAGTTTCTGTTTTCTAAAGATCCTTCCATATTTTTGAGCAACTTTCGAAACATTTTGAAAATACTGTGCAAACGTTTCCGAAATGTTTCCATTTCTAAATTAAAGAAAACAATCTACCAAAACTAAGTTTGAATCCTTCCTTTTTTCTAAAACTTACCAGCTAGGAAACTCATAATCTGGTTTTGAACCTCATGAAGATCGGACTTGTTTTCCAGTCTCGTCACCATGAGAGCAGCAATATCATGTAGCTGTTTCCCTCTCATATCTTCACTAGCTGAAAAAATTCTTCTAACATATTCGAGTTCCTTAGAAAGAGTTTCAGCCGTCCATGCCTTCACAAAATTTTGAAAAACTTCCTTCACAAAGCCAAACATTTCAGAGGGATGATCACAGGCAACACAATGGAATTGTATTTCGGTCGCTCCTTGAGCTCCAGATGCACTACATCCATTTCTAATATAGGATTCCCGTAAGGCGCAGTCCACATGGCACCAATGGAGGCATACATCACAGCCAACCCAACTACAAGTGTTAGATGCCATGTCAAACTTCAAACACACAAGACACATGCAGCTGCTACAGAAACCATTCTTCTGCACACAGACCCTGCAATCACATTCATCCACAGGCAAAAGACTCCGACAAGTGAGATTTCTACATCTTAAATTTAGGAAGATCTCTGCCAACTCAGAAGTTGAAATATCATAATTTTGTTGAAGAAATTCTTGAAGACCAGTTTTCAAAGCCACCAAGATCTCCAATTGAGAATGATGGGACTTCAGCAGCATCTCCAATGTAATATCTGACCTATTTTGCAGTGCTTTCTGAAATCCATATAGCTGCCTATGTTTACCAACATTCAAAATGATAGCACGGACGCACTCCTTTAGGCATGAAATAGATTGCACTGTCATTTCATTGAATTTCTTAGCCATCAAGTGCACTGGTTCAGAAACTATCATGGTGACAATGGGCTCAAAAAAGTCAGGCTCCCCTATCAAAAATCGTTCTTTCTCATTTTGGCTACAGTTTCTATATAAACTACCATTATCTTTCTCTCTCCTTCCCCAATTTTTGTCTTTGCTATATCCTGATCCATTTTCATGAGAAGCAACACTCTGTGAAGGGGATCTAACATCATTCTGGTGCTTTGACTGTACTCTTGACAGCTGTCTATACAAATTCAACTGCCGATCCAGTTCAATGGGTACCATACAGCTTTCTTCAGCAACTCCAACTTGTTTTCCTTCCACACCTGGACCATTGGAAATATTTTGTGATGCCTGAGATTGATGACATATGCCATTTCCATTTGATAATACCCTTTGATACAATGGAACTTCTTTGTGCTTCTGCTCATTTGACGGCTGAACATGGCAAGTTGCAGGTGAAACCTGATCCATTCCCTGAAATAAGGGACGACTACCAACCGACTGTTCATAACTGTCAAAAGAATTATGTGTGAGTGAACAGCTTGGATTATGCATAAATGGACGAGAACCTGAAAAAGACATCGACACAGTAAATCCATCAGAGTTCGTATGGAATGTGCTGGGAAAAGATTGACCACTCCTCGCATGACTTGGGGAACCAGGAGCCTGAACCATATTATCAGAATTAATAGGTAACAGAACATTTGGTAAGCTAAGAGAAAGCTCAAGAGGTTCCAGTGACAGCTTTTCATCTTTAGGCTTGAGGCCAGATTGCACTGTTTTCTCCGGCTGCTTAATGGGATCACTGAGGAACAACTGTAACCCCCTGGTGCTGGGTCCTACCATATCATCATCTCTCCAAGTTAAAAGGCCTTTTGGTTCTCTTTCAACTTTCACACCTTCTGCAGGATCACTAACATCAGTGGGTGAGACAGCAATTATTTTTCCTTTGTCATTGGAATTCTGGGTTACACCATCCATTAGGACATGACAAGCAATCTGAGGGGCTCCGCTCCCCACAGCAACTCCCCTATTTGATTCAGACAAAGCAGCATCCCCCGACTTAACTTCAACATCCATGCCCTTGTCTTCTCCATGGTCTGCTTCTAGAAGCATCGGCTTCCCAACAAGTGTGTCCTTTCTTCCTTCTTCCTCACAACTGTTACTTTCCTTTGCCCTCTCGCTGTTCTTGCTACCATCATCATGTGCTGCAGTTTCATTGATATCTTCATTGCCACTCATCCCTCGGACTGAATTGCTCAGTGATTCATCAACTTCCTGCATCAAATCTTTATCAATTTCAAGCGGTATAACTTCTAGTTTCTCCTCAGACATGCCATCTTTATGAAGCTCCACTCCAGACAACAATTTTGCCCCATGGCCCCCAATCTCTACAATTTCATACTCCTCCTGATGATCACTCCCAGGTTCATTTTGAGCAGAGTTCAACCTAACTGAACTTTGGTCTTCAGCTGAAGGTTCACTTTCATGAGTTGGTTCACATTCACTTTCGTGAGTTGATTCAGGTTCAATTACATGAGCTGGTTCTAGTTTGGTTTCAGGTTCACTGTCATGAGCAGATTTGGGTTTGATTTCAGGTTCATGAGCTGATTCTGGTTTGGATTCAGGTTCACTTTCGCAAGTTGGTTTGGGTTCATTTTTAGATTCTTGCGCTGACTCTGATTTGGGTTCAGATCCACTTTCACTACCTGGTTTGGGTTCGGGTTCACTTTCATGAGCTGGTTCTGGTTCAAGCTCCCCTTCTTCCATTTCACTGCTACTACCACTCTCCACCAATAAGTCTTCACTCTTCTTCACTTCAGCACTCTTTGATTGCTCACTTCCACAGTTTTTAGTACAAGGTGGTGACTTCGGTTCTTTCAATCTCTGTGGTGACCTCAAATTCCCTTTATCATATGATACGATTTTGCTCCCTCTAACTGAATCACCACCAGTCCTGGTGGATTCATTATCATCTTTTCTAAACTTCTCTTTGTCATCGGACACAGCTTTGCTCCCTCTAACTGAATCACAACCAGTCCTAGATACTTCATTAACATCTTTTCTCAAATTTCCTTTCTCCTCGGACACAACTTTACAACCTCTAACTGAATCATCACCAGTCCTGGAACCTTCATCAACATCTTTTCTCAAATTCCCTTTGTCAATGGACACAACTTTGTTCCCTCTAACTGAATCACAACCAGTCCTGGAACCTTCATTAACATCTTTTCTCAAATTCCCTTTGTCAACAGTCACAACTTTGCTCCCTCTAACTGAATCACAACCAGTCCTGGCACCTTCCTCAACATCTTTTCCAGCACCAAATCTTCGCCAAGAAGAAACACTACCTTCCCGTCGAGAACGATCCCTTTCCGATCTAAACCCCTTTGGGAAATCTCTCCTAAATCCAGAAAAGCTCTCCGACCTATTAATTTTTTCCCCGCTGTAACCACCCCGCAGTGAAGAGTTCAGAATCCCCCTGTCACTACCATCCCTGTACCAATCATAGCTCTTTCTCCTATCATAAATCTCCGAATCATAATCTGACCTCTTTCTAATCAATCTTGAACTCTCATGATCATCACCTAACCGATCATATCGAGAAGTAGACGACGAACCCTTCCTTCCACTTTCAGACTTGTAATAGAAACCCCGATGTGACGAAGACCTGCTCATACTTGAATCCTCATCCCTTCTTCCCCAATCTTTACCAACACTCTTTTCCCCAGACGAGGTGAGATCATCACTCGACCTCAATCTCTTCATAGTTAATACCCGAATACAACCAAAAACAGATCATCAAACTAAATTGCAGTAAACACCCTAGCTCTTTCCTTCAATCTACATATCATCCAACTCACCAACCAAAGATAGAGCAACATCACTTACTGCTTCTAACATCATCATACTGAAATAATAGCTGCAAACTACATGACCAAAACAAAACCAAAAAAAAAACAGTGTGTCAACCGAATTAAACGACAACTTCAAAAACAATACCCTTCAACCCAATCTCCAAGCCCACCCACTTCTAATAGTAAATCGCGATCAAATAACAGATTATCAGACGTATCGACTAAATTAGCATGAGACAAAGATTAAGCACCCAAATCCAAGTTTTTTTTCCAGAAACCCTAATTTCAAAATTAGGATTGAAAGCTCGGAATAAGATGAGAAATCAGACTTCAAGGCCAAGGAGAAGCAAATACCTGAGGTGAAGCTGTCCGCAATGCGCCGGAGTTGATAGATAAGCTTATCAGTGGCGTCCGGCGAGGATTTCCTGGCGAGCGATTGTGTCGCCGTCGAACCTTTTTTTGAACCTATCTTCCGTCCAAATGGAGGGTTTTTCTCGCTAGGCGTGCGTTTTTGGGAAAATAGCTTTTTGGGGTTTTCACAGTCAACGCAGTTTTAACTACCGACGAGAGAAAGAGACTTGAATACGCAATGTGCGTACAACGCACACGGCCCCCGATTGTTCGGAGATGTAATCATGTGAAGGCACGACCATGTGAGAGGCCTGGATATTATAAACCCGGGCTATGTTGGGATCAAAGTTTAAGAGGTTTATCGAAGTGTGCTCAAAATAACTTTGAATATTTAAAATAATTAAGACCCATTTGATTTGTTTTTTTATTTTTTATTTTTTATTTTTATTTTTTATTTTTTTTTGTTTTGAACTTAGAAATTAAAAAATTTTTAGTTTAAATTTAAATTTTATTTACGTAGATGAACTTAGAAATTAAATTTAAACTAAAAATTTTTTAGACATGATTCAATAGACGACAGAATTAATATTTAAATTAATTTAATTGTTTGGTCATACAAACACCGCTAAGAAACTATTTATATAATATTTTCGAGTAAAATAGTATTAGTAATCAGTGTTGTCAAACCAAATTGAGTAATAATTTATTCACTTGTGATATGAAAATCTTATCAAACTTGGAAATACTTAAATTTAGCTTTTTTAGGCTTTTGAATTAGAATATAATTGAGTCGAACTCTAATAATTTAATTATTTTACATAATTCTGCATTTACCGTTCTGAGTTTGAGTTATAAATAATATTTAAATTTAGCTTAGAGCTCGTTTGGCAACTCAAAAATTAGTAAAAAAAATACTAAAAGTTACATTTTGTAACTTTTGGTGTGTTTGATAAAACCATAAATTTTTTTACTTTTTTGATTTGTTACAATAAAAAGTAAAACAAAAAATTATCACTTTTTTTATTTATTACAGTAAAAAATATACCAAACACACAACAAGTTACCACTTTTTTTATTTACTACAATAAAAAAATTACCAAACACCCGAAAGTTACAAAAAAATACTAAAAAATACACTTTGTTCAACTAAACACACAAAAAATGTAAAAAAAACACACACAAAACTACCAAAAGTTAAGCTTTTTTTCTTTTTTTTTTTTTTTTTTTGAATTGCCAAACACCCTCTTAATTTTATAATGAATCCATCTTGAACGAATTTTTTATGAATTGAATATGAATATCACTTATGTTAGTGAATTTGTTTAACATCTCTATTTTATAGTTTAGTAAATTTTAAAAAATAATAATATAATCTCTTAACACGTATTTTTATTTCCTTCTTATATATAAAGGGTTTATTTGGAGCTTTGAAAAATGTCAAAGATTTTAAAATTTTCTATAATTCTCTACAAAAAATTGTTCACCTGAAATTACGTGAATATCTATGAATCTCTGTAAATTTATATAACTCTATAAATTTTGATAAATTTTTACAAATTTGAATAACATTTTTATAAATTTTAAAAAATTCTAACAAAAAATCAAAAAGTATCTTCTCAAATTCGTTTGAACAGACAAAATTTCATTAGTACGAAACTATTCATCTTTATTTTTATGGTTTGTAATTTACACTTTAAATATAAAAAATATAACTTAAATCATATTTTATTTCGATTTTTGTAAGTACAAATGAACTCTTAGTCATATTTATTCAAAAAAAAAATTATCATTCTAATTTATTGATAATCCTAATATTGGTGGAATGTTTCTGGGGATTTACTAATCTCAATTTTGGAAAGAGACACGTGTTGAAAAACGATTGAATATACTAATCGATTATACATTTGAGTTACACCACATGAGTTTTCCTTTTGATGTAACCACGACAAAGGTCCTGCGATTGGACGCAGATCTAGACCACACGTTGCAGCCACTTCAAATTAAAGTACGCTTGCGTCTACCAAAATGGAAGAACTCGCCTGCACAACTCGACGCGTTGCAAGGTTTTGGGGCTTGGGTACACGCGTCCACTCCATCCAGCGAGTGGAGTACTTGCACTTGTCCGTAGGTGTAGTGAATCCTGGAAGGACGTGTTTGACTCCTCCGCTGATTAATTAATTGCTTTTTATGACTAGTCTTTTGATGAGTCGAATAGTAAGATCTGTGCCCATTGAAAAGAGCAGGCTGAGCAATATTGCTGCTAGTTTTGTAAGAATCGTTCGATTGAAATTACACTGGCGGATCAGTTTTTGTTTCTCATTGATGTGATATTTATAGAGGGGGATAACTTTTAACTTAGTTTAGATATTTTATAAATAAGAAGAGATAAATGATGAAAAAAATAATTAAATAACTTTTTTACCTTTATAGTATCCCAAACTTGATTACCTATAAAATTAAGTTTGGTTACCCAAACTTAATTACATGTTTATGTTAATTATATAATGAGAAAACTAACTAGTACAAATTAATTTTAGTCAAATTAATTATAAATAAATTATGTTATTAATAAATTAAATTTTATAAAATACATAAATTAGTTTCATAAACAATAACATCTAAATTTATCCAAAATTTCCGTAGTCGCTTATTTTTGTTTCCTTATTTAAAAAATATCGATACGTGTAATTTTGTATAAATTTGTTAAAAATAATATTATTATATTTGTTAAAAAATAATATTATTATCTTAAAATCACATCACATCCTATTTAGAAAAAATATATTTTTTTAATCACATGACCCCTATTTGGAAAAAAAATATATTTTTTTATTTTTATTAATATAATTTTTAATACATTTTTTCATTAAAAAAAAGAATTTATTTATAATATAAAATACATTTTGTAGGTGAGAAGGGGCATCATGGTTCAATTTAGTCCATATAAGGGGAGATAATTTTTGGAGAGCTCAAACCCTCTCCAAAAATAATACACATTCTTCTAAGATTAAGAAGGGAGGATAATTTTTAGAGGGGAGAAATTTTACTTCCCAAACTAAGCAAAAAAATCGCATCAAAGCTTATAAGGGTGTATTATTTATGGAGGCCACATTTTGTAGCATCCAATCGGCCCTTTAAGGTAAAAAATTTTATATATAGGGTGTATTTAGAGTGATAAAATAAAATAAAATGAAATAAATTATAAATTTGTAATTTGTATAATAAGATAAAAAATGAATAATTTTTAGAGTTTTTAAATATTTTTTATCTTTTTTTAGATTTTTTTGTTACTCCAAACAGATCCTGAATAGAGAGTAAAATAAAATTTTGTAAAATTTTGAGAACCAAACATTATAATATATAAAAAAAATTTAAAATTTATCAGAGTATTAAAAAATTTTTAAAATTTAGACGAATCAAACACTATATTATATGAAAAAAAAAAATCTAAAATCTATAAAAGATTAAAGAATTTTAAAAATTTAGAGGATTGTGGCCTATTTGTTTCCCTTGAAACTACCCCTATAAATATATGTATGTATATATTGTAATTTACTTTTTGATTTATAATTATTTTGAAAAAATGGGTTTTACTTTTTTTTTTTTAATTTTTTATCACACTTGTCTTGTCTTTATCTCTCTTCTTCTCTCCTTTTTATCTCACTTTTTTACCCTATCTTTTCTCTTGCCCCTTACTTCATTTTTCTCTCTAACTAAATAATGAAAATAAAACATTATTCTCTCTCATTCGTTCCTCTTTTCGACTTCAAATTCAACCAAACAGAGGGTAAATTTTTGAACGCAACAAGTAATAACAAATAACTAATAAGTAATAATAAACCATTACAAAATTGGAAAAAGACTTGCTGATACGATTATTTTTTAAGCACTACATGAGCAGTGCATCCTTCAACCGTACAATTGAATTGCCAAACCGTCTGGCTCTTTACCCATTCCAATATCAGTTAAAGCTGCTCCTGTATAAGGAGCAAGGTATTATAATGTAGCAAGAGAATCTGCCGTTTCGGCTACTATAATAGTATTATTCTAGCACTCTCCTATTTTGGAAAATAGTCACTACTTGGGTCAAAGAATATGCTTTTTGACCAATAGCTATATAAACACACATTACATTTTGTTCCTATTTTGTCATTCGACTTATGTTCTTCATGTAACATTTAGACCGAGTGACTCTAAGAAATTACGTCGATACTTCCAGTGTGGTAAACAGTACTTGATCGTGTAGTAGTTGAAGGATGCACAGTTAAATACTGGGCACCACAGGTACCCTCTATTCTTAAAAATTATACAATTATTTTAGAGCACTATAGACGATTAATGTGTCACAGGGATACTTTGGCTCCGTTTGGCATACAAAAAATCACTGAAAATCTCTGTTAACTTTATATCATATCAACTTTTTTCTTTCACTGCTCACATTACGAACTCTCAATTTATCTCACTTTTTCTTACTCCAAACACACCCTCTATCTTAGTAAAATTTGCTTGTGTGTTATACATCAAATGACCCGAAGTGCGGAATAATTGCCACTGCCCATCACTGTTTGGGCCCCGTCTAAATTTTTAATTATGGCAAATTATCATTTTACCTTCAACTGTTAATTATTTTATGTTTTATTTTTACTAAATATATCCATGTATTTATTTTTTAAAAAAATTAATTTTTATGTGTTGGTCAAATGGAAAAGTTAGAACGATAATGAGGGAAATTATTTTATGCATCAGGCCTATTATGCCATTTCGGTTTGTTCCAAATTTTTTTTTTTTTTTTAAGCTTAGGGAAAATTTTGAGCTCATTTAACTAAATGGACCGAGCTGGACTAAATTAATTAAGGGTAAATTATGTCTATATCCCTTAACATTTGTGTAATTACACTTACACCTTTTACTGTTTAAAAATTATACTCAAATTATTTATTTTAAAATATTGTTAATAATAACGTTCTTAAAATCAACCATTAAAACTTAATAAAAAAAAGTCGAATTAACTAAAATTTTAAGTGTTTTTTTAATTTAAACTCCATTTAATTTCTTGTATTTTAATTCCCATTCTTATCACCCAGCAACAATTCTACAATCCCAATAGTCCAAAATTATAGTCATTTGGGTTAATTTAAGCATTGTGAGGTCCTACTACCACGAAGGAGGAATTGAGTGCCACTAAGCCTCTTCCAATGGACGGACGACCCAGTACTCACCGGTTTACATTGCAACAACCTAGTTCATTTGTGAGGATTTCAAGCAATTTTAGCACATTGCACACTGTACGAGCCACGGTATACCAAGATAGCAACTAGACCTAATAGAGAACTTATGCTAGCTACAGGGGGCGGATAGGGGGGTAACAAGGCCCATGGCCTCCCCTAGGGTGTAAAAATTCTCTACTAATATATGTATATATTTTTTTTTTCATACTCATACTAATCTTAACTGAACCCTCCAAATGTCTTTAATTATTATAGCGGATTCCACTAACTTTATATATATATATATATATATAACATTGTTTATATATAGTACATGTGTAAAAGAAAAAAAATAATAGTACCCATACAGTCTGATGATAGTGTTATTTTTTATTTATAAAAGATAGATTTTAAACTCAATGTTACTTTCGTAACAAATAAATAAATAAGATACCATAACTTACTTTAAAACATATATAAATTGCCCCCAATTTCTTTCGTGCGTCCGCCATTGGTTAGCTACAATGAGTAGTGACTAGACCGCTATATATGTATAATGCAAGAGCTATGGCATAAGCTCTCATTAAATAATGAGTAGTTTTTTTTTTTAATTAAATAATAAGTAGTTTTGCTACAGCATGCATTTCATATTGCACGACTATGCAAAATGGTGTAATGAAAGTACTTTTGCTTCCGTTTTGTGAGTTCTGTAGGTCATTTTATAGCGACCAAATGTTCATGTGCACTTGTTATCCTTACGTCAAGAGGTGAAAAAATTAACAATTTATTCACCCTGCATTAGTCATGAATGATTCAACCTGTCGGAGCATGATTAGATGAGCGGTGACAAGTAGAAATTTACATTAATATAACTAAAATATTAATAATGTTCCAAAATCAATCCCAGCAGAATAATTTGCAAAAATTGATCCAGTGTCGGCAGTGTTACTAACGACACCATGTCGTCAGTAGCACTGACGACACCTAGCCATGTTTCATTTCCAACCTGAATATCTTGCCATCAATAAAGAGACCTTTGATTTTCCTCTACTTCATAACATCTTTTACTCGTGTTAAATTGTTAATTTTCCACATAAATCCTTCCTGATAGTGATCGGATTTATTAGGCAGACAAAAATTTCTTGTAGCAGGACTACCCGAAATCAGCGACATCGAGTTCGATTCGTCGTTACCAACTGCAAATGACGTCGATTCGTTCAAGACTTGAATATCAGCTGTAGTTGCCAAAGAATTGTCCGATATAAACCCTAATTTATGGTCAAGCACATTCTAAGAGAATGTGAAGTCTTTCCAACCGTACAACTTCCTCTTACCAGTGAATCTATTGAAAGAAGCTCTTTGCAGAGACTTCGATTCGTCGAGATGGTTGGGTACAAAGATCTTATAGTAAGTAAAAAAGTTGAATTTGGCACTACGATGTCCGATTACTTGAAGGTAAATAGAAAAGGCACCAGGTATATTCAGGAACTTCATCTAGGGTACACGGCGATGCGAAAATCCAAGCCTCCAGCAACTTCGAAGTACGGGCTACACACTGCTTTGGATTTGATAGTCTCGACGTTCGGCATCGTCCATTTGCTGGCCACAGAGTAGTCTGTACTTTGATCGATGGAGACGCAGCGTGAGTGACAGGCTGAGGGAGAGGGTTGGAGGTGGTATGTTATTTACAGAGTGTCGTCCTTTGTATTGACAACATAGCTTTTGGGGGTCCTAGTTGCCCGAGGGTGTCGTCCTTTGTATTAACGACATGGCTTTTGAGCCTGTTGCTCCGCTGAGGGTGTGCGGTGAGGGTGTCGTCAGTGCTACTGCCGACACAGTGTTGTCGATAGCACTGCTGACACCGGATCGATTTTTGTAAATTGTTCTACCGCGATCGATTTTGGAACATTGTTAATTTTTTAGTTATATTACTGTAAAAAACCCGGTAACAAGCGTATTAAAAACTTTATCATTTATATATGTTTACGTGTGATATCATTTGTAACGTCCAATATTTATCTTAACAGTAAAACATTATTTGTAACATTCAATATTTATCTTAATAGTAAAGCATTTTAAACTCAATCTGTTAAGCATGTCTTATTTTTTTGGGCTTTCATTTAAGCTTGAAGACACAAGCTCGGCCCAACCCAAAATGTCGAAATATACGTTTTTTTTATTTATTTATGTATTTATATATTATTTTTATTTGTATTTTCTTATAAAAGTTCAAGTTTTTATATTAATTTCTTTTAAATATTAATTTTAATACTAAACTACTTATTTTTATAATTTTTTAAATTATTTGTATTAAAAAAGATACTTTAAAATTTCTTTAAAAAAAAATAAACGAGTTAAAAATTAAATTTGAATTCGATAAGAGAAGAATTTACCGGTGGTTCTCATAAGCATAACAACAAAAACTGAAAAGGCATTGACAACCGAGGTCCCACCAATATCAGTGAAAATAAATAAAGCAAGTAAAATTTTTGTTGTTGTATACCTAAAAAATTTCTCATTCATAGAACATAAGGAGGGAGTAGTTGATAGGAAAAACCATGAAGAGAGAGAGAGAGAGTGAGAGAGAGAGAGCCACCCCAATGGTTTCTGTAAAACACTAGAACCAAGCATGCAGATTTCTCTATTAAACCCATATAGGATGCATTTAGAGTGACAGAAGTTAGTCAAATTTAATAAAAGTTATAAGTTTATAATTTATGCAGTGAGATAAAAAATAAATAATTTTTAAAGATTTTTTGTATTTTTCGGTGAAATTCAGAGCTCAAAATGTAGCCACAATCAAAATTCATACAAGTTAAAAAGGAAAACGTTGAGCCATTTTTGGCAACTGCAATCTCCACATGAAATGACAGTCAACAAATCATCTCAAGAATTCATTCTATTACAACAAGCAGCAGCAGCTTATTCAGCCTTGATTCTCTCATGCTTGAAAACTCGATAGAATAATGAAAGGAGCCACTGCCAAATCACTACAAGCCAGTTGGTTTGCTGCTTGGGTTTAGGTTCAGGTCTTGGTCCAAACAATCCCTTATACAGCTCCTTCTGCTTCTGATAGACAGCCTTCTCATGTTCAGCCAGTAAACGCAATTCCCTCGAAATTGCTTTGTCCTCCGGAGCAAATTTGCGCGCCTTGATGAAGTCTTCGCGGGCAGCATCTGTCTGCCCGAGTTCTGCTCTAGCTTTTCCTCTTCTGAATAGTGCTTTAACATTGTTTTCATCTTCCCCCAACACCTAGAGTGTCATTATACAATAGAATAAGGATCACTTTAATCAAACTCTCTTATAGATGATTTACATTTCAAGGCTGTGAGGGTTAATGGAGCATAAATATCATAAAAATGTGCCTAATAGCGCGTATATTTGAGAGGGAGAAGGAGAGAGCGTTTTTTGATGATACTTCAAAAGATCATATTTCTTGCTCTATACAAGCAAAGCCAGAACTTCAATTCCTTTGGCAAATAATGGGAAGTAGCTTGATGAAATATAAACCTCAATGTAGCAAGGGAGGTTAATGTAATTTTCGAAATATACTTTCAATAAACCTCAAGGGAAGCCAGTAATAAATGTAGTGATAATTGTTAAATGATTCTTTTTATCCCTTCTTACACATCTGATTTTGCTTTGAATGCCACTAAGCCAAAGTTTAAACATTATGACTGTTTATCTGGGGATGAGATGGTGCCGGGATAGGATGGCGGGGGCACTGGCAGCCGCACATTGGGGTGAAAGGGGGTCAAATGACCCTCCTTGATTTTGAAGTTAAAATTACTAAAATACTCTTTGTATTTTAGCCTTGCTACAAAATAACATTAACTTGGAATTTCTAAACATAAGAGTCTACAAGAATCAAAACTAGACATCTGTATATTTCCCCATTGCACCATTGAATACTTTTGTGAATATATCAGTAAATATAGGTGGTGTTTAGACGACCAAAAAAAAAGTTGGTGTAAAATTGATATGTGGCAAAATTTAATTGGAGTAAGTTGGAAAAAGTTACTAACTTTTTGTAATTTTTGGTGTATTTTGGTGTGCTAAACACCACCATAAAATAGGAATAAACAATAAACAAGCAAACCGAACACATACCCAATATACAAATACATCCCTATAATTTAATTTGTAATAATTCCACCCCTGAAATAAGAATAATGCATAAATAAGCCCCCGAAGTTATACCCAATACACAAATACACCATTGAGTGCAGGTGGTGAAAATAAGGATGCGGAGGCCACTTAAATTCTAAAAAAAAAAAAAAAAACCCAACCAAATAACGACCCTCTTCGTCAATTTTCGACAATTCCCTACTTTCTGCAATCAAAACTCGATTATCTCAAATAAAATTTAAACCAACAAAATTATCGAGCATTTATTAATAATGATTCAACTGCAAGAGAATTGAAGATGTCAAGGGAGGTAGTTTTTCTCCACCGCTAACACTAAAAATTTGGTCCAAATTAACGTGTTGTCTAAGTTTTTAAAATGATGGAATTATTACGTATAAACGAAAAGGAATGATTACATATTGAACTACAAGGATGTAATTGTATATTGAGTATAAATTCAGAGACTTATTTATGCATTATTCCTATAATATAGCATAATAAATTCTATAAATAAAATATTTAATAATTATTATATTTCCTTGCGACAAGAAACATCCAAGATAAATCTTCAAGTGTTTTTAGGGGGCCCTAGTTGAACCAATAAACCGTGAAAAATTTTTACTGGTTTAATATCCGATTCAATTATGATAATTTTTTCTCCCTAATATGCAACATCACTTCTCTCCCTATCCAATCCCAACCCCAACACGACTCACCACCCCTTTCTTGGGTGCTTTGTCCCCCCTTTAGTGAAAATCATTGGTCTGTCCTTAAGTAAGGGATAATGTATAGGATTGAATAAATATGACATTAACTTCTAACATTGAATTATTATTTTGGTGTTTGATTGGTTGAATATAGAATGGGATGGAAGATTTGATTTTACAAGAGATTGGATATTTCGATCTTGACGGGAAACTAACCGGAGCTATTTTATAGGGTATAAAGAGTTAAGTTTTGGACATCATGTTTGGACTAATTTGTTGCTGTCAAACACGGGAGAAGGTAAGATCCATGGACATGGAATCCAATCCCCCTCCTTATCCCCCATAATCTAACATAGCCTATATATATAATTTATATATATAAATGGAGAGATCAAATATATGCAAATATGAATCAGGTTAAGGAGTGCCAAAATGCAACTGATCATGGAAGCTTCAAGCATAGTCGAAGCTAATGAGCTTTCAGAGGAAGACAATATATATACATATATATATGTAAAATCAAGCCCACATTGGGGGGTTAAAAAAAAAGATGAATAAATAAATAAGAGCATGATTCCTTTGCCAGCCACTGACCCAAGTATTCGTTGATGTCATGGCAATGTAGCAGATAGGTGATGGCATGGTGCAAAAGAAAAGGCTAAATAATTGGGCAACAGATACATACAATGCTGCAGTGTCCAATTGCTTCTTCATAGCGTTTGAGCTTTATAAGGCAAGCCGCCATGTTAAGGTGGCAAGGATTCTTTACTGCCAAAGCCATGTCCCGATACTTATCGTACAACTGGAACATGAAGTCATCCCCCATATATGCTATGGCCTATAAAACAACCACCATTATGCAATTGGAAAAAAAAAATAAATAAATAAATAAAGGAAAATAAAACTGTACAAACTCATGCCGGTAATGAATGACAAAGCAAGAACATTTAATAACAAGAGTTCGTAACCATTTCATACTGTTGCATGGCCTCCTCCAGTTTTTCCTCCTTGAACAGATCATTTCCATCCATCTTTCTTCTGTCAGCTGCTCCAATTCTCTCCTCCACTGTCATATCACCACGAGATTTCCCCTATAAAACATATTATTGGATAACATTGTGATATGAACATGCTAATGGGGTCCAAACTATCATTTCTGAAGACAGAAGAATTAATTTGTAAAGAATTTATTCAGAACGACTTACTTCTTTTGTTTCATCAAAACCAATGAGCTCAACTTCATATACAATATCAGCCATGGGTGGAACATTTGGGAAAGAAAAGTTACCTTCTTTCCCATATCCTAATTCCCAACCTACACGCAACAGGGCATGCTCACCAGACTTCATGCTGGACACCCCAATACCCAACCCTGTCATTTCCTTCTTTTCTGTTACAAAAGAACAATTGAATTGTTTTGCTCAAAAGAAATTTTAACCGAGGGAACTTGTGCCATTAGATACAACAGTTCAATGCAAAACATAAAAAAATTCAAATCAGTTTCAAAAACTGGTCATAATCAAACTTCTAATCAAAACTAAATGTTACAATAGCAAATTTTCATTAAAACATATACTATAGTACATAATGCTTCAATTGGCACTTTTCCTATTCATGACAAGAGTGCAGCAGCAATCAAGTTATTCAACAAAAGGATTGGTGCAAATATTTTCTTGGGTGATACAGAAAAAACAATTCATGATACCAAAACTGAATATTTTGGAAGCATGCACAAATTATGTAAATACCTTTTCCTAAGACCAACTCAAATGGTCGCTGTTCATGCCATGTGTCTTCAAATTTGTGATGCGTGCTTTCAGTCCATGCTCTGTAGTGCACTACGAAATGTTCAAATACATGATTAAGTTAGTGCTTCTTCATAACCGTTCTATCTGACCGAATTAATCAAAATTCCTTTAGTAAGAGGGAAACTTTTTTCTTTTTTCTTTTCTTTTTCTTCCTTTTTTAAGGCCTCAATGAAATGACTATGATTACAACCATAGAACTTTGAAGAATTAGCTTAATTGAAAAGGAAGACACGGTGTTTCTTTATTCATTTCCTTTGCTGTTTCCATTTCCTTTTGTATTGGGATCTGTTTTGGAAGTGGGTGAATCTTCTTCTATGTGGGTCCATTCGTGCATGGCATTTTTTCATCAACCGCTTGAATTGACCACTTTTTTTGGTCTTGCACACTCACTTCCAACCATGCTGATAGAAAACTAAAATTTTGAAGAAGTTCCATTATCACAAGCGATATATTTAGAAGGGGAAATTCTAACTTACAGATTAGGGATGAAGAGCACAGTTAGTTTCAGCCAGATGATATTTCATCATTTTGTTTAATTAATTCACAAATTTTTTGTGCACAGATTACCAGATTATTTTTAAAGAGACTGGTGAAAAATCTTAATAATTAACAACATTGGTTAAACACAATGCATTTGAAGCACCTTTTTTTTTTGGGGGGGGGGTCTCATCCTGTCCTTAAACAACCTGCCTGCATTACTTACCAAAAAAAACACCTGCCTGCATCAGGATAATTACAACTGGAATTTCAGAAGGATTACAAGATAAAAAATATTCCCACATTCAATGCTTGATGGCCGATACCCAAAACCAGAATGGATGAAATCCAAGGGACATAAGATGACTGCTGTTATAGACTAGCTGCCTCTCAATTGTAAATCTGAGGATCTTTGGTTTACAAATTTCCAATTCATATATATGAAATGCAAAGGAAAGAAGACAACAACAATAACAACAACATAAGCCTTATCCCACTACGTGGGGTCGGCTACATGGATCACACGGCGCCACTGTGTTCTATCAAAAATCATATCTTCATGTAAATCATTTATAATAAGGTCTCTTCTGATAACTTCTCCATATCTTGATGCAAAGGAAAGAAGACGAATTATAGAAAACACAAACACAAAAATGAGTCCCAATGTGAACTTACAAAAGCATGTTGAATATTTGGATGGCTTCTGACCATGACCTTCCTTGATAATTTGCTTGGTAACTTTCTCATGAAGAATTTCTACATTGGAATCAACTTTTGGGGGCCCACTACCATCTTGAGGAAGTTCTCCATGCACAAATGAAGCACTCTCAGCAATGATTTCATTTTCACCATCTTGACCTGGAAATTTTGAGGATCTCATTAATCTCAACCAACATTTTTTTGTTACACTAGAGGTAGCCTCGGCTTCAGTGGGACTAATGAGTTCAGTGGGACTAATCCTCATGAGTTCCTACCCCACTAGAACTAGCACATAATAATGAGGGAGTTCAAACTAGCAACCTCTACTTCAATTGGTAAAGCTCCTAATGTTGAACTACAAAAACATAATTGATATAATTTGAATGATGTCACCAATTTGCATATCTAGTCAAAGGGTAATAAATATTTTCTGTAACTCTTCTCTCTCTCTCTCTCTCTCTCTCTCTCTCTGGGTGGGTGGAGGAAGGAGGGGATAAATAGTGGTTTTATCAAGGTGAAGAACATGAAAACAGGGCTATATTAGACTAAAGATGATTTTGTTTTAAATAGACCTGAAATATGATTTCAGTCAGCAAGTACTAATGAGTTATTTCAGACTAGAAATCATCATTTGGTGTCTCAACAATCACAAATAACTTGAACTTGAGATCACTCACCAGATATTTGCATTACTAATCATTCTCTGAGTTATTCAGTCATGGTAGACTACAATATAGTGTAAAGTACATTTTATTAATCTAGCTGCAAAGGTTAAAGGAGGAATGTGCCAAAGCATCTCACAGTATCAAGATAGAAAGAAATGTATAATAATCCCATTAAAATTTAAAAATTATCTCTGGTGAAAGTTCATTCCATCCAGTACGAAGCAGTAAAATATCAACCTTAATTCATATTCATTAACACAATGCAGAAATTCATTGTAGAAATGCACAACTCATAAGACCAGACAAAGGTCCACATCATACGCTCATTATATCCATCTTCACTTAAGCCAAATCAAATCACATCCCTCTAAATGTGTAATAATATATTCTCCCAACCATACGGCACAACATGCATGTGCATCATTCCACAGTAAATGTTTTAAGTTGGAGCTTCTGTCTTCAAGTTTGTAAGTTTCACAAATGAAGATATCTAGAGGTACAGCCTTCAAGCCAACTTTTAGTTTAATAAATAAAAAGTAATTATAAAGAACTTACTACTACTTGTCACTACGGCAGCTGATGCTATAGTGGACAGGTGGGCAGCAAAATCATTAAAGAAATGCATGGAAAAACAACCAATAACCTTCTTATATTTTCAACTTGATCTTAAATATATATTTCATCCCTCCTCCACAACTGAAATTTAAAATAAAATGCCATACCACCTATAATATGAAGCTATGAGCTCTAATGCATATTCATGCAATGTTCTAGTACACCGTGTAGTGAAAAGCAACTAATGTAGACCAAATATTGAAATATGTGAATACCAAGATATTGAACTATGCAGTTTAATGTTCAGTGTTTATAATTTACTTGCCATTCCTGCCCACAGAGTAGCAGTTCAATGGTAATCATTTTACCAATTGAAGTAGAGGTCACCAATTCGAACCCCCTTGACATTATCTGACTCTTATTTCTGGTCAGGTGAGTCAGAAGCTCTAGCGATTAGTCCCCCCAAATGTGAAGACACCCTACTAACAGCTCCGGTCCTCACTTGCTTAATATAGAAATCTCACAAAAACTGTGCACTTCCCTCCATCTATTTTTTGTTCTCTGGTTTCAGAATTTCAAATTTTAGCAAGGTCCCAAGGAACAATTTCCTTGAGTTTGTGGCACAACAGATTTAGTAAAAACAAATGCAAATTCACATGAAAAATTATGAGGAAACATAAGGATGAACACTTATTGCTTGCAAGAAGCAGTAAACCCAAAATTAAAGACCTCCTCATTTTTCATGCCAACAAAATGCCTAATCAAAATTGGTCACATTTGGTTCAACTCCAAACAAGTGCTAGATTGTCAGCAATGTTTTGAAATATTTTTAAAGGTCAAAACGTAGCATATCAATATCGTGAAAATTGTTTGGAGTAATATATAAAGTTAGATTATTCTAGAATTAAATTCTAATACCTTTGCCAGCTAAATGATTAGAGATGATTGCAACTCGCTATATTGAAAAAGTTGTATTAGTGATTATCCAACTAGTCATTGCCTTTCATACCATGTGAGCAAAATCAACTGGATAGGTTTACTTAAAAAGTAGTGTCCACATAAGTATATTCCAGCTCCACCCCACCATGGAGCCTTAAACTTTATATAAACAAAGATTTGTTGAAAACAGGCATGTTGTCTCTCACCAGAAAAAATCAACCACGATAGCACATAATTGAGTCTATAAAGCCAACACCAAATGTTTGGGATTATAGTTTGTTGTTTCTGGTTTTGTCAATGTATAATACAATTTGGATTGTTATCCTTTTGGATCGATAACTGTACAACTCTGTAGTCATGTTACTCAAGCTATAACTATGTAGGGGAGAATATAATTCATAAAAGGGGAGTTTCATCTAAGTAGATTGAAATGTACTTTTCATAACAAAAATCATATTACAACAAGCTATGAAAAACTGGCACTGCAAAATGTTGTGCAGTATCTGCATCTGCCTCATATTAGACTGGCAAACACACACTCTAGGGATAGATTGAAACACATGTAGAATATGGTGCATGACATTTTCAGTTCTTTATTATATTTTTTCATTGAATATAGCTGCAACAAAGAAAGGTCATAGTTGGGGCTGTCTTATGATTACTGATATTATTTCCGGCTGCAATTGTGCAATTTGCTTCTTCAGAGAGCAAAATTGGAAAAAAATATAATAAAAAATAGCCCTAACATTTATGAAACCTAAAATCATATCGTCTTGTCTCATCTTTAGTCAATTTTGTATGTAGAATAATTTTTTGATTTATGAATGGACAAGTGGAATTAATGTTATTTTTAAATATTTTTGTTGGTTTGTAAATGTTGTATTCACACATAGGGCAAATAAAATTATTTATGTAAGAATATATATATATATATATTTTTGTTCCCTGCCATATCAATATTCTCACTTTTTCAAACTTGTGTCCCATGTCATTACCTGTACCATGTCCTTGTCTGTATTTTTGAGATGATTAAACCTTCAATTTTATTTTGATTATGATAACATAATGCTATGTTCCCAAAGAAAAGCAAGTACAATTAGTCTATGTCAGACAATTTATTATTAATAATAGATGCATTATTAATAATTCTATTGAAAATTAAAGTGAAAAACATGAGATGGTTTTGTTAGTTACAGAAGATTCTTCACTTCTTGCATTTAAGATAAAACTATAAAATTGATAATTAAATGTGAATTCAATCAGAATTTTCTAAATTTTGTTCCTGAGGAGCCAATTGTTGCATTATGTTATCTTTACTTTCCAAAACACAACCAAAAATGGATGTTCGATTTACTATATAAATTACAGAATAAGAAAACATGATCTTAAAATCCTAAATCTTGTTCTGAAGACGAAAAATGTGTGAACCTGAAAGATTACCAGCTGACTCATTGTGCTGCTCCTGAACTTCTTCCATTATTCAAATCAACACAGACAATATTATCAAATTCCTGCAAAAACCCAAATTCGATAGTAATTAACCCCCCCCCCCCAAAAAAAGAAGAGCCAGAAATAAAATGTGAGGGAATCAAATAATGCAGTAAATCAGCCCGAGGTGAAGCAGCACAAGCAAAGACAGAAACTTTCAGGGAAAATGTAGAAAGGGAAATAAGTAGAATTAAATTCTGTTTTGCTGCTAGTGAGAACAAGCACCTAAAAAGGGGGTGGAAAAGGCATCGAGATTTCGAGTTTTTGAAAATTTTCAGGGGCCGTGAAAAACTCCAGATCCTTTTCAACCAGTTCCTTACAAAAAGATATCTGTCAAGTTGGGTTCATCTTAGTCAGGATTCAAAACAAAACAAATCAAAGCAAAAGATTCGATTATTCTTAGATTTCTCTTATTGTTCAACATTTTCTCATCTTCCAAACAAAGCAAAAAGGGGAGAATGCATCCAAATTGCACGATTATACGTGATATGGTTCCGTATATATCACATACACAGAGAGATAGAGAGAGTAAAGAGAGGCAAGTACCTGAGCCTTGAGCGTGCTTTCTTTCCCGAATGTTGTAGGGAGACCGTTTTGCTCTGATCAACGAAGATTCTAGAGAGAGAGAGAGAGATTTTGGAATATAAATGAATGTATATGTACACGAATATATGCGTATGACATATTACCGGTAGCATACATTGGCGGATGAAACAAGAAAATAGTCAACTACAAACGTTCTGTTGGGCACCTCATATTTCAATTTCTAGTTATTAATAAAATTCTTTCTAACATTTGTAGGAAATGCTATGCAATCCCCGATTATTAATCAGAAATCTATAACAACCGTTGATGAGCCAGCTGTTCTCCGTCGAAGGGGGAGGGGGAGATTCAGGTTAAAGTTTGGGGGAAGGTCCGGAGAAGATAAAGTAATCGTACCTTTTACAAGTATCATGCTAATATTTATTATGTAAATGATAAGGTTGTATTGTGCAGGTCAGTCATTTTTAAAATAATCATCTATTAAAATAAATTTTTATTATAAAAATACACATTTTGTAACATTTTTTATTAAAAATTCTTATACAAAAAACTTTTTTTTAAAATATAATATTACTAACAATAACTTGTGTTTACGGTATTTTAAACAAAATTAGTATTAAATTTCTTATATAGTTGAAATTTTGAACAAAAAGTTTAAATCGAAAAAATTATAATAATTCATAAATTTTAATTTTTTTTAAATTTCAAACCCTAATAGTTACTATATGTGTTTTAGTCTCTCTCTCCAATTAATTTTTAATAAGTACCATAAAAAACATAAATTACGGTATTTTAATTTGAAAACTTCAACTTTCTAAATATCATAATTGGGCGAAATTTAAGTTGACAGTTTTAGTTTTCATATAATCTCCACTCTTGAAATATAGTAAGATAAATGATAATGGGGTTCACTAAAATAAGAATTGAGTGAAAAATTAAAAGTATAAAAATAATATCAATTCTTGAATAAAAGAAAAAAATAATTTTTAACTATTAAATCTTAAAGAAAAAAAAACTTAATTACTCTTTGATAGGTTGCTTGAATTTTATATTAAAAAATTAACAAAGATAGCCAAACCTTCCGGTAAAAAAAAATGAACTAGGTTTGAGATGGTCAAATCTCAAAATGTGAGTGTACAAAAAAATCGAAAAACCAATCCGATTCAATGTGAGATTGGTAATTCAGTTTAATTCAGTTTCAACGAACATGGTTTGGTGGTTTATTTTAAAAATAATAAAACGGAATTTCAATTAGTTTTTAGTTAGCAAGATTTTATAGCCAAACTCATCTAGATGACTGATTCTCCCAAGATAAACACCTAAAATATGTATACAATCTAATCCACACTGCCCTTCATTAAATCTCATTTCCTTTCCTGTTGTTCCCCCTTATTTGTTTGAACTCAAAATGTTCTATGATTTTCTGAAAACTTAATTCATGCATTAAAAAGATAAAAGGGCAGCACTGATGACTATTGTAATAATAATTTGTAATTTCTTGTATAGCAGTAACTTATTGAAAATCACTCGACTTTCACTCGAAATTAATGTTCAATAATTATGAATGGTAAAAATTGTTAAACCTCTCATTACCCGTAAAACGTTTTCGTTAATGAGAGGCATGGAGGGTAAAGATTAAGGTTTAAGATTACCAGAGAATCTTTTGCTCAATTGAGTATACTTTACTATAATTAATTCCTCCACATCTAGTAATTTTTCAACGTGGATGCACATATATTGAGAGGCAATTTCAAGTTTGCGCCTGCCATTCCAAAACTTAGAAAATTGATTGAGTTTTTTTTTTTTTTTTGGGTATGTTTAGAGTTGGGAGTTTATTGTAGTTAACTCAATTCTAAAATCAAGCATTAGTTCGATTAATTGTCAATTTAGTTTAAAGATCAATTTTATCTATCTTTTAATTTTTTAAAAGCAATTATTCCCAAGTTGGAGCCAAAATTGCTTGAGTTGTCTACAAACTCTCTCTCTCTCTCTCTCTCTCTCTCTCTCTCTCTCTCTCTCTCTCTCTCTCTCTCTCTCTCTCTGTGTGTTTTCTAAGGATACAATAACACTTATTTAGGAAAATAAGATCAATTTCAACTTATTTTCCAAACTATTGACATGCTAAAAAATGCATTTTTAGGGTGCCACTTCAATTAATTTGTTTTTTTAGATATACATTGAAAACGTGGGTTTAAAATTACAATTTTATTGGAATACAATTTTTAATAGAAAACTTCCTTTTCATCCAGCAATCTCAATTCATCACCAGATATAAACAATTCCAACATACACCAACAACAAATCTACAAATATAACATCAACAAATAAAGTTAAGAAATCCAATGAAGAAGCCCCGAAATGGGTAGTCGAGTTGGTTCGGATCACGAGCTGAAGGGCCTGGGACCAATAGGTCCCGGGTTCGACTCCTCTTGGGGGCAGTCCTTCCTCTAATTGTGGAGGGCCATCTAACAGCCTTTCTTGACTGAGCCGGTCAACCAGGGCTTGCCTAGGTTGGTTTACCTCCTCGTGGTTCTTTGTCGGTTAGGGTCACGGGACGGGTTTCACCCAGTGCACACCTATGGGTAGCGGCTGCGAACTTTTCTCCAACCCCAGAAGAAATCCAATGAAGAAAAACAAGAATTTCTTTCCATAATATAACATAGTACAGGAATGGAGCTAATGGATATATTTGATACTTGGTTAGGTGGCTATCATGGGACCTAATTTGGTCCATTGGTATAGATATGGTAGTAGGTTTACAACCCATCCTGCTATGAGATATAGTAGAAAAGTTGCTAAGAGATTGTAAAGGTAGCGTTTGGAGTGGTAAAAAACAAGAAAAAAAAAAAGATAAAACAAGATAATACATGATTTTGAATTAATTGTGGCTTTTGATATTTTTTTTTAAATCGCGTTTTTTGGATATAAAAAATAAAAAATTATTAGAATGGTTTCCAAATTCGCTCTAACGGATTAAAAAAATGCCCATTCATTACTCTTCTCTCTCTCTCTTTTTCCAATCCGCAATTTTTGAAGATGAACAATGGTAATCTGCTAGAATGATTTTCCCAAATTTGTTTTAATAGATTCAAAAAATCTCCAGATAATAATTCTTTTCTCTCTCCAAATCTTATTTTTTTGAGATGAACTTAGAACAGTTTTCCCAAATCCATTCTAAGGAATTCAAAAATCCTTAAATAATAGTTCTTCTCACTCTTTCTCTCTCCAGATCTTATCTTTTTTAGATGAACTGAGTTAAAACGATTTTCTCAAATCTATTCTAATAGATTCAAAAAATTCCCAAATAATTTTCAAATTGCGTTTTTTGGAGATAAACAGTGGTAATCCGTTAGAGCGGTTTTCTTAAATCCATTCTAACGAGCAAACCATTCTAACGGTTTCATGGACCCAGCCTAAAATAATATTCGTTTGAAAGCTTTCGATTCGAGAAACATGATTGTCGAAAAGAATTTTTGCACTTGGTTAAGCTCATTCTGGATTTTTTATTTTTTTAGCAAAATATTAAACTTATTTTAAATTAATAAAGGTGAGAATGTGTAAATATATAATAGAAAATTTTATTAATTTATAAAGGTTGTTGAAGATTTATTTTGTTTTATTTTGTTTGTTGGCACAATAAATGGTGCCAAAGTATATTATTTGGTACAGTTCGAATCCCCATTTGATACGATCCCACATTGGTTAGCAAGGACGGTTTTGGTATTATATATATAGGTTTAACAATTCTCCCTTTACGAGCTAGTTTTTTAGGTAGAGTTAAGTTAGGTTCATGTCATTTGGTATTAGAGCCAAATCTCATCTGATCGGTGTATCTCACAGTACAGGTTCGATTCCCTACACAAGGAGATGTAGTTTGAAGGGATTAGGTCTGATGCAATCCCACATCGGTTAGCGAGGACTATCTTCAGTGTTATAAATATAAGTTTGGCAACTCTTCTTTTATGAGCTAACTTTACCTATATTTTAACTAATCCTTGTGACCCTAGAGTTAATGATCCAATAACCTAAATTGATTCAAACTAATAACTATTTAAAAAATAAACCCAAAATCTTACGTAATGGTACCTTGTATAAAATGATCTTTTATGAGCTAACTTTACCTATATTTTAACTAATCCTTGTGACCCTAGAGTTAATGATCCAATAACCTAAATTGATTCAAACTAATAACTATTTAAAAAATAAACCCAAAATCTTACGTAATGGTACCTTGTATAAAATGAGCTGGGACCAGTATTGATCTTCATAAGATTATCACCGTAAATTTTATCGTATTGGGGGGATCATTATTACGTAATGAAAGCCAAATGTAAGAACGTTTCTAACTTAAACAAAATTAATTTAAATTAATTTTCAAATAAAGCATAATAGTGAATATTGTAAAACAAAATTTTTTAATGATGCAAAAATCAATTGTTCTATCAAATATCCGATTGTTTCTTTTTTTTTTTATTTGCATAAACAAGAAAAAAATGAACATCAAAAAAATATAAAAAAATGAACAATGAAATTAAGTCATTAACCACACCAAACAGCCTTCTTTTAATATGAAATTATTAAGCAAAGCACAAAACAAATGCAGCAGGCAAAACGTTTCTACTAGAAAATGGAATAAGAGCTCACCAGCAGTGCCTGATTAATTTACCTTGCTCCCGATGTTATGTTTGGATTAGTTAAAGAATTTATCTAAAAAATAAAAGAAAAATAAAATTACTTACATATATTTTTATGATTAATCAAATGCATAATCAATTTTCCATAAATATTTATTAATAATATTTTATTCACTTTTCTCGTCTAACTCAACTTAAAAAATAAAAAAGAAAAAAAGAAATTAAATAGACTTAATTAAAGATCTTTAATATCATTTTGCTTGCCTGTATTTTTTTTTCTTTACCATTTTTTTAGACAGAAACTAAATTGCTAATTGTGCATTATGAAGTGGGAACAGTTTGAAACACCAACAAACTCCAATTTTCTTTTATTATTTTTAATTTTTTCAACTGTTTTTTATAAAAAAAAAAAAACTCTAATTATCTCTAATTTTTATCAACTTTCTCAAATTTTTTCAAATTTTTACTAATTTTCTTTAATTTCTTCTAATTCTTTTTTTAACTTTTTCATATATGACACTGACAATATCAAGATAAAAATTACACAAAGTTCTTTTTTTTTTTTTTTTCTTTTTAACCCTTCAAACGCACAAGATAGTGCATTATACAAGACGAGTGGATGTAGGGTCCAGATTTGTCAGCCGAAGCATATGCTGTGCCATACTACTTTTCAAGGGAAAATAAGTAATATAAGCAATGCTTTTCTTGTTGAATTTCTCAATATTAATTTTGAACTTTACAAAACTCCCGTTAATTAGAATAATCAGTAGCGGATTCAAAAATTTAAATGGGAGAAAATTAAGATAAAATTTTTCATATTTTGAGAAAATAAAGTGATAGATTTTTTTTTTAATAATTTGAGGAGTCATTATGTTGTTTATTAATACAAATACTCAAAACATTTAGGGATATATCAAAAATTTTGAAAAATTTTCCCCAACTAGCTAGGTCTCCATAATAAACAATAAATTACCAAGAAAGTGAAGAATATAATATGAGTTAATTAGGAAAATAATAAATGCACTCTTTCATTAGTTTCCTTATTCTGAATTACTCTTTTATAAAAAAGATCAATGCAGTGTAGGAAAACTAATGGAGAGTACAAATATCCCTATCCTATATATTATTGTAATTAATACCTAATTTGAAATTAGCAATTTAAATCTAATAGGAAAATTTAAATCGTATGATGAGTTATATTTATTCTAATGTATAAGAGTAATGTTTTTATTAGCCCAATATACAATATATATATATATATATATAAAACAAGTAGTGACTCTATCAAATGACCTTTGTGTGAAGAGAGATTTCTATCATTTAAAATGATATATTTATTAACTTCTATCCTATCTTATCTTTTATCATATCTTGTTCAGTGTTTAGGTTTTATAGATAGAATAAAACATTTTTAATTAATTTGTCCAACCCTGATTAAGGCAGTGATTTTGAGTAAAAAAATAAAATAAATATGACACATATGAGTATACAACTTGAGAAGATTGCACTGATTTGGTTGTTTGAGATCCTTAATTGAAGGGCAAGTCCGTCCATGAGAATTCTCTCTCTCTCCCTCTCCCTCCCTCCCCCCTAACTTGCATGCATATTTCCTTGTTCATCAATCTAAATCAATATGCAATATTTCTCACATATTATGCATCTGAACAATCATACGTACAAATTCCTTCGTACACATGATTTATAACAAAAATTCAAAACATGTCTCACGGGTGATTGAAGAAATTAAGGAGAGAGCGGAAGGAAGATATATAGAATAAAGAAAGGAAGAAAGAAAGAAAGAACAAAAAATGGGGTTCCTGGGAAATTCGTCAGCGCTGAATAACATAGGCATTGATTCAAAATGCAGGACTGTATTAGGCATGAACGTTGCAACCATAGCACTCTACGTGTTGGGTTTCTTCTTCACCGTCTTCTTATGCAACGCTCTGCACACCCTTTTGAGGCCTTTATCCCAGCCTCGCATTACCTCAGAATTCATTGTAAGTCCTTTTTCTCTCTCCACCTCATAGTTATTGGATCTCTAATGAGAATTGAGATGGTCTCTATTTGTTATATACGCCCATGCAAAAACATTGAAAATAGTTGAAATTTATAATAATATCATTAGCATCCATCTGTATAACGCACATACATGCATATATATATATATATATATACATATTCTCACAATTTTGTATAACCCCAATCAGGCAAAACAAAAGATGACAACTTTAAAAAGATCCAATTTCATCATTTACATATTATTTCTATGGTAGTTCAATTAATTTCCAAGCCCCATTCCTATGCATGGTATTAGATTAATCTTCAAACGGGTTTGGAAGAAACTACATATTTATATTTGTGATACTCAAAATTTTTGATTAGTATGCAAGTGAAGTTTGTGAACACCCAATTAAAATATATATCAAATGAATTATCAATGCAGATTATTACAATCTAGCACCTTATAATTACCTTTTCATGTAATAAATCTGTGGTGTCCTGGTTGTTGAGTAAAGAGAGGTATAAATTAATGTAGTCATAAAAAAAAATCTAATTTTTGTGCATAATATGTGAAGGTGGACATATAGGTTATGTCTGGAGTTTCAAATTTTTTCAAAAAATTTCAAAGGACTTCAAAAATTTTTATTTTTCTTTCAATTAAATTTTGTTACATGTTACTTTTTATAATAAGTTTTAATATTTTTTAAATTTTTTTAAAACTCGAAACGTCACCATAATCTGATCAGTTTGTTATATATATAAATTTTTAAAAGCAATAATTAATATGTTAAAAGTTGAAAATATTTGCACTATTTCCTTAGTTTTCATCTATGAAGTGGGAGAAATTAAAATGAGCAGTGCAAATATTAACTCCGTTTGGTTTGTTATAAATCTTTGAAAATTTTTAAAAATTTCTAAAAGTTATTCACTTTTTATTTCATTACGAATTATAAATTCACAACTTATTTCATTTATCTCACTTTTTATCATTTCAAACGCTCCATTAGTGAGCTATTTCAGTCTAAGAACTTTTAATTAATTCTAACATCTTCTTGGCAACTATACTGTCTACAAATGTAGGTAGGGTTAATTCTTGCCAACATACCGCTGATACGCACCTCGATATTTAAGCGTCCGGACATAATCAAAACCCTAAATTACATGGCTGATTTTGGTATGGTTTGCCATATGTTTGTCTTTGGCCTTGAAATAGATCACCACATTCTCCTTCACCCGCCAGCCGGCGAGTTCAAAGTGGCCTCCACCGGCATGCTTTGCACCTTCATCTTGGCGCTTGTCGTCACCCCATTTCTCTACGTCACCGACGTTTCAAACGCCAAATTCAACCTCTCCCTCTCCCTGATTCTCTCCGGCACAGCCTCTCTCCTCCTAACGAGGCTCATCACCGACCTCAAAATTGGAAAATCGGACATCGGAAGGTTCGTGGTCTCCACCGGAGTACAATCGGACCTCGTTTCCATCCTCTTACTCTCGGCGGGGTTCGTAATTTTCGATCCGATGAAGAGCTATGGAATTCGCGGCGTACTTCAAATCGCTAACATGATCTCCACCTTAGTGATCGAAACCATTTTGGCGGCCAAGTTATCGCCTCTGATCATGAATTGGGTTAACGACGAGAATCCGGAGGGGAAGCCGATGAAGGGCTCGCACCTAATCCTCTCGGTGGCGTACGTGGTCATAGTGTGCGGTTGCGCGCCGGTGCTTGGCGGATTCAATTCGTCGTTGAGCGCGTTCTTGACGGGGCTTTTCATGCCTAGGGAAGGGAGGATATCGAAGATGATGATTAGCAAAGTGAACTACTTCTTGACGACGCTCTTCTATCCGTTGTTCTTCTCTTGGGTGGGGATTGAAGCCGATTTCAAGAAATTCGAAGCTGGCCATCTGGGGACGTGGTTGAGGTTGTTTGTGCTTTTTGTTATTGCGACCGCTGGGAAGGTCCTCGGAACAGTGGTCTCCGGGGTGATGTTAGGGTTTCATTGGCCGGAATCAGTTGCCATTGGACTGCTGCTCAATATAAAGGGCCATTATCACGTCTACTTGGCTCTCATTGCCGCGAAAGTAAGATTCATTTTTTTTTGGTTATCTTATCCTTATTTGCTGCTCTATTGCGCATCGGTTGGTTTGAATTTATACTTAATTCAGGATTAAATTAATTTTTTTTTAGTTTTTAAAAATTAAACCTAAAATTGGATTGACTTATATCGGTCTGAAAATATCAATTTGAATAGGTTCAATTTTCATGTTAGTTTAAATTGAGTTTGATCAGTTCAGTTTTGGATTGACCGATTTACTCAATTTCTATTCATAAAAATCTAAATAAATAATATATTATATATTGGGAGCGTTTAGAGTTCTAATTTTCAAAAAAAAAATAGTATAAATCTTTAAAAGTTACTCATTTTTATCTCACTATACGAATTATGAGAATATAATTTTTATCAACTTTAATTAACTTTTTGCTACACCAAACGCTTTCGTTATATATTATATTTTTTAGGTTGATTTCGAGTCGATTTTGATGAAGACCTGAACCAGTTGAACCAAGATGATTAGATTGATTTAGCGTTCGTTTGGGAAAATAAACTACTAGCTAACTTTTTTAGTTTTTTGTAAAATGACCAAATTTACTCTTTTATATTTTAAACTTCTTTCAAACATTGAAAGGTAAAAATGTCAAATTAACAAAAAGACAAAAAATTAAAAAGTTATGTGCCATTTGGTTTATATTTCTATTTTTTGTTTTCTATTTTTATTTTTTATTTTATATGTTTTATGTTTTCAAAATCCAAAAAAAAAAAAAAAACAAAAACAAAATACTCATTTGATTTGACATTTTCTGTTTTCTGTGTTTTGAGATTTTTTTCTTATTTTGAGTTGAAAATACTCGAAACGACTTTTTATCATTTTGCATTTCATTTGTAAATTTATTTTTTATTTTATAAAATACATTTTGAAAACACTATGACCAAATATGTTTTGAACTGTTTCTTTTTTTATTTTTAAAATTATAAAATAAAAAATGTGCTTAAAACAGGTATACCAAATGACACTTTAACTACTAAAAAATTAGCTTGTTTTCTTTTTGAAACACAAAAAAAAAAAAAAAAACTAAGGTGATATTTGGTTTGCATTTCTATTTTCTATTTTATGTTTTTGTTTTCTATTTTATATATTTTATGTTTTAAAATTTTCAAAACAAAGAAAATAGAAAAAAAAAACAATTAGTTTGACATTTTTTATTTCTTCATATTTTGAAATTTTATTTGTTTCAGGTTAAAAACGCTCAAAATGACATTTTTACTATTTTACATTTCATGTATAAATTTATTTTTAATTTTTTAAAATAAATTTTAGAAATATAAGTGATTAAACATATTTTGAACTAATTTTTTTAAATATAAAATAAAAAATAAACTCGAACCAAATATATCAGACACTAACTAACTTTTTAGTAATTAGTTGCAAGCCAACTAAATTTCGAGGTTATTGAATTTTTTTTTTTACTTCTCCTTCTTGTGGATTTCAAATAATTTAGTTCGAAATTGCAGAATGGAATCACGTCCCTTTCCACCAGCATGGCGATGATATTCGCAACCTTCCTGACCATCATCTACACTCCATTAGTGGTGGCCAACATAATCGAGCGCGCGAGGAAACGCTCCCCGACCCAAAGAATGGCACTCCAGTGGCTGGACCCCACAAATGAGCTCCGCATCATGCTCTGCCTTCACGGCCCTCAGAACGTCCCCACCGCGATCAACTTCATGGAGATTTCTCAGGGAGGATCGTCGGGCCCCGGAATCATGGCCTACGTCACCGACATGATCGAATTGACGGACAGCATTGCCGCTACTCTGGCGCGCGGCGAGGGGATGGACGCGGTGACGGTGACCGACCGGGGGGTGATCGAGATGAGGGAGAGGATTACTAAGGAAGTCGAGAATTATGCGGAAGCGTACGGCGAAGGGATCGAGTTCAGGCGGATGCTGGCCCTCGCGACGATGAATGTGATGCATCAGGATATCTGTGTACTCGCGGAGGACTTGTTGGTTTCCATTATCATTTTGCCTTTCCACAAGGATAAGCAGCCGGATGGGAGACTCGGTCCCGGCCATTCTGGATTCCGCCTCGTCAATCGTAAGGTGAACCTAAGAAATTATCAATGCTCGACACAAATCAATTATTACTACTGATCAATTATGCATTGGCAAGCAATGTTTAGATTCTGATCATACGATCTTCTTTGGCAGGTCCTTCGACACGCCCCATGCTCTGTAGGGATTCTAGTGGACCGGGGACTCGGATCGATCAACAAATTCTCAAGATCATCAGTCTCCCTCGCCGCGGCAGTTATCTTCATCGGAGGCAAAGACGACCGGGAAGCCCTATCTTACGCCGGACGCGTAGCACGGCATCCCGGAGTAAAACTCACGGTGATAAGATTCCTCCTCGACACCTCCTCCGACAACAGACTGGCCGCCAATAGACCTAGGGCGAAAACGCCGGAGCTGGAAGAAGAGATGAAGCTGGACGACGAGTACTTCGCCGAGTTCTACGACAAGCACGTGGCCAGAGGGCGAGTTGCTTACATGGAGAAGTACGTGGTGAACTCTGGACAAACGTTTTCAATCCTGAGGTCGATGGAGGGGCAGTATGGGCTTTTCATAGTAGGGCAAGGGGGGAGGGTGAATTCGGTTCTGACGGCGGGGATGAATGACTGGGAGGAGTGTCCGGAGCTAGGGCCTATTGGGGATATCCTCTCGGCTCCCGACTTCTCAGTCACTGCCTCTGTGTTGATCATCCAACAGCATGTTCTTAGAGGGGAATTAGCTGGACTAGATGATGAATTTTCAATCATGTAATATGTAACCCCAGCAATTTTTTTTTTTTGCCTTTTGAGGAAAGAAATTTCAGTGTATATTCGAAGGAGGGAAGAGCCAGGATCAAACTTGGATATGAGCTGTGGGATTCAACGACGGATCTTGCCATTAGGGGAAGCCCTGTTGCTCGTAACCTCAGCATGTACTTGTTATCTAATTGTAGGAGGATACACGGAAGGGGTATGTAAATGGAACCTTGTAGAAAGCATCAAGGAAATGGATTGATGGTAGGTGCACAAATATCACGACATAAATTGTTCTAATAGGCTTGGTTTTAGACTGCTTCTTATCAGAATTTCTCAGCTATGTTTCATTATACTGAGAGTTGGAGTAGGGAAACTATTATAGGTTTCTATGCCAACTCACTGACGTGAGACCGGACATTGTTGAATTAAAATTTCACAGTGTAAAGTTTAGAGATGCATTTACACTTTTATTTAATTAAAAACGCATGGATGCATCTGACCTTAATGTCAGGGAGTTAAGATAACTTTATATGTCTACCTCCCTTTTTCGGTTTGTTCAACACATTCTTATTTGGTTCGTTTGAAAGTCTAATTTTTAATAATTTTTGTTATTTTTTATCAAAAATTGGTAGATTTATGTTAAAAATTGATAGTTTTATACTAAAAGTTGATAAATTTATACTGCAAATTTTTTTGCCAAATGGTACCATTGTTTGACTTTTTTAACACAGGGTATTTATCGAAACTTTATTCACATTTCCAATAAAATTCACAGAAAATTACGAAAGGAATTAGGCCATGTTTGTTTTGAGGGATTGAATGATGAAGTATAAATAATATCATGGGATAATATATGGGATTGGATATAATATGGGATTAATTTTTATGTGGAATTATTTTTTTTGTGTTTAGTTTGTGGGATATAAAGTGGGATAAAAGATGTGATTTAACATGAGATGTGATAGGAAATAATTTTGAACTTTTAGATTTCGGCGGAAAACAAATCCGCAGATGGGGTATAAGTAATACCACATTCTCATGGTATTACTTATCCCTCATTTTGAGGGATATATTATCCAAATGGACTATTTTTCCTTAGTTATTTTACAAAACCAAACAAAGGATATTGGGCCCCACTAGACTCATAATCCAATCTCCCCTTTTTATCCCATAATCAAACATGGTTTTAAGGTATAAATAATGCTGCTGTACAATAAAAAAACAAGAAAGAAAAAAAAAATGACCATAATAATACTGAACACTTGTGAATTTATCATTTGAAAATAATCCATTTGGCATTGGTAGCCATTAGCCAAGCTAATGGCTACTTCAACAGTGCTTAGTCGAATTTACCTTCTTATATTTTAACCTTCTTTTAAATTTTCAAGGATAAAAATGTCAAATTAACAAAAACAAGTTAACCACTTAAAAAAAAAGTCACTTTTTTTTTTCCTTTCCAAACACAAATTTAGCTAACTTTTTTTTTAGCTAACTAGTACCTAGCTAAAAAAAAAGCTAGCTAAATTTGTTCCCAAACCAAGCCTTATAAATAGATAAAAGTCTATTTTAGTTATAATTCTACCACTACCACGTCATTTTGATTACGTTTTCTCAGAAGTAAAAGCACTGAAGTATACACGGGCTTGAAAGTTCATGTATGGAATATACTATCTAGAGTCCTTCCATTTTACGTACATTGGAACCAGAAACCATGCAGCAATAGTATTGGTGATCCTCCCACTTGAGGGGCTTCCTTATGTTTCATGGATGTGAAGTTCCTCTGGTTCTAACCATATAGTCAGCACTCAGCAATCGTCAGTCGATCCTATGATAGATTTTTGCCGAGAGATCATCGGGCTTGAGGACTATTCTTTTGCCAATCTGTTTGCAGCTTGAATATTATGATGTTAATGAATATTTCCCATTGAGCCCTCTAATGTTACAGAGTAAGGGTGGAATTGAGCCGAAGTTTAGTTTACTCAAATTCAATTGAAAAGATAGTAGTTCGAGTTTACAATCAAAATGAAATTGTTTTATTAATTAAAAAAATATCATTTTAGCCTAAAATGTTATATATTATATCATTTTCTTGATTTAGCTTGCATGCTTTCGAGCTGAGATATCCTTAACTCAAGCTCGAATTTGTATTGACCAACAAAAATTGCTTGGATTCGGCTTCCTAAGCTCACGAGTTGAGCTCAAATACCTTGCTGAGTTACTTGATTCGCTGCCAACCCTAATTACGAGTCATAGTCCATAATTTCCAGCCAGTTCTCACTAGCTTCAGGAAATTTCCTTCCTAGTTTCTTTCCAATGCTCATAAATAGCCATAGCCCTCTACAAGTGGAGCCCTCTGGATTAATTCTAGGCTGAAATTTAGCATCCAGAATGAAACAATGAGACAGGCTGCAAATAAACATTCTGGCAGCTAAGACACTAAGAATTTATATAAACAACACAGATTGAGAAGTAAAAATTGTGATTGTTGTTATTTTACTTGATATATTACACTGGGGGAGGTGGCAAGTCTAATAGAAGCCAAAACCCAACACAGTCATCAGAATCCAAATCCTCTTGGATGGCAAGGAAATGTAAACCTCCGCATGTCTTCTTTGCAGCTTCCCAAGCTTCGGCTTCATTTGTTGTTACAGGTGTTTTCTTATAGGTGGCATAAACATATCGTGTAGAGATTCCGACAGATAATATCAAGCAGCCTCGAGCGATGTCTGCTTCAACCGAACAGACTTCTAATCCATTCATCCAAGCTGCAGCAGTGCGGGAAACGGGAAAAAAAAATTAAAAAAAATTAATCTGGATCCCAGAATAGAAAGAAGAGATGCGCAAAAAGGCACAAGCAATAGAATGCTTTTATGGTTAAATACATATTTTTAGATGACAATGCAAATGCTGTGAACCAGTGCATAAGGAATCGAAATTTTTTTTTTTGGTTCTGCCATTAGTTTAATAAAAGATATAGTGATTGATGTCCTGGAATGCCAATAATGAAAACGCAATTTAAAAATACAATTTCATTAAGCCTAAAAATGAATTTTCATTTTACGTTGTCTGTGTATTTTTTTGGTCCAAAAAATGCATTTTGATATCGTACTTTGTGTACATCTATTATTATTCCAATACTTCTCTTTCCTTCCTTCTCATACTTTGTGCATATCTTTTGTATTTCTCGAGTACCAATGTGTTGTGATCCATTATCCTTCTTTGCATTTTCAAATAAGAATAGATCATGCATTTTCATATTGTATTCTATCCTTATATGAGAATATAAGAATAATAGATTTTTAGTATATCTCTTCACTTTCTTTGCTATACTAAAAGTTAAAGAGATATTAAGGTGATAGTAGTTGAAGAGATGATCAATACAGAAGAGAATAGAATAAAAATGAAAGAAGAAAATTAGAATAGTCTTGGATAAAACTAGGATAAACGAGAATATAAGAATAATAGATTTTAGTATATCTTTTCAATTTCTTTGTTATACTAAAAATTGAAGAAATATTCTAAAAATTTTAAGGCGATGACTATTGAATAGAAGACCAATACAAAAGAGAATAGGATAACGAAAGAAGAAATTAGAATAAAACAAGGATAAACGAGAATATAAAAATAATATATTCTTAGTATACTTTTCAATTTATCTGATGTACTAAAAATTAAAGAGATATTCTAAAAATTTTAAGGTGATGAGAGTTGAAAAGAAGATCGATACAAGGAATAATAGGATAAGAAAGAAAAGAGAAATTAAAATAATTATTAGATAAGGATAAAACAAGAATAAAACGCAATATGAAAATGCATAAAGAAGAAAACACAATGTGATACCACGTTTTTAGTTGAGCCCCTAGTAGTTTACCGGATAAATTGATAAGTCGGGCATTTCCGGCCCACCAAGCGAAACCGGTGGTTTCTTGGTCACGACCAGCTAAAGCTAAAGTTTAAAGCAAAAACGCAATTTGATACTGAGTTTTCATTAACGGTATTTTTATAAATATTTTTATTTGGACAATATTTTCTATATTTTTTATTAAACTAACAGCAGAACAAAAAAAAGAAAAAAAAAATTCTGAGGGATCTCACTTCTTGTGGTGCATACAGTGTTGGGTTAAAAATTAAAGAAACAAGTGTTATGGGAGAAATTGTTAATGTTTTACCACTACAACTTTTCATTCCCTACACTCCTTACACATTTAACCACTCAAGTGTGGAAAATATTAAACCATTAAAATTTTTATGAAATGTACCTTACAAAATTAAAAGGGGTGAAATTTTACCTGATTAAAATTTACACCCTTTAACCCCATACACCCAAGGGGGAAAATGTAGTAAAAAAACTATGAAAAATTAAAATGCAATCCAATAAGATATCACCAGTGTCTGCAAAATCTCTTCCTCCACCCGACTGCATGGCAAAAGTGCAAGTACGAAAAATTTAACCACGACACAAGCTTTTATATGCCCCCTCTCTCTTAGCAGGAGTTAAGAAAATGGATATAAGACAACATATATGGGAAACAACACTAGGAAAACCACAGTAACACAGGATGAAGAATTAAGATAACAAAGAAAAAGAAAATGTTTGTAGTCATGGTTGGCTCAGCACCTGAAATCCTGATAAACTAATCTGTGGTATAAGGGTTCCAATGTTCTGTTTTGGATCTGAAAAAAGGGTTCTATGCAACTATCTATCTGAAAATGGGTTTACCAACTTCAGGATATTTCCTATCCAAATGTTCACCCTTATTGGCCAACTAATTGGAAGCATGATATACCTACAAACTCAAAAAGATTCTCTGAGTTATTCTGGTAAGGAACATGAACTGGAAAAAGGGATGGCCTTAACCATTCTACATTTGCTGGGGTAGGTTGGCTGGGAATCTGCACTCAAGTCAACTTATACCCACCCATACATTTACATGCCACACAAACACAAGTAGAGAAATGTACTATTTTTGGGTCGGTGGCTTCAAATGTTTCTATGGAGTTCGACCATGCAAAACGGTACGAACGCATACAAATCTATTTTTCAGTCAGGGCAGTCACCAGTCGTAGGTGCTTTGTTGGCAAATGGATGTGCTTATTAAATTTTGGTGCTGTTATCAATATGATAATTTAGGACAAGGTCTAATTTGAACATAGGATTATGTTCCCTTTTGAGGAAAGTAGGATTTGACAAAATGAGGGCTTAACATGTTCCCAAGGAGAGTTACCACTCATACTTGCTTTGAATCTGCAAAAAGACATAGTTATTAAATTTTGGTACCATTGGCAACACATAATAATTTAGGGAATATGGTCTAGTTTGAACGTGGGATTGTGTTTCATTTGAGGAAAGTAGGATTTGATGAAATTTACATTATGTTCTCTCAAGTTGCAATCTCCCAAGCAACCTGATGATTTTGGTTGCCAATGTCCACTTCATTCTCACCTGAGATGAAAGAAAACTTTACTTGGAAGGAGGACCAATCAAATTTTCTTCCAGGCAAAACCCTTGTGGGTTGTGGTGTTAGGAACAGGAATCAAAATGCTTGACAGGTAGTGAAGATTTGAATTTTTTGGTATGAATTCAAGAGACAACAGACATTTTCTAATGGTACTGAAATCAGAGTAAGAGCCATAATTCCAGATTTTATCAAATCAAATGATGTACTCAAAAGGAATTTCTCCATTCATAGCAATGGTTTGAAATAGTTTCACGAGTAAATATCTTTATCTTTTGTAGGAGAATGTTGCATCAGTATTTTGATCCAGCGTTAACTACAAAACAAACCAAAACATCCCGTCCCCCCTCCCGGTGCTCAAGACAGAAACAAATAAATTGACTACATCAAGAATTACAAAGTTGTGCTTCTTAGCGTTGGATCTGGTACGAGGAAATGTCATGGGAAGATGCAAGCAATGTATTAATGACAAAACCAATTATAGACCTATTTAATGGAGCAAGCAAATGAAATAAACTTGATTTAAGATTGCTGACAGTTAGATGCTACCAGAAAATATCCAAAGGGCTGTATAAATGTACCTGCTAAAGGTTTAGCACGTGAAGATGCAACAGCCAATCCAGGAATCAATGTCTTTTCATCAACTTCGATCCCCAAAAGGTCCAAATCTAAGCTTGAACCGAAGACATATCTTGTTGCTAAGGTGGAGACCTCCTCCTGAACAGCTGAAACAACAAAGTGTAATTAGTTTTCAAGATAGATTTTACAAAATGCAAATACTGATTGCATTCTAAGATAAGAGAGAACTGGAACTCGCATAGTAGCAGAATTTGGCTGTAGAACAGGGACCACTTGACGAGTTACGATATTTTTTGTTTCTATATTCGATATTAGGAGTATCCCTACCCCGGTTGGAGGATTTATGACTTATTACAAACACTTGCACTAAAAATTTAAAAGTAGAACGAAAATCTACAACCTCATTTCCTTTTTTCAATTTGAACTCTCAGTGGAGATGGTAAAGTTTTGAGTTTGGAAATAACTAAATAGAAATAACTAGTGAAACCGTTTATGCAATGTTATTACAACTTCTCCATGAATAGGTTTGTTACCCCCAAATAAAAGTAAATTTCACATCTGCCAATTTTAATTTTCAAGATACGTACCTGAAAAAGGTAACTGGACAAAAGCCCATTTCTCACCAAACAAATTCTCCGGAAGATCCATTGGAAAAGGGTTATCTAGTGACAGAAGTGGCTTGGCTCCTTTCTGAAAGCCAGGATGACGCATATATACAGCTTCATAGCGTTCTTCCAGCCACAGAAGTAGTGATAGACACTGAAATTTGACAAAGCAACTAGAAATATTACAAAAAGACGGTAAAGCATGTAATACAAAACTAACATCATATATGTTCTATTATGTGGTATCTTCACAATTAACATATTGGATACAGGTGAATAAAATTTTATAGGTAACAACCTATATGAACCTCATGGTGCAGTAAGTGATGAGTTCAGAAGTATAATCATTACTTTTTTGGATATCAATGAAAAAATACTCACACCAATAGGGCAAGCAGGCTCATTGATTGGACTTGCAAATTTTGTAAAGGGGTAAATATTTTCCTCTTCTATTTGATTATATAGAAAAAAAAAATCTAGTATGATGCGAGTGAACTTAATTTTTTCTGATATTTAGCTGTTGACCTCTAAGAAGCACGATTTATACACTAATAACTTAGCTTGATTTAGCCGCAGTTTGTAATCAAGGATGCCAGCCTTGCTTTGAGAGTCTGGAAAAGCTAGATGTTATTCTAATAGGAAACTCATTCAAAAATTTAAAGTGCAGAACAGAGAATTGTAATGCTATCAAGAACCTTTCCCCTTTGTTTGGATCAAGGATTTGTCAAGGTAAAAGAAAATCAAATGGAAGATGAAATTACATGTAGGTCTTCATATTTTTTTGGTTAACCAAATAAAAAATAATGCTTTTGACAAATATCTATTTATTTTCTTCTTATTTTTTTAATCCAATAAAAAAATGAAATAAACTTGAATTTTTCACCCCATTTTGGCTTTCAACCTTTTTCTTAACTTCTATTTGCCCTCCACGAATCCATGACCCAAACATAGCACTTAAAAACTCCCACATTCCTGCTTTAGCTTCTGCCAAAAAGAAACTTACAAAAACTATCTTTAAACTTCTATAACCACTTCAATTGTCAAATTGCTATAAGTTCAAGAGTTAAACTAAATTTTATGGCGCTCCCACCCCCCCTTCCCCCTTCTTTTTCCAAAAAAGAAGGACAAGCATATGCAAAGAGATAGAGAAAATTACCAATATGTCCAAGTCAGCTCATTAACAAATTTTACTCTATGCAAAGACTGATATTTCAGCATGTTGATTATTCGCTTAGCCAAAAAATAAAATGAAAAATGCTACTCTACCATAACTTCCAGCGAAAATCTTGTACCAGAATGAAGTGTACAGTCATACTCGTCAAAGTGTTGTTTATCTAAGAGCGATTAGCTCACGAGGAACAACACCATTCTAGTTAAACTTGCTGATTAAAAATTTTGATTGCGTAGCATTACTCAAAATATATTTATGTATATTATGAGTTGATTAAGAAGTTTCTTTCAAATATCATCTTTTAGCATCAGCTTCATCTGCATTGCAGATAACAGTCTTGATACATCAAACATGAACAGATCTAAAAAAAAAAAAAAATCATTGAAAATTGAAAAAGAAAAGCCAAACAAGGCTGACATACCCGTTTACTTGGAACAGGCTTTATACCAAGCTCTTTACATGATTTTGTGATGATTGTCTGCATCTGTGACCTAAAATCCATAAAACCATTCAAATTCCATCTATTTTATGCAATAACAAAAACCCAAAACCACAGTTGAAATAGCTTGATAATTGATATGCTCATTTCCTTAAACTTTTTGGCACAACTTAACATGATAATAGATATCTAATTTTAGGAGGTTCTAGGTTCAAATTTTGTTATTCCATATTTATTGTAGTGCATTTTATTTATTTGTATTAGTGCATCTTGTTTAATTTGATTCGTTGGTCTCGTGTAAATTGGAATTGCGCACATTTCAATTTAAGCTTTTAACAATTGGTACTTAACAAACTATCTAGACCTATGAAAATAAATAAAATAAATAAATTCACCTGAAGAAGCGAATTTTATCAGGCAAAGGCAACCCCAATTCGTCACTGATCGATACAATCGCTTCCTTCAAAGTAATACTGTTGATGACATTGTTAGGGAAGAACTTGTTGTACTGAAGCGACAGCGAGCTATCGCAGACAACGAGCTCCCAAATCTTCTTCCCTCTGATATCGAGAATGGGTCTCGAGCAGAAGTCCAGTTCCCACTCCGAAATGCTCTCCGGCTCGACTTCCGGGTCTAGATAGCACAGCTCTGCAGTTGGGTCTCCGTCTTCTTCTTTTTCTTCTTCTTCGTCGATGGCGTCTACTTCTAGAGGTGCTGGAACGGACCTCTCGGAGACAGAACTGCGTCGGAGAAGGCGATTTGGCGGTGAATTTGTGGATAATTGGGAGTGCTTCAATGGGATTTTGGTGGGTTTCGTCACGGAGGTGAAGCTGTAGATGGGTTTGCGAGATTGAAACCTTGGGGTTCTGATTTTGGCGGGGTTGAAGCCCAGAGTAGCCATTGAAGCTCTCTCTCTCTCTCTCTCTCTCTCTCTCTCAAACTTGATGATAACAGAGTTTTAACTGTGGTGGGAGAGATGGCAGTTATCGACCACTAGTATCCGTTGCCGGAGATAAGGGGCTGGGCTTAGGATGGGCCAACTGAGGCCCAATTATAATTTATTTTTTATTTGATAATAGTAGAAAAATTATATGCTGCTATAAATTAAAAAAAAAATTATTGTGGCAATTCCTCAGTAATAAGTCCAGAAACTGTCACGCCATACAAACAATAAATTTTGAGGTAATGACATTACTCGTAATAATATTAGCAGAAATATTAATATTATAGTTATTTTTGTGAAATGAGAAATGTAACAACCGATTAAACGGCAATATTTAATTGACAGGAGAGGGTTGCAATGGAATTGGAAGGTAAAGTTTTTATTGAAAATTTATAGTTAAGATGATAAAGTTGGAAATTGAAAAGTTATGATTTTTGATGGATGAATAGACTTTTTTCTTGGTAATCGAGGGTGTTCGGTCTAACTTATGTCCATTTTAATTAATTCCTGGGGTCTTGAAGTTAACAATTGAACAAATCCTCCAATGGTCCTAAGCAGATTCGAACTAGTGACTAATAAGATTGGGCATAATATATAAAAAGTCAAATAACCACAATTTGGTCATTTATTTTCAATAAAAACAATCTTAACTATACATTTTTTATATATATTTTCTAAAATCGAATAATGCCTATTGAATTAAAAACAAAACAAATTTAAAAATAGCATTAACAAATAAATATTTAAAGGAGGAAAATATTCTAATTTTAAAATTTTGAGTTATATTAGTATATAAATAATACAAATAGTATATAAATAATACAAATAGTGTAAAATTATATGCATTTAAATTAAAATTTTAATATAAATATTTATTTTTTAAGAAAAAAGAAAATCGAAGTTAAAAATATCAGCTCTTTTTTTTTAACTTTTTCTAATAGATATTTGTCTAATAAGTATCTATACTAATAAGTATTTGTCTAATAAGTATCCATACTAATAAGTATTTGTCTGATAGGTAATTAGGTATACATAAAGTGTTTAGTAAAGTGTAAAATTTTATTATTTAATATAAATATTATCACAATTTAAAATTTTTATAAATAGTATTAAAAAATATATATGAAAATAGTGAAAATTTATTTTCTTATTTGAAGTGACCGAAAACATAAATAAAGTAGAGAAAAAATAATAATCTTAATTGTTAAATAAATTCAACGATTAAAAATATTTTAAATTTAAATTTCTTAAGTTGATGTGATTCACAAATATATATATATATATATATATATAATGAAAATATGTACATCCCATTATAAAACTTGCTTATGTTTTGTAATTAATATTACCATTCAACTCTGGATAATATCTCAACCAATAAGACTTAAAATTTTCTTTTTAATTGTCAATAATTTGAGTCTCTTTAAAGTTTTGTTTGTGAGTTTAGGAGATAAAATAAAATAAAAGAAATAATAATATTTCCTTTTTATTTGTTTGTAAGTTTACGATAGAAAGAATAATAATTTTATTTCTTTTTACTTGTGAGTTGAGAAAAAATGGAAGGAGAAGAAAGTGTATATTATTTACCATTAAATCCTTTGAATAGTTAGAGGGTTGATAATTTATTTAGTTATAGGTTATTTTTGTAATTTGTGGGCTAATATCTCATTTTAAAAGTTTTATTAATTCACTTTTTTCTTCTTTCAATTTCTTTTCACTTTGGGAAGATTAAATTTTTAAAAGGTGAATTATATCTGTCTCCTCTTAACATTTTGGTAATTAACATCGATAATATTTAAAAGTTATACTTTCTCATTTATTTTGAAATATTGTTAACGTTGACATTCTTTTGATAAAATCTGTTATTAAAACTTAATATAAAATGTCAAATTAACCAAAATTTTATATTTTTTTCTTATTTTACCCATCCATCTCTCATATTTCATCAATTTTCTTTACAAAAATAAAAATAAAAATAAAAACTCAAAAATTTTATATTTTTACTTATTTTCTTACTTAATTTTTGGAAATTTAGTAAAAAAAAACTGATGAAACTATGAAAAATGAGAGATAAAATAAAAAAAATACCTAAAGTTTTAGTTATTTTAACATTTTCTATTAAATTTTAACAGTTGATTTTATTGAAAGGGAGTCAAAGTCAATAACATTACAAAATAAGAAAAGTAAGTACAATTTTTAAATATTATAAGTGTTTAAGTATAATTATATAAATATTAAAAAGAGATAAATATAATTTAGTTTTTTCTAAATTTAAGCACTCATTTTTTCTGCCTATTTTTTTCCCTTAAAAAACTTATAAACAAGTAATGAATTTTAAAAACTTTTATTTTCTCTCGTTTTCTTTCCACTTCCCTTCATCCAAATAGACAGCAAGTCATTGAAAACTTGACGTAAGGACAAGGTAGCTGGTTGCTGAGGGGTTAAATGGCAAAAAAGAAAAAAATGTGTCAGATAAAATGAGATAATTTAGTAAAAATTACGAGTTTATAATTTGTATAATAAAATAAAAAATAAATAATTTTAAAAATTTTTATGAATTTTTAAATATTTTTAGTAGTTTTTAAGACGTCACATACACCTTAATTTAAAAAAATAATAATAATATCATTTTACGTGCTTATTACGAAGAAATAAAATTTTCGCTGGAGCCCACTACATCCATTGGCTTCGCGCATCCGGTACCAACAGTGATTCCGCCTCAGCGGCTCAGCTCAACCGATTTTGAAGCTGCGGCAACCAATTCCGGCGGCGAAAGACAAACACTTTCTTCCCCGTGTAAACGCTAATTCACGTCCCATTTTCATGTTCTATCTCTATTTACGCGCACACACGTGCATATATACCCCCTATTTGAAGGGGCATTTCTTTTTTCTGGGCACATATATTCATTTTTATCCCCTGTTTTCAAATAATTTCTCTGTAAAAAAAAACTTCCCTTTTTGTGTTTCTACTGTAAAAATATTGTAAGTTGGGCATATGTGTTTACATATATCGCTGTCCTATCATGCACTCCACCTCTGGGTGAAGAATTCAATGCTAATGATTTTTTTTTGTCTGTTTTTCTTTGAAAATTTGAACTGTTGAATTAGGTTTTCTGTTGAACACTATACTTCTACTTGATTTTTATTTTTGACTTTGTTAGAAGAGGCTGATGAAATTGGTGGTCCGGTTATGATTTATTACAAGCTTAACCACTGTGTTTTGAGACCCACATATTGTTTAACTGCTTGCTTAAATTACTCAATAGGGGGAAGTACTGGAGCATATTTGCTTAGACTGGGACTACATTTTTAGGGCAGGGTATACTTAATTACTTGTTAGTGGGAACAGTATGGTTCTACCGTCAGGTTTAGTGAATTTTGATTCTTGCAGCTACAATTTCCAACTGAAGGTATTTATTTTATCTTTTCATTGATAAATTTGACGTTAGTATTTTACAATATTGTTATCCGATAGACAACCTAAGAGGGGGGGGGGATGAATTGGCTTTATCTCTAATTTAGTGTTACTATTCTATTACTTTTAGTGTACCCATGTTGGTCGGACATAATAAGGGTAAGGCTATGTAATATGCGTCCAACACCCTTAAATTAGGTTGTATGATCCTTTAAATACTTGTTCCATACCCGTTCTTCAATTATATCTTCATTATATTTTTTTGCATATCATATCTTCATTGTGTTCATCCTTGTTGTAAATCTCATCACCACTGAAAATTCATTTCCATTCTTCTTATAAATCCAATTTTCTAGCATGTTTTATCTTGACTTGGTTAAAGATTTGTCAATCCCAAAATCTTCCCTTTCTTTTTAATTTAGATTTTGCAACTAGTGTGTCAATTCCTAACCTTGAGGCATTGACTCCTCAGTTTTAGGTTGCATTCTATCTCTAGGTTTCGATTCCTCACTCTCCATGTGTCGATACATCATTCCAAGGCATGTCCGTTCTTATTCAAGGTGTTGACTCTTCACTTCCAACGTTTTGAGTCCTCATTGTTGGTCTTAAGTTTCATGCTTTATGGACTAAGATTTCAACCGACCATAAGTAAGGTGTCGCTTAATTTGGCCATGTTTGGAGCTCTAAAAGTTACCAAAAATCTTTATAAATCTCAACAAATTTCTACAAATTTTTACAAAACTTTTTCCACCTTGAATTACATAAATCTTTATAAAATCTCTACAAATCTCTATAAATCTCCAAAAATCTCTACAAATCCTAGTAAAATCTTTATAAATTTCCAAAAAGTTCTGCACAAAACACTAAAAATTCTCTGCAAGAATCCGTTTAAATGGATTTCCCCTGCTAAAATCTATTTGAATAGATTTCCACTATTCATCTTTATCTTTTCGTGGTTTATTGGCTGCACCAAAAAGTAAGACAAACCATATTTTATCTCAACTTTTATAACTACAAACGGCTCCTTTGTATAATTTGCATCGCCACATGCCCCCTCCTTTTCTTAACTCTAAATCAAGTTATAAAATGTTTCATATGAAATTCTTAACATATAAATGAATACGAATTGAGATGTACAAGCCCAATTTAACTCTTTCAAGCATGGAAAGAGTTCGCATATAAAGCATTTAGGATCATACACTCTAGTATATGCACAAACCAATATATTTCATGAATTTCTCCGCATAAAATATCATTTATGCTTTGTTATAATTGAAATTAATATCATAAGCAATTTAGAGACTTTAGGACTAACAAATATGTTTGTACTTAACCACTACTTAACCACTATGGCTAGGAATTGTGGTTATCCTTGTGAATTTAAATTAATATGAACTTGCATGACCAAAAAAGAATTATGGGAATTTTTGTGAATTCATGAAGTTATGCACCAAGTATAAAACTTTAAGGGTTATGTTTTATGTTAGAATTTATATACATTCGCAGGGATTTACGAGTAACTGGTTGGTAATAAATTATCAATTTAAAATAGAGGTCTTTGAGATCTGCCTTGATGGTATCAATTGGTCCATGTGAGAGCTTGGTGTTTGTCACTCAGGAATTTCTATTCTGTTTTGCTTGACAAATAAACATCAGCGAGAGGTTTTGTTTATATGGACAGATGGGGCTGCTAATTATTGAGATGTGTAAAATTACTTAGCTATGTTATTGAGAAATTTACCTAAATGGAATTGAATGAAACTGGTGAGTCCAGAATATTTCGTGGAAAATGGGCTTCCGAGAGTAAAAAGAGGGAAGTGATATGTGTTGTGTGATGTGAGAACACTGGTTACTGTAGTTTTAACTAATTTACAGCAGGAACTTCACTCAGGTGCACTAATCATAAAGTACTTTTCCCAAATGCCAATGAGGGACTTCCATTAATATGTGATATTATAATACGAAATATAATTAGTTCTTGTTTTTAGAATGCATTTTATCCCACCAACAAACTTCTTATGGTAATTTTTTTTGAAAAATGAATAGGGTTCTAGTTTTACGCATTGTTTTCTAAAAGCAATAAGAGAGAGTTTCTTTACAGTTGGTTTTATTTTATTTTCCACTTTAACGGATCTAGTTTGATATGCTTCCATAAACTACTTGAGGTCATAAAACTGCATTCTAAAATTGCAGTCATGGACAACTGTCTCCTCATTTCTGTTTAACTTCATTGGAACCAAATACTTCCATACACTGAACGGAAGCAGGAGTTGGTCTGTGTCACATTGATTCTTGTGGCTAAACAATGGTGAACAATATTTTCTACAGTTTATAGACATGAAACCATCCATGTGATATGTTTATTTGTTTAAGTGAGCTATGGTCACATTTCTTTATCATTTGTGATTTGGTTTCAATAATGGACAGGTACATGAAAGAGCAGGCTACTGTTAAGTTAAGGGGATGATGATGTCTGCTGGACGCACTTTGTTTGCCTCTCTGACACCTATTCATTCTGTTACCCTAAAAAATCATCACAGATGGTCATCAAATATGTTTTTCACCAGAGCAAGAAAGTTCCTTGCTTGCAATCATATGTGTCGACTGTATAGGAAACCTTTGACGGTTGCTGCACTGTATCTTCCTCCTTGGTTCAGGTGACTAATTTTGGATTTTAATTCAGCTTGTTTTTAGTAAGGAGCTATAAAATCTTTGGATCTGAATTTATTGTCTTTAATTGGTCTGAAGTGTTGCTCCAATGATGGAATGGACGGATAATCATTATAGGACTCTTGCCCGGCTCATTTCCAAACATTCATGGCTCTATACAGAAATGCATGCTGCGGAAACAATTATTCATCAGAAGGGAAATCTGGTAATTTTTTTTTTTTTTTTAAATTATGGTTTTGTGAAGAGGAAAATATTGTCAACAAACTCTTGTGGATTGGAAACAAGGGGATTTTGAGCTAAAAAAAAAAAAGACCCCAGTGTTAAATTTTATATTTTATACACTTCCTATGTTTTTCATTGCATTACTTCTTACATTTATTTCCACAAAATCCAACAGATATTTAATTACGTTAATGTAGATAAATACTAAAGGTGAGCAGAACTAAATAGCATGAACAATAATTATATTCACCTATGGTGGTAAACATTTAACTCTCTAAATCTTGAAATGGTAATATGTGAGGCAATGCCAGAGCATTGATAGATCACATTAAATCACATTTGGAAATATGTGAGTATAACTTATTAACTTATGCTGACTTTTTGGATGATATATATGTGGGTAAATTACTCTAACCTACCTTGAGGTTTATTGAAAAGTGAGATAACTCCTCTTTTGTTCCAATAATTACTCTAACATCCCTTATTTTTCAGATTTTATCACAAATTCTCTCTTGGTACTAATAAACATTAGAATGTAATTACGAATTTTGTTGACATCATCAAAATAATTACTACAATTCCTAAACTACCCTTATTCTAATAAAAATACTGAAATGCTGTTATGTTAATTGATAAATCGCTCTTATGCCCATAATAATAGCAAGACACGCGACACTTTTTCTTTACCCTGTTTTTCTTTTCTATCTTATCTCTCCCATCTATGGTCTCTCAAACTCAAAATGCTTAACCCTTTGGTTTGACTTATCTAGCTTCTTGTCTCTAGCTTCTCTATCTTAACCCTTGCTTCTTGTCTTTGCCATCAGCAAAACAAACCACCACCGAACATTGCAATACCCATCATTTGGGTTATTTGCCATCTTCATCATCTCTATTCTTCACCATCTTCATCTTTCTATTCTTCACCATTTTCATCTACCTATCAATTGTATTTATTTATTTATTTACAAGGGTTTGGGTGAGAGCTTGAGAGATATGGGGGAAGAGAGAGGATGTGACAGGTCTTTGGTTGGGTTTAACTGTAGATGTTGGTGGATGAGGCTGATGGAGGGTGGATGTTGGGTTCGGTATTGGTAGTGCTCTGGTTGTAATGAAGGATGGCAAGAGTGGCTTAAGTTGGTAGAAAAGGAGATGGTTCTTCAGGTTTGATTGGGTGGGGAGGGCTGTAAATCAATCAAGCCATGCATGAAAAGGCTTGGGCTTGACTCAATTTATTCATTTAATTAAAGAACCAAGTTTGAATAGAAAAATTAGGCTTGTTTGGTGTCGTTGCACCAGCTATGTGGCCATTGACCAGCTCCATGTCAGCAAGGGACCTTGCCCTACGGCGTCTTGCCCTCAGAAATGATCCAACATGATCACCCGCGGACCAGCTGACCAATGGCCCATCCACGGTAGCCCTTACAATGACACATGCATCCTGGTTTGGGAGCAAGGCCCAAGGATTCCCTTTTTTCCTCATCTAGGGGTCCATCACATTCTTATGAGATCACTAGGGGCCAACAACTTGGTGGCTAAAGTTAGGGGATTCGTTTGGGATTCTCTTGACTAGTCTAGAGAGGCACTTCTGAACAAAGCTGACCAGGACATGCCTGATTGTACGTGTGCGACTACCATATGGGGACACTGCCAATTACCTGGTCGTGCGACTACCATATAGGGACACTGCTACTACCTGGCCAAATGTGCTGCAACTAACAAAAAGAGCCAATCCATGCACAGTTGGCCATCTATCCTGGGATCACTGTCCTTAAGCGTGTGAAGGCCAACCTTTATGTGTTGACCCTCTCCTCATAAATGCCTACCCTTCAACCTTGAGACATATAGAAAACAACCCTTACCCTAACACTAGTCCAATTCTGGTATATCATCTCTCCCTCTCCCTCTCTCTCTCTCTCTCTCTCTCTCCCCCTCTCTCTCTCTCCAAATTGCTCTAGCTTTCACCCCGCTGACCTCTAATGAATTCCTTTTATCCACGACTATTAGCATTGTTTCTAGAAGACCACAACCCCCAACTTGTTCTTGGTTACCCACGTTTGGTGAATGAGCCGAGTTTGAACATTGCCAAACTCAAGGGCTCGGACTCGTTCAAAATTTATAGATATAATTAAATAATTAACATAATAAATATTTTTTTTATACCATGATATAATGTGTTTTTCATTCTAAAATTGCATTGCCTTTAATTGATTTTTTAGCTGAATCATTTCTCTGATAGTACTTTCTCTTTGAACTACCACATCCCACAATAATAAAGTTTATTAGTTTATGTACATACCCTTTGTTACTTCCCTTCTATTTGCAATGGTTTCACCTTGCTAGATTAAATTTCAGTACATTTGATATGCTTATTTCCAAAATCCTCTTAATTCTGCATAATTTGGTTGGGATTGCTCAGGACAGATTCTTGGAGTATACTCCGGAACAACATCCCATTGTTCTTCAAATTGGGGGAAACAATTTGGAAAACCTGGCAAAAGCAGCTGCACTAGCAAATGCTTATCGATATGATGAGATTAATTTGAAGTTAGTCCAATTTGTATTGTTTTTGCGGATCTCTTTAATTTCATTCTTCTTTTCCATCAGTGAACTGAGATCTTGTTCATCTTCCAGCTGTGGATGTCCAAGCCCAAAGGTAGCTGGACATGGGTGTTTTGGTGTGCGTCTTATGTTGGATCCAAAGGTTTGAAGTTTTATGTGGACTGCGTAACTTTATTCCACCATTGTAGGCAGTAGGTTTATTTATCAATTTGCTCTGATATAGACGTTTGCTCCTTACAAGGAAAGTTTGTTGCTGAGGCTATGTCAGTGATTGCTGCCAACTCAGATGCTCCGGTCAGTGTTAAGTGCCGTATTGGTGTGGATGATCATGATTCATATAATGAGCTCTGTAAGTTTCTTTTATTTCCTTTATTTATTAATGTACTGTCGCATTAAATTTATACCTTGAAAAAACACATGGAACAGATACGTGTTTTTAGAAAGATACCATCTGCTTCCTGCTATCTCTCTCCAGACATGAAGATTCATTTCTTGCTCTCAGAGTACATTTGGACATCCTAGGTGTAAATCTTCTTTACTTGCATGCTTCAAAGCATGTAAAAGATAGCACAAACCCATATTCTGCATTGGCCCTTATAAAGCTTTTACAATAGCATGGAATATGATGGTAAAATGAGAAGAACAGAAAAAATGAATGATGTATGTGACATTCTAGAATGACATGCAATGGAACTGGGATCAATTTATGTGCTGTGGGAAGATAAAAAAGAAACCATTTGAAATGCTAAGAGGATCAATGGAGTGCCAAGGGGATCAATGGAATACTTTCATTTCAAATAAGTTGGGGAACAACCACAAATGCAGAAACGTCAAAATCTGATTGTGAAATCAACAGAAAACTTTAGTTCACATGAATCTGCTTGCAATATATGGGTAAATTACATTTAGATCTCCTAAACGTTAGCGAAATTACACATGGATCCCCTCGACATTTTAAAATTACATTGACCTCTCTTATTTTGAAATGTTTGTAACACTTATCCTCTTCCGTTAGTGTGCCGTTAAAATTTCTGTTAAAATGATGACGTCAGCCAAAAAAAATTTCAATATACCAAGTTTACCCTTCATATATAAATGGACAAAAATAACCTTTTCCACATTTAAAATTTACACACACACACACACACACGCACACATATATATATATAACTCAAATCAAACTTCAAAGAGAAAAAAGGATTTCATCAGAACTTTTGAAATCAATTGAACAATCAAGGCTTGCCCTAATTGTCTTCTTGGAAAACTATGCTTCTTCCTCTTGGTGCTTGGATGAACTCGCCAAAATCATTTTTTTTTCTTTGAAAGGTTCTGAAACGATTGGTTTATTGCATGTGTTCTGATGCGGTCGTCTTCGTTACCAGAAACACCCACGGGGACACGGAAAAAGGAGGGCGGAAAACCCCAAGCACACACAAATATATATATATATATATATATGTATGCATATGTTATTAATACAGAGAAGTGGGTATTTTGGTTGGGTCTCCACCCAATCCTTCCATCTCCAGAAGTTAGTACCTGGGCGGATTAGTACCTGGCCAGTTGGGTCTCCACCAAACAATGGAAATTTCAAAGAAACCCATTGGAGGAAAACCGAAATTAGTACCTGGGCGGATTCACCCATTTTCCTAAAATCCCTTGTTAAGCTTCTCTCTCTCTCTCTCTCTCTCTCGGTGTAATTTACCCCATATATATATATATATATATATATAAGCCAATGGAGGATCTCCACTGCCATCGCTTCCGCTTCCGCCTTCCCATGGCTTGGTGGAAGAGATTAGGGAAATTGAGCCTGGCCGAGTTGGATGAAAAGCTTACCTGAGTTTGATATTGAAACTCGCCAGCCATGGTGTCGGAAAATCCATCATCAACAAAGCCCTAAGATGTGCCAGATCTGAAGGTGAGCAGATTTGAAGAAGCCGAAATTCAGATTTGGGTTCGGTTCATCTCCTTCGAAATCAACGGATTCTTCACGTGGTCTCCTTCGAAATCTAGGTCCGGTTCATCTCCTTCGAAATCAACGGATTCTTCACGTGGTCTCCTTCGAAATCAACAGAATCTTCACGTGGTAAAATGGGTTCAAAACCGAAATCACGATCCGAGTTATTTTACATATTTCTGTTATCTGTCAATCTTCGAAACAGATTCTTCCGAAATAGATTTTGTGATTTTGTGAAGATTACCAGATTCTTCCGAAACAGATTATCACGTGAAGATTTTGTAAAATGAAGATTACTAGATAACGATCCTTCAAAATCACGATCTGGGTTCGAAGCTGAAACAGATTCTTCCGATAATCTTCAGTGCCTGCGCTGGAGATTTTACATATTTCTGTTATATATATATATGTATATATATTACAGATTGTATATATGTGCATATATTTTTATTATGTTTTATTTGTAATTAATTAATTGAGGGTAAATTTGTCTTTTTAATAAATTTTTAACGGAGTTAGTGACAAAGTTAACAGAAGGATTTAAGTGTTACAAACATTTCAAAATAAGGGAGGTCAATGTAATTTTGAAATGTTGAGGGGATCCATATGTAATTTCGCTAATGTTCAAGGGATCTAGATGTAATTTACCCAAAATATATTAATGTAAAAACTTTCCTGCTTGGGCACATTGCTGCTTCTAAATTGGCCAATCCAGGAATTAGTTGAATCGAATCACTAAAATCTTCAGAAGCTCAACAGCTTCTTTTTTACTCCATAGACCCCAACCTTCTATAGCCCATTTGGTCATGTTATATTTTTCACTTTTTATTGAAGTACTAAAGTACATCTGGTTGATAAGTTTCTTTACTACTACTGCTATCATCATTATTGTTATTATTTGGGAAAGGTAATAAGTTTCTTTACTCGATATGAAGCTTGCTGAGTGTTTTATTTTACTTTTAACTATGGTAGCATTTGGAGGAGCATCCTAGAAGTCCTTTTCGTGTTACCAAACCAATGGATATTATGGTACCATAAATGGATCATGTCTACAAGTTGCAATGTCCTCCCACTACTTAATCAAAAAACCTATTAACGGCCAACTAAAGCTGTCTTTATTGTTAATATTATTCTTTAACTTTTTTTTTTTTTAAATCTGGTGTTAGAAGAATCATTTTTCATTTTGTTTGATGCCAACTTCGTGGACTATTATATGCAAAAAATAGTTTGAATGTTTTGGCAATTATCCTTCTTTTGCAGGTGATTTCATATATAAGGTTTCTTCTCAATCACCTACTAGGCATTTCATCATACATTCGCGTAAAGCATTGCTCAATGGCATTAGCCCAGCAGATAATCGAAGAATCCCTCCCCTAAAGTATGTAGTTCCTTGGTACTTTAGTAGTTTGTTAAACATGTATCTAATATGACTAAATTTACAAATCATATACATTATTTAGTCACATAGGTATCTTTTATATTATTGGTTCAATGGTGCGCGGTAAAGAAATTTCTCAGATTAACAAAGGACAAGGTTTTTCATGTCATAATTCAGGTATTATTATTTTATAGTGTGGTTTACAATTGCATTGATGCAGATATGAGTACTACTACGCTCTCTTGCGCGATTTTCCAGACTTGAGGTTTACAATTAATGGAGGCATAAATGGTGTCGATGAGGTAACAGTTATTTCGTCTCTCAACTAGAAATACAAGAGAGAATAATCATTTGGCTAAATCCAAATACTCAAATTGCATGTGTAAACATCAAAAGGTGAGACAGGTGCATCTTTCCATTCTAGTGATTGTAATCAATAGATGTTAGAGGTTGCATGACCACATTGTGATTTTCTTTGTAAAATTTATCCTCATTGATCCATATGTCTGTCCATATGAATCAATAGTTGTAATCATGTAGCCCTGAACTGTTTTTGGACTTTGAAAAATCATTCTAGAAGCGTCTTGTATTACCTTGTTAGGTCATCTTGGAAGCATACTCCTTATTCATAGGTTGCTGAAATACTCCTACATGCAATTCTATTTCTTTTTTAGGCTAATCATGCCGTCTTTTCTCTTTTGTTTGTTTAATCTTGTGAGTTTTTCTTTTTTGTTTGTTATCTTTTCTCTTGTTAGTTGATGGTGATTAGTTGACAGTCACTTTTGAGCAAAGATTTCTGTACATATAATTTGGAATGATTGTTAGTTTGCTGCTTAATTTTAATTCTTACAATTGACTAACTTTGCTGTTAGTTGCTTTTCTAATGTCCTCGGCAAGCTGCATGTGCAACCAGATATCCTTTTTTAAGTTTTTTCTACGTGATGCTGCTTTATGTTGAACATTGGATACCTGGGAGTTGTGGTTTGATATTTCTACTTTACTTTTCTCCATCTTGTAGAAGAACCATTGAGCTATGGGCTTGCTTAACCAAGAACAAGATTGTTTGGTGTATTCGGCATTAATTAGAGTTTGGAAGATAGTTTAGTGTTAAATAAAATTATAGTAATTCAGGCTGAAACAAATTATAATACTATCTGTTAAAAGTCAGCTTATGTGAATAATGTTCTTCTCTTCTTTCAAGAGACCAAAGTTCTATTCAATATGTTTGACAACCACTTCCTTGAAGGATAAAGCTGTTAAGCTAATGAAAGATTTGATTTTAATGGGATCCTTCTCCTTTCTCATCATTTTGGCATAAAAAGAAGGAAAATGGCTCTACTTAGACAAAAACATGAATATGATTTTAAACATGATGTCTTCCACAAAGGAATTAAAAGAGATGCATATAATTCATAAGTCAGATGTTCAACAAGCATGTTAATCTCACAATCATTAATATATATATATATATATATATATATAAAAGGTAACTCAGTGTATGATGAGGCTCTTGCATTGCAGGGTCTAGGGATGTCAGATGCACACAATCTTACCTTGTTTGCGGAGAGGCGGTTTCTAGGGTTAGAACCCATGACCCCTTGTTTGCAATGGAACAAATTTACCCGTTTTCCAAGAATACCCTTTAATAACATTAGAATTACAAGAGAATGTGAAGTTGGGAGTAGGAAATTGAATTGAAGGTTCTCAAAAGTTTGAAGGACGGGGGAAATTTGAATTTGTAGATGTAATAACCTCCTTGTAGATCCTCAAAAGTGCAAAACAAACTAAGAATAGAAACAAGATACATAAATACTATGAAGACATACATGGATATGGGATACAACAATTTTGAAAAAATGGTAATATGGCATGGTACAATTCAACTCAACAAAACCATAGTTTCAAACTAGTTGAGGTCAACTAAATGAGTTGTCCTCTTCTATTCACTAGAATATTGCATACCACGATAAAAAAATATTTTTATTATTTATGTGCTAATATAATATTTACAATCACTAAAAATATTGAAATATATATATATATATATATATATATATATATGAGAATTAGAATTTTAAGTATATCAAGATTTCCAATTCATTGATAATATATATAGCCAATTTTTGGTTGAATATTATTTGATTATTTAATATTTTATTAATTATTTGATGTGGATAAATTTCAAAAAAAAAAAATGTAAATATATCTATTCAATTACGTTTTAAATGAATTCTAATAAAACTTAAAAAAATAAAATAAAGTTGAAATTATTATTTTTTAATTCAATTATTTTACACATTCTTAATTTAAGAAAATAATTATTATTTTAAAGTAATGGCCAATTTGATCAAAATTTTAAAATTACAAAAAATAAAGTAATTAAAATTGTAACAGAGGAATAGGCCTTCAAAAGCTGACTCACAATTTTTTTTTTTTTGAAAACATATCATGAATAGATATTGAATTTTAGAATTTAAACTGTATTGAAAATATATAAACCAAATACCTATCTATATTAGAAATAGAATTCTAAGTATAGTAGGGGATAATATATACATATATATATAGCCACTAATTTTTTAAATATTTTTTAATTATCAAATTTTATTAATTATTTAATGTGGAGAAATTAAAAAAATGTAAATATAACTATTCAATTTATCTTTTAAATAAATTCTAATAAAACTTAACATGATCCTTAGCTAAAAAAATTAACAAATTTCATAAAAAATGAAATAAAGTAGTAACATATCTATAACTAATTATTTTTTTAATTCAATTATTTTTTGTATATTATTTGAATAATTTAATTAAAAATAAAATATTGTTTGGATAAGTGTATATAGCCTTATTCTTGTAAACAAATTGCATAAAGTCATTTGTTCAACAAACAAGCTTGCCTGACAGTTGGATAAACTCATTTGTTGAATAGATGACTTTAATTAATAAAACTTGTTGATTGAACAAACGAGTTTAAACAAAAATATTAGATAAACTCGCTTGTTTAACAAACGAGTTTAGCGAGTTTGAACCTCAACGAGCGAGTTTATTGAATGTTTTTGTTTAGACTCGTTTGTTCATTCAACATGTTTCATTAATTAAAACTGCTTGCTCAACAAACAAGTTTGATCCTATTTTAGTAGCTAACTTCAAAACCTTCCCAACGCTGTATACACTCTTAGTATATTGCCTATTGGGGCCGTTTACACCCCCCTCTCTCTCTTATTTTAATTTAGAGTAGTTTTGTTATTCTATGCTATATATCATATGTGTCGAGCAGTCATTTATGTGTTTTTTCAGTGTTGGACATTGTTGAAGTGTTAGCCATCATATTATCAAAAAGTTTAAGTTGCTAGAGAGGGGGATATCTTTATTATTTATATTGATTTATTTTCTTTCAACATGCCCGCTCGTGTGGCCGAATTGATTTTGAAGGTATGAAACGCATGGGACTTATGATTTATTTAAGTGGCGGTGAGGTTTGAACTTAGAACCTTTATATGCTCTAATACTATGTTGAAGTGGTAGCTACTATCTCACCCAAAAGTTTAAGCTGTTAAGGAGGGGGGCAACTCTATTAGTTATTTTGACTTATTTTCTCTCAACATACTTGATTTGGACTACCGTTCTAGGTTGAGTGAGTTGTATATTTTGCATTATGCTTACATCAAACTTGCCTCGTTTGTATAAAGTGTTTGTTGCATTTACATTTTAAACCAATTTCTTGTGACATTATAACTCTTAGGTGAATGCGGCCCGAAGGGAAGGAGCTCATGGGGTTATGGTTGGACGTGCAGCTTACAACAAGTATGTACAATGTTCAAGTAGTAGATATCCTTTCTTTTACTAATTTTTGAACAAAATTGTTGTTTAACTTGGTTTGTGTAATTTTTTAACTGTACGCCAACTATAGGATAGAATCAGGAATATTTTTATCTAATTTAATTGTTCAATTTGCCCATTGTTTCTCAAGTTATGCGTAATGTTATGTTTGTAGTTATGCCATACGATTTGACTATTAACAATTTTTAGAAGTATATTAGGCTTTGGATAATTTACTTGTATATATTTTTTAAAATGTTTAGATATTATATGTACATACATATATATAACAACATTTAGGTGTCGATGAAGTAAACTAGCAATTTGTAAATTTTTTGTATGCATAAGTCACTCTAAAAAATACAAAACAAAGCAGGCATGACCTATGGACAAGAGGCAATTATTTATCTTCAAACATCTAGTTTCCTCTATATTTATACATATGACTCGAAGTGAACAGAAAACTCTCTTTAGAATAATGAGCTTAATGTCCAACTGGTATATGCATGGAGCTGACACCTTAGAATGCCGATTCAGCTCTCTCTACATATACTAGATGACATGGATCGACTCCCCTAGGCACACAAACCCTCCTAACCTACCCCCCCCCCCCCCCAAAAAAAAAAAAAAACTTGCAAGTGATGTTCACTTGTATTATCAAATGTGTAAAATGCATCAATTCTACAACTATTAAATAAAATAATAGGACATTTTGGTTTGTGGAGTGAGAATCACTATCTAATGAGGCATAGCTTGTGGTGGGTATGTCTATGAATCAAGTTTCAACTTGAATCCAATCGATGACCCAGACTAGTAACAAGGGTGTGATTTGACAAAAAATAAAAAATAAAAAATAAAAATAAATACTTGCAAGCCAATGAGAACAATAAAAATAACATGGATTTATACCTACTATTTCCTCATTTTAGGCCTTTTAACTGTAAGAACTCTAAAGTCCAAAATTTCCAATTTATTAGTGAATAGAATTTTCTAAAATTCATATTTGAACTTTTTGTTCAAACTTCTATTCCAATATATAGAATTTGGAAGAATATTTTTATCATTCCTTTTTTTTTTTTAAAAGAAGTTGGAAGAAGATTTCTTTCTATTTTGAAGAAATTATATACATCTGACCTACCCCAAAATGTGCATTGGGTTGCCCTTTTTTTTATTAATATACATATATAAATACAATGCGTTTTCCTTTAACCTCTTTTTCCTTTTTTTTTTTTTTTAATGAATTGTCCTGTTAGTGTGTCCATTTCATGTTTATATTCATGCTTCTTACAGCTTGACTAAATTCCCAGTCTTCTTATAAGCTAAACCTGCATCCAAAATAAGCAGACAAAAAATCAAACTTAAAATGGTACCTAAACTTCTCCCTAACTTGCTTTAAAAAAAGTCCTTCTAAACCTCTGATATCATGTTAAGGCATCTAACTCAAAACCAATTGGTAATGAGTGGAGAAACTCATTAGGATTTTATGCTTGTGTGGGAGATTTGATTTTACTGACGTGAAATATATTTTGACAGCGATGATTGCTTAAGTTTAGACTAATTTATGATTTTCTAATAGTGAAAAGTAGCACATTTTTTTTTTTGGGAAAAAGGGATAATTGTAGTCACTCAAGAGTGCTTCAGTTTGAGTTTTTGTGTTTCCTCCTTGGCTGACAGTTGGGTAACACTTTAAACTATGTGCAACTTTGTTTTACATAAATTAATAGTGTATGTGTGAATCTCAAAGAACAGATCCTCATTCATTTGCCTTCCTGTTTTCTTTTATTTTTTCCACCTTTTATGACATCGTTTTTTTTTTTTAATTTAAATCTGGAAAATATTGCATTTCTGGCAGCCCATGGAATATTTTGGGACACGTTGATAGTGCTGTTTACGGCACACCTTGCACTAATCTTACACGTCGTCAGGTTTGCAGCAGACTGGATTCTGTGTGGGATATATATTGCTTAATACCATTTGATAGCTACATCCATGTTGAGATTATCTTGTAGGTCCTTGAAAAGTACCAAGTATATGGAGATTCGGTTCTGAAAAAATACGGACATAGACCAACCGTTCGGGAAGTGGTTAAGGTAGGATACAACTATATTTTGTTTAATAAGATCTCTGGTTTAGTGATATATCCCTGAGAAATAGATGATCTCTGACGGATGATATGTCCTTAAATGGCTTTAACTGCATAAAAACTTTTTTAGTTGAAAAAGTGTTCACCTCTTTTCCTTCTCTGTATGATTTGTTTTGTGCGTATATATAACACTTCCATGGAAATATTGTTTCCTTCATCTGCACAATTAATGAAACATAGAATAGGCTTCTGGTGCTCTGCGATTCTGTCACTTTTGTTTCTGTCATAAAATGGGGTATGTAACGACCTTGCCTTTGGTCATCTGGATGCTACCCCCGTGATCCTTAGATCTCCATACACCTATATTTTGACCCTAAAATAGTGAACTCACTCTTATCCATGCCATTTCTCCATGCTGATATGATAGTAGTTTTTATCAAACTTTGCAGATCATTGGCTAATCACCCGTGGGAGAGTCACAATGTGCAAGAAAGTTCCTTCTGAGAGAGAAAATTAGGTCCTAGCTTTATAGGATTGTTAGATTATGTAGAATTTGAAATGTGGTCCTTATAAGTGGGAGGAAGAATGCTAGACATGCTGGGAATCTCTGTTAAGCTATGTTAGTAGCATGGATTTGTGGAGGGAAAGAAAAAGAGAAGGAAAATGGTAGAAATGCAAAATGAAGTGAAAAAATCAAATTTATTTCATTTTTTTATGGAGTTAGAAAAATAAGACGAAAAAAAAATAGATATTTATCAACTGAAATTTAACTTTTACTTGGTTAAATATACAAAAATTGCACAAATTATAAATTTTATTTTGCTTTCATTTGTCCCTTGCCTCCACAAATCCATGTTCCAAATATGGCATTAAAGGATCCCCAGTTTCTTGATTTCCGTTGCTGATACATATTAATGACATCTCTCTGTCATTTTTGTTCTGCCTTGACAGTGCTGCTGATGCACCAATTTGGAGCATTTCATTGTACTTTTCTCATTCCCAATATAAGTTGTGCTTATGTTTCCCCTTGCATATTGCAGCCTCTACTTGGTCTTTTCCATTCAGAGCCTGGAAATGGTTTGTGGAAGCGCAAAGCTGATTCTGCTTTACGACATTGCACGGTATGCAATTACAAAGGTGCCATTTAGTATATTTATTTTGAGCTTATTTTCCATTTTGAGTTTTTGAAAGCAAGAAAAATAGCTAAAAACGTATTTGGTCACCAGTGTTGTCAAAATCTATTTTAAAAAACAGAAAACAGGTTTACACATGAAATGCAAAATAGTCAAAAGCCGTTTTGAGCATTTATAACCCAAAGCAAGAAAAATTCCAAAATGCAGAAAACAACAAATGTCAAATCAAATGCGTTTTCAGTATTGTTAAAACATGAACATCAAAACAAAAAACAGAAAATAAAAAACAAGAAATAGAAATATAAACCAAATGCTACCTAAATATTTTATTTTCTCGATTTCATACAAGTTACTGAAAGATTGGATCTAAAGCAGTCTTGCCTCCAAAGACTAACGTTTAAAAATTCGTGCGTTTCTCAAGTATCTTGAGCGGCACACCTTCGTTGTATAATCAAGTGAATTCATGATAATATACCAAACATTTGCAGACCTAACAAATATTGCCCAACGTTCTGCAAGCTACGGGACTCATGACCCTTCATCAGTCATGGGCTAAAGTTTCTTTACATGGTTCTTTAATCTCGCAGACAATAAAATCGTTCCTTGAGGAAACTCTCGTGGCCATTCCCGACTCTGTTTTGGATTCAACAGTTGGTGAGGCACCATCTGGCTGTGTGGATACCTTTGCAAAATTAAATGGTTTACTACCTCCTCCGTATGCAGCAAGAGAATATCAAGCTTTGTGCGCTTAGTTTATGTGGTTTTATTTCGGTTTAGTAAATTACAAATGAATGCCATTTAATTGATTCAATTCTTTCACATGATAGTCCAGTGTAAGAATTCCTGCATCCGAGTACTTTGGTGATCGGTAAATTCAATTTCAACAAGAACTGTAGCCTTTGCTACAATTGAAGGGTAGTTAGCTGACATTTTGTTATGGTTAATGTCTTCGAGCTAGTGTAGGTAGGGATGCTACTTTTCCCAAATTCTTGCATTTTTATGATGATTGTGGGATCAAATTGTGTAAATGGGGGTTGTCTCGATTACAACTCAATATGCAGGCTATAAGATTAAAATTTAACGGTTTAAATATATTTATAAAATTTTAATTTGAAAATACACAAATGTGTTTGTAGCGTTTCATTAAAATTTAATGACTTAGATCGGATTTTTATCGGGTTGACATTAAATTGGGTTCAAATTGTGTTTGCTTTGGACTCTGAGGTTATGATTTTACTTAAATCCTAAACAAAGAAAAGAAATTGTAGAGTAAAAGATAAGCAAGAAGAAGAATATCTAAGCCTTCTAAAAGTTTATCGACATTCTTGGGCCTTATTTGGAGTTGGTAAAAATAAAAATACAAAATTCTACAAACACGAATTACGAGATTATAATTTTAAATTATCTACTCACTGCATGAAACACGAGATATTAATTTTTACAATTTTATACACTTTTATACAACTTTAAACACACTTGTGATTTTCTCAATTAGATTGCATGCATTGGTGGAATATTTACAAAATTATCTTTATTTTATTGCTTATAGAATAATTGTTTTTCTATAACAAAGATAATATCAAAATTGACTTGTATTTTTATTTCATTATATTATTTATTTTACTTTAGTGAACTTATATCATTCAACACCACCTTCAAGTTCATTCTCCATTTATACCAAATATGATTATTCTTAACCTCACATTAACTCCATTTATACCCTAAATCCTACATCATTTCCATTATCAATCAAATGAACCTTAAAATTATGACACACCAACTTATTAGCAGTGGGACTTATGGGTGCGCAATTGACACATTGACCAGAAGTGACCTTGTGACTCGGATTGACTTACGGTTTAAGAGATTGAGTATGATCCGACCCATTAAATCTCACAAGTTTTGAATGTTTTCAAGCAAGTTAAATGACAGACTGTTAACCCGTTAATCTAAAAAAATTAAATAAATAAATAAAAGATAAAAGACAACATATATTTTAAGATTGACATCAGATATATTACAATTGTGAAATAGTTAAAAAATAAAGAGTCAAACGGCTTATCTGTATTTGAAGTTCGGTCACCCGTAATTTGTTTCCAAATATCAAGTTAAACTTATTTCTGAAAAATGGACGAGTGTAAATTAATTAAAAAAAAAAAAACAAAAGTACTTATTCCGACCCGATTCGCTATCCGGAAACCAACCCGTTGCAACGTGCTCGAGCAGCAGCACCACCGCCACCAAATAACTTTTCCATTTTTTTTTTTTTTTTTTTTTTTGACATTAGATTCAACCAAGAGAATTTAAAGCCACTAGTTTCTGCCAAGGATATGGGGTGACACGTGGCAATGACCCATTGCTCGGTACAAGTCTTGTGATAAGATAATGTATGAATGCCCCCACGAACACCTCTCCTATAATGCTATCACGTACTAGCGAGGAGAGGGATGAAAAGAAGTTGTAAAGAGTGTTTTAGTCTAGCGCAGAAATGGCCTCAGTCACCATGACAGCAGCCTCATTCCTCGGCGGAGCCATCGTCTCTGGCGGATCTCCGGCGACAACCCACCGGAGATTCGTGATCGCAAACAGTGCCAAATCGGATATTGTTGGAGAGAGAGTAGTGATCAAGATGAGTTCTCAGGAAAGCAAGGGCACTCATGACTCCAACAGTGGAAGGAGGGACCTGATGTTTGCGGCAGCTGCCGCTGCCGTGTGCTCAGTTGCCGGCGGTGCTGTGGCCGTAGAGCCGAAACGAGGGAGCCCAGAAGCTAAGAAGATCTATGCTCCGGTATGTGTCACCATGCCAACAGCTAGGATCTGCCACAAATGAGGATCCCATGCATTGTTTCCAGTGATTACATCAACTGGTTATCAAGAAAAAAAAAAAAAAAAGTTGATGTTTAATCTCTTGTTTATGGTAATTCAGCGTTGGAGAATCTCCGTCTCTGTATCTATATGTTTCACCCCCACCCTAATGCTAGTTATTTATGCAACATGCATGGTTTGTGAAGATTTTAATTTAGAATGTCACAAGCTTATATTTGGATCATGGATTTGTTAACAAAAAAAAATGATATATTGTATATTATTTGATATGTGAACGAAAATGAAAAGTGTAAAGTATTGGATTTAAGAAATTAAAAATAATTAAATCGAGAACTTAATTTATTGACAAATAACTTTTATTCTATTTTAATTTTTTAATCCACATTATTAAGAACAAGCGTTTGGGTTTTATTTTTCCTTTTTGTTTTTTTTAAAACTCATTTGATAACGTCGTCATTTTACTTTATATTTAATTAGGTTTTCTAATTATTGTTTTTTGTTGTAATTTTTTTTTAAATAAAAACTGAAACTGTGTTTGAAAATACAATTTTATTTACAGTAATTACTTTTATTTTAATAAAATATTTCTTATTAATTTTTAAAAATGATTATATTTAATAGAATATATTTTATATTAATTTAATTAATTAATTAAGTTATTTTAATTATATTTATTTATTAAAATTAATTTAATTTATTAAAACTAAAATATATTAAATATAATTAATTTAATAAAATATTTGAATAAAATAATACATTTTAATATAATATAACAAAAATGGACAAAATATTAAAATTGACAAAATATTTATAACAAAAAAATAAGAGTGAAGAAACTCTTTTTTTATATTTTTCTGTTTAAGTTGTTGCTTTTTTGAAAAAAATAAAATAAAATTTAATAAATATGCTTTTGTTGTCAAACTTTATACATCTTTGAATATAAATAAAAGAAAAAATATAAACATTATCAAACCAACCCTAAATCTACTCCAGACATGATTTTGAATGGATGCCGGGAAGAGCGAAAATATAAGATACCTTTTTTTGGGGGGGGGGGGGGGGGTTGGGTCAGGTTTTTTCATTTATTTTTTAAATAATTAAATTTATTCTCTTATATTTAATTTTTTTTTAAATCTTAAAAGATAAAATACTAAACTAATAAAAAAGTTAAAAAAATTTAACTACTAAAATGTTTTTTTTTTTTTTTTTCACAAACGCAAAAAAGTCAACTTTTTAATAAATAATTAATAAATAACTAAATTTTTTTTTTCTCTCTCTCGTATAACCCTACTCCAGAACGTACTTTGTAATGCCAATCTTTTATAGGTGGAGGTCCGTGGTAACCAGAATGCTAACATTAGTTTTTCCATTATTGAATTAGTGTATAGTATACAACGCCATCCATCATGTTTGGATGTGATGGAAGCGTGCTCCCCAGATTCGGTGAGCCCGCTAACAATGCTATTGGATTAAAATTTAACAATTTAGATATTTATATTATTTTAAATTTAAGAACACATGAATATATTTGTATTGCTAAATTTTAATCTAACAATTCTCAATCTCAATGTTACAAGGTTAAAATCATTTCAATGTTAACCTCTCTCTTTTGTGCTCCCTGTCAAAAAGAAGGAACTTCGTAGGCTAACATCAAAAGTGATATTAATCATGTACTATTAAATTATGAATCGTTCAATTAAAATTAAATAATTTATAATAAATGTGAGTTTATAAATTTTTAATTTATTTTTATTGTAAATTGTCAAAACTTTAATATCACATGATTACTATTAAAAACAATGTAAGATGTTAACCACCTCGTTTTCCTAAGATAGACATGGGGGCTTACTTTCCACTCTCTCCTAGGTGAACCGTTGAAATAGTTAAACCAAACTAAATTTATTCTTTGATTTTGTTTTGTTTTGTTTTTTTTTTTTTTTTTTTTTTGGGTCTAGTTATGGTTTAGAAAAATTAAAAATTGAACTATTCATATCTTGACAATTAAATTTGTTTTACGACGCAGGTACATGTTTTTATTGTTTTGACTTGATATAATTTTATGAGAGATTTGCCAAAGTATGAAACTAAAAAAACGTTAACTGAGACGATGTTTTTTTAAAATATTTTTTTTTGGTTAATCTCATTCAAAAACTTTTATTAGAAAAAACATTTTTTTTTTATTAGCAACATTCCTTCAATACTTTGAAAACGAACATCATTTTCTTAATTTTTTGGCATTCATGATTATAGAACAAAAAAAAAAAGAAAGTTGAGAGAAGAAAAGAGAGTTGAAGAAAGAAACTGAAGCATTTTACGAAGGAGAATTTGTGGGTTGTTCCAATGAAACGAAATTCAAAAGATGGATAATCGAGACTAATTTTTTCCTCCATTCGCGGAGGATTTGAGGGTTATTCTCTCTCACACAAACATGCGCACACAAGAGAGAGAGAGAGATTTTTTAATAACGAGTGTCCGGTCCAACTTACATGCATCCCACTAATTTTTTGAATCCTAAATTTAATAACTAAATAAGTTTTAAGTGAATTTGAGAAAATTTGAATTAATAATCACTTAAAGTCAATTTTGAACTAGTAATTATTGGGAGATAAATATCAAAATTTATCAGTTCAACTATTTTTAGAGTATTTTTTTTTTTGGAAGAAATCATAAACATCTCATTTCCAAAAATTAACCATTATTAAGTACATTGTTTGCTCTTATATGAGCATTCTTCTGTGGGTCGGGAAGAAGCCCGCAGCCGCTATCCGAAGGTGTGCACTCAGTGAAGTCCGCCCCATGGACCAAGCCGGCAATGACCCACGAGGTGGTAAACCAGCCTAGGCAAGCTCTGGCTGACCGGCTCGATCGAGGAGAGCTGTTAGAAGTCCGCCAAAGCGGTAACCCACCCTTCCGAAGGAGAGTCGAACCTGAGACCGCACGCGGCACAGACCCTTAGGCACCCCCGAAGGGGCTTATATGAGCATTCTTAATTAGACATTTCGACACTTTTCTAATACTACTTCGTGGGAATTCTAATATATATATACTTATATAGTTTCCACGTCATATATTTTAATTCCCAATTACATTTGTCTAAACTCTTTAAATAGTTTATAATCACCACGCAATCTGTAAAAATAATGATTATAACGCATCTTAAATTCTTTATCGAATCCAGAACTTTTAAGGCAAGTCATAGCCTCTGCCATTAGAGTCGACAATGCATTGACTTTTTCAGATTTTGCTAACAGAACGCGCGCCGTTGTTGCTTTACCTGTGCTCTTCCCCCATGCAGCATTCACATAATGTATTGTTGGAGTAATTCCCTCGTTCACGAACAACACCTCCTCTTCTTGTTTGCCTCCATTGCCACTCCCAGTCTTCACTTTCTCAGCATTGCCTCATAGTTAAGAGGCAAGGCATTTTGTTATAGCAAAATCTTGGGCTTTCTTCGTGCGAAAGGATCTAAACAAAAGAAATTAACGAAATGGATAGTCGTGAATAAAGGGAGAGAAATCTAGAGAGTGAAGAATCCAAGTAGGAATTGAACCTTCGTTAATGAAAACTCTTTCGTTTCTCGAAGACATCCGGGGGTTGGAAGGCGTTTTTAAAAAACCGTTTTCTCAAATTTCGTTTTTCAAAAAAAAAAAAACATCTTGGGATTGGTTTTTTGCTGTTTATTTCCTTTTAAGAATGCATAATGCAATCTGAAAATATATTTTTTTAGCAGTATTTTTAACAAATAAATTGAAATCGGCAATATCTTCCTAATTTAATAACCCAACAATGGCAAAAATAAAACAAAACCGGGCGAGCTACTCTTTCTTAGGGCGCACAAACAAAAAAAAAAAAAAAAAAAAAATTCAGTAACTAGAAAATCAAATCAATTCGATCAATTTTGTTTGAGTTAGCTCGAGTTTATATCATTTTCGGTTCAATTTTGAGTTAAAAATTAGTAAATTGATATTTTTTGATTTGGTTCACGAGTTAAGTACCTCTCAACTTAACCCAACTCGAACCAAACTGAAAATAATCTGAACCGAAAATAATTCAAATCGAACCAACTTAAACCACCCCAAAAAATATAGCATATAAATATTATATAATATTATAAAAATAAATAATATTAGTGATATTATTGAATTATATTTTATTATGAGTTGTACTAAATTTTAATTATTTTTAAGTGATTTATTTTGATACTTTTTTTTTTTTTTTATCAAAGAACTTGTGTGTTCCATCTTACTTTTTTTTTTCTTTTTAAGTGATAAATGTATAATAAATATACTCCACTAGAAATGGACCTAACCCAAAGTTAGCTAAATCGAAAATAGAACCAACCCAATCTGAATCAAATGGACCAAACCAAACCAATATTTACAGTTCAATTTTGGATCTAATTTTAAGAATAAAAAAATTAATTTAATTCTGAATTAAGTATGAATCTAAACTGAATCAAACCATGCACACCTATACTCTTTTTATGGGTGTATTTAACTAACATCCCATAAAGTTATGGCTATTTAGAAAATATTTGATGCGACAAAAAGTGATAAAATTTGATAAAAATTGTAAGTTTATAATTTGTGTAATAAAATAAAAAATGGATAACTTTTAAAAATTTTTAATATTTTTTTAATAATTTTCAAAACTTTTCAGAGCTCCAAACAGAGTCTTATAATAGCCCAAAATACCTCACCCCCAGCCAGGTCGTTAGACAACAGGAAAATAATAATAATAATAACTACTACTAATAGACGCTAACTAATAAACTGTAATTACTCTTTTACTAAAAATAATTCACATAACAAATTAACTATTCAGATTAATGCGACTTATACAAATTATAAATGAATTAATGAATATTAATTTAAAAAAATATAAACTCCTTAAAATCATTCAAACCACCCATGGATTTTTTTTTTCTCGCTATTCTTGCTACAATTTATTAAATTCACTCACTTATTAATTTAATAGTAATAAATTAACAAACAAAAATAAATAAATTACATCGATCACCTCTAAGATTTCTTTAAAAATTAGATAGTAGCTCTTGTGTTTGGAAAGTTATTCTAACCTCTCATATTTTGAGTTTTCTTAACAAATTATTTCCTGTGACAGCGCGGCACATATACTTTAAAAAATATATATATACTGTTTCGTTGTTGTTGGATAAATTCTACATAAATTAATAGAAATATTCTCTTGTACCAAGGTATAATCATAGATAATTTAATTCCTTATATTATGAATAGATAAATTTTAATTACTTCGTAAAAAAATACTTAATATTAACAAAATTTTGTGAGAAAAATTTGCTAAAAATTTTAAAATAACAGAAATTAAAGTAATTTTCCAAACATAAAATTTCTGTATGATCGCCTCAACAAGGCCAGTGCAATTTACCACTTGCACCTACGAAAAAGTTAAAAAGAAAAAGTTTTAATTCAAAAATGAAAAAGGGATATAAAAAATGACTTCTTTTTCTATTTCTTCCTTACTAAGCATTTACATGTAAGAGAAAAAGTTTCATGCTAAGTTTTGGAAGAAAAAATTAATTTTTTTGTAATTGACTACTAGAACACCATTTGAAAGTCTAAATTTTAGTAATTTTTTGTACTTTTTACAAAAAATTACTAGTTATAATTTTTGATGTATTTAGTGAATCAAGTAACAAAATTTAGTAATTTTTTTACAACTTTTAGGTGTTTGGTAAATTTTCTTTTTGCAGCTCTCTTGACAATTTTTAACAACTTTTAATAGTTTTTGGTAATTTTTAGTAACTTGTGCTAACTTTTAAATTGAGCAAGTTATTGTAGGGCAAAAATTGGTATTTTGTCAAATACTGAAGAAGTAACTTTTGGTAGTTTTTCGCTGAAAATTGAGTTACCAAACGTACTCTAACTACCTACTAAAAAGGTAGGTTATTTATTTATTTTTTATTTATTTTTTGGGAAGGAAAAAAAAGATAACTTTTTAGTAACTAACTTTTTAACTTTTTGTTAATTTGACATTTTTGCTTTTTATGATTTAAAAGAAATTTAAAATGTAAGAGAATAAATTTAATCGTTTTAAGCTGAGTTTGGGAAGAAAAAGTTTTTTTTTTGGTAAGTAAGATAATTCGGATTAATGAGATAAAATTTTACAAGTATCTAAGAGGCACACTCTCGATGTACAAAAGAAATATTATCTATTTACATTCATTAGGATCCCCCAATTAGAACATAAAGTACTATCTCCAAAAATATATTTTGCATTTTTTTTTTTTTTTTTGCATAACTCTAATTTGAACTTCATGCCTTATAGTTTCAATTATGTTGCCAATAGAATTTAAGATACTATTGAAAATTCTGACATTCCTCTCTATCTATACATGGTAGACTGTAACTAACCAAGCAAGCTTACATATATTTTTTGACAAAATCTTTTTACTAAACTTACCTATGGCCCATTAAATCTCTTCCTCCCAATTTTCCTTTGATTTCGAATATTACACAAGTAACATAATGAGCTTCAGATATCATTTGAGAAAAGGCAAGAGAAGAACAAGTGATTGACCCCATGATTACAAAGAACACATTTACTGTTATTGACCATCCCCTACTTAGCAATACAATCAAGTGTGTTCAACTGCCAACCAAGTTATGAAACTATGCCTTGAGATACAGTTCGAAAACCACATGAGTTTGTGCCAATGAGTAGTAGGATGGCGTACCCTTATAGCAGATCAAGTTACAATAACAGAATAGATATTGTTACTTGAAACGTTTCAGTTGAATTTATTAACTCTTGTAGTGTCTGGTAAGTAAGTAAGGGGATTTGAGCTGATTTCTCTGAACTCCCTCATAGTTAGGTAGGGCCAGATCTATAACCCTCCAGTGAAATTAGCTAATTACTAGCTACTAAAAGGCAGTTTTGTGTGTGTGTGTGTGTGTGTATTTAGGAAGTCAAGAATATTAACTTTTTAGGGGCTGTTTGGAGTTTCAAGGAAATTTAAAAATTTTCAAAAAATTTCAAAAGTTTTCACTTTTCAAACTTCAAAAAATTCTAACTTTTTCAAAAAACTTGTCAAAATCCGTCAAAACAAACCATTATAGTGCGTTCTAATAAATTTTGGTTGATTTTTGGAAAAATTAAACTAATATTTGTACTAAAAAAGTTTGACAAAATCTTAAAAGTTTTCAAGATTCTTTACTAAAATTTTGCTACATGTCCCTTTATATAATTTTTAACAATTTTATATCAAATCAAATACAAACATCTAATAATCATTTCAAAATAACTTTTTATACTCTAAATTTAAAAAAATTTCTCTTTTTTTAACTTTTGATTTATTTTTTTATACTCTAAATAATCTCTTAGTAACTAATTTTTTAATTTTTTATTAATTTAACATTCCTATCCTTCGTAATTTAAAAAAATTAAGAATATAAAAAAATATATTTGATCATTTAAAAAAAAAAACTAAAAAGTACTGTAATTAGCCTGAAAAAGTTAAGATTCCTTTCAGATGCACCCATTAAAAAAAAGTAAAAAAAAGGTAAGTAACTGGTGGCTACCAGGTTTTTTTTTTTTCAAACGGACACTCTCCAAGAATCAGAAAGTGTGTATAAAAGAAGTTATTCTTTTCCATTTCTTCCTTACTAAGCATTTACATGGAGAGCAGCAGCAGGAGCAGCAGCGACAATGGCAACAAGGGCTGCTTATGGAGCTCCACCACAAACTGGACAATCGCCGGTGGCTCGCTGGACACTTCCGTCAGCGTTGACTCTTCGGACTCTCCAATTGACTTCGAAGCCAGGGCAAAATCTCCTCTCATCCTTAAACCCCCCTCATCTGATTATCGTGGTTCATGCGAGATCAAGAGTGAGTTCTTTTAATTCGTCCACTTTAATTTCCACCGAATAAATTCGTCTTCTTTTGTTGATTTCGATCGTTGAATTAGGCTTCTGGATTCCCAAGAAATATGAAGAATTTTGATGTGTGCATATGAGTTTTACATGTTTGTGAATAATATTGATAAGATAGGCGATGCTAATTGTGCTGAAGCTTCTAGTTGATGCATTGTCAACCATTTCTACTGGGAAATTTGGAGTAGAGATAAAAAAAGCCAAATGTTGATTATGAGAAGAAAAAGTTGGCTAGCTAAGAGTTATTAAAAAAATTAGCTTTTTTTTTTTTTCTTTTTGATGTCTGGAAAGGAAAAAATAAAACATTTAACTTTTTAGTTAGCCTTTTAGCTTTTTCTTAATTAAACATTTTTACTCTTCGTGGTTTGAAAGAAATTAAAAATTTTAAAAAGTAAATTTGGTCATTTAAAAAAATAAAATAAAATAACTGAGTAGCTAGTAGTTAAGAAACTAAAATATTTCCCAAACACACCCTGAGAAAATGGAAACAGGCACACAAATTAAACATACAATCACAAGAGATACTCCCAATGAAGATGATACAGAATATATGTACTGTTTTTTTTTCCCCTCCCCTTTTTATATATTTTCATTAGGTAAACACATGGATATTAGATTCTAAAACCACCATAAATATTGAAAAAATAACATTAATTTAATATTTTAATCCATAATTTGAACATCATTCAACAAACCAAATAAACAAAAAATGAGAAAATTTTAGAGATTTTGCCTACTCAATCCCGAGTATGTCCCGCCAAATAATAATAACAACAACAATAACGACGATAATAACAATGTAAAATAGAGTTTACCTTCTTCAAATTAAACTCAAAATCAGAATGCGCCTTTGGAATTTATTTTGTGCCACTAAACCCCCTCTGCTAGCTAAAAAATGCAATGGATAGTTTTTTCATCCAAACTAATGGTGCTTAAGAAGTTCTAAAATGCCCATTTTTTTCTTAATTCTTTTTCGTCTCTCCCTGTGCATGTACATACATGTAAATAGACACATAAAACGTAAGGGATTCTATTAATGTGGAAAATCATATGAAAATGAAAAATGTTTAGATAAATTTAAACACGCTGTTCAACCTAAAGATTTCTTGACTTTCACCATTTTTTTCTTAGTATAATTATACAAGAGACTATTATTAGTACTTTTTCTTATACTTAATATTGCCTTCCAAAAATAACAAAACTTTAATCCTAGCATCACTTCTTAGTTTCTAACTATAAGTTGTGAAGTCCTAATCTTGAGAAGGTAAAGTGTTAATTTTATAGATTTATTAAAAAAAAAAGGGGGGGGGGGGTAGTTAGTTTGGATGGAAAAACTAATTGTTACATTTTGATAGCAACCATAGAGGGTTTACCTACTTGTCACAAATTAATCTTGAGGGAAACCCTTTAGGTTTGGGATTAACTTCGAGGGTCTAAATTGTAATTTACATAAAAATATCTGTGTATGTCACATGATGTTTCTAAAATGTATATCATGTCTGATGAGTAGAATTGTTGGCTTGGGAGTACTTGTATTGTTACATGTATTGATATCTTGACATACACCCTCTATATGACTTGGACCCTCCTAAATGCTTCCAATAAATGCCAAGTTCTGCATTTTTTTATCATCCCATGTTTAATGTCAAGAAAGTGAGCAATCCAACAAGCCCAATCTTTGTTTATCCTCTACCCACAAATTATGAGTTGTAAGAAAAGTTTGCGAACTTATCAGTCCCTAATCCTCCTTTCTCATCTAGAAAATCCATTGCCTTGAGATTAATCAAAGAAAAAATAAGATTTCATTTTCATGAGTTGAGGAGGAGGGGCTTGCGATCAGCTAAAGAATTCCTACAAATTGAGGAGGCTCCATCAATTTTACCATCTAGGGCTTGAATCTTGTTAAATCTAAATTTTTGATTTGACAAATCCCGTGACCAAACATGATTTTGTTTTCTAGTCCAAATATGAGTTTGATTCCTATTCCAATTGGGTTTTAATTGTTGACTTGTAATTGTAATTATTTAGGAAAGTCTTATCCTTATTTTTTGTTAGGATTAAGAGAATCCTCATTAATGTTTTCGAAGGAGATAGAATTGCATTAGGAAGTCTCTAAAACCTTCCAAAGCTCGAGTGGGACTTAAGACTTCACAAAGGGCTTCGTCAAATAGAATAGAGACCAGTACTCGGCGCATCTGAGTATGGGATGAGTGCATGATGAGTGTATGAAATGCTGATTGGACAGTGGTAAGCACAAGATGACTGTAGTAACTCGCAGGTGATTTTTGGACTTCTAAAAGATAGTTTCAGATTTCTATTGAGCCTAAGACTACATTTTCTATATAAATGGAAAGTCGTTTTATGGTTTTATGAGATGGAAACACAGAATATTCAAATGCTTCAAGATCAAGATTTCTCTCATCGCTCAACCACCAAGAAACTTTATTCTCGTGTGCATCTTTATCATTGATGGATCCAAAAATTTGAGTGAGAAGGGGTTAAGGTAAATTTTTTCATAATTTGGGCAGATGAAGTAAAATTTTTAAAATTTTTATTTATTTATTTATTTGTTTTGTTTTTATTTTATTTTATTTTTTAGGGGGGTTGCACTATGTACTAATATAAATACCCAAAAAATTAAGGGTGCATAAAAGGATTTTGAAAACTTGTGAGAGGGGAGGGGAAGGGGGGGGGGGGGGCAAAGCCCCTCCACCCTCTCTTGGTCCACCATTCCTTTGCCATGTGCCCGTGAAGGTGTATGGACTGTAAGTCCACGATTCCTTTGCCATGTGCCCGTGAAGGTGTATGGGCTTTACAGTGTCAACAAATGTTTGGATCTTTGGATGTGTCATGAATGTTGGGGTTGCTTTCTCGTGTTTTGTTGAAAAGGCCTTCTACTTGATTGGTGTATTGTAGATGCAAGCAAAGATTTGGATCTTTGGATTTGTGGTGAATACTGGAGCTACTTTCTCATGTGTTGTTGAAGAGGTCTTCTACTTGATTGGTGTATTGTAGATGCAAGCAAAGGGTTTGTTAGATAGGTGCGTATATCATCGTCTATTTACGGTCAAAACTTTGTAACCGAGGCGTTCATCATACAGTAAAAGATTTGGTTCTCCACATTTTTTTTTCCACAAGGGTTTTCATGTAAAAATCTTGTCTCTTTACTTTGCTTTCTTGACTATTCTATTCATAGATTATTACTTGGTTGGTAGATTGGTGATTCACAGTAGCATAGGGGTTTTTTTTTTTTAAATCTAATCCAAGCAACCCCTGCTGTTGCTTAATTGGCTCACTCTGTTCAAAAACACATGGTTTTGTTGTTTATGTTCACCAATCAAGCATGGTATAAAAGTTTTTGAATTTTTTAACTTCAACCCCTGAGGACTGGGCTTGGGTGAACACTTTAACCAGCCATTTATTGAACCTGGATAAAATTACAAATTAAAAGTGCTGTCTTGACTCTATATATAGTTGTCACTTTAACATATTTTTGGTCCATGGATATAATAGAAACATATCCTCAATTACTTCAGTTTTCGACTCTTTAGAGGACTGAAAACGTATGAAAATAATTTTCATTGTAATTCAAATGCCTGTGTGATGATATAAGCATGTACTCTAAAATCATGAAAGCCGTCACATCATGTGACAATCATTTATACTATATTAATAAGGGCCTCTTCTGTTAAAACACCAATCATCTCAAAAATTTAAACTATTAGGAAATTGACACAATAATATATATTAAGTTATTTCACTACTCTCTTCGCGTGCGATCCTGATTCACATATGGACTAGAAACAAGCGAATTAAATCAAATAAGATAAACTAATACAAACAAACAAAGGGCATAGTAATAAAAAAGGAATAACGAGTTTCAAAATCAGAACCTCTTGAAACTCTAGCTCTTGAACCATGCTAAGACACTAATTGCCGTAAAAACTTAAACTATTAATAAATGGCTCAAATATATCAATATCTTCATTAGTTTGAACATATGTGAAGTTCTTTATTTCCAATTTTATCCAATAAAATAAATTATTTTACAATCAAACTAGCTTAATGTTTAATTAATTTTGAGGATTTTTTTTTCTTTTGTGTAATTTTATCATTTACTAACCACTTATCGACCTTGTCTCTCACACCCTTCACCCATATTTGTGTTAATCACGTAAAACTTGCACATGCATTGCACGTGCCCACTCCGAATAATTTCTCCTTTAGTATATATACATTTAAAGACTGAAATGTACATCTAGACATTCATGCACACATCCAGAGAAAATACATGCATAAACACCCCAGTTTTTATTATTGCTTTTAAATTGTTTATCATTTTGTGTCCCTAGCTTTTATATATATATATAGATACACTATGCATTGGATTCCACAATATTCTTTTTGACCGACTGAACAAGAAGAATCTTTGCATTCAGAGCAAGTGCACCAATAGATAACCAAATTATCTAGTAAACAGTACACATTTTGAGTTTAGTTAGTAGTTTTTCTTTTTCAAACTACACCGATACTAGCATTTTACCAATTATCTATTAAAAAATTAATTTTTCAAGTCACCCAATAACATTTTGGGTTGTACCTCGACAGTACCACAACAAGAAAAATAATAAAGAATTAAATCACATGTGAACAGTAACTCTACAGGAAAAACGAGTTACTGTAACAGCCTGTAAAATAGTTACCGGTTTGGCGAGTCTGGTGCAGAAAACTTTCTTCATATTTGCTAAGCAAAATACCTAAAATGGTTCTTTTACCTTTTCTGCTGCACATGCTTTTATGTGCTTATTATATAGAGAAATTTGCTATCTTGAAACCTAATTAATCTACAATGAATTTTACATTTAGGAGTATCGATATGAATGGATACGAAGACTGTGTTTAGAGGTTGTTTGGTAAGTAATTCCCTCCCACCCCCCCCCCCCCAAAAATAAAATTAACATTAAAATTAAAAAATAAAAATAAAACCATCGTTTCTCTTGCTTAATTAAAATTTACAAGTTCTCAATGCTTGATTGTTTGAATAACGAGTTTCAAAACTGCAGTACATTTCAGGCAAAAGCATAAAGTCCGGAAGGTGCGTGTTCGAAGTACAGCTCAAGTCTATGAGATTTATCTTTCAGCTTCTGTAAGGAGTAGCGATGAGTATCTCTGCAAAGTTTGCTGCCGCATGGCTGCTACAGATGATGTAGTACATGCAACTAATGCTAAGGAACCTGCTGCTGAGGCACAATCGAAAGGGTCCATTGGAGAACTGATTAAAGAGAAATGCATAGACGATGGTCACAACATCTCCATTGAAGATGACTCTGGAGAGGTTAAACTCTCTGATTCTTCATTACAAGATAACCAAAACAGATCGATGCCCAAAAAGATTGATGACAACCAAGGAGCAAGTATTCAGGTATTATGGTTTCATTCAGTCCAGACTCATTCAATCTATTCATATCTTATCTTCTTGGTACTCTAGTCTTCAAATGTCTTTTTTTCCTTATTTAGCATGCTTCTGAATTATTTTCTAGTGTGGTCTTGCTCTGGTCATCTCTAGGAGTTTTTGACTTCACTGGGCACGTTTATAGCAGCATATACAGACATTGGAAAGGATTTAACTTAATTACAAAAGTAAGATCAAAGGTGTTGGTACAACAAACACTTCTATTAAATGGAAAAGTACTTATTGAAAACACGCTTTTGGCTTGAACTTTTACCAAAAGCGTTTATGGGGTAGTCTCTAACCAAAACGCTTATTCCATGAACTCCTTTGGACGTCAAAAACTTTGTCATTGATGCTGTCTAGCTGAAGCCTGGGGGTGGATCTCAACCAAAAGCGAACCACCAAAATCCCAACCAAAAGTGTACCATAGTTTGTACACACACTTAGAACTGAGGACCTTGATGGGAAATCTCTCTCTCTCTCTCTCTCTCTCTGCGCCGAACTCATGATCCCCGTCAAACCTGGGCAATCCCTTCCCTTCCCTCCCCTCCAGACTCCCACTTGAAATTCGTTTCAACTTAACGTAAGTTGCATCACACTATCATCCTAAATTCAATCATGCAACAAGAATATGCACAATTAAATTGATCTGACAATCTCATGCACAGAAATAATTTCTCTTCCAATTATATATGCAGCAAGCATGAAATCACCACAACATTCACAAAAAAAGCTTCTCAATAAAAATAATAATTCCAAAATATTTAACTGAATTCCAGTGCAGTTTCTTGTGTGTCGTTTGCACGACCAAGAATGGGGAGCTTGTTACAAATAAGACCTTCAGCTACACAGCATGAATGGCAGACGAATTTTTTGACCACCAAAGTCGTTTATGGAGAAACGCTTTCAGTAAAATTCCCTGTCAAAAGCATGTTTTCAACAAACACCTTTTCATTTAGAAAATGCCTTGGGTCCTATTCTTCTAAATAAGTTCAATCCTCTAGCCTGTCTGTGTATACTGCTTCTAAGGCCCCTAGTGATGTCAAAAACTCTCATCTCCGATGACTCTTTTTCTGGTACAACTGGTGCAGTGAAGTAAGTGATTAATCAAGTCTTGGCAGGTTAACATAGGGGAAAGAAAAATAAAAAGAGAAAAAAGAAAAAAGAAAGAAAAAAAAATGATCAGATTCTTATATCATCCAAGGAATTAAAAGAAATATATTTTCTAGGTTAAAACTGAAAATTTCATATGCTATATATCCAAAATAATCCACGCAATCAATATAGCAAAGCAAAAAGTAGAGAGACCCAAGATCTTAATGAGGAAAATCTAAACCAGGAGAACCCTTTGGTCTTCTACTATAAACATAAACTTGATTACAAATACTCAACCTATAGACTCAAATTCATGAACTCATACTGTTGATTCTTTACTTGACTCCTTGATGCAATTATCCCAATTGAAAGATGCTCTCTTTCAATCCTTGAAGATGAAACAAATTCTTGGCAACTAGCTAAATCCACAACATGCAAGATTCGAACTTCTTCGAATCACTATCACATATGATATGAAGGTTTTGTGGCCAAAAGATGAGAGAAATCTTAATCTATTGAATTTTTTTTTGCTCTTTGAAGGTATTTCTCTTTAATTGATGCTCTAGATCCTTAGGAGAAGGTCCTTTCATATAGAGTGTATAAAGAATCCAATCTTAAATAAGATTGAATGGGATTTTCTAGTTTCCTACTTTCATAAATCTCAGGAATCCTTCATTTTGTCGTTTCCAAGTTTAGACCTAAGACACCTTAACCTATGTTTAAGTGTACAAGACTTGGAATCAAATTAAGAAACTTTCCAACTACATAGGAAACTTCCTAAGAAACTTTCCAACTACATATGAAACTTCGTAACCAACCTTAATCCTAAACAATTAAAGACTAGGTTATCCCCAATAGAACTTTTCAATAAAAAATTAATCCAAGTTCTATTAAGATTACAAGTCAATAAAGAAAATTAAATATAATTTCAATCCTATTTAGTTTCAGGAAACAAACTCTCTGATTAATAAAAGTCCTATTTGGTCAAGGAATTTGCCAACATTTGAATTATGCTTAGCAAAAACAAATAGTGTTTTCCTTAACTCGCATTTCTTGATTTATTGAATGACACATATGCGGCGGGAACCATGTCCTCGTATGTGGATTTTATTGGCCACTTCGCCATGCCTGTGAATATCAATCTGAGAGGACCTGCTACCCTACTTGATCGTCTGTAACCGCTTGTCATTTTCCTCTTTAATTTATTCTCATTATCTTCTCTGGTGATTTTTGCATGATTGCAGTTGAAATTGTGAAGTGCATGACATCGGCAAATAAAATGAAATATTCTTTCCAAACAATGCTCATTAATTTTATTTAATTCAAGTTTAAACGGTTTCTCCATAGTGAGGAAAATTTGAACTATATTGCACATTAGTTAAGGGTATCGCTGTCAGAAAAAATAAAAACAGGTTGATTATTACCTCAGCTAATTGAGAGAATTTTCCTCAGGATTTTTATGAGGCTGCAGCAGAGATTACTGAGGCAGATGCTTGCATATCCCTTACACTTCGTTTGCTATCCCTTCAAAGTAAAGGTTGGCTATACGTTGATGAAATTTATGTATCTACTGACCTTGTTGAGTTGGCTGATTCAGAAACTCAAACGTGTCAGGAGGGAAACCCTGCTGAAGTTTCGATTGTGGACGTGCTTTCCTCTATGTTTATGCATCTGTCTATAGCTGGTATTAAGCATAGACAAGACAAACATCCTTCTGATGCAACAGAAGGAAAGGTCCCTAATGTTTGGTCAAGAATAGCTGTTTCAACCAATATTGGAAATGAAATTAAGCAGGAAGAAAGCATATCCGGTTTGCATGAAGTGAACGACGCTACACATGTACTACCTCAATTCCAGATTCCAGCACGTGTTTCAGATACAGAGCAAAGACCTGATTCTTTTGCCAAAAATAATGTGCCATATGCTCATATTGAGACAGCCCTCGAACAGCTTGTTTCACAAGTAAGAAGAATAGAAGATATCTGCTTGAGGTTTGAAGTAAACATGTTGAAGCCCATAAGTAGCATGGAAACAAGGCTCCAGCAGATTGAGCAGCATGTAAAAATGCTCACCAAAAATTCTCAATATTCTAGATTGCCTTGTGGGACAAGAATTTCTGCCCCTGCGTTTTCGTGCAGTGGGTCTGATTCCAGCTCCTCGTGTAATGAGGGAAATGAGTATCCTGTTTGTGGGGTATTTGAATCGGAAAAGGAGGATGCCCCTTGTGATAAGTTTTCTAATCCATCTGATGATGTGTCTGTTTTAGTGAATGATACTCAGTTTCTCCCATGTTTTGTGGTCACTGCCCCGGAGTTTTTGTGCAGTGATGATGAGGAAAGTAATGATGCTTTTGAAACATCGGATGATTGTTTGCAAGGAAAAGTGAAGCAAGATCTGTCTACCGGGGATGCTTTAGCTGCAGCACTTGCTGGGTTCTCATCTACAACTAGTGTCCAGTCTTCAAACTATAGCAAAACGTGTGTAGTTAAAGCTCCCGATTTTGCAATTGAGGAAATTTGTGGTGACGACAAAGTGGTTGTCTCACTTGGTAATCAAAAGTGACAAAATATCTCCCCCGTCCTTTCCTATGATTTTGTTGCGGTGAATGTGGGAGGGAATGTTAGGGTTGTGATTCTAGTGGGGGTTGGGTCACTGGTGTTCAAGGGTTAGAATTTCACCTTCGATAGTGATATTGTTTTGTATTACTCTGTTAAAAAATCATGCCGTCCCAACAGCTTTTTACCCCAGTAGGCAAATGTTGGTTAGTATGTACAATTTTAGGTTAGTTTTGAACTTTTTTTTACCAAAATAGGTTGAAAATCATTTGTTAAGTAAATGATTTGATTTGACTAAAATCGTTTATTCAATAATCAATTTGGATGCAAGTAATAATAGACCACACACTCAAAAATTCTAGGAACCAAAAGTACCACCGGCAGGAGAGTGCAGCGGGATCATCTACTGGAGTGTGGACCGTCTTGGTTTCTAATATATTATTAACTATCTTGGTTTCTAATATATTGTGATAAAATAATGGTTTGAGAAAAAAAAAAAGACAGATAAACAAACAAACAAATTGACAACCCAAATACAAACGAAGATCAAAGGGCAACATGTCCCTCAGAATGCCCAGTATCAGCCTTGCATGAAATCCATGGTTCCTCAACCTATGCTGTACATTAGACTAGCAAAAGGGAGCACCAAATTTTTTACTAGTTTCATGCACAAATTCAGATTACTAAATATTTCATCCCTGGGACATGGTAACACTGAAAGCAAAGTTGAATTGTAGAAATACCATCAAAGAAATACATTATTGATCAAAGAGAACTCTGAAGCCACATTAGCAGTGCACATGACAAAGTCACAACATATTAGCACATATGAGAACAGATACTAAACAAAATATATAGAATTTCTTTGATGATTTCAAATTACCTAACAACCTCGTCAAACTAGGCAACATAAACCCCAATACTAGATCTGCGGAGGCTAACATCAAGTGATGTTAATCATATGACATCGAGATTGTAAGCCATCCAACTAAAATTAGATGATTGACAACAAAAGTAAATTCAAAAAAATTCCCGCTTAAAATTTGTAAACTTATTTTTAATTATGAATCGTCTAAATTTGATCGGACAACTCACAATCTTGATGTCACGGGAACCAATATCACAAGTAATATTAGTCTCCTTTTTTCCCAATACTTCATTTGAATTACATTTCTCTTAAGTACTGAAAGTAAAATTAAACAAGAAGCTTCCTCCCACATATCAAACTGATCGATGTGTGACGAATTGCTTTGTCTTCACTTCTCAAAAGTGCGTGCGCGTGTGTGTGTTGGGGGGGGGGGGTTTGGGGGAAGGGGGGGTTGTTGTAATACGCACTAATGATTCTCATTCACAGAATCCTGCATACTTGACAAGTTAACATAAATTATAGTTGGAAGAATAACTACAAGGATGGGAAATGAAAATGTTTCTTGACAAGCACATCAAACTAAGTCTCAATGTTTGTGTGTTGGGGGGGGGGGGTTTGGGGGAAGGGGGGTTGTTGTAATACGCACTAATGATTCTCATTCACAGAATCCTGCATACTTGACAAGTTAACATAAATTATAGTTGGAAGAATAACTACAAGGATGGGAAATGAAAATGTTTCTTGACAAGCACATCAAACTAAGTCTCAATGTTTGTGGGAAATAACGTGGAAAACGAACCAAAATTACTATTGGGTTTTGATGGGACTCGAGAACAAATTACCTACAAAGCAATTGACCCAGTACCCTAAACACCTCATAAAAATGGGACCAAAATAGAGTTTGGCTTGTCTAGCTGAACAGATTTAAGGAATTGGGAATTATTGTGGCCGAGCAGTTGCCCATTTCAAACAGTAAGTTATCATTAGATCAAGGCCCAACTTCAGGAGTTTGATGGATCAAATGCACACATGAACTCTTTGATAGGCTAGTTTCATCTAAACAAATATTATGTTGTCACAAGATGGTAAGCCGTAGGATAATAACACACGAATTATATTTCAAAGGTGCCAAGCAGAGAAGGTGAAAAACCTATGATAACAAGTAGAAATAATAGAAACATAATATAATAAAAGGATTACTTCAACAGAATTTAGAACCAGGTGCAGCCACAATGACACAAGAAAACTTCTTTCCACTGGATCATATACTGAATTTAGAGGGCGTCTCAAAAAAAAAAAAAAAAAAAAAAAAAAAAAGAAGAAAGAAAAAAGAAGAAAAATCAAAACGTTAACTAGGTCCAAATGTACAAGACCATATACCCAAACCCCAAAACAACCTCGACCACATTTTTGGGATTATCATTCTATCTGTTCTAATCCCCCAGTAAGTCCTCAACTGGGTTATAAAATTGGCATGTTAGCAACAATGGTCTGCTTGCTTGATATCTCAAGAACCCTTCCACTCAGAATCAATGCAAGCTGAGTTTTTTTTTCCCCCATTTATTGATAATAATAAATTAATTTACCAAGTTAAAGTCAACCGGGAAGGATTTACCAAATTAAGGGCAAAGTTGTCTAAAAGCTTTTTAGCCAAGGATTTTTCTGCTGCAAAATTTATTATTAAATTACTAAATGAATTAGTAAAGTTTATTAGAATGAGCCTATTTGCACTCTATTAATTTCCTCTTACACTCCGCTTTACTTTTTTATTAGTTAAACTTAGATAATTGTTCCTCTTTATTTTTATCATATGTTTTGCATAATTATAATATTATAAATACTTTTATTCAAAATTTCAATCAAAGGCATAACTATAATGCCATAAATGCATTTATTTTATAATAAAAGTATTTTTATAAACAAAATATTGAGAAGACATCTTACCAAGAATTAACTTAACAAAAATAATTTTATCTTTCTAAGTTATTTGATAAGCGGGTAATTACCACTTTAATATCTAAAAAAAATCCACTTATGGCATGTAGATAACTTTGTTATGATAAAAATTTCTAATTTTAATTTTTTTCAAAAATTATTTCTTAGTATAAATAAAATAAAATAAAATGCAATAGACTATTTATGGAATGCAAATAGACTCATCCAATTTATTATTAACCAAATTTTCATAACTAAAAGATAAATATATAGAATTCAATTTTTAAAACTAATTAGCAGATAGATTAGTTCTAAAACTTGAATTTTATATATTTATCTTTTAGTCATGAATTTACTTGAATTTACTTTTGTAGATATAAGGTAAATTGGGAAAAGTATCGAATGGCCAGAGCTGAGACAAAGAAAGCAGTGAGTGAGGCTAAATCTCAAACTTTTGAGGGGCTTTACCAAGCTTTAGGTACAAAAAGTGGCGAACGACAGATCTACAAGCTCGCTAAAAGCAGGGAAAAGAAAACAAGAGATTTAGATCAAGTGAAATGCATCAAAAATGAAGAGGGAAAAGTCTTGGTGATAGACAGGGATATCAAAGAAAGATGGAAGAGTTATTTTTACACACTTTTCAATGACGGGCAAATGAGTATAGACATAGAAAGCCTAAACACTCAAAAGGAGGAACGAAACTTTACTTTCTATCGGAGAATTTGGGAAGTAGAGGTAAAAGAAGCACTTAGGAAGATCGACAATGGAAAGACTGTAGGTCCGAATAATATACCCATAGAAGTGTGGAAGAGGTCAGGAGAGCAAGGTATTCATTGGCTCACTAAGTTGTTCAATGAGATTTTAAGGTCCAAGAGAATGCCAGACAAATGGAGGAAGAGCACTCTAATACCTATCTACAAGAACAAAGGAGATATTCAGAACTTTGGAAACTACCGAGGGATCAAACTCATGAGCCACACTATGAAACTTTGATAAAGAGTGATTGAGTACAGATTAAGACAAGAGACTCATATATCACATAATCAATTTGTATTTATGCCAGGAATATCAACAACGGAGGCTATATACCTTTTGTGAGGTTTGATGGAAGGTATCGGAGTAGAGAGACAGATCTACACATGGTTTTTATTGATTTAGAAAAGACTTATGATCGAGTGCCACGAGAAGTTTTATGGAAGGCATTGGAAAAGCAAGGTGTTTGTATAGCTTATATTTGTGCTATAAAGGATGCCTATAAGGGAGCAACAACAAGTGTTAGAACTCCTGAAGGTATGATTGAAGATTTTCCCATAAAGATAGGCTTGCATCAAGGGTCATCCTTAAACCCATACCTTTTCACTTTAGTTTTGGACGTACTTACTAGACATATCCAAGAGGCGGTGCCTAAATGTATGCTATTTGCAGATGATATAGTTTTAGTAGAGGAATCGAGAGAGAAAGTTAATGCTAAACTTGAGGTGTGGAGAGAAACCTTAGAATCAAAGGGTTTCCGTTTAAGTAGAAGCAGAACAGAGTATATGGAATGTAAGTTTAACAAGAGACAACCTAGTAATAATTTTAAAGGTAAAAATTAGAGAGCACAGCATTCCAAAAGTGTCAAGGTTTCGGTATCTTGAATCGATTTACAAAGTGACTGAGAAATTAATGGGGATATCGTACATAGGATACAAGCTGGGTGGTTAAAATGAAAAAATACATCGGGAGTCATTTGTGACAGTAAGATACCTAATAAACTCTAAGAAAAGTTTTACCAAACTGCTATAAGACCAGCTATGCTCTATGGAAGTGAGTGCTGGGCATTGAATGGACAATAAGAGCAAAAAATTGGTGTAGCAGAGTTGAGAATGTTGAGATGGATGAGTGGACATATAATAAAAGATAAGATTCGGAATGATTGTATTAGGGAAAAAGTTGGTGTTGCACCTATTGAGGAGAAAATGACATAAACCCAGTTAAGGTGGTTTGGTTATGTGCAAAAAAGACCGCTAAAGGTTTCAGTGAGGAGAGTTGATCAAATGGTTTGTAGTCCAATAAGAAGTAGAGGAAGACTTAAAAGAACATTTGGAGAAGTTATCAGAAGAGACCTTATTATAAATAATTTACATCAAGATATGATTTTTAATAGAACACAGTGGCGCCGTGTAATCCATGTAGCCGACCCCACCTAGTGGGGATAAGACTTATGTTGCTGTTGTTATATCTTTTAGCCATGAAAATTGAAATAGTAAAAAAAATACTAACTAGCGAAAATATTAGTTTAAATAATCAACTCTAAAATTTGAAATTTGTATATTTATCTTTTATTCATAAAAATTGATTTAGTAATAAATTTTACAAATTAATTAGTTCAAATTTTGAATTTTGTATACTTTTCTCTAGTTAAAAAATTAATTTACTAATTAATTTTACCAATTAATTTAGTACTTAGTTGATTTGCTAATTAATGATTACTCCATACCAATGAAGTCGTATTTTAATTAGTATTATTGTATTTGTGCCTTTCATATTTTTTGCACAATATTTATCATATATCATATATGACTATATGTATTTATTTCTATTATAAGAAGACGATAAAAATTAAAATTAATTCAAACCATGCAACATAATTGGCGATGAAATTATTATTAAAAATAAAAAAGAAATTAAAAAGATAACATCTCGTTATATGAAAAAATAAAGTGGGAAAAAAACATAAATATTAATTTAAAAGTTAATAAATGAGAAAATCTAAAGTTTGACTGACAATAAATATAAGTTTTAACTTTTCACTAATTTAATAAAGCTAAAATTGTCAACATATAAAAAGTGGGTTCCAGGGCAACCGTGGATCCATCAACAGTCATGATTTGATTATATAACTTTTAATATTTTTCATTAATTGTTTTCTAATCAGATTTTTTTTAACTTTTATTTTTATTTTGAAATTAATTTTATCACATTAAATTAAGACCATTAGATTAAATGCAATTAAATCATGACTGACCGTCCCTTCAGTGAATTTTTCCACTACGCCCCTGGAACCTATAAAAAGTGTATTAAATATACCACAATATTAACAATGTTTGCTTCTCTACTCCACATTACTTTTTTTTTCATTAAAACTATTAAAATTATTGTGAAATAGAGGAAGCTTATGAACTATTAAAACTATTGTGAAGTGGAGGGAAATTAACGGAAGAATGCAAATATCCCTACCCCTGCTATTATCAACGTCTTATTTATATATTTACTTATTACTTACACCAACGCTAATGCTAATGGACTGTTCAATAGCCCATACTTCTAGACAATTAACTAAAACAATTAATGACAATTAATAATAACTACAACTTCTAGACAATTAATGATAAAGTCCAAATTGACACTTAAGACAATAATTTTTTTTTAATTAACTTTAATTTAGTAAATTTATTTTGGGTCTTGTTAATGGTACTCATTAAGGAACAATAAAAATATAATATGTAACCCCTAGGGTTAGCTCGAGTGACTCGTGAGTATGCTACTTACAGAGATCACATGGGTTCGATTCTTGACTTAAGCGGGATGTATGTGAAGAGCAGTGTACATTTCTCTGGTTTACCCATGAGTTACACAATTCATTGAGAGTTACAATAAATCGGTGTGGGTTTCGAATTACCAAATATATATATATATATATATATATATATAACATCAAATAATATCTCACACTTTAAAATGCGGCATGTTATTAGATGACATGATTTCGTTAATTTTTAACGAGTGCCCTTAGGACACTTAATAACAAGTGTCATTAATTTATTATTACCAACAGATGGGTAAAAAATTAATGCAAACGCATCCATCCATGATTTCTCTCAAATGAAAGAAAATAAATAAATAAAAGTTCACGGCATTAGTCCTGATTAGACATTCTCGTATTTGGGTGAAAAAAATTAAAACATCCTTGTATTTGGGTGAAAAAAATTAACAATTTTTCAAACTATCATTGAAACGATCCAATGGAGAAATAATGATAACAAACCCAACACAGTAAGAATCCAAGCCAGTGCTAGACGAGAAGGATCTCAATATAAATCATAGGCGCTTACAAATTTACTTTGTAAATATATTTGTGCACATAAACATCAAATACCATCCAGCAACATCACAATTCACAAAACACTATCAGCCACAGCGCAAAAGCCAAAAAAAAAATGACAATGTTCTGGCAATAAACGATTTTCTGTAACACTGAGAGAGAGAGAGAGAGAGAGAGAGTACCGTTTCTGCGGAATTCCGCTTTTGCTTGGGTAGTAAAGTGTTTGGGGCGGCTATCCACCTTAGGGTTGCAGAAATCCGTTGGCTATCAAACCGCAGGTCTTTAGAGCCACTTCGGTAATGGACAGCGGGCCGGGCTCAGTGGGCTCCCCAGCCCTAGGCAGAGTGGTGAAGGTACTTTTATAATTGAAAATTTTATAATAATAAAAAAAACCATTAAAATAAATTTTTATGAAAGTTAAGTTTACAATCAATAAATGAATTATTAATAATTGAAGAATAAATTTCTCAAATTAGAAATTTTGCAAACTTTTGGATTCATGTTGAAAAAAGTGACTATATTTTATACTGATGATAAACTTACCACAACTAACTATATTAAAATAAAGATTATATTTTATACTGATGATAAACTCACTACAACTAACTATATTAAAATAAATATTAAGCGCACAAAGAAAGAATTCATAGAACTTATACATATATATATAGATTTCTAAAATTAGAAATTAAATGTTCATGGAATTTTTCTATTAATTTTTTAAATATGCTTTATTTTATATTTTAATCTCTCTCTCTCTCTCTCTCTCTCCTATTTTTCTTTTCTTTTACCTCTAGCAACCTCATCCCTACAGCTATCACATCTCAACTCAAATTCACCATCCTATCTCTTGATATTATTTTTTATTATTACAAATTTTCATAAAAATACACTAATCAATATAGCATACAAATGCTAGTTATGAAATCCACAATTATGACTATATCTAGATGTTAAAAAAATTAAAACCTCACATTGTAAAAATTAGCACATTTTTTAAGGTCTTATTAAAAAATAAAGAGGATGACTAGATGGAGATTGGGGCAATGGACATTAGGTTGGGGAGTACTGTTATTGGATTGGGATGGGTGGTTTTCAAGTAGAGATGATGAGTTTAATGGGTTTGACAAGAATGAGGTTGGTGAGTTGTTATAGAAGTGGCAAATAGGAGTGACAAAATAGGGGGTTGGGTGGGTTGATAATGGATTTAAACTAATTAAAGGTTAAATGGGTGTAACTCAAACCTGCCTACTTAAAAGGCGGGTTGGATACAAGTTAATACAAACCCATGAACTCGTATCCAACCCATGAATTTATGACCCAATCCACTTTTTTTTTAATTAAAAATTTATTTCATGTGTATATCCTAATTTTGAGTCGATGTACTCCTGGCCGTGTTAAGTTACACAGTGAAGGCCTCCGACTTGGCCAAAGTTCTTTCTTGATTTTAACACATTATCATCCCTTCCTCTACCACAGCTGCCGCCACTCAATGATCCCTTCCTTGCCCCCGAAGAATCCTCCATGATCATGTCTGTTGATAGCCTGACACTACGTCCCTCTCTCTCTCTCTTATTCCCCTTCACTGACAGTGACCACGAGTGGTGCTGGCGATCAGTCTGCAGTACGTATTTGTTTCTCATCGTTCGCTTAGGCACATGAACATTAGGCCCTTTTTTATTTTGCTTTCAAAAAATTGGACTTTCAAAAAGTTTTGTTGTGTTCTTTTGTTTCACACCAGTTGATTTTAATGAATTTTGAGATTTTAATGCCATTATTTTTCCTTTCTGTTTCTTTTTTTTTTTTTTGGTTCATTTCTCCACAAAGTTGTATTCTAAATTGATAATTTTTGTCTGTATTTCTATGTGAAGATACGCTGCTGTTTTTTTAGCTTTTGTTGCAGGCATGGCTTATTCAGTTGGGATTAACTTTAGTGCAAAGCTGCTGGCTTCCCTCGCTAAATGTTTCAGGGTTCTTATTTTTTTTAATTTTTATTAATCTTTACATTGGATTATCGTTATTGCAATCCAATGAAGGAAAATTCATTTTTGGGTTTTGGGTTATTAGTGTTAATGGTTTTGGGTTATTAGTGTTAATTTAATATTCTGATTTAAAGATGATAATTTTGATTCTGATTTGAAAATTCTGATTTAATTTTTTGAAAAGTTAGGCTATATGATGCAGGAAAAAGGAAGATCTCATAATTCTCATATGTATTGGGTTTGACTATGATTGCTGATATTAGAGATTTGCTTTTTGGTTACGATATAGGTATTGAGTTGTCAGTATATGAAAATTGCATGTTATGTTCTTGATTGTCCAATAAATAGTTCATCAAATTATTCACTTTCCATATGTTGTTTAATGGGGAACTGTTGGGTGTTTTCCTTTGCATTTAGGATAAAAATTGTGAACTTTTGATATTGTGCTTTTTGTGAAATTTTTTGTGATAATGTGATTCCTGTAAATAATGTGATTCATTGATCTTATGATAATGTAATTTTAGAATGCATCTATTAGAAAAATCAAGTAATGAACCTTGAAAATATATGAATTAAAACAAAGTTGAACATTATATTAAAAAATTTTCATACAGCCATAACTTTGTGACCAAAATTGTAAAAAAAAAAAACATCATCTTCACAACTTTTTTGGATGTGCTAACTATGGCACTAATATCTGTTGTTTTATTTTGAATAACTATGAAAAGATATTATAAGAAAAAAGAATTGAAGTGGAAGATTCCAATTCTTAAGAATGTCAAAGTCCTCATAATGCACAAGTCTCTTCAAATATTCCTCCCACTCCTACTCCCAATATACATGCTACTTTAAATAACCTTCCCGGTGATCCTTGATTAAGGAAAAGTATATATACTTATGATGTTAATGATAGAGAGAGAGAGAGAAAGTTTGAAGAGTATATTTTTAAAGAGGCTCTCATAAACCTAGAATTCATGTGTTTCCTCAGAGACAATTTGGAAAAGATAAATATAGATTTATTCCTATGTGGTTCAATGAACATGGTAATTTGTTGGAGTATAGCATAACAAAAGATGCAACATTTTACTTGTGTTGTTATCTATTTAAGTTTGAAAATGGTAAACAAGGGGGTGGTGATTCATTTGTTGGTTAAGGATTAACAAATTGGAAAACAAAAGGAAGACTAAATATGCATGTTGGAGACCATAATAGCATACACAGGAAATGTGTGATGGTTTGTGAGAATTTAATGAAACAAAGTCAACATATTGAAGTGTGTTTGTCAAATCAATCCGATCAAGCTCAGATTGATTATTGTATTCGCTTGATAGCATCGATTGATTGCATTACGTTTCTTTTATGTCAACGTTTGTCTTTTCGTGGTTATGATGAATCAGTTCAATCAAGAAATCAAAGAAACTTCCTTGAACTTCTACAGTGGTGTGTAGACCACAATGAGATTATTAGGCAAACTGTATTGAAAAATGCTCCTGAAAACTTGAAAATGATAGCTTACACAATTTAAAAAAAAATGTTATGAATGCTTATACAGTTAAGACCACAAATGTTATCTTAAGAGATGGGAGTGAATTATTTTCTATCTTAGTTGATGAGTCCCGTGACATATCAATGAAATAACAAATAGCAATTGTTTTATGTTACTTCGATAAAAGAGGATGCATTATTGAGCCTTTTTTTGGCATTGTATATGTTGGAGATACCACTGCCTTATCACTTAAGGCATCCATTGAATCTCTTTTTGCTACACATAGATTAAGTATGTCAAGTTTGCACGGCCAAGGTTATGATGAAGCTAGCAATATTTAAGGTGAGTTAATGGTCTAAAAACTTTGATTATATTGGAGAATGAATCCACTTTTTATGTCCATCACTTTGCTCATCAACTTCAATTGACACTTGTAGTAGTTGCAAAAAAAATAAGAAGATTGGTTTGTTCTTTAACTTAGTTATAAATTTGTCAAATATTGTTGGAGCTTCTTGTAAAAAGAAGGATATTTACGAGAGAAACAGTTTGAAAATGCTTGAAGGAATTTGTAATGGTGAAATATGATTAGGCGAGGTTTGAATTAAAAAGAAAAATTGAAAGAGTTGGAGACATACGTTGGCGTTCACATTATTATACATTGTTGAGTTTGATTGTATTATTCTCCTCAGTATTTGATGTGCTCGAGGTTGTAGAAAATAATGGAGCATATTCAGACGGAAGAGCTGGAGCAAGTAATGTATCGGATGCCATCCAATCTTTTGAATTTGCATTCAAGTTACACTTAATGAAAACTGTGTTGAGAATTACAAATGAGTTGTCAGAAGCATTACAAAGGAGAAATGAAGATATTGTAAATGCCATAACTCTTGTCAATGTATCTAAGTGGCAATTGTCAAACTTAAGAGATGGTGGATGGATAATTTTGATGGATGAAGTTTCATTATTTTGTACTAAACATGACATAGTTGTTTCAAACATAGAAGATTGGTTTGTACTTCGAAAAAGATCACGTCGCAATACTTAAGAAACCACAAATCTTTACCATTGTCGGGTTAATTTGTTTTATACAGTGATAGATATGCAACTTCAAGAATTGAATAGCCATTTTAATGAGGTGAGCATGGAGCTGTTATTGTGTATGGCACCTCTTGATCCGAGCAACTCATTCTCTGCTTTTGATATGAGAAAGTTGTTTCGTTTTGTAAAATTTTATCCACTTGATTTTTCCTATTAGATCTCATGGTACTTGATAATCAACTTGAGACCTATATTATAAATATGAGATCCAATGATCAATTTTCTCAAGTGATAGGGATTAGTGGATTTGCTCAAAAATTAGTTGAAACAAAAAATGATATTATTTATCTATTGGTATATTTGCTACTGAAGTTGGCCCTAGTTTTACTAGTTATTACTGCATCGAATGAGAGAGCTTTTTCTACAGTAAATATTATATAAATGGATGAATAATTACTTGGTGACATACATTAAAAGAGACATATTCAAAACCATTTATAATGAAGCTATTTTGCAATATTTTTAGAATATGAAAGAACAAAAGGGATTGTTGTGACTAGTTTTGTCAATTTGAAGGTTATTTGGTGTAAAAAATATTTAATATTAATGCATAGTATTTTGTATTTTATCGTATTTTATTCATTTATTTGGAATTTAAAATTTTACTTGTGATTGGGCCTACGCTAACTCTAATTCCTGGGTCCGCCACTATTAAAAGTAAAAGAGAAAAATACAAAGTTTACATTTGATTAAAAGTAGAGAAAGGCAAGTGGGAGAGTGGGAATATAGCGAATGTGAAGGCGAAAATAATCATATTTGGCAAGTATAGAGAATTGAATATGTGAGTAATATATGTTTACTAGGGTGGAATAAAGAATATAATAGAATCAAAATATGAGTAAATATTATTACTACCTTTATCAAGAAAAGCAAACTTGTATTTAATTTAACAAATAATTTAATTTTAGTATATTATTTCAGTATAATGAAAATATTTTAATAATAAAGTAGTATTTATTTTGATAATAATTAAATTTAATAAATTATATTAATAAATAACATAATTTAATAATAAATTATTACTTATTAAACATAATTTTAATTTAATAAGATAAATAATTTTACTATGTAATTACCATTTATTAAAATAATTTTAATATGCAGTTATTATTTATTAAAAATAATTTTAATTTAATAAAATAACTCATTTTAATCATAAATTATTGTTTTAGAAGTTATTGATCTCAATAAAATAAATAATTATAATAATATATTATTTATTAAAAATTAATTTGAATTTTAAATAAATATTTAATGACAAATAAATTATTTTATTTAATACTTAAAATTATTTAAGAGAAAACCAGTCGGAATACTTTCTCTCTTCCTCTCCGTCACTCAGCCATCGAATTCACGAGTTCGCTAGGAAGAAGAGCATATCTCTGAACGATAAAACTAGAGTAGAGTCCGATATAGAGAGTAATTCTATAAATATTTTATCAAAACTCATTCTCCAAATGTAAAAATAGGTAATTTCCATGGTTTTTTAGAGAATGGCTAATCCCCCATGAGGAGAATAAATGGTGAAATAAGTATAATATTCCACTCTTTATAAGTCCAACCAAATAAGAAAATGGAATGTCCATGATTATTTTATCTTTATTTTATCAATTTAAATGTACCTAAAATGTATAATTCCAATGCACAAGAAATAAGAAGAAAAATATGATTAAAAAATAAATAAAACTTTACATTACATATTATTTTTCCTTCTTCTTTTTTCCTTTTCTTGATTTTTATCAATGTTAAAAATATTTTTTTTAAAGTTTGTTTTAAGCGTAAGAGGAAGAAAAAAATCTAAAAAAAAAATAATTTTATTTTTCATTTTTAGTCCTTTACTCTCCTTTTCCTACCCATTCAAGCTAGGCGCAATTTACGAGAATTACATTACACACCAGATCATTTATCCCCACATAATTTCGTTTACACAACAATTTTTATAATTATATAAATGTTCATTTTAACTTTGAAAACTAACAAGCTAGTATTAATATAATTTACCTTCTTAATTTAACCAGAAACCCTTGTTTCAAATTTGGTTCCTATTTCAACACTTCCATAGGCAAGTGGTTACGCACTTAATTAAGAAAAAATGGATTATTTTTTCCTGCCTTCAAGTCTAACTTTTGAAAAATAAGGTGATGTTTGGATGACGAAAAAAATAAAAAATTATTGTAAAAGCAACACGTGACAAAATTTAACTTAAAGAAATTGAAAAAATTTAATAAAAATTTAAATTTTTTTTATGTTTGTTGGCAAACAAAATACCCCAAATAAACAGGTGAGATTTTATCATCCTCCAACAGTAAAACCATAACTGTAAATACCTTGAAGCATTGAAATCCAGCAGCATTAATTAGTTCATGTTAACAGCAATGTTCCTTATGTCAAACTTAGACTCGAGGAAGTTGAAAAAATTTAATAAAAATTAAAATTTTTTAGTCTTTGTTGGTAAACCAAAGACTCCCTAAATAAACACGAGAGATTTCTATCATCCTACAACAGCAAAACCATAACTGTAAATACCTGATTGCATTAAAATCCAGCAGCATTAATTAGTCTATGTTAAGAGCAATGTTTCTTGTGTCAAACCGTACCAGCAATAAAAGATCTCCTCAGCCATATCAGAAGCTAATGTAGGAGTACAGCGCAAGCAAAAGGACATACACATCTATTTCGGCAAAAATCAGCCTGGGATTTAATTAGCGAAAAACTCATTCGAAATCAGCTCATTATGAAATCAACATAAGCTCGAAAAGAATTCATTACTGGAGCTCAATAAACTTAAATGTTTGTGAATAATCAAACTAATCGAACTCCGCTCAATTAAATCTTGGCTGAAAAACTTAACCAATCAAACTTGAACACATTTTCAAAATCATTCAAACCAAACTTTAATAACCTACTATTCAACTCAACTCAACTCGTTTGCATCACTACCTGAGATAAAAATTGAGATTTGGGTTCTGTTTGTTCCAATGTAAAATATTTTCCTAAGTAGAATATTTTTCAGAAAAAAAAAAAAAAAAACATTTGAACAAACAAGGCCAAGATCGATACGTTCCAAGAAAAAATAATCTTTAGTTTCTCCTTTCCCAGGGACAGAGAATAACCTAATCTGTACACGACAGTTTTAACCTCATCCAAAAAGCAAACCCAGTCCTAAAAATTTTAATATGAAAGACACAGGAGGAATGAAAGCTAAAATAATCCTTTGTCCCAACCAAAAGAGCTCTCTACACAATTGAAATATTTCAGATGTTTAGTTGTTTGAGATTCCAAATTCACAACTATTCTTACACAGTTCCTAAAAACTTCCATAATATACAAAAGGGCGTGAGCTGTGGAGAAACAGAAATACTTGGGGGCAGAAAACAGTACGAGGCTCACCACATCACACTTCTTCCCCATGTTCATCCGTCGTTAACACAAAGTAACCAAAGCCAAGAATGATTTGCCTAAGGAGAGTTAACCAAACCCCCCAATTCTCGGGATAGACCAGTGCTCCAGCTTTGCCTGCACAAGACAACTTTTCTTAGCCACATATATATATATATATATATAAACGTATTGAAGCAGTGAATGTAGCATTGGCTAACATGAGACATGGCTGAAGTAACACTACCACCCCCACGGAAGTGGGTCATATCATTTGGTGGGGGTGGCCCCATTTGGAACCTGGTTCACCCGCCTGCTCCCCATGTCCTCATTGAACCAGATTCCTCCCTCTGCTCTGTCAGTTGATTGCACATGGTGCATCGACAGCAGGACATGACCATTCATGTTGTCATTTGAGGAAGTGTGCGCACTGTGCATGCCTTGAAACATGGGCTCCATGTCCTGCTGAACATAATTTCCATTGGAGTTTCCGGTCAGTTGTTCAGAGCCTGATGAATTCGCAGAGAGCGAGGAAGCAGTTGTGCCAGATTTTGGTTCCATTTCTGAGGTGGGATTGGTAGTGTTACTGTCGAACTTTTTGGTATTTAGGAAACGGCCTCCACAACCTCTTGCCCTCCTCATCGCATGCTGGTGTCGAGATTCATGAAGATATGGCTGGATCGACAGGAACAACCAATTCTTAAACAACTGGAAATCTTTGAATAAGAAGATGAGAATGTGTGTGTGTGATTATAACATCTAAGACCCGTTTGCAGATCTTCCAGTTTTCAGTTTTCAATTTTCGTTTTCAATTTTTCAAAAATTGAAAATGAAAACTCGTTTGATAAATTTATTTTCAGTTTTCAATTTTTAGTTTTCAAAAAAAAAAAATGAAAATTGTTTTCAAAATTTTCAAGAATTATGAAAACACAAAAAAAAAATGTTTTCTCAAGTTTTTATTTTCAGTTTTCGTTTTTTTCCACAACGACAACCAGTTACAACCATCACCTATTATCAACCACCACTGTCGCTGGCTGTCACCCACATCTGACCACCACCATTGCCGCCATCCCCACCCACCTCCGATCACCGCCAACAACTGCAGATCCTCACCCACTTCCGCCAACCACCACCCCTCACCCACTTCCGCCAACTGTCGCCCACCACTGCCGCCCCCTTGCCCACAACCAACACCTGGTGGCTACCACTACCTCTAACTACCGTCACCCGTTGCTCGCTGCTTGGCACCCACCTCTAACCATCACCACTGGCTGGCCACCACCTATCTTTGACCACTATCATCGTCACTCGCCGCCGGCTATCGCTCACCTTCAATCACCACCAACCTCTAGCCATTGTCACCCGCCGCCACTCACCAACGCCGACCACTCTCCTAATACTATAACTACCAACTATTGTTATAAAACACGCTTTCAAATATTTGATTTTTTTTCCTATTATAAAAATGAAAACTAAAAATCAAAAATTGAACGTAAAACATAAAAATTGAATACAAAAACTAAACACAAAAACTGAAAATTAACAGTTTTGTCAAATAGACCCTAAGATTACAATAGAAATTTGGGATGGCAATATAAATCAATGTGTGTAATTGCAAATCAAAGTTTCATATATCAAACCCTCCAGGTGAGATGCATCAATGACACAAGTAAAAATTGTTAATCATGTTAGAATTTCTATTCCTAGTTTTACCAGTCTTTGTTTTCTATTTAAACAGTTGTAATTCATGAAGACAGGCATACTTGGAGTATAAATAAAATTTCATTTGAGAAGTTCTCTCTACAAAAATTTGTGTTATTTTTTTAGGTATTCTTAGACTAAACATATAAATCACAGTCTATCTGCTCAACTGTTTGATTCATTTGCTTCACCCTACATCACCCTATGATGTCTACTCCCACAAGACTAGCCTACCAGAACTCAAACCCTCATCTATTGTGCATGGCACTTGGCCAAGGGAATTCCATTCACCCATGAGAGAGACTCTCTCGTGGGCACTCGCCTCTGAACTCTAGAATCATCTTGCCAAAGGAGTTCTCTCCTACTCTTCCAAGCTAGATTCCTACAGTCGAGCTCCCTTTAGACATACAAACTATACATGCGTTGTAGCAAACTCCCATGGAGTTTAGTCTTGCCTTTACCTATCATGACAAGGAGAGAGAAAGATTGAACAAAAATGGTGGTTCAAGGACACCAAACCACCTCCAAAGAGAGAGATTTCTCATAATAATTCTTTTTTGTTTATTATTTTCCTTACAATGCTTTTTATAGTATCAAAAATGTAACTAACAATTAACCTGGTTAATCCCTAACGGGGGTTAACCTAACTGCAACTAACTACAACCAGATCAGCTAACTATTTAACTAACCCATCAATTGGACAGGCCTAATGATGGTCCAGCTAGGCCACTATATTCTCACTATGATGACTCAGCCCAAATGAATTAATGATGATGGACTGAGTCTGACTCTTGGCCACTGTCTCGGCCCAATTACCGATCCACTCGATTGAAGATCCGGCATAGCTTGTGTATATATTTACATATATATGCCTAACCCATCAGTTATCTAGCTTACTTTGGAAGTTTCTTGAGTAGTTCCCAATGCCAGCTGGTGTACTATGTTATTAATGCTACCCACCACCAACTCATAGCTACCCCGTAACCTCCTTTTGATCTTTGTTGTTAAAGTTGGACACATGTGAAGCTTAGATTGAGACTGCCAAAGGCATGATCTCATCCATCCATCTGTCCTAACTTTTAGCTGATCTGAGGGCATACAAAGGTTACTCCCTTTGCTTTTGGGCTCCAGACTTGATTGCTTTCCTTCATCTCTACTCTCTCTCTCTGCAACTTGGCCATTGAAGACTCTCCCCCTCTATTTTCCTCCTTCATCTCATCCCTTTCTATTTTCCTTTTACCTTTCTATAAATCAAATGTATTACTTTCTCTGCTTATCTTCTTCATCCCATTCTCTTTTGTTTTTCTATTTTCTTTCGGTAAATCAGCCTCAAAATATGCATACTCTGAACCCTCCTACATCTCCACACTCTCTCTCCAAGACGCACTGCAGTGCACTACCGTTGCTCTTAAGCTTCCTCTTGCCTATGATGACAGAAGAAGAATGAAACACTGAATTGGGAGAGTTCGTAAATCCCCAGACCCCCTAGAGAGAGAATGAATTCTCAGAAAAGATTGCTTCATTCCTTCTTGAATTACAGTTTTACATTTGATAGGAAAGAAATGTAACTAACTAACTATGGTTAACCTTAACCAAGGTTAACCTAACTGCAGTTTATAACAGACTAACAGCTCCTATGGCAACTGTTCTTTCAACCAACTACCAAATTAGTTCTATCTTATAATAGCCCAATGATGGACCAGCAATTAACCATGGATGGCCCTTTCACTTGGGCCACTCTCTTGGCCCGTGTGCCCTTCCTTGGCCCATTGTCAGATTTGGCCCAGCTTGCTTGTATGGATCCATCTGCTTATTATTTTTTTTATATGATTGGGTTCTTTTGTTTGACCCATAGCCTGACCCGATTGCTTTGCTCCAATTCAATTCAGCTCCCTAAAAAATAAGCTTCCCGAGGCTTTTTGTCCAATTGCCCTTCTGCCAAGCTTTCATTACCTCCACCTACCTCCACTTCCAATTCGATCATCTGAGCCATTGAAGCTGGTGTTTTTGTACGGCTAAGATTGAGACTGCCCTTGTTTGATCCGTGCCGTCCATCTGCCTTCATCCATGGCTAAGCTGACAAGTGTCCATTCAAATTTTGTAACACCATGAGCTGACTGCTATGCTTCTCGTCACTTTCTCCATTTGAACTCACAATCTGTCCTCCTCAGTTTTCTATCCATAATGCAAGCTCCTCTCTCCTCTTATGCTACTTTTCTTCCCTCGATTGTGTAGCATATGCCCGAGTTACATTACAACTGCCTCCCCGTTGAAGAGGGACCTTGTCCTCAAGGTCGAAATCGGGGTAATCAGCTCTGAATCTGTAGAGTCTTTCCCATGTAGCCGCTAAGGTTGGTTGTCCTTCCCATTCCATGAGTATTTCGGTGAAGACTCGTCGACCTCTGGTTCGAGATCTGGTGGCCAAAATACAAGCTGGGACTGGTAAAATATTTCCATGAGCATTTGTTGGTGGTAAATTTGGTAAAACACTTTCCTTTCCTCCAATCTTTGCTTTTAATATAGAGATATAGAAAACTGGATGGATCTGTGAAGTTTCTGGCAATTTCAATTTATATGCAACTTGGCCTCTTTTTTGAACGATCTGAAACAGTCCAAAAAATTTTGGTCAAAGTTTTAAGGTTAGAGCAACGCCAAACTATCAATTGTCTGAATGGCTGCAATCTAACATAACCGAAATTGCCAATTGAAAACTCCCTTTCTGGTCTATGTTGATCCACTTGTTGCTTCATACGATTCTAAGCTTAAGTTAAGTGTCTTTTGAGTAGTTGAAAAAGACGTTGATGAGAAACTAACAACTGATCCACTGAAATGTTGTCAGCTAAGCCCTCCATGTACTGAGTCAGTCTAGGTGGTGTTACCCCATATAAGGCTTCATAGGGAGCCATTTTTATTGTTGTGTGATAACTAGTATTAACTAGTATTGAACTAGTATTCTGCCAAGTAAAGCCACTGTGACTACATTTTGGGGGAGTCTGAAATAAAACACCGTAAATAAGTCTCAACACATTTGTTGGTGACTTTGATCTGGCCATCCATCTGTGGATGAAAGATGGTGCTGAAGTATAAGGATGATCCCAACAGCTTGAATAACTCTTTCCAAAATGAACTTGTAAATGTTAAGTCCCTGTCTGAGACTATAGAAACAAGCAAACCATGTAATTTGAAAATATTCTTCATAAAAATGAGTGCAAACTGTGGAGCGGTATACGGGTGTGTCAAAGGAAGAAAATGAGCATACTTAGTGAATCAATCAATTATCACCCAAATCACTGAAAACCTGTTGGAATGGGGTAAACCTTCAACGAAGTCCATGGAAATGTCAGTCCATGAACTCTAGGGAATTGGAAGGGGCTGTAAAAGCCCTGCTGGAGCTGTGTGCTCTGGTTTACATTTCTGACAAGTTTCACATTCTTGTACCCATTGTTGTATATCTTGTTTCATGTGGGATCAAACAAAAATCATGCTGAGCTCTTTTATATGTTTTTTGGAAACCTTCATGCCCTACAGTAGCATCATTATAAATGAACTTAAGAATCTGCGCCTTTAATTGTTGATTATCTGGAAAGTAAATTCTGCTCTTGAAGAGTAGGATGCCTTGATGAATGGTATACTTATGTGTTGCCAATACTTCTTGTTCTATCTGTTGGAAGATTGTTTTGACTCTGCTATCATTGTCATAGGCTTGTTTTATTTCTGCAAACAAGTTAGGAGTAACAAGTTAGGAGTAGGGCCTATAACAGTAATTGAAAAACAAACGGAATGGTTAGTATCCTCAGAATTATCTTCATACAACCTTGATAGTGCATCTGCCACCTTATTTTCCACCCCTTGTTTCTATTCAATTGTGAAATTGTAACCCAGCAACTTAGATATCCATTTTTGTTGAGTAGGAGTCCCAATTCTCTATTCCAGAAGAAATTTCAAACGGCGGTGGACAGTTTTCATCACAAATACTTGGCCAAGTAGATAGGGTCGCCACTTTTTCATAGCTTGGATTAAAGCATACAATTCTTTCTCATAAGTAGATAATAAGAGTGACCTTCCCTTTAGAGCCTGACTAAAAAAGGCAATTGGTTTTCTGTCTTGCATCAAAACAGCTCCTATCCTTGAGCCCGAGGCATCACACTCTATAGTAAAAATCTTGGAAAAGTCTGGTAAGGCTAACACTGGTGGAGAAGTGACAGCCTTCTCGAGTTCTTGGAATGCTTCCTCAGCTTTCAAGGACCACTGAAATGCATTTTTCTTTAACAATTCTGTTAGGGGTTTGGCTATTCCTCCATAATCTTTGATAAACCTCCTATAATACCCAGTGAGACCTAAGAAACCCCGTAGGGATTTTAAGGTTCTTGGTATAGGCCACGCAACCATTGCTGCTATTTTCTTAGGGTCTGCTTTCACTCCTTGCCCTGATATAACATGCCGTAGATAATCAATTTCCAAGTACCCAAATCTACACCTGGATTCCTTAGCAAATAGTTTATGTTCCCTTAGCAACTTCAAAGTCTTGTCGAGATGCACCATATGTTCTTTCAAATTGGCACTATAAACCAGTATGTCATAAAAGAAAACTAGGATAAACCTCCTCAAATAGGGTCTAAACACATCATTCATCAAGTGTTGGAATGTAGCAGGTGCATTTGTGAGTCCAAATGGCATCACTAAAAACTCATAATGCCCTAAGTGTGTCCAAAATGCAGTTTTAGCAACATCTTCAGACCTCATTCTTATTTGATGGTAGCCAAACCTTAGGTCAAGTTTGGAAAAAAATTTTGCATCACTCAGCTCATCTAGTAATTCATCTACCATTGGAATAGGGTATTTATCCTGTATGGTAGCCTGATTTAAGGCTCTATAGTCTACACATATACTCCAAGTTCCATCTACTTTTCTCACCAAAATGACTAGTGATGAGAAAGGAGATTGACTAGGTTGAATCAGGCCTGAATCCAATAATTCTTTAACAATTTTTTCTATCTCCTCTTTTTGAAAATGAGGATGTCTATAAGGTCTAGTGGAAATTGGTTGAGTGCCCGATTGGAATACAATCTGGTGTTCATATCCCCTTACTGGAGGTAGCCCCTTTGGTTCATCAAACACTTCACTGTGTTTGTGCAAAACCTTCTGTATTTGTCCCTTCACATCATCTGCTTGCTTTAATTGAGTAGGCTGTTCTGTTGATAATTGGAAGAGCTGCAGTAAAAGTCCCTTTGTCATATGGCTTTTTAATTGCTGGAATTCCACTTCCTCAATAAGCTGCCCACTGTCTTGTAGACATTTGATGCACACTTCCTTGTCATTTTTAAAGAACTTCATAACAAGAGCTGAGAAGTCAGATTATAGGGCCTAGTGATTTCATCCACTGGACTCCCAAGACTAGATCACAACCTACCAGCAGTAATAAAAGGAAGCCGATTAAGAAAGCATTCCCCTGTGCACTCACCTTCACATTTGCACATTCTCCTTCACTTTTTAACATCTCCCCACTTGCCACTTTCACAGATTGCACTAATCCTTCAGTCACCTTCAACTGACAATATTTTGCCACCTTTGGATCCATGAAATTGTGAGTACTGCCTGAGTCAATTAAAATACTCCACTGTCTGCCTTTAATACTTCCAATCAACCTTTGGGTTTTGGGTTGGGGAGTGCTAGTAATGGCATGTAGGGTGATTTCAGGATTTGCAGTTACCCGATCATTCTCCCAACTTTCTTCCTCTTCTTCATTGCTGGCATCTTCACACTCCTCTTTTTCAAACACGGATTCCAGAACAAAGACTCTTGGATTTTTACACGCATGATTTCTTTGCCACTTCTCATCACAATTAAAACATAAGCCTTTTTTCTTCCTGTTTTCAACTTTAGCAGGACTTAATTTTTGAACAAGCAACTTGTTAGTCACATCAGTCCTGGACCCTTCAACCTTGGGCCCATTAACATTACCTTGTCCAGCAGTAATTGTTGGGGTTTTCCATGGTGGAGCTTTGTTGCTCACCGAGCTTATCAAGCCTTTGCTATTGAGGCTGTTGGAATTTACCCCTCCTACTCTAGCATGATGTCTCTTCATAGCTATTAAGTTTTTTTATTGCAATCTTGCTAAGCCAAAAGCTTTAGTTAAACTGTCAGGATTGAACATTCTTACAGAATATCTAATCTCTTCTTTTAACCAACCCTGTCAAGAAAATGCAGAGTTTATGTTTTTCACTCAACCCCTTAATTCTGTTAGAAATTGCCTCAAACTTGGTCTTGAATTCTTCCACAAAAGAGTATTGTTTTAACCTCACCAACTGATCCAAAGGAACTTCGTAAGCACTTTCACCAAATCTGATTAGCAAAGCTTCAGAAAAACTTTCCCAACTCACTTCTACTTCAGAATTTATAAATTCTTAAAATCACACTAATGATTTTCCCTCCATGTGTAAAGAAGCTATGTTCAGCTTTTGATTTTCCAAAACGTCATAGTGTTTAAAAAAACAGATTGGCCTTGTAAAGCCATTCAGAGGGATTTTCTCCATCAAAAATAGGAAATTTCAATCTGACTGCTTTAACTTGAATACCACTAACACCACTGTTCGCACCTTCATTTGCACCTGATGGTTGAGATTGAGCTGCTACATCTCCTTGATTCTGGGAAGATCTTGCCGCAACCTCCTCTACTTGATTCTTTTGAATTGCTGTAGAATTCGATAGCACTTGTTGAGATAAGTCCTCCACCTTTTAACTTAAATTCTCCATCAACTTAATCAATTGTGCAAATTGTTGTTGTGTTTCTTGCTGGTATTGATTTAATAAAATTGTGCTCCTTGTGTCTGCCATTTCAGGACCCTCAATTGGCTCTAATACCAATTGCAGTGCACTACGCTTGCTCTTAAGCTTCCTCTTGCCTATGATAACAAAAAAGAATGAAACGCTGAATTGGGAGAGTTCGAGGACCCCCAGACCTCCTAAAGAGAGAACGAATTCTCATAAAAGACTTCTTGAAGACAAAGAAAGAAAGAATTTTCTATTATTTCTGTAATTCTTTGAATGAATAAAAAAAGTTACACAAATCCTCCTACTTATAACCTACTCCAGTATCTATACAAGGTAAGTTTTCCTATAATGAATATTGAGATTTCTGAGGGAATATGTTTATACATGGTAAGTTTCCCTGTGATGAGTGCTAAAATTGCTGAGGGAATATTTACATAATCTCCTAATTTCCTGATTTTCAGTATTTCTACACTCCCCCTCAAGTTGGATCGTAGATGTTGATTAGATCCAACTTGCTAATTAATTCTTCAAATACCGGTCTGAGTACTCCCTTAGTTAGAATATCTGCCACCTGCTTCCGTGTAGGCACATATATCATGCAAATGATGCCTTCTTCAATCCTCTCTTTGATAAAGAGCCTGTCTATCTCCACATGCTTGGTTCGATCATGCTGAACTGGATTGAGTGAGATGTCAATGGCAGCCTTATTATCACAGTATAGTTTAATAGGAAACTCTACTGTAAGATGTAGTTCTTCCAAGAGTCTTTTCAGCCATAGTCCTTCACACATTCCCTCAGTAATGGCCCTGTATTCTGCTTTAGCACTACTTCTAGCTACCACGTTCTGCTTTTTGCTTCTCCAAGTCACCAAGTTACCCCATATAAAGGTACAATATCCTGTGGTAGATTTCCTGTCTTCTATTGCACCTGCCCAATCTGCATCAGTAAATATTTTAACTCTTCTATTTTCTCCCTTTTTAAATAATAGGCCCCTCCCTGGAGAGCCTTTGAGGTATCTTAGAATCCTGTATACTGCTTCCTGGTGTGTCTCCTTTGGTGAAAGCATATCTTGGCTCACATTACTTACTGCAAAAGCAATGTCTGGTCTGGTCTAGTATGTAAAAGATAGATCAACTTCCCTACTAATCTCTTATATCTATCCTTGTCAACTGGTTGTCCTGCCTCCTCTGTCTTCTTTTTCAGTTCAATTGGAGTTTCACTAGGTTTACAACCTAACATCCCAGTCTCAGAAAGGAGATCCAGTATATATTTCCTTTGAGACACACTGATCCCTTTCCGTGATCTAGCTACTTCCATTCCTAAGAAATAATGTAGTTGACCAAGGTCCTTTACCTCAAATTCATTAGCCAGGACTTTCTTTAATCTTTCCATCTCTGTTGAATCATCACCTGTCAAGATAATATCATCAACATATACTATAAGAATAGTCATTTTTCCATTTTCAGCTAGCCGAATGAACATAGTATGGTCTGACTGTCCTTGTTTATACCTTGTCCTTTAATCACCCTTGTGAATCTGTCAAACCAGGCTCTTAGGGACTGTTTGCGTCCATACAAGGACTTCTTCAGTTTACACACTGCTATCTCCTTCCTTGTAGAATCCAGGGGGTAACTCCATGAATACTTCTTCTTCCAGTTCTCCATTTAAAAATGCATTCTTGATATCTAGTTGTTAAAGTGGCCAATCCAGATTAGCTGCCAATGATAAAAGAACTCTCACAGTGTTTAGTTTGGCCACTGGTGCAAATGTCGCTGCATAGTCAATTCCATATGTTTAGGTGAAGCCCTTTGCAACTAGTCGTGCCTTATATCGTTCAATTGTTCCATCAGCCTTGTATTTCACAGTAAAGACCCATTTGTAGCCCACTGGTCTCTTTCCTTTGGGTAATTCTACCAATTCCCAGGTTTCATTCTTTTCAAGTGCCTTCATTTCTTCCAGGACAGCTTCTCTCTATTGTGGAACAACAAGGGCTTCCTGAATGTTCTTTGGGATTGTAGTATGATCAATTTTGGAAACAAAACTACGATACTGCGTGGATAGGGCACTATAGGATACAAAGTGTGATATAAGATGGAGGGTACATGATCTGGGCTTCTTTCGAAGAGCTATTGGCAAATTATCATCAGAGGAAAGTTCAGTTACCTATTCTGGATTAGAAAAAGGCTCATGACTTAGAACTATCATCGGTTCTGACTCTTTTTGTGTAGGGAATTTGAGAGATTCTGACTCCTTTGATCTTGGCCTTTGCGAGTAAACCAATATTTCTTTAGTTTTTTGTATTTCTGTATCTCCCCCTGATTTTAAGTGTTCTTCTGTTGGTGGCAAAGTATATGGGAGAGACTCATAGATGGAGAGACCCAAATCCAGAGTTTTATCTGTACTTAGGGTTTCTTTATGAGAAGAGAATGAGGTATAGTAGGGTGTATTTTCAAAGAAGGTTACATCAAGGCTAACAAAGAGTTTGTGATGTCTGGGGTCATAGCATTTGTAACCTCGTTGAGTAGGAGAATAGCCCAAAAAAACACACTTGCGAGCTCGAGGATCAAGTTTGCTACGTTGGTGAGGATGAAGATGGACAAATGCAGTACACCCAAACACCCTGAGGTATTGTTGAGTGTAGTCTGGAGACTGGGAAGGACTCTTGCAATTTTTGTAGGGGTGTAGCAAAGGATAAGACTCAACTAGGCATCCGATTTATAAGATAGACAGCAGTCAGAATGGCATCCCCCAAAACTGTTTGGGCATGTTCATTGTAAAAAGTAATGCACGAGCAACCTCAAGTATATGTCTATTTTTCCTCTCAACCACCCCATTTTGTTGTGGGGTATCAACACAGGAGCTCTGGTGAATAATTCCATTTTCACAAAGATAGGGGCCCAAAGATTGATTAAAGTACTCAGTTCCATTATCGGTTCTCAAAACTTGGAGTTCTGTTTGAAATTGGTATTGTATCATCATGAGAAAATTAATGAAAACTAAGCGAACTTCTGTTTTGTCATGCAATAAATACACCCAACAAACATGAGTATGATCATCAATGAAGGTTATGAACCACTTGGTTTGTGTTCTGTTGGAAGTTCGAGAAGGTCCCCATAAATCACTATGAATCATGGCAAAAGGAGTAGATGGTTTATAAGTGGACGAAGGAAAAGGAACACGATAACGTTTTGCAAACTCACATGTTTCACATTGAAAATGAATGAATTTCTTATTTGAACACAAAGCTGGGAATAACCGTTTCAAATAAGGAAAACTAGGGTGGCCCATTCTAGAATGCCACAACAGAATTTCACTATCCTGGGAAATAGATGCAGAATTACAAAGAACTTTATTGAAATCATTACTCGTATTTGCCTTGTCAAAGTAGTAGAGTCCTTCACATTCTCTAGCACTGCCAATCGTCTTCCCCGATGACAGATCTTGAAAAGTACAAAGAGAGGAAGTAAAGTTAGCTGAACAGTTCGAATCTTTTGTTAATTTACTAATAGATAGTAAATTACAAGGGAGGTTTGGGACATGGAGGACAGATTTCAAAGACAGTGAGTTTGAGAGACGAATACTCCCTTTTCCTGTTACAGATGAAAGTGATCCATCTGCAATTCTGACTTTCAGATTTCCAGTACAAGGGAAGTATGTGGAGAATAAATTGAAAGATCCAATCATGTGATCAGAAACTCCTAAATCTATGACCCATGGAGTTTTGGTACTGGAGGTAGTTAAAGCTTGGAAAAAATTACCTTTTTGGGCTAGAGATCTAGAGGGAACATTTGTGGCAAACTAACCCGAGTTTTGAAGCACGGAGAGTAACTCATAGAGTTTTCCCAGTTGCTCAAGGCTGAATGAATTTGCTTGTGAATCACTTCCTCCTAAAAAATTTTCAATTGTAGCTTGATAACCCTTATTTTTATTTTGTTTGGGTTTCCAATCTGCAGGTTTTCCATGGATTTCCCAGCAGATGTCTTTGGAATGGCCAGTCTTCTTGCAGTGATCACAAAATACCCTCCCTTTAGTTGATTTTGAGCTTGATCCGGATCCACGGGTTAATGGACCTCGGGTCAAATGACCAGACCCGCGGGTCAAACCTCCAGCAGGTTTATGGTTCAAATAGCCCGACCCGACTTGGGTTAAATTTCTCGACCCGGCTTAGGTTAAATAACTCGACCCAGCTGGATTGTTTTGGGTTATTAGGGCTGAACCCTCAATCAGATGGCCGCTGCTCATCGTTTTTGGTTCACGACCCAGTATCACCCATCATCTTTGGTTCACGACCCAGTATCACCGATCGCTTGGCTTCTCCCCTTCGAACTTCGGCGAAGACCTCTCAGATCGACGGTAAGGGGCAACGGCTAAGGACCCGGCTGTGCACATCATCCAGGTTCTGGTTTAAACCGGCCAAGAACTCAAACACTCTCTCGTTTTCAACCCTCTTCTTGTAGTGCACACTGTCGCCGGTGCACTCCCAGCTCTCATCAAGTTTTGATCGAACTCTTGCCAAATAGCCGTCATCTCCAGATAGTATTCTATTACTTCTTTGTCCCCTTGTTTCATCTGCAACAATCAGGTCTTTAGGTCAAAGATCTGAGAAAATTCTCCTCATCGGAGTAAGTCTCATGTACGGCATCCCAAACGTCCTTTGCCATCGACAGCCATAGGTAGGTTTTCTTTATTGATGGAATCATGGAATTGACCAATAAAGAGGTCACTACTGCATTTTTCGACTGCCATCTTTGAAGAGCCATTGTGTCTCCTTCGCTGGGTCTTTTGGTGGCGCCGGTCAGGTAGCCTTTTTTCCCTTTGCCGTCAATCACTAGTTTGATTGACTGTACCCATTCACGGAAATTTTTTCCGTTGAACTTATCCACGGTGATCTGAACTGATGAGAGGTCTGTCCCTCCCATGGTGGTAAAGGAGGAATGGACCTCTGTTTCTCCTTCGTGAGTAACAGAGGAGAATGTCTCCTGACTGCCGGGAGGTATGGCGGCCATCTGAGCTAGGGTTTTGCGAACCTAGGCCCTGATAGCATGAAGACAAAGAAAGAAATAATTTTCTATTATTTCTGTAATTCTTTGAATGAATAAAAAAGGTTACACAAATCCTCCTACTTATAACCTACTCCAGTATCTATACAAGGTAAGTTTTCCTATGATGAATATTGAGATTTCTGAGGGAATATGTTTATACATGGTAAGTTTCCCTGTGATGAGTGCTAAAATTGCTGAGGGAATATTTACATAATCTCCTAATTTCCTGATTTCCAGTATTTCTACACTTCTTCATTCCTCCTTGAATTACAATTTTACATTTTATAGGAAAGAAATGTAACTAACTAACTATGGTTAACCTTAACCAAGGTTAACCTAACTGCAATTTATAACAAACTAACAGCTCCTATGGCAACTATTCTTTTAACTAACTACCAAGTTAGTTCTATCTTATAGCAGCCCCATGATGGACCAGCAATTAACTATGAATGGCCCTTTCACTTGGGACACTCTCTTGGCCCGTGTGCCCTTCCTTGGCCCATTGTCATATTTGGCCCAACTTGCTTGTATGGATCCATCTGCTTATTATTTTTTTATATGATCGGGTTCTTTTGTTTGACCCACAGCCCGACTCGATTGCTTTGCTTCAATTCAATTCAGCTCCCCAAAAAATAAGCTTCCCGAGGCTTCGTCTAGCTGCCCTCTTGCCAAGCTTTCATTACCTCCACCTACCTCCACTTCCAATTCTATCATTTGGGCCATTGAAGCTGGTGTGTTTGTACGGCTAAGATTGAGACCGCCCTTGTTTGATCCATGCCGTCCATCTGCCTTCATCCATGGCTGAGCTAAGGGCTGCCTATTCAAAGTTTGTAATTCCAACACCATGAGTTGACTGCTATGCTTCTCGTCACTTTCTCCATTTGAACTCACAATCTGTCCTCCTCTGTTTTCTATCTGTAATGCAAGCTCCTCTCTCCCCTTATGCTCCTTTTCTCCCCCCGATTGTGTGGTATATGCCCCAGTTACATTACACGCACCCAGAGACCTCCCTCGCTCTTCCCAAAATACCCAAGTGCTCCTTCTCTCTCCCTCAAATACCCAAGTTCTTACCCCATTGGCTTCTAGTGACCCTTTGCCATAGACGACACTCTAGATCATTCTCGTTTCTCATACTATCCAAGCTGTCAACTCGACAATGGGATAAGACATTGAATGGCGGTATTGTAATTCAAGGGGGAGAAACAATTGATATAAAATGGAGATAAAAAAACATTTACACATCTAACTATGTGCACTCAAGAAGGTGATAGATAGATAACTACAACCAAAAAAAGAAAGAGCGCACAATGTGCTAATAATAAATTTTTTCCTCTTGCATAACTTTAATAATTTCTCAAGTAATATACTAATTTTTGCTTTTTCTGTCTCCTCCTTTTCTTTCTTTAGTGGTTCATGAGTGGGAGTGGGGGCTGAAGGTTTTGAGGTTTAAATGGCAATCAGCAGTTTAAACTTGTTAATTGTTTGATCAGTAAATTCAAACTTGTTAATTAGAAGTACGGTAGTTCCGTTAAATAAAAACCACATGTTCTAACTCTTACCTTTCTAACTTTTATCATTTTCTTCTCCATCTCCAGCTTAGCTCGTATTTGTCTTCGCCGTAAAATTCCATGATACTGCTTTGCATTAACATATACAGGCTCTTCTTCCATCTCAAGGGGCAAAGGCATTCTATTCTGATGAATACCAAATAGATGAGGATGTACCTGAGATCATAGTAATAATTGTCAGAAAATAATATATTTGAACTTTGCATTTTGGGAACCTGTTTCCAAATATGAAATAATAATTGTACGAGTAATAGAATAAGTCCATAACTATGAAGACCTTAGAGACACACGTCTTTTTATTTATTTATTATCAATATTATTATTTTGATGCACATATCTAGAGATGCTTCATAAATAAAAATATTGCAAACAAAATATGTACAAACTTGTATGGTGCTTATGAAAGAAACAATTAATCACAAGAAAATTACTACTAAAAGAAGATATCTTTTAGTAGTAATTTCAGTGATCAATCAATATATATTATGAGAAACAAGGTAGAATGGGGTCTGCTATTTGAAATTTAAATGCGCGGCATGTCTCACAGGGGCTTGTAATATTACAAGAAGTTTCATTACAAATAAAGAAAGTGAGGAAGCACCCAAGAAAAAGATAACAAGGTTTAAAATAGAAACATATGCTGCCCCCATTTGGAAGTGGTAACATTGCCATACAGACTGCTACAAAGAAGAAAAACTGTTTGTGTTGCACACTTACAAGCATGGATAGGTAGGTAGGTAGAAAGACAGAGAGAGAGATTTGCATTCTTACCTGTGTCCCAAACGCCATTATTCCCCCATAATAGGGATCTGGATATGGATAAGATGTCAACATCTGCAGAAGCATAAAAACAATTAATATCATGCCTCCTAAAGTACACCACAATCAAGAAAACAGAACCCATTGGTTGATCTTCCAGTGGTCACAACTAAATATCATACACACACATATCTACTTGCAGATGGAGCCCTCCCAGATCCCGTAATGCCCTTACACACAAGAGCGCGTGCGCGCGAACACAACACACACACACACACACACACACACACATATATATATAGAGAGAGAGAGATAGAGGCTATTACAATTGAGTGACCCACGAGTTCCATTTGTGAATTTGGGTGTTCACTCAGAGCTGGTGATGTTGAAGTGGGAATGTGCTTGATATGCTGCTGTTCTTGCCCATTATTACCATTCAGTCCTGTAAGAGAGATATTCATCAGTTTACAAAACATGTATAGGGTTTATAAGGCAGCATCAAACAACAGAGCAGGCAAAGAATGGCCTTTACGGGCATCCCTTGTTCCATTCCTTCCAGAAGGGCAGGATTATGTAAAATCATTGTGTGCATGGAAGAATCACAAAGGCAATCATTCAAAGGGATGGAGATTTTTGGCACATGAGCAAAAACCTTGTGCTTAGTTACTAGTTTTTGGATTCTCAAAGAGCTCTTCATTTCCTATTGAGTCCACCTTTGAGCTTTAAGACAACAAGGACATTTTGCCTGGGGTTTTGATTTGTTTCACCTCTATACTTGATGTATAATAGATTGTAGGCCTCCATATTACCTTCACTTACGGAGAAAATTTATATGCACACATATATAAATCAATTTCTTAAGCATAACAAAAGTACATGGTGCTACTTATGCTTTTTTTATTTGCCTTACTGATCAACAAAGAGGAGCACATTTTTAACACAAAATTGCATATCAAAGTTCTAATTTTCTTTATGCAACAATAGAAAAAAAAAATTAGGTTAATTTTCTTGATAAAATATCATTACACAACTATAGATTAAACAGTAAAATTAATAAAATATTTAATTTTTAACTTTCATCTTATAACTCTTCTAAACAAATAAAAGGATAAATATTAGCGCATCATTTCCTTAGAAGTTTTGAGTCCCTGATTAAAATATGCTCAAATGACGAAGCAAAAATACTTCTAGGAAGGTAATGATCTATGTAGCACACATGTCAAACACCTGCCAAAACATATCCTAACAATTTTTAATTCTTTTTTTTTTTTTTTCCTCCAAACAAGACACCATTCAAACACCTGGGGGGCTATGCATGTCCGTTGCTTAACAAGACTGAATAAAGATTGGGTTTATTTATAAAACCAAGCCTAGTTATTTACTTACCTTTAAGAGAAATGGGGAAACAAATTGTGTTTTATAAATAAATGAATCCTCCAAAGGCATCAAAAGGTTTGAGACATGGGACACAAGGAGAATACAAAACAAAACTATACGCTATCAACAAAACTTAAATATCCTACGAAGCCACCAACATAAAAAGGACAAGCAAATATTCCCTATAAGAAAAAATAAAAAATAAAATAAATTTAGAGTATGACTCGCCATCAACTCAAAAGTCCAGCAATTCTGTTCCAACACCAGTGCCACCTTCGAACTCGATGTCTCTTTTAACCCTTTCAAGTGGCATCCACCAAGGGGGAAGAAGAAGAAGAAAAGGATGACATAAATCCCTTGTACCTCATATTCTAACAAAAGATGATCAACTAAGGCAGAGTTTGGGAAGCAAAAAAACTAGCTTTTTTTTTTTTGGGTGTCTAGGAAGGGAAAAAAGCTAGCTTTTTACTAGCTAGCTTTTTAGCTCTTCGTTAATTTGACACTTTAGCCCTTTATGATTTAAAAGAAGTTTAAAATATAAGAGAGTAAATTTGCCAAAAAGTTGAGTGGTCAAAAGCTAGCTATTAGCTAATAGTTGCCAAACATACACTAAATCCTCTGCCTTCCTATATGCAACACCAACTTGGAAGTATTTTACTTCTCTGACCACAGTTATCCAAGGTCAGAATTGAATCCAAAGTGGCTATTAGCTGTCCAAACAAAAAGGAAAAGAAACCTTCCACATGCTTTTCTAATGAAATGTATACCAACCTCTTGCTAATAAATATCCTAGCTCCACAACCATGCACAGTATGACCAGAGGAGAAGAAAAAGGCTATAAACTTTCCATGTGAATATTTTAGCTTCTTTTGCATAAAAAAGAAAATTACAAACTGAAAATACCGTTTCATCTTTAAGGCATTAACATGTCCATAATATTGGTTTGAGTAGTTGAGCTTCCAAGAAGATAATGACTCACTTGCATCTGATCATATTTCCCGCAAATATAGCAAAGGGTAAGATTATGCTCTTGTACACAAAGAAAACTGATAAGTGGATTTTTCTCAGAGGGTGCACAAAAACTCATTGATATGCCTACAGATGGATAAACCCAAATTCTAATAGGGCACATACAGGTGGATTGGCAATTTTTTGGCTACCATACATAAGGGCCCAAGGTCAAAACAAAAGGCTGAACTATACATGCAGATTTTTTTTAGTCCACCACTTCCAACCCCATAAGTAAGAATATTTCTGAAAAATGTCACTTAACACAATCTTTGGCTATTAGAGAATTTTTGAAAAAGCTATTTATTAATACAAGAACAAAACCAAGGTTGTTCCCCCAAAATTAATAACGGAACTATGATTTTTCAAGCAGCTGTCATATACAAATTTCTCCTGTTACTAATTGCTCTTTTCCATCAAAGAAAAAGCAGGTACTTAAAAGAATCTTTTTTTTCACTAAAATGTAGTAAATAATACCCAAAAACAATGCTGTAATGTAAATAAACCAAAGAACAAATACCAGATTGATGGGCATTGGCAGCATGTTTTTCCTGGCTCCCCCCCCCCTTACCATGGCCATCAGCATAACATAAAGAAAATAAAAACAAAACAAAGAATAATTACCAGATTGCTGGAAATTAGCAGCATGTGTTTCTTTATTGATAACATCACCATTGGCTTGTGGGTGGACAGGTCTTATTGTGACAGAACCATTAATTGGCTCCACTGGAGAAGGCATGGCATTGGAAACAATGCCATGCCACCAAGGTTGGGAGTAGATTGTTGATGGCGGAATGCTACGTGCTCCATTTTCTGGCTGCCAATCTTCATTTCTGGACTTTGTTGGCATTATTCTCAAATATATCGAGGAAATAATCAATAGCTCAATTCCTACATTTACCGTACCAACCACAATGATAAAAATGTTAGAAGCAAACAAAACCTTCTGAGCCAAAACAAAATAGCAATAGCCATATCGAAATCTTTGCTATAAAAATATAACAAAATTTAAGTCCATTCAAACAAAAAACATCAACAGGTAGAGGTAACACTATAAGTGCCCCACTTGGCTTTTGGAGCTCAACATTTGCAGTGCCTAGTAAACTGGGAACTACATGAATGACAAAGTACAGGAAGCTAAATTAGGACTATGAAAGGAAGGAACTGCCGCCAAAACAAGATGCAGGAAATAGGCTTAGAGTGTAAAATAATGAGTATAAAGTAGAACAAAGTGGAAGTTCGAAGTCCAAACCAACAACAAAAAATGTATGAAAAACATCATCATCATCATTATTATTATTAATGGATGTATATATTAAAAAAGTTATTTGTAATTCTACTATTACTAAAGGCATATTTTGGTAAGTAAAGGAGTCAAAAAGCAACCCGACTTTTCCATGTCTTTTATTGAGAGACGTCATAACCAATGTCTTCTCAAGGAACACCACTAAAGAGGAAGGAGCTCTAAGAGGAGGAGGATGTGTTTAAGGGCTAATCTTGTTGAAAACTAGCACAAAAGGTGATCCTAAACTTATTACTAAAGGGTCGCGTTTGTTTGCCAAACGAAGACACGGGATTGGACAATATTGTCCGTGGGTCCCACAAAAGTGGGGTTTGATTTGCTTTTTGGCTGTGGGATAAATTGTCTGCTCCGGATTGTATATCCGGTGAATGGGTGGATTGCTAATCCGAGAGAGGTGGTGGTATTATTATTCCCCACCTCTGGATTTGTTTCCCGCCAATATCTAAAGGTCCAAAATTATTTCTTATCACATCTCATGTCAAATCATATCTTTTATCCCATTTTATATCCCACTAATCAAACACTAAAAAAATAATCCCACAGAAAAAATTAATCCCATGTTATATCCAATCCCATATATTATCCTATGGTATTATTTATACCCCATCATCCAATCTCTCAAAACAAACATAGCCAAGGGGTATTTTAGTACGTAAAGGAGCCAAAAAGAAACCTAATTTTCCATGTCTTATATTGAGACCCGTCAGAATGAATGTCTTCTCAAAGAACACCATAAAAGTGGTAGGAGTTCTAAGAAGAGGAGAAGGAGGAGTTTCAGGGCTAATCTTGTTGTCTTCTACCCCCCCCCCCCCAAAAAAAAAAAACCCAAAAAAAAAAAAAATTGAAGTTGATTGTAAGGCTGTATAATGTTGAGCCCATTTGATGTGTGTACATATAGAATTGTAAATGTTAGAGATTCCATCCACAAGAAGTTCATTCTATGAATAATATATGTATAATAAAAGAATGCCTTATAGGATGACACACTAATATAGGTTTTATTTTGCAAATTTGAACAATTCAACATCATTTGTAGTTGTTCTATTACTAATTTATTCACCCGTCCACGTGGCTATTAAATAAATATAATTGGGCCGTTCTATTTATAAAAAAAAGGAAAAAAATATAACAATAAATAAAAATAAATTAATCTATGGGTTTATTCTAGGTAGGAAAATAATATTCTAAACAATCATTATATCATTTATATATATACACTAATGCACACCTTTGTATGAACCTTTTTTTATTCACTAGCTCGGGAAGAAAACTTTAACAAGATTTATTAGGATATTAGCTTTAATAATTAAATGCATAAACTTAGTGTTTTAAAAGTATAACAATAAATAAAAATAAATTAATCAATTATACTAGGTAGGAAAATAATATTCTAAACAATCATTATACCATATATATACTAGCAATTGCCTATGCCTAAAGGCACAAAAATATAATTTAGCGTGTAAATAACTCAAATTTAAATTTATAAAGCAAACTTACATAAAAAAAATAATAAAAATAACCTATAAAAATAAAAATCATTAATCAAAAGATAGTAAGGTATAAAATTATCATATTTTTAAAATATTAGTTTAAAATCTTTTATATAAAAAGTATTAAAAAACTATGGGAAGAGTGCAAGAAAAAGAAAAATAACCCTGGCCATTTAGCAAATTCAACAGTTGAAAATATCTTAAATTTAGAATTTTAAACTTCTTTATTATATAAATGACATCTTTTTTAAAAAATATTGGAAGAGTGAGAGAAAAAAATAATCCTAACCATTTAGCAAATTCAACAGTTGAAAATATCTCAAATTCAAAATTCTAAACTTCCTTATTATATAAATAATACATAGTGTAAAAGTGTATATATTTAAAATTTAAGTTTTAAGTGCATTAAAATTAAAATTTTAATTTAAATATTTATTTTTAATAAAATTTTTAAAATTTTAAAAGTTAAATATATTTTTTTAAATAAAAAATTTAGTTAATTTTGTATAATTGGTATCCATACATTATTTAATAATAAATAATAATATAAATAAAATATAATTTGTATAATTTTACAAAATATAATATATAATATATGTATGTATAATTTTACAAAATATAATATATATATATTTATTTGAATTTCAAATTCAAAAGATGTGTTTTATTATATAGATGTATAATAAGTGATGATGTGGCGAGGGTTTATTGATGACTGGGACTAATGTCAAATCAAAGAATGTGTTTTATTATATAAATATATACTAATGCACACCTTTGTATGAACCTCTGTTTATTCACTAGCTCAGGAAAGAAACTTTAACAAGATTTATTAGGATATTAGATTTAGTAATTAAATGCATAAAGTTAGTGTTTTAAAAGTATTTACATTTTGATGTAATTTTGTTTAGGAGTGTGCATTTGCCATCTTGTTAATTCAAGTTGATTTCGATATTTTAGACATGTGAGGTTAGTGACGTCCTATTTTCTGTTAACATTTTAACGAAAAATTTTGCTTGAAAAATATCTGCACTACAATATTAAAGCAGCACTGATTGGTGTAACTTTTCTTTAAAGCTAAGAAAATAAATTAAGATATCTAAAATAACTTTTAACAATTATTATTTTTCCACCAAATTTTTTGTGCTTCACTATAGTTGCTTAGTAGGCAAAAAAGTAAATTTTAACTTGTAGATAAATTCCAACTTACACATAACACACATTCCCTAATCTTTTGGTTGTAGCTTCATATTGTAACTGCACATTAAGTAAATTCCTACAACTACACAAATATTACATGTGCTCAATCGCTAGTTTTAAGTAAAAGTTTTTCTTTTTAAATTTTTTATAGCCTTTTTATTTTCATTTATTTACTCATGGATCAAGTGTAAATAAAAACAAATGACTTCTGAAATTGCTAAGGTTTATTGTGAATAGATGTGGTATTTTATGGAAATAATGGAGGATTGTAAGATTGTTGGTAGACTATCAGTCTGAGTGTCTGACCCTCCATCAATGGGGATTAAGAATTAGCAAGAAACTATTTTTTACCATAGAGTTAAATATGGTTTTGGGAATTTCCACAGGCTAATGTGGTCATAATCATAAACAATTGAGTTGATGTTAATCAGGCTATGAAAATCAAATTATAAATTATGTTATAACATTGATAGTTGATCCATTGAGATTTATATTGTGTGGTTATATGTTGTTTTGAAATCATTTTCATGCTAAATGACTTATCACTTTAAATGGTGGTTATTAGAAAATACTAAATTTTTGCATTAACTTCCACGCATTAATGTTTTGAGAATAATATTTACTTAAAAACTTTATAGCTTACCCCTTTTATCACATATTTTCAAATCCAGTGAAGTAAAGTAGTTTAGGTGTTAGGGCAAATGACACCTAGAGATTATAATTTCATTTTAATTTAATAGAATGACGTTTTTTTTTTTTTTTTTTAGTTTAGTACATTTTCAGGAATTGTTTAGCGTAACTTTTGTTCTCTTAATAGGGTTTGACTACTCATAGTTGAGATACGGCATGTGTTACATGGACACTACTACTTCCTAGATTGTACCCTTGTCCACCGAATATGACAAAGGTAAGGATATTGGGATATGTGTCTGACTCCCATGCCCACATTAGACATCTGGAAATTTTGAGGGGTTCGACAACTAGCACATACCCACACATGATAATCATACTCAAGTCCATGTATTTTTAGGATATGGTTACTGGAGTTTTGTGGTGTTTGAACATTAAGGATGAGAGTTACTATATTTAATGGTTTAAAACTGATTTGGTTTATTATGGATTGGTGTATTCATGTATTTGAATTAAACAAGTTCTTTTAGCCTTGCTTGCTCACAAGGTTTAGTTTTGTGAGAATATGGCATTGTTATGCACATTTTATTTGGTTTAGGGACGTGAAAATGTATTTTGTAGAATACCTTACAGCTATGTTCGTTTCAGCCGGTGGGATGAAGGAGATAGTCTCTCCTAAAATAATTTTGCCCAAGAGAAGTTATATCATAAGATGGTATCAACAAATGGGTATTCTCCAATTTCTGTTAACATGAGCGGCATAACCCAACCCATGGAAATAAAAGACATTATGATTACCTAAGTGCAGTGGAGGTATCAAGTAAATGACAGCATCCTTGCCGCACAAATCTACTTTCTTCAAACCAAAAAAAATGTTGGTAAACTATAGAAACAACATTTTTTCAAGGTCTCAACAATTAATCTATAGGTTAGAGACGAATGAAAAATAATTAATTTTCTTGAAGCTTAAAAAGTCTGACACATTTGAAAATAAATGCAGGGGAAAAAGGCGAGGAAATCTGGAGAGAGACAGAAAGACATAAAACCATGCAAACCAAACAGCTTAAGCACATACAATTATCATAATACACAACCATCCCAGAACAAAATCTAGCAAAGTAGCAAAAAAACCTTTCAGATCACACCCAACTCACTCATCCACGACTAAGTATACAGTTTAATTTATAATCCTATTTTCCCAACATTCAATTTAATAAAGACCAACACCAACTCAAGAAAACTTTAAAGCTACACAAAGAAGCTCGCCATAGATAAACTTAAGGTTTGATTGCCAAAAAGAAAAAAAAATCATATATATATATATATATATATAAAGGGAAAATTAAACAAAATTTACAAACTATCCTCAGTTCTGCCAATTCCCAAGTAAACAATTGGGGGGGATTCGATTGAGTGGTTCTTGCATCACCCACAATGGAAAATGATTAAGACACAAAGCTTTCATTTTTATTCCTTTTAATTATCCTTTTTATCAGCTGATAAAAAGAGAAACTTTCCCGAGAAAAAAGCACGGAAAAAAACTGAAATCGTATCAAAATTCAAATATACAAAAAGAAGGGTTCTGTAGAACCCATGCACAGAATGAAGAATTCAATTAAAAAAAGGACTTACTTTTCGTCGGTTTCAGAGCAGTGGATGGAAACCCTAAAAGCTCTGCTTCGATTCTGAATTCAAACCCATGAATGCATTTGGTCTATGCGGAGATAACAGTTACAGATGAGAGAGAAAATACATAGATACAGGTACAGAGAGAGAGGGAGAGTGAGAAATGTTTTTTGATTTTTAGTTTTTTATTGTTCACGGCAATGTCACTCCTCCTGTGCAAGTGTCTCAGCTAATGAGGAAAATGAAATAATTAACTAATAGGGAGGGGCAAGTGCGAGAGCGAGCAAAGTTAGGTCCAATGGTCAGAAATAACCTTTGCATTTCTCATAATGACATCAATGTCCTATTCCCTTACGTGGCAACTTTTTTGCCCTTGATTCAAACCCTAGGCCCTTTGGAAGGTAATTTTGTTTGAGAAATAGTATGGGTGGATCTAAGGATGTCAATAGGATGTATATACAAGGGTACTCAACCTGACCGATTTCAATAAAAACTTGTTAGAAAATGTCTTAATAGAATTGGGACGGGTTTATAATTAAAAATTAATATCCGTGCAAGTTTAGGATGGGTTTAAGATTTGCTTGTACAGTACATGATACGCGATATCTGTAGAGCATCCGTTAAGTATCTGTTTAACAAAATAAAATATAAAATATATATATATATATATATATATTTACAATTTTATTCCTAAAGTAAAATTTTTGAAATTCATAAACTAAGACCATTTATGGAATTTTGCTAATTTTTTTCTTTTTTTTTTTGGTAAGTTTGCTAATTTTTTTTCCATAATATATAATGTGGTATATCAGTAACTGTATTATATAATATATATTTTTGCCCTAATATATAATATATATTTATATTCATATGTTATGAATTATTTTATATTGGGTTTGGAAGTTTTTTATGAACTTGATTCTTATTATATTGTTTCAGGGGTTTGTCCCTATATATTTTACATATTTATTTTTATTATTTATAGTATGACCAATGAATTTATTTAATTTAATAAATTTAACATTTTTGTTACTTACTAATCTTTTTATTTTTATCTTAAATCGGGTATTTAACAGATACTTAATATGTAATTTGACCAATTGAATATAAGTAGGTTTCGCAGGTTTAGGACCGTACAGGTTTGGAATTTCAATTAAAAAAATAAACAGATCTAGGACAATAATGGTAAGTAAAAAATAAATAAAGTTTGGTAATGAGATTAGTTAATTAGACGGGCACCCTACTCGTTTACATTCTTACGTAGATCATATAGCTATGTTTAGAGCTTTAAAAATAAATAATTTTTATAAACTTGCATAAAATTTAAATTATTCATTATATGAATTATGAAATTGTAACTTTTATTAATTTATACTAATTTTTTTTTACTCCAAACATCCTCATAATAATTATTGAGCTTAGGGCTTCTTGTTTTTTATTTATTAAATAAATTAAATGAGTATATAATATATTATATTCATAGTTTGTGGTTTAAATCCATTATAACGAATAGGGTTAAAATAATGTAGAGTATGTTGATACTTCTAAATTTGGGTTCATTTGGTATATTTATTTTGAGCCAGTTTTTTTATTTTATGTTATTAAAAATAACAAAAACAGTCCAAAATATGTTTGATTTTCAAAACTTGTTTAAAAACAAAAAAAAAAAAAAAAACAGAGAACGTGTTTAACATATTATGCGAGATAACCAAAAATTATTTGTGGGTCTTTTTGACCCAAAACATAAGATTTAGATAATTTCAAACTAAATAATTCTCAATTTTTCTAAAATATAAATCTCAAAATAGAAAATAAAAATATAAACCAAATGTCACCTTTTATAATCAGCAAATGATGTTAAAATTATGGGATCATCATCTATAATTTCAAATTCGGTTTAGCATTTGTAAAATATGAATCTCAAAACAGAAAATAGAAAATAAAAATACAAATCAAATGTCACCTTTTATAATCAATAAATGATATTAAAATTATGGGATCCATCATCTTTAATTTCAAATTCGGTTTACCCTTTCGATTATAGTGGATGATTGATGAAAAATATTATTTTATTAAAAAATATTGTCAAAAATAATATAATAGTGAAAGTTTTCTAAATGAAAAGTTCTCTAATAAATCTTTTATTTTAAAGTGATAAGTTCTTACTTATATCATATTATTCAAATAGATTTTTTCGATAATATTTTTTAGTTTTAAAGCATTAGTCTTTTTTATTTTTTTATTAATACGATGTTAACTACTCAATCATTTCAAAAGGTGTATAAGTAAAATTTAAAGACAGTCATCATTTATATTTTATTAATTTTTATTTAAAATAGGTATATAACCAAATAATGAGAATTCAAACCTTCATTTTGTTTTGTAATTTTCGAGTTAATAACTACATAAGAAAATATAGTAAACATTTTATTTTACTCTCATCCTATTCATTTTTAATTTTATTGTAATTTTATTTCATTCTATTCTATTTTAATACTCAGTATCCGGCTCATTAACTTTAATATCCGGTACCATTATTTTATTTGTTTCGAAGTGAGGTAGGAAATCATTCTAAAGCATGGGGTAATGTGTGTAAACATTAAAATACAATTATGATTCCATAAATAATATATATATATATATGTATATATATAAAACATGATAATATGAAATGCTAGTGTAATATGTATATGCTTAAGCTCATTATTCTTATCACCTATTGTTAGGGGAAAGCTCTTTTAAAATACATAAAAAAAAATGAGAGACGAAGAGTTACAAAGAATATGGTTCTGTTTGGCACCACAAAAAATTATCAAAATTTACTAACTTTAACTACTTTTTGTACTTTCCTCCAATCAAAATTTTTTACATTTCATCTTTATGCTATATCTTTCTACTTTTATTATATTTTTTACCCCATTTTTTGTCAACCAAACACCCCCTATATATATATAGTATAATAGGTTTTATTATATATTAATAATATGATATTTAATATATTTTTATGTTACTAGATCAAAATAATGGCACTGTTTGAAGTTAAAAAATATAAAATTTTACAAATTTTTATAAACACGAATTGCAAGACTATAAAATTTAAATCTTTTACTTATTGCATGAAGTACGAGACGCTAATTTTTACAAATTTATATAAATTTATACAACTCTAAATACCTCAAATATGCTATATTATGGGTGTATTTTTGGGTGTGTTTGGAGTGATAAACAGTGAGATAAAATGAGATAAGTTATAGATTCGTAATTCGTACAGTGAGATAAAAAAGTAAATAATTTTTAAAAATTTTCAGAAAATTACGGTAAACTAAACAGAGTCATAAATATGATATGAAAAAGTACAGTATAATAAATTAATTTGTTACATACAATACAATGTAATATAATATAATGCGACCATTTGGAGCTTAAAAAGTTAAAATAAAATGTGATTTGAATTATTTTTTATTATTTACCATGTAATCAATAAAGTACAAAAATAAAAATGAATAGTGAAAATCCATTCAAACAAGTTTTGGTTCGTTCTGTCGATACTTTTTGACTTTTTGTATCAGAACTTTTTTCAATTTATAGGGATTTTATTAGAATTTGTAGATATAGAAATTTGTAAATATTATATAGATTCGTAGAGTTTCTATGGAAACTCACATCGAGGTGGAAAAAAATTTTGTAAAGATTTGTAAAGATTTTTTATATTTTTTGAGTTCCAAACACACTCAATATGATTTAATATACATCTTTAATATATTTGTTTATTATATTTCATATTAATTACTTCTAGAATATATTTCTTACTATAGTCTATATTTATTTTATATTTTATGTAAATCACACGTATAACAAATTTATTATATTTTATTTATATATTACTTTTGATAACTATAATATATTCATTTTCACCCATTTTTGCTCAAGTCCTGTTAAATAAATAAATACAACATAAATATTAAATAATGTTAATTCAAATTTTTTATCTTATGAGAATCAAACACATGTTATCAATTATACGAGAAAAAGAGGAAGAAAAGAATATACAGCCTCCGCTTAATTTTTTACTCTCAAAATGGGAGGAAAAGAAGAGGAAGCAGCGGGGAGAATAAGGAGAGAGAAAATTTGTAAAGTGCATCACACGTACTTTTTAAAATAATCTTTTACATAAATTTTGAATTACAATATATATATATATATATTATATGTTTTCACCCATTTTATTTCTCTCTATCTAAGTAACATTGAAAAAATAAAGGTTTTCGCCATTATAGAAATGAATATTTAATTTTTCTCATTTTATTTTCTTTTGTTTTTTTTTTTTTTTTTTCATTCTTCCTCTCAAACTTGTAGCATTTGTCTCATAATTAATTAATTGATGGATTTAATTTTTTTTTAAGTAATGCGAAGGATGAGATAAATTAGCTAAAGAACCTAATGTATTTTTATTTAAATAATAAAAATTAAATACATATTACCTTAATAAATCAAAAATTAAAAATGAAATACATATTATAATAATAAATATATTTAGGGTCTGTTTGGTGCACAAAAAATCTCTAAAATTATCTGAAAATCTCTATTACATTTTTATCCATTCTTACCTTCTTGAAATTCAAAAAAAAGTTCAATACCTTTAAAAAACAAATCGATAACTAGAATGCTGTTAATCAAATAGTAAAATTTTTTTTTTTCATTTTCACCATGAACTCTCAAGTTACCGAATAATACGACTATTTTTTCTGGAGTCGTAAAAACCGTTTCGACGGATTGTAGAAATCGTTCCGACGGATTTGCACAACTAACTTCCGTCCAAACGGATTGTAGAAACCGTTTCGAAGGATTTAGTGCAAAAAAGTCATGACTGATACAAAATTTTGAATCTGTTCAAACAAAAATCCAATCTACCGGAACGAGAATTTTACTATTCATCTCTAAAAAATACAGTTTAAAATGTGTGTACTAAACACAAAAAAATTTTTTAAATTATATTTTATCTCACTTTTTATCACTTCAAATACAATTTTATTAATTGAGTTTACATAGACGAAAAGTGTTGACTAATTCCAAAGCAATGACCGCTCCCACCCGTCCTTGAGGCCAAAGTTAAGGGGCATATTCGTCACAATAAAATTTGCCAATTGGCTAAGAAAACGCTTATGATTTAAATCAAAGAAGTTTAACTAGAAAGAGTGTTCTAGAACGCGTGAGGTGATGATGAGTATTCACGCGTCAGGGCCCACCTCACGCTTCGCACTGTCCATGGCACGTGATCGCGGCGTGATCTGCCAGCTGGGCAACTACGGCGGCTAGCGCCGTTTGGGTTTGGTTTGGTTTGGTTGCGGCCTGTCTGTCAGTTGTCTTGTCTGGGGGGAAGGTAGCAGACGGGGACCATGACCATGCCTACCCCTGTATAAAAGCAAAGGACCGTTTGGTGTCGGGGGAGGGGGCACGTGACTCGGGGCACGTGTTGACAGCCGACTCATGTTATGGCGGCCCATGAGTCGGACACGTGGAGAATTTTTGACACCTCATGACCGGCTTTGGCTGCTTCCCACACGTAAGCAGGTTACAAAAATTCTTGTGAAAACCCTTGCGCTGGCAAAGATTGAACAGTTGTACTTATGTTGCACAACTCTGATTTGACCCATATCCCTCGTTTAATGCCTTCCAGTTGCTGCTGGTCTTTATAATAATACAATAATATATACCCGCCGTTTGGAATTATGCCTTGTTTGGCACATTAAAATTAATCAAAATTTACGAATTTTAATTAATTATTTTTATTTTATTTCAATTAAATTTTACCACATATCACTTATATATTAAATTTTTGTACTTTTATTATACTTTTTACCTAACTTTTTTCAACCAAATAGAACCTATAAAAACTGATATGAAATGTGATTTGATTTAGTTTTTAGTTATTTAAGTATAACTGACAAATTAGAAATAGACAATGAAAATCAGTTTGAACTAATTCTAACAGAAAATTTTTGATATTTTGTGGAGAAATTTTTTGAGATTTGTAGACATTTTATAAAAATTTGTACAAATTATAAAAATTTGTAGAGATTTATAAAAATTTGTAAAAATTTTATAAAAATTTACGTTGTAAATGAAAAAAGATTTGTAGAGAGTTTTAAAATATATAGAGGTCTAAACGAGACCATATTTAAATTTATAATAAATATAGCATGTGTAACCAAGAGTGTGTGTGAATCGATTCGGCTCAGTTCCATACTCAACTCAGAACTGAATCAAAATTTTTTAGTTTTTAAAAATTTGGACTCTAAATTGAATCGATTTTAACTTGAAACCAAACCAAACTAAACAGGTTGAGTCAGTTCGATTTTTGGATTAGCCTGAATCAGATTGGATTGATTTGATTTCCGAGTTAATCTGATTTATTTATTTTTTATTGCTATATATTCAAATAAACAATGTACTAGCATTGATCCGTACAATGTACGAAATTATATAATATTTTTTATAAATAAATTATAATTTTAAATATATTATAAAATATTTTAGCAAAGTCGCATAATTTCACAAAATAATTATTGAGTTATTTTTTATATTTTTTATTTATGTTAAGATTAATGAGTCAATAGAATTGATCATAGTCGGGTTTTTTTTATGAATATTAAAAGTTTATATTTTACCAAAATTTGGATTTGACCTAATCCTAAAATTTAAAATTTATTCTAAATTATATATTAAATCACAAACTTATCTACCTAGTCAACCTAATTTCTTTTTTATTTCAAATTATTTGTTAATTTTTATATATGTTTTTTTAACTCTTGACTCATTTTGCAAAATTAGCTTGAGTTAGAAATACTATTAATCTTAATTTTATTAAATTAATTTTTGTTTAGTTTTTTAAAAATAACTAAAACTAAAAATATTATTTTTGTTAATTGTATATTGTACTTTATAAAAATAAATCAAATACTGAGTATTATTAATTGGGTTTTTAACCGATAATCAACATGACTAATTTAACTTTAAAATTGAACTTTAAAACAAATTTCTCAATATCCTAATTAATATTAAAGCATTTCCATACCTAATTAATAATAGGCATTTTTTTTTTCTTTTTGCATCTTAAATTCAAAATATACTAATAGTTGTTATTATAAAAGAGTTTTTAAATTTAATTAGTTTTTTTTCTTTCAAGCCTAATTAATTATTTAAATTACAAATTTTACGATGATAGTGAATGAATAGAAAAGTGTGTCTATTTTAGAAATTTATTAACTCATTTTACATTATTTACAATCAAATAATATAACCCAAGTGGTTATATGAACAAAATAAAAAAAAAAGTACTTGTGCGCATGTACTAATATAGAATAGAAAGAAGTAAAGATAGGAGGAAAAAATAGTACTAAAAAGTAAAAGAAAGAATGAATTTCATGCAAAAATTTCTCAAAAAAAAAAAAAAAAAAAACTTAAAAGTAGAATGATAAATAGGGAGGATGCACATATGATTTGGATTAATGCAATTAAAGAAAGAATTACACAAATTTGACGTAAGCATACATAAACAATATGGATTTGTAAAAATAACTCAAATATTGATTATTAATAATTAGTTAAAAATTATTGATATGACCAATCCAAATTTAAAATAAAAGATTTTTCAAAAAACAAAAAAAAATTATTCCCAAGCTTAAATAATAATTTAGCTTTTTTTGTGTTTTTAAATTTAAGATATAATAAAAGTTGTTATTGTAAGATAAATGTATTTTTTAAATATAATAATATGTAATAATAATTAAATCATTTTCCAACCCGAATTAATTGTTTGACAAATTTTATAATTACAATGAATCAATAGGTAAGTTTCATTTAAAAAACCCATGAGTTGATTCTATACTTATGAAGATCATATGTCTATAGTGGCTATATAGACAAAAGAAAAAAAAAAATTAAGCTGTTATCATCTATTGACGTTGAACAAAAGAAAGTAAAAGTTTTGTGAATAAGAACAAAAAAAATATAAAAAGTAAAAAAAAAAATTGTATTTGATCCAAAGATTTGTAAAAATAGAAAAAAAATCGAATGTTGAATATATGGAGTACCACACATGATGTAGTAATAATTTTTTGATTGGTTTCATAAAAATAACTTAAATTAAAAAAATTATTGTTAATTTTAAAAATATGGTCAATCTGACCAATTTAAATTTAAAATTATAATTTAGAAAAAATCCCTCCCAAGATTAATTTTATTCAAAAATTTGTAAAAATAAAAAAGGTAAAATGATGAACTTATAGTGTCACATGCGATTTAATAATAAATTTTTAATTGATTTATAAAAATAACTTAAATAAAAAAATATTATTACTAGTGATATGCACTTTATAAAATAAAATAAATATAGTCAATGTGACTAGTTTAAATTCAAAAAATTATTTAGCAAAATAACTGCTTCCGAACCTAATTAATTTTCAGTCATTTTAAATTTGAAAAATACTAAGATTTTTTGTTATGGGAGAAATAACTTAATAATTATTTAAATTTTTTGTATTTGTGTTTTTTAATTTAATACTATTTTTTATTTGTTTTTTCAATTTAATTACTAACATATTTGAAACATATAAATTTTACAACTATTTTGAATTTATAAGTAAGTAGGTTTTTTTTTTTATTGGTACCCATAAGTTTATTTATATGAAATTTAAAAGTTACTAGGTCCCTTTTCGAAACCCAAGCAATTGGATTCATAAGTTCATTTATATAAAATTTAAAAGTAAGTGGGTCCCTTTTTGGAACCACGAGTTTTTTTATATTTATTAAAATCAAATATAAATTCTAGTACTTTTATAGTTAAAAGAAAAAGTATAATTGTAGTATTTTATTGATGTAGGACAAAAAATCAAAAGTTTTATGAATGAAAAAAGAGAAGAAAATAAGAGAAAAGGAAGGAAGTTAAAAAATAATTTAAAATTCTATAAAAAAAAAAGGAGAGTGGAATAGAGTTCAATTAGACCTGCCACATAGGATGAGAGTGAAAGAGAGTATGAGAGAGAAACTACATTCTTTTAGTATTATAGTATAGATAGTAGTATAAAAAAAGGAGAATGTCTATGGTATCAAATTTGAAATATTTGAAAATTTTAAATCCCCATGAATAGGTTTTATTTTGTTAGTTAATAAATTAAAATTTTTATTAATAGCATTAATCGTAACTTTTGAAAATTTTAAGTGAAAATGAATTTCTTAAATGATTTTTGAATTTTATTCCACTCCGTATGAGAATTTAATGACAATTGACACTTATGAAAAGCCAAACACCACCTTACCCAAATATCTATTTGGCTCAATCCAAATCCAAAACATAGAAATTTAATCTTTCACTTAACTCACTCTAACTCACTCATCTAATATACTATCTAATATACTGAAACTAATCAACCGAACTCTTGTCATCCTCCTCACCTACTTCATCCACAATTTTTTCATTTTCATGAACAAGCAAAATTTGGATCTTTTTTCACCTTTGCCAACACCATATGCCATCTGTATGAAATAGCTTTAAAAATTTTAAGCTTAGGCACAACTTCTTCACCAACAGTTTGAAGTATCGGGATAATATCTTCGAAGAAATCCCGTATAAATAGGTAATTTACTTGGCCATAAATGAATCAAAATCATCTAGGATGTATAAAGAAAGAGAGGTTTCAATAAACTTAGTGAATTTTAATTTGAATTTAGTGATGAAACTAAGAAGAAGAAGAAAATAAAACAAAAAGAGTTCATATTTTCTAGTTCCAGCAATATTTGGAATCCAATTTCTTCTTCTTCTTGGACCGTATTACTGAAATCTTGATTGAGACAAGACAATTAACCTCTTAGGATGTGTTTCATGCTATTAATTTATATTGATTTGCTAGCACGATGAATTAATTTGAATTATCGCATGATTTAGTTTCGATTTAGTTTGTAATTATAAAACAGGATAAATATTTGAATTTATGATTGATTCTTTACATAATTATAAAATCAAATCGTTATCCACATTTTATTATGTGTATTTTTAATAATTAAATGTTTTTATGTATTTATATGCGTCGTAAATGGACCTAAATATATAAAATAGTGGAAAGGAATGCAAAGAACCAAACCAACTCACCTGTGGCCGATTAGTTGTGCCATGGTTGTCATGTGACCCAAATCTAGAGTTCTAGCAATTTTTTGGTTATTTAGAAATGAGTTTCATACATTAGCAATATAAATATTCTTAAAATACATTAATATGCATTTATCTTGACTTGGGCAAATTTGATTAAGCAATAAAATTAGATTTTTCAACTTATGCCAACTGTTCGACACAATGACTCAATAGAAGTTTTAATTGTTTTTTGTCAATTCTGCTTCTCAAACGAAGTAGGTTTACTCTAACCGAGAATTTAGGGGTCCCAGGCATTAATCTGATTCGGTCCCCAGTGCTTGGTTTTATAACGCACTGTAACTGTTCGATAAGAAGTCTCAATGAACCATTTTGCTCATTTTCTTGAGTATTCCTTTCCGAGTGGAGTTGGCTTTCTATAGTGGGGTGTATGGGAGACTTTGAGCTATTGGGACATCATTAAAATCACTAAAAAAATATTATTATAGTACAAAGTTGACTTTTGAAAAACAATCAAGGATTTCGTTATAAACTACTATGTTGGGTAGAAATTATTCAAACCACTTATACTAGTAAATTTTTAATTAAAAATATTACCTTATGGGATTGAATTTCAAATTTATAATTTTATACTTAAGCAAATAATTTTTTTATATAAATATATATTAATTTATACGATATCTCCTAAACAATAAATAGAGACTTATAAAACTCTAAAATCCTAAATTTTTAAATGATCTATGAAATATTCATTTTCAACAACTACTATATCGATGGAGATAATAGATACTATTGGAAGTCATAAATAACATTTTATATTAATGTGAGATTAAAATAACTAATTTAATATGCTTCACATTTATACAATTAAGTTAGTAACCAAATAAAAATAAATAAAGCAAAAGGTTTCTTATAGGAAATTTGGTAAGAAATAAAAAAAAATCATTTTTAATTCTAAGGTTTAGGAAATTAAAAAAAAAAATTATTGAAGACAAGCCCTCTCCCCACCTCAAAAAAAAAAAAAAAATAAGTTTGCCTGATCTCGCAACACTATATTACCAGAACACTTTTTACATAATGAGTCCATTGCCTGAGACGAGAAAAATAAAATAACCCATCAAAATGCCCTCCCCCTACGCATTCCCCACCCCCCATCCCACTCTTATACTCTTTCTTCTGTGTTTGTTGGGCGGATAGGGGTGGGGTGGGGTGGCTCAAGCATAAAGCAATCAAAGCCACCGCTTTAGGCCCCCAAATTTTGAGGATCCCCAATTTTTAAAAATCTTTTATATTATAGTTAAATTTTAATATATTTTGAATATATTTTTAACATACGATTTGTATAATAAAAGCCTAATTTGAATTAAAAAAAAAGTTTACAAGAAAAAATGTAAAAAGTTTCAAACTATGAAAAAAAATGATCACAAGAAGTCCCAATATAAATGAGAAAAAAATCACAAGAAAAAAAGAGGAATGCCTCAATCTAAATGAGGAAAAGGCTCGTAAGAAAAGAGAAAAAAAAAAGCCTCTACATAAATGAAAAGAATAATATATTCAAAGAAGGAATATCAAAAATCTTATAAGGAAGGACGATCAAAAGTTTTATAGATCAAAAATTTTATAAAACCATCTCTAACGTGTATAAATTCAACCCTAATACACTCTCTCTCCTTCTCTACCTCTCAGCCTCTCTCTCTCCCTCTCTCTCTCAATCTCTCTCAAAGTTTAAACTTTGAAGCAAAAAAATACATTGGTAAAGTTTATAATTGCAACATCAATCAAAGGGATTTTTGAGGTAATGTTTTAAAAAAATTTAAAGATTAATTTTTGTTTTATTTTTTTTTTAACATAGAGTAGTAGTTTGATTTTTTTTTTCTTTTTTAACATACGACTTTCAGACAACTTTTCATCAATCAACAAAGACTCATCGTCGATAACAAATCATTAGTTTTGTCAAGACTCAAATTTACTCGAGGAAGGTATAGCCATTCTTTTTTTTTTCTTTTTTTTTTTTTCCTTTAAGACTTGTTTGTTTAGTTTTGTTTCTGTAACTCTATTTAAGAGATATTTGACGATTAATTTTGGTGTGAGTTTCTTTGGTGGAAATCTAATTTGGGGAATATTGTGAAGAAAATATTTTTTTATTTCTTTATTTTTATTTCAATGTATTATTCGCTAGATAACTAATTCAATTATTTTTTTATTCATATCGTGGATCCTGTATTAAATTCAATTGGCATTTACAATTTTCACAGTTTCGACAGAAATAAATCAAGTTCCATTGTTCTATACTTTAGTATTTTTTTATATTCCAATCTTCTCTTTTTGTTAGTAATTAATTTTAATTATATGTAAAAAAATATGTCTACATAAAAGTATGAATCTAATTATGCAAAACTTATAAATAAAAGAGAAGGGTAGAAAATCTAATACAATCTCAAAAAGGAGCACTTGACAAATTTGTTTGTAATAATAAAAAAGCAACAAAAGATTTAGGTGAAAATTCCATAAATGAACAATTAAATGATTTTAAAGAGTTAGAAAATAATGAAATAATACATAATGAAATACCAAATCTTGAAGAAGAACATAAAGAAACATCAATAGAACATGAAAATATTAATGAAATAGATGATCAAATTCTTACAAACATTTGTGATCCAAGTCAATGGAAGAATATTGATACAAAATTAAGAGATTTATTAGTAGAAAAAGGTCCAATTAGATATGATGATATAAATTTTTCCAAAGATGAACTCTCAAGACACTTTAATACTTCATATTATACTCGAAAATTACCAAATGGGGAAAAGTATGATAGAAAATGGCTAGTGTATTCAAAATATTTAGATAGTTTATTTTGTTTTTGTTGTAAGTTGTTTAATTCAAATCTTACTACAAGTAAACTAGCTAATGAAGGAACTAGAGATTAGAGAAATCTTGGTGTTAAACTTAAAAGTCATGAAACAACTAATGAGCACATCACTAATATGAATGCTTGGATTGACCTAGAAACAAGATTGTCAAAAAATAAAACAATTGATAAAAATATCCAAAAATAAATTAATAGAGAAAAAAAAATCATTGGAAACAAGTTTTATTAAGAATTATTGCCATCGTAAAAACTCTTAGTAAAAATAATTTGGCATTTCAAGGAAAAAATGAAAAGATCTATCAAGAAAATAACGAAAATTTTTTAAGTCTAATTGAAATGATTGTAGAATTTGATCCAATAATGCAAGAACATGTTCGACGTATTCAATATGATGGATTTCATAATCATTATCTTAGACATAATATACAAAATGAATTGATAAGCTTGTTAACAAATGAAATTAGAAGCAAAATTATCAAAACAATTAAAGAAGCAAAATAGTTTCAATAATACTTGATTGTACACCGGATGCAAGTCATCAAGAGCAAATGACTCTCATATTACGATGCGTGGATGTTTCAATAAGTCCAGTAAAAATAGAAGAGTATTTTATAGAATTTATAAAAGTAGACGACAGCACTGGAAAAAGGGTCTTTTTGACACAATTATAGATGTTATAAAAATTTTAGGACTTGATATTAATGATGTACGAGGACAAGAACATGATAATGGATCTAATATGAAATGAAAACACCAAAGAGTGTAGAAAAGACTACTTGATATAAATCCTAAAGCATTTTACATGCCATGTGCTTGCCATAACTTAAACCTTGTACTTTGCAATATGGTGAATTCTTGTTCTAAGGCCTTGTCTTTTTTTTGGAGTAGTACAATGCATATATTCATTGTTTTCTTCTTCTACAAAGCGTTGGAAAATTTTACAAGATAACATACCAAATTTAACTGTCAAGTCATTGTCACAAACACGTTGGGAAAGTCACATTGAAAGTGTTAAAGTAATAAGATTTCAAGCTCCACAAATAAGAGTTGCCTTACTACAATTAGCTAAAACAAGAAGTGAAGCTAGTTGTTTAATAACATATGAAATTGAAAATTTTGAATTCTTATTGGAAATGACTATTTGGTACGATATACTATTTCCTGTAAATTCTATTAGTAAATATTTACAATCAAAAGACATGCATACTGACGTTGCAATAGATCAATTGAATGGTCTCATTTCTTTTTTTAAAAAATATAGAGAAAATGGATTTATATCCGCTCTGATTTCCTCTAAGAAGATTGCAACTGAAATGAAAATAAAACCTATATTTCGTGAAAAACGTATAATTCGTAAAAAAAAACAATTTGATGAAAATGTCAATGACGAGACAACCCAATCCGTTGAAGAATCTTTTAGAATAAATTATTTCTTATATATAGTAGATCAAGCAATTTCTTCATTTAAAAATAAATTTGAACAATTTCAAATATACGACAATATTTTTAATTTTCTATATAATTTTAACAAATTAAAATCATTAAACGATGATACTTTAAAGAAATATAGTATTAATCTCGAGTGTGATTTGAAACACAATACGTTTTCTGACATTGATGGTTTGGATTTATTTTCAGAACTAAAATTTTTAAAAGAAATAGTACAAATAGAAGAAAGTACTCCAATAGACATATTAAATTATATAAAAGATTAAATTCTTTTCCAAATGCATATATTACTAATAGAATATTATTGACAATACCTGTAACAGTAACTTCTGCAGAAAAAAATTTTTTAAAATTGAAATTAATAAAATCTTATTTTAGATCATCCATGTCACAAGAGAGATTAAATTGATTAACTATACTATCAATTGAAAAGAATTTGCTAGATAAACTTGAATATAAAGATTTAATTAACAATTTTGCATCTCAAAAAGCAAAAAAAATAAATTTTAAATAATATCTTTACCATAACTAAAAATTTAGAAAGTTACAATTTTTTTTTAAATATAAAGGCCTTATTTGTAATTGTCGCTTTAGACCTCAAAGCACCTTGAACCGGCCCTGAGTGGGGGTACAATCCATTGTATTGCATTTCAGTTTAGTAATTTACATCTCACCATGTCAAAAGTAGAAACACAATTTCAAGGATGGAAACAGTAGTCAGGCCAGAATCAAGGGAACATTCCCTCGAGAAACTCATCAAAGTTTTCATCATCCTCGTCGCTCTTATGATCACCGGCTGACGTTGAAGCCTTCTTTCCTACAAAGAGCACAAAAAATAATCGTAAGCTTATCTTTGATGATCAATGACAAGAACAAAGGTATGATTCATTTCAACAAAGTTTTGTGAAAACTATGTCTGCGTACGCATATCCTTATTGAGCAGCTCTACTATTGGAACTACAAACCCAAAGCTTAAATCAGCCTGCCATGAAAAGATCTCTCCTACAGTATTATTATTTATTTTTATTTTATACTAGAGGTATCCCCACCTTCAGTGGGACTAATTCCCTAGAACTCATGATGCACCTCACCAAAAACCAAGAACCTGATAATAGCCCCCACGGGGGTGGCCGAGTAGAAGTCGGGCTCGCCTTAGAGCTTGGGCCTCTTGAGGTTCCAGGTTCGACTTCCCCACGGGGGGGTGGGTTACCGCTGTAATGGCGGGTGCCTAATGGCCTCCTCTCGGTCGTGCCGGTCAGCCAGGGCTTGCCTAGACTGGTTAACTCTCCAGGGGCCTTTGCCGGCTAAGGTCCTGGAGCGTGCTTCGCCCTGTGCGCACCCCAGTACGGGGTAGCGGCTGCGGACTTCCACGTACCAGAAGAACCTGATAATACCAAAGAGGGTTGAACTGGTGACCTCTACTTCTACTTCAATTGGTAGTGGTCCTACCATTGAACTACCCGTGCAGGCAAGTTCTCTCCTATAGTATTATTGCTGTAACAGCAAGAATTAAAATAAATATCAACCAAAGAATGTCAAGCCCGACCTTTTGCCCAATTGGAGACCCATTTAGTTTAAATGAATTTAAGTTAGACCTGGGTTTCATTCATGTAGATTGTAAACTTCATCTGACTTTCTGGTTCAAACCTGCTCATTACTAAGCTAATAGATGTGGATACAAGGTTTACGATTAAGTAATTAGCATCAAAGAAGACATCCAATTGCTAGTACTTGTCCATTTGAGCAGCTACTATGCTGTGGGCTACTTACCATCCAGTCCCGCAGGGGACTTCATAATAGCATGACAGGTAAAATTGCTGATTTTTTGAAAGGTCAAATTATGGTTTGCCTTGTAGTATCTACAACAACGTATAAAAAGCCCTTTAATCAAAGTAAATGGCTCTATGTTTAAGCTGGACATCTATTGTTAGAATAACTATGCACCTAAACACATTCCAGCCATGAAGTGTATAAAATAAGGATCCTCGTCCCAAAGCTATAGCTTTTGAGTATATTTCTTAAAATTTCATTTCGGTATGGTGTTTTTGTTACCATGGAAACATTTCAAAAACATTTAAGAAGTGTCATAAAAAAATATTGAAATATCTAAAAATGTTTAGAAGTATTTATTAAAATTCACTTAAACATACAATAAGTTAAAAATAAAGTAATTAAGTAACTTATTATTTTGGAATGTTAGCTGTATCTTTTTTGTGCATTTTTACTTTATTTCAATTCAAACATTAGAATAATTATTCCGCTAGTTTTTTCTTTTTTTTTTTTTTTTTTTTTTTTTTAAGTCTCTTAAATTTTTTGAAATTTTCAAATAATTATTCTATTAGTTTCATGTTTCAGTCTCCTGGGGTACAAAAATTTTTCAACCATCTTATTTTGTGAAAAGAATGATATGATAGTCATTGGTCAGCGATTGGCCCGAATACCAATACCACCATGCACCATCCCTCATGGCTAAGAAAATTAAACCACCCCAATCCACAAGATGATATTTGAACTCATCCCCCATCCCAACCCCATAAGAAGTCTATTTGCATCTTCTCAATCATTTTCGTTACCAATACCAGCATTCTGAAAAGAGAGAGGCAAACTAGATGATGTGATCTTAATGAAAGTTACCCAAGCCCCATTAGGTGAACATATCTTCTTCCAACTTGGGCGTCTCCTTTGTACCTTTTCAACCTAGGCAAAGTTCCATAACCCACTTATATGAAGGCTACACTCTCCATGTAAGGCATTTGATAAACCTCACCTAGCAAGTTGGTTTTCAGGATTGACTTAGGCTCATGGGTTCTTCAACACAGTATCAAAGCTGAGTTTGGACTTGGTCGTTAGACCTACCTCACATCTCACACAACCTTGTCTCACACCACTCCACCTTTCATATAATAGAGGTTGTGAGCAAAATCATTTGCTTAATTTACACAGCCTTACCTCATATCACTCCATGCTTCTTATGAGGGGGGTTACAAGAGAAATCCCACATCACCTTGATACGAAGGCTATACTCTCCACATAAGGCATTTGGTAACCCTAACCTTGCAAGCCAGTTTTTGGGATTGAGTTAGGCCCATAGGTTCTCCAATACAATATCAGAGCTGGGTTAGACCTCGCTTATCTCACACAACCTTGCCTCACGTCACTCCACCCTCTGCCTAATAGAGGTTATGAGCAAAGTCATTTGCATATCTCGCACAACCTTGCCTCGCATCCCTCCATGCTTTGCATGAGGGGGCTATAAGCTCACATCACCTTGATACGAAGCCTATACTCGTACAATTCGCTTGTCTCGCACAACCATGCCTCACATCACTTCATACTTTGTGTGAGAGGGTTGTCAGCAAAGTCTTGCATTGCTTTGATACGAAGGCTAAAATCTCTCTATGTAAAGCATTGGGCAACTTTCCCCTTGCAAGCTAGTTTTCAGGTTTGTGTTAGCCCTGAATTATTCAACACCTTTCTTATTTTGCTTTAATGTGCAGCTACAAGAGTGTTGCGGATGAGCAAGATTTCTCTGACCAAAATCAAACCATAATGCTGTTTTTTGTATGGGAAACATTTTTTTCATTCAAATACATTATTCTACTAGCTTGTCATGCCAAACATAGGATAGGATAGGATCAGGATTTAGCACTATCCCATCCCCTCATCCGTGCAAAACAAATGTAGGATAGCCCAGACTATCTCCCCTTTAGTCCTCAAATACAGTCATAATACAGTCCAAGATTTGTACCTAAAACACCCAAATTGTTTGTATAGTTTGGGGGGTGGGTGGTTTTGATCCTGATCTGGACTCTTTTTGTCTTTTACTGAAAGTACGACAGCGTAGCCCAGGGAGAGAGTTTAGCTCGTTTTGTGGCATTTCTTTAATTCTCTTTCTTTTATAAAATTATTTATTTATAAATAAATAAATAACGATTCCAAATCCTGGTGGGCCCAACTAGAATTCCAATTTTTGAAACAAGTGCGGCCAAAAAAAAGGATTCCAAATTCTTTTTGAAAAAAGGGCAGCCAAAGAAAATATCTAGGTGGCCCCCAACTAGAATCATCTCTAATCCATTTGACATCATTTGTAAATCTTTGTCCTTGTGACATCACTAAACCATTCTTTTCATTTTTATTTTGTCTCTCAACTTACCTTGCCACTACCAACGTTGGATATCCATCTTTAATTGCCCCTTTCTATCAAACTACTCATTGATCTAATCATCCAGACTCCAGCAAGCCTTATAATATAAGCACGTGTATCTAGGACATCAAAACATCCATAAAGCATAACCTAATCTAATGGACCCCACTCCTCCAAAGCAAAATTCCACAATTCAAACCAATTCGATGATAAAGGCCATTATCCAGTAGTGGTCTTGTCAATTGGGAGTGCTGGAGGGATGAGAGGGGCTAGCTGAATTGGAAAAGGCAACCCCACCTAGAGGCATAGTTTTGAATCATCCCAACCCCCTTCCTACAATAAATAATATCTACTCATCAAAAAATGGGGGCGTTAAAGACGTAGAGAATAAAAATAACTAACCTATGGCTTTATTCAAATAAATGGATGCCCCTAGGATTTAACCCATGTTCTTGTGAGTGGAGGCTCAATTTGTACCATTTCACCAAGGGCATGCCATATACAGACCATACAGACTAAAGACAAATCCAAGCCAGCTGATTCAAGCCATTTGAACATTACATTACAAATATGATAACTTGATGAAAATTATTGGTGAAACCAAACCTTTTCTCCTTTCTTTGTTCCTCCTAGATCCTGTATCAGCATCATCATCACTTTCTGACCTCTCCCTGAGAACAAAAACACAAGTTATAAACAGAAAAAAAAAAAAAAAAAAAAAAACCTGGGCACAAAATGCCACATCAAAAACAAGAAATACCTCTTTTTCCGGAGCTCTTTCTCACTTTTTGTCAATCGTTCCTTCTCTTTCCTTTTTTTGTAAAGAAGCTTCTCAGCACATCTATTTGGGCAGAGTCAACAAAACATAAACCTAGATTGGCTTAGCCGCTGAGCTCATCAAAAATATGTTCCAACACTACTATGCCACTACAGGAAATCACATTGAATTGATGCCCAATAAATCACATTAAATAGAAAATTCTCCTTATTCTCAGTATATCACTTGCACAAACTCTCAAAACAATTTAACACCATTTATACTATGCCCTGTGTTTGTTTTCCACCTGAACCTTTATTATTCAGGAAAAAATTTACCGACTTAAAAAAAATAATAATCATATCTATATTCGTATTTAGTCAATTTTATTAATAATACTTCTCCCATTTTAATTTATGTATAAGAACCAGATGCTAATTATGATGTCAGTATTAGGTGAATCAGTTGTTGGCCAAGTTGGACTACTCAGTCTCGAGTTCCTTGGTTGAGTTAGTAGCAAACCAATTTCTGGAATGAGCTATGATATAAGCATTAGAAATGCCTCTTTGTAGAAACCAATATAGATGGACAGGGACAACCTATCTAGCAATATGTTTGTACAGTGCACAACCATGTTTACTTTTCATAGGGGTACAAATGTAATGACATGGGACAATGAAAAATGGAATAAATCCAGGCAGGATCATGATGCTTACAAGAAGAGGCATTTCCCCTCCCCTTCCTCCACTCCAGGCCCCACCCCCACGCAAAAAGTAATAATAATTAAAATATTTAAATAAAGGGGCAAGACATTAACAGGGACAAATTTTCTTAAAATAGCATTGCACATAATAGCTTTTATTCCAACTGCAATCATCCAAAGAATAATCGATGGGGTGGGGGTGGGTGGACTAAGAAAAATGGAGACAAGCATTCATAACCACGCACCTCTCACAAGTTACAAGTTTCACCAGGGCCTGTTTGTTCTCTCCTGCTTCAAAATAGGAGAAATTCACCTGCAAGGTGACAGCCAAATGAGATGCAATGAAAAACTTCATCACAAAGACAAGCTACCAATAAACGAAAACCATAATATTTTGAGCCCCTCGCATGATTATTTTGTTGACAAATAAGCTCAAATCCCTTGCCTAGATTTTTAACTCGAGTAGCAAGATTCCTCTAAAGCTAAATTACTGAAAATCTTACAAGGTCTCTTGGTAAATTTTACAAAAATAATTTCATTCATTAATAGCTCCTTTTTTTTTGGGGGGGGGGGGGTAATTGTCATTCATTGATAGCTTATGGGTGATACAATCATTTTGATCAGGGAGATTTAAAAGTAATAATAATAAAGTTAAGACTCATCATTGACACCTTTATTTTCCGTATTTCATTGCATAAATTTCAGTTTTCAGTCATGCAGTTAACTCTTCACTGTCCTGAGAATTTGGTGGAAAATTCAACAATTTAAAAAGTTGAAAATTCAAATATGTCAAATACTTAGTTTCAATAAAAGTGATTCAACCTAGAAGAAGTGGCTAGGGAAAGAAGGCACAATTTCGTCCAAGGACAATGTATAAACAAGTGGTTAATTGACTTTGCCTCCCCTTTGCAAAAGCAGCACCTATTGATCAAGATCGTCCCTCTTAATATGAAATTGTCCGCTGTGATCACCCTCCCTTGAAGCATACGCCAAACCAGAAATGCTAGCTTGGGAGGTGCTCTGTTCCAAACACTGAGCCACGAGAACTATACCTCCCCACTTCCCTCAAATCTGTCATAAAAGGACTTCAACTCAAACCTACCAGAGCTTGAACCTGACAATATTATCCTGTCCTCCCCTACCAACCACATCCCTCCAATCCATCATAAAAGGACTTCACCTCAAACCTACCAGAGCTTGAACCTGACCAGGTTATCCTGCCCTCCCCCCGCAAGCTTCTGACATCAATTTCAAAAGGGGAAGTTGATGGTACTTGGTTTAAGGAAAAAAAAAAAACCTCTGCAACCTAGAAAACCAGATATTTTTCTTTTTGATAATTAAATTTAGGGTGCTACTATTCGCAACCCTATTTTTTCTCCCACAACTCAGTTAAATTTTTCCCATCTTAGAACAAAAATGCCATAATGCAAAATCACCCCCTTGCCCTCCATATTTACTACACATAATCCACACTCTAAAAAACCCTACACAAACAATATCGACAACCACTTGCTAAAAAAATCAAACAAATTTGACAAGCACTTAGTAAAACAAATTTTTGACAGGTAAACGAAACATTTTAGCAACTGATTACTGAATAAATTAAAAACTTTTAATAGGTACTTACTAAAAAAATCGAACAATTTCAACAATCAATTGCTGAAACAATTTAGCAATTAACCATATAAACTTTCGACACTTCCACACCAAAATAAACGAAACATTTCAGCAACTGGTTACTGAAAAGATTAAAACATTTCAATAGACTCTTGCCGTTTTGATCAATGGGTATTTTTGGAACTTTAGGTGCAATTACGTGGAGAAATTATTAGGTTGTTTGGAGAAAACATAGTATGCATGAATTAACAAGACTGCATGGAGAAAAGTAGCGCTGCGAATAACGGCACCCTAAATTTAAATTTGCAATTTTGAAACCCCTCTGATGGTCTCATGGCTCAAAAGCAACAAAGTGACAAGCTCTTTTGAGGGAAACGACTATAGACGATGATTAACTTCATCAAAAACCTAAAACTTATTGTAGAATTTGCCGAATTTCAATATCAAGGATGAGGAGGTGAACGAGCTTATAGAATATTGGAAAAAACATTTTAAAATCTACTCGTCCCTTTCAATAAAAATAGCAAAAGCATTTTTTTTACCATACATAAAAGAGCAAAGCAAATTGGCCAATCAAACGATTCCATGCCAATCTAGATATCCTTTTTGCTATGGTTTTGCTATCAAGGATAAATCTCATAGGAACAATGATTTTACTCATACCTAAGTAAATAAAAAATTTATAACACTATCCGAACTCCCCCATCCCGCTATTTTCATTCATTTATTCTTTGTTAAAGAACAATCTCATTGCTCAAAGGAAATGGCATAATAAGTTAATACTCCAAAATTACTCAAAAAAAGCTCAAAATGAATTTCAAGATTGTTCACTGTGAAGCCCAAGATAGCAGAGGCATAACTTTGACATAAATGCAAGGCTCCCACAAAGATTAAATCACATAAACAACCAACTAAGATAATCATTTTAGCCCACATTATATACCATCTTCAGAAAAATGCAAATATTTAAAAGATGAGTACAACAAACACTTGCCTCATAGCTTGCCAATCCATCTTTTCCATTACAATGCTTGTTACCACATATGAACTGCCCTGACAAACAAGGGTAATAAGTTGATCCTAATTCCTACAACCATTACAACTGCCGGATACTACATACCCTTTCACAGTATGTAGAAAAAATACAACAAATATTACAATGACGGACTCACATGTCAAGTAGGGAAAGAATGAATTTTATTTATGCACCCACATCAACATGCAACCAGTAGTAACATTTGGAAGCAACTATTTTCTTCATATAAATGAACATTTTATTAAACAAAAGAGCAAAACAATAAAAAATCAACAATTCAAGAAATCCATCTTCTCTATGAATGCCAAGAAAAAGTCTAATTCCAGGTCTATAACAAACCCCCGCCCCTCCCTCCCACCAAAAAAAAAAATAAATAACAACAACAACAACAATAATAGTAATTTACCATCTATACAAAACTAAAAGAAGCATATCCTTCATCCTATACGACAGAAATTCCTTATCTTGAAATGATTGTATATTCCTTGCCCCCCAAACCAGCCACACTGTACAAAACAGTGCCAATCTCCATACTTTTCTTTTATAAACACGAGTTCCCCACCAATTACCATGGACCAGTTTCACCACTCTAGGAAAAATCCATGTCATTCCAAAACATGATAAAACTCGCTCCCACATTTGTTTCGAACAACCGCAATGAATAGAAGAAAGATGATAATATTTCCCCAACCTTGTTCACAACAACAGCAATTCACTAAACTCTTCAACTACTGATTAGATTGTCAACGATAAAACTTTTCCAGAGGTCACAAAACACGTAAAGAGGGAAACTCTTGGAGAAGCTCCAATCTTCCATATGTTCTTCCACGAAGACTGTCAAGGACTGGTTGCATAGTTGCATTGGAGATGATTGGCTTAATGCTTGTTTGGTTGCATATATTGAGAAAGATGTTTTGGATGGGATCGATAATAAAACCATTATGCAAGGATTTCAAACAATGAGGCCATTGTAGTAAGGAACACTTTTTTCAATATAAATTAATTTATTTCTTAAAAATAATAAAATATTAGAGTATTTAATCTAATAAAATACTTATAAATATATTTATTAATTTATATGTTGAGCCTTTGAGTTTGAACTCTGACCCTACTCTAAAAATATCTGGCCTTCGCCCCTGACAATGAGTAGAGATGGGAAGTGAGTACCACCACCTAAGATAAAGCCCCTTCAATGTAGCCAACCTGAACAGCCCCTACTGAAATCAAGCACGCTAGATGCTTCCATCACCATAATAAACAATAAAAGACAGAAGGGGGGGGAGAGAGAGAGAGAGAGAGAGAATTGCCCTAACAGAGACCTCTAGTCACATTAAAAAAATAAGCAAGGCTACCATTAACAAGGACAAAAAACCCTACTATAGAAATACATCAAAATATCCATTTCCTCCATTTAGTTCCAAAAACATTTGGAAGCAACTGTTTGTTCTAAAAACTTTAATTATTGCAGTGTCAAACGATATAAAACGTTCTTGTGGATTTAATGTCCAGAAGAATGAACCCCAAAATTAGTGGATCATATCAAACATGCGAAGCCCAATATTAATGAAAATATGACCTAAGCCATAAAAAAATTACCATTCAACTTTTGAGGATCAAATATGTATGCATTTTACAAAGTGGCAAGCTTCAGACGAACCATAGTTGAGCATTAATACTCTAATTTGTGCAGATAAAAATTCCTGCCTAAATTTTACAGTATGAATTACCCCCCCAAAAAAAAAAAAATACATAAATAAAGATTCAAAATGTTCTTCAATGTTGGTTTCAAACATGTGGCCTAAAATAAGGGTCTTACTTACTGATGCAGGTTCAGTAAAATAACATTTTAATTAATATTTTATTCTTCTTAGTATGTATTTAGGGCCCCGTAGCAGATAGATTTCAAGCCAGCCCTGTTAGAACTTGTATTGATCTTGTATAAAACATATTTTACAACTTTGTGACCTTTTGCTTGAGTGTTTCTAGGGTCCACCATCAATTATAAGAAAGAAATGGATTACTCTTCCAAATTAATGATAGAACTGTAAGCAGTTCAAATTAATAATAGGCAGACAAGAAGCATAGAATACAATAATAGATTCAAACAAGTAGTCTAAGAGGTTTGCCCCTCCCCGTATTCTCCAAGTATATTGTGATATTTTCCAGAGCATAAAAATGGAAAGAATTCTTCCAGGCAGACAAGTATAAACACAATAAAATCATAGGTTCAAAGTAATCAAATAAGAGTATAATAAGATTATGAGTACGATGAGGACACCAACAATTTAAAATAAGTCATTGAAGAGTACGATGTTACCTTTTCCAGAGATAACCTCTTTTTCAGTCCTCCACCTCAGGCCAATCTGCAAAAAGGATTGAGATTCAAATGAAATTCTCCCAGAATACGAAGGCAGTGAATTGTGTCAGATAATAAATTCTGCAAATTGTATTTTATATATATATATTTGTCTGCAAACATATTAGAAAGAACTCCTTGAAGGTGACAAACCCAATACAAATTTCATGTACAACGAAGCATGATATATAAATCCCCAGCCTACGATGCCATAAGCGTGTACATATCTCCAAAAAAATCAACAAAAAGCAAATAAACAAAAGGAATAGGAATGTAGCGAAACAAAATGGAAATAAGAATAATTCCCTTAACACTATAGATTGGAAGATCCACTCCTTTAAAAATACTTCAATTCTTCCCCAACAAGGTACAAAATATTGCCCTTTTTTTATATATATTATGCATAATGGTAGGACAACCCTAGTCTTCCTGTCTCTCCCTCTAGGACAAGCACCCCAAAAGTCATCAAGGCCACTAGGACCATAAACAAGGACAGGATAACCCGCTACACACTAAAAAAAGGGTACGTCAAACTCCACGCTTCCCTTGCTACTAGAAATGTAGCAGGACATGGACAATTAACTAACTCGGGACTATTGGACATGTAGAACCAATACAGAACACAGTTCATTCTTTTTCTCAAATTATCCACTGTTAGAATTTCTAAAGCAGCCACCCCACAATCATTTACCTCCAAAAAACATGGGATTGGATTTATAAATTATTTTTTAAAAAAAAAGAACTAATTGTCCTTTATGATTAGTAAATCATCCAAAGGACTATCTAGTTTACAAGTATACCAAAATATGGCTTCCAATGTAACAGAAGCATTGCAGATTAAGAATTTTCCCGAGGCTGGTTGCCACATAAAAAAGAAAAAAATACATGCTTGCATGTGTGCATGGAAAAAAACACTAATAAACTATAAGAAAGATATAGGAGTGAAAAATATGGATATTGAAATAGATATGTCGGAACCCGCATCAATATTGATAAACATGCAATCAACACAAGCATAGATATTAGTACAAGGTTCAATTTGGATATGTGAATTTATGGATTTGGGCAAGGTTGATTTTCAATCCTGAGCCCAAATCCAAGTAATAAATTTGAATTAGCACTAGAAATAGTCATTTGAAATCCACTCACACTTGCCCAAGGATTTTAGATCCCAAAATCTGAGGATTTCAAATCAATGTTACTTATAACGTGAAAACACAAATGCAGTTCACCTGTACTCTAAAATGTGGTACGATAGATGGTAGGATTGTCCTAAAATCACATATTATCAAAATATCTTGGTATAAAAGTGGCTTATTTTAAAAATAATAATAATATTAATAATAATTAATCAAGAAATAAAAAGCATAGACATTCATAAAACTAAAAGCACTTTCTGTTTGAAACGAATCTTCACTCACTATGCTTTCGTAAAAGCTTAAACCCATTGGTTATTGTCACATGATTTGTCATCAATTTACTATTTTCAAAGTTTTTGTCACATAAAATATAATATAATCTTTTCAAATCATTAAATTTAGTGTATAGAAGAAACAAATCCAGACTTCAACTGATCAGTTATTGAGTTTGGCTCAACAGATAGCACATTTTATACAAGAAAGACATCTCTGAGAAGTGGTTATTAGTTGTGATGTCATGTCATGAGTTGTCTTGACAATTCAGACTTCAAAATGTTCATTGCTTTGTCAGTAAATTAGTCAGCATTGTGGTGTCATATCAATACCATAGCTCACGTTGTTCCTTTTGTGCAGATGACCTAGCCTTGTATTGTCATTCCAAACCCTAGCTTTGACAGGTCACAGGTGATGGAATCACAGGCTGGCTGTGTGTCATTCTGCCACCTAATTACACTTGAGTGTTGCCATCTCAAGATGCATAGCTAACAGTTTGTGTGTATTGCACCGTATTTTCCTTTTTATATTTTAGATTGTTTATAGAGGATGTATTTTGGATTTCTGCATTTCATATATCTGATCGTTTATAGGATAGTATCTATGATCGTTTTGAGGGTTTCACTAATTTCATGCCGATTATCTTTGTTGATGATTCTACTGTTGATAAGTTTGCTTGTGTTGGATTGGTTGGTTGTGTTGCACAAGTTTTTGTTGCTGGCCAGGTTTGATCTGCTGGCTGGACAGGGTGATGGAAAAGAAAAGAAAAGAAGTTTTCACGCTGTTAATGCATTCTTATAAAGACGTTTACACTGTAATCGCTCTCTTCTAAAGGCGTTTAATTACAGTGTAAATGCTTTCACAAGAAAACATTTACAGTGTAAATGCTTTTAGGTTCTCCCAAAAATTTTGTGCAAGTGGAAGGTGTTTACAGTACAAATGCCTTATTTTAATGAAGCCATTTGTACTGCAAATGCTTTTGATACAAATTTGGTATATAAATCTAACCTGGCCCTATTTTAAACAACTCTAATGAGGTAAAAAACTTCTCTCTCTCTCTCTCTCTCTCTCTCTCTCTCTCTCTCTCATTTTTAATCTTTCATACACATTTTGCCTCCACAAGCGAAGCAAAGCATGACATGACTACAAAAACTTATGCTTTTAGCCTATCATATTCAAGTCCATGTCCTAAGTCAATGGCTGAATTCTAGTATCCAAAATAAAATAATGATTTCAAACAGTAAGGGTCTGAAATACATAGATTTCAAAGCCATAGACTTGGGATGCATAATCCAAATCCACATTTCAAAACATAACTTAAGAGTTAAATAAACATATATTCTATTTAAGCTTAGCTAAAGCCTAAAACGTATCATATTTGAATATTTTATATGACCTTGATCTGATGTTTGATTCTCCATATTAAAACTTTCAAAAAGATTCCAGCTGGCAGGAGTTTCAGTTAAAAATCCAAGCTTGAAGAAACAGAAGTCACCAAGGAAGCAAGCTTCGAGAAGGCTTGGGAGTATAACAAATTCCATTCTTCCTTGTCCTTTGCCAAATTCAAGTTCTTCCTAGTTCAAACCCAAGCAATATTTTGAGTGATGCACTCCGGAAAATTCACAGCATCCCTTTTGACGATCAGCAGAATTAGAAAAAGTAGTCCTACCTTCTGATCTTCCAGAATTTATTTCATAATACATATAGGGTTGTCACAGCAGACTAACACCCAGCACATAATCAATTATATCACGTTTTCTGACTCTCAATCCATGCATATATGCATACATGTCAAAATTTATATATTATATATGTATAGGTCATTTATGGCAGGAAATAAGAGGACAGTAAGAGGACAGTAAGAGCAGATCATCTTAAGCCTCTAAAGTTGGGTACTAATCATTGTCAACAATAAAATACATATAATATTAATCAAAATCTATATATCATGTTTTACCACATACCTTTCCACTCTTGTACTGTGACATATCGGCAATGCAGTATCTTCAATGAATTTGAGGAAATGAACAAGGAACCATGCTGGTTTCAAACAAAAACTTGGTAGTATAAAACTACAAAGCTTGAAAACCATAATGACAATTGCAAGACGTACCCATATATTTAGAATACAAAAGTACAGCATATCTCAGTCATATAGTCTTTATATGACAATTTTTTCCCAACTAGTTTGGGACTAGAGCATTATTGAGTTTATCTCAGTCATATAGTCTCCAATCCAATAAAAAGGCAGCAGGTGGCTGGTTCATATATAGAACGAGAGTTACAGGGGGCCCATCTATTCTATTGTTCTTTGTTTCTCTTCTTTTTTCCAAATTTTGTGGCAATATTAATCTCCCAACAAAAAAGAGAGTGATGGGCAAAAGGAACAATGAAAAAAAGGTAGCCAGATACCCAGTGATCCAAGGGCATCATGAGATGCAAGCATGGCATTCGACTGATAATTAACGAGCTCCTGACTCACAAGGAAGCGTGGCAAAACTGAGCAACAACCTTGATGTAGTGCCAGCAATATGCACCCTTGCCAAGTGAATATGCTGCCAAATTATAGCACATAGAGCATGATATTGACATATTGTCAGGTGACTTTTCTAGACAAAATGCAGGGTATGGATCCATGGCCTGCGCAACTACACCTGCTGTGCTTGTGAACAAGCATATAGGGTCCTTGACGTGTTCACAAAGTACAATTTGGGGGGCAGAAGCCAACCCTGCTAGCAAGAAAATTGAAGGAATTCTAGGTTTTTTTAAGCAAGTTGTGATTGGACTAATGCGCAAAGAACATGACGTACTAACGGTCAAGGGAAGAAAATGAAGTCTGAAAGATTTTATGAAGAAAACAAATCCTCGTGATTGCAACTCCAAGGTGCCCAAATAAAAAGGCCAAGGGTCTAAAATAATATCCCATAACAAATGGATGCATTGAGTGTTCCCCAAAAATATAAAAGTTGACGAACTTGCACTTGGACAGAGACTCCTCCTTCATCGTCTAGAGAACAAACAAAGTGTTCCATATAGGGCTCATAAGTTTCTCGTGTCTGAAGAAGATAATCAAGGCATGGTCAACCAATCAGACCGTCAGCCTTATTTTCAGGGAAGGAAATAAAACCACAAATACAGTAGCTAATGCGCTGATTCTAGATTTTGCAAACTAAACCGTTCGGCCTTCAATAGTAGCATTTTAAGCATGTTATATTAAAAATTGTGAAAATAACAGTGAAGAGAAGGATAATTTCTCACTTATTATAAGGCCAATATAGCAGAATATATATACGCTCCTAGTCTTCTATTTAGGAAAGTTGTACCCATATAAGGCAGTAATTAAGGCATTGATTACCTTAATTACAGCCACTAATTACCTTGATTACAGCCACTAATTACCCTAATTACAGCTGCTGTAATTACCCTAATTACAGCCTAAATTAGAGCCTAATTATTTGTCTATTTTCTAACATTTACAATAATCAAATCCCCTAAATCTCACCTACAATCTTAACCAACACAATCTTGGTTTCCAACACTCCCCCTCAAGCTTGCCAATTAAGTAGTTGAACTGCCCCTTGTAGAATCCTTTTGTTAGAACATCTGCAATTTGCTGAACAGTGAGTATATGGGTCATGCCGATCACTCCCTCATTTTCTCTTTGATGAAATGCTTGTCAATCTCCACGTGTTCAGTTCTATCGTGAAAAACCAGTTCGTGTGCAACTGCTATTGCCGCATTGTTGTCACAATACACTTTCATTGGTAAAGTGTTTTAAACTCTTACGTCTTCTAGTAACCTCTTGATCCACAGGATTTCACAAATTCCGTGAGCAACTTATCTGAATTGTGCTTCAACAATAGTCCTGGCCACCACACTTTGTTTTTTTTACTCCGCTAAGTTACCAAGTCCCTCCAACAAACGTGCAGTAGCCGGAGTTAGATTTCCGATCAATGATGCAACCAACCCAATCTGCATCTGTGTAGACTTCAATTCGGAGATGCCCCTATTTTTTGAATGGCAGCCCTTTACCAGGGGTTCCTTTCAAATACCTTAAGATCCTATATGCTGCTTCAAAATGTTCTTGTCCTAGTGAGTGCATAAATTGGCTCACTCTACTTACTGTAAACGCTATATTAGGACATGTGTGGATAAATAGATTAATCTTCCAACAAGTCTTTGAAACTACTCTGCATTCACCATGTCCTCAGGTATAGCATGTTGAAGCTTCTGATTGGGTTCAGTTGGAGTTTCATCCAATCTACACCTAAGTAAACCTGTTTCACTAAGCAAATCGTGTATTTGTGTTGAGTGATAAATATACCTTCCTTGGACCTTGCAAACTCCATACCAAGTAAGTATTTTACAGCTCGTAGGTCTTTTATCTCGAAATCTTTGGCAAGGCCCTTCTTCAATCTTCCTAACTCGCCAAATCATCTCCTATCAAAATAATATCATCCACGTAAACAATCAGGATAGCAACTTTACCTTCTCTTGAGTGTTTATAAAATGTAGTGTGATCTGCTTGACCCTAACAGTGGCCATGACTCTTCACAACCTTTCCAAAGTGTTCAAACCACGCTCTTAGAGATTGTTTAAGACCACATGAGGACTTTTTTAATTTACACACTATGTCCACACCAAACTTCTTTTCAAACCCTAGAGGCAAACTCATATACACTACTTCCTCAAGATCTCCATTCAAGAAAACATTTTTTACATCCAATTGATGTAAGGGCTAACCATAATTAACAGCTAAGGACAGAAGTACTCAAATTGAGTTCATCTTTGCGACTGGAGCAAACGTTTCTTGGTAGTCAATTCCAAGAGTTTGTGTAAGCCCCTTTGCGACAAGTCTTGCCTTGTTCCTTTCTACACTCCCATCAACTTTACATTTAACTATAAACACCCAGTTGCAACTTACGGTCTTCTTTCCCTCTAGTAGTCTCACCAATTCCCAAGTTCCATTTTTTTTCAGAGCATTCATCTCTTCCATAACTGCTAGCTTCCAATTCGGGTTATCCAGTGCCTCTTTAATAGTTCTCGGAACAAACAGGTTACACACATTTGAAATAAAAGCTCTATAACTATTGGAAAGTCCACCATAAGATAGATATTTTGCAACGAGATGTTGGGTATATTTTCGTACACCTTATCTAATGGCTATAGGGAGATAATAATCAATGGGTTCATCAATTGAAGGAAGTGAAGATGAGGAAAGGTTTGGACTGAGACTAGAGTTACTTGAATTGCTTGGAGCCTCTTCCAGGGATTCTGCTTGACTTTATGGTAGAATAGTTAGCAGGTCTTTATTCTTGTGTTAAATTTTCCTCCGAGTATAAACCAGGCACTCAAGTTTAGGAACATTTTGTTCCTTATGTAGTATTTCTCCCCCTGCTTGTGAGTCATCTAAGTTCGGTAAACCTAGATTGGGATCTCCTTAATTCTCCATATCTTTATCGTCTTCTTCTTGTTTCTGTTTATCTAAAGAGGAAGATGAGAGAATAAGGTTTGGTAAGGGATCCAAAGTTGTTTTCCAAAAAATTTCTTCATTCTCAATCTCCCCCTGAAGACAATTTTTGGAGAAATAGGATTGATTTTCCACAAAGGAGACATCCATACTCACAAAATTTTTTTTTGTTCGAGGATTGTAACATTTGTACCCCTTTTTGTCTGAAGCATACCCAATGAAAACACATTTTTTAGCTTTAGGATCTAGTTTAGATCGAAAATTACTAGGTATATGAACATAAGCAATGCATCCGAATATTTTTAATGGCAAATTTGAAGTAATCCTACATTTGGGAAAGGTTTTTATGAAGTAATCTAGGGGTGTGATATATTGCAACACACGAGTAGGCATTCGATTTATTAAGTACGAAGCCACCTCAAGCAGATGCTTGTTTTTTCTTTCAGCAATACCATTTTGCTGAAGAGTGTCACGATAGGTAGATTGATGTAAAATGCTTTTTTCTTGAAAAAAATTTCCTAGATATTCATTAAAATCCCTTTTCCCATTATCCGAGTGAAACAAACAGATTTTTGATCCAAATTGATTTTCAACCGTTTTGTAAAAAACTTGAAACACATTTTTAACTTCAGATTTGTCATTCATCAAATACACCCAACAAAGACGAGTATGATCGTCTATAAAAGTAACAAACCATTTTTTTTCCAACCATAGTAGTGACCCTAGAAGGACCCCACACATCACTGCAAATCAAATAGAATGGCTTAGAAGTACGATAAGGTTTTGTCAAATAAGTAGCTCTTAGGCTTTCAGATAGAAAACGACTTTCACAATGAAAGGAATAACAATCCAAAGTTTTAAACAAATCAGGAAATAGATATTCTAAATATGGCAAACTAGGATGTCCTAGTCTAAGATGCCAAAGCATTATTTTGTCACGAGCAAAGGTTGAACTAACACTACTGCTATGGCCTTGAGCATTTTTATTCTCGGAAAAATAGTCATCAAAGTAGTAAAGACCATTGACTATTCTAGCACTGCCAATCATCCTCCCCGAGTTCTGGTCCTGAAATTCACAATGAGTGTCAAAAAAAACGACACGACAATTAGAGTCCTTTGAGATTTTACTGACAGATAACAAATTATAGGCCAATTTTGGAACATGAAGCATAGATTTAAGTGTTATATTTTTTAAGAGTTTAATTTGACCTTTTCCAGCAATAGGTGTAAAGTTGCCATCAGCAATCCTAACTCTTTCTGTATTAGAAAAACATGAATATTTATGGAATAAATCGGGAAACGAAGTCATGTGGTCAGATGCCCCTAAATCAATGATCCAAGGGACAAATTTTTGGCTACAAGATGAAGCATTTGAATTGCTACCTATTTGTGCAAGAGCACGACTAGGAGTACTGGATAATGAATTGGACTTTAGCAGCTTTAGAAGATAATCTAGCTGCTCCTTAGAGAAATGACTTGTCTTGGCTTCACTTGCATAGGAGGTTCCTTGGGTCGGATTGTCGCTAGATTTGTTGCTCTTCCAGTTTGCACGCTTCCCATGAATCTTCCAACAGTGGTCTCGGGTATAACGTGACTTATTTTTTTTTTTTTTTTTTTTGAAAATATAAGTAAAGCTTTTATTGATGGAAATGTTATAAACAGCATCCAGAAGATGCCATCACAATTAAGACCAAATACAAACTATTCTCCCGCTTTTCCTAAAGAATCTATGAAGTGCATTAGGGAAGAAAGATCAACCTCTTTACTAACATTGACCCATGTAAATAAACAATTAAAAAACAAGCTTTTGACTTTTTCCACGTTACTTTCCTTGGCTTCAAAGACTTTTCTGTTGCGCTCTTTCCAAACTGACCACATTAGGCAAAGTGAAACCAGGTTCCAGACTATCTTCTTATGCTTTGCTAAAGGTTGCCCCCACCAGGATGAGAGAAAACTTCTGAGATCATTAGTAGGGCAGAAGTGAATACCAAAGCATGATAGCATGAGGTACCAGATTTCAGTAGTCCAAGAGTAATGCATGAATAAGTGAGCTATAGTTTCTTCACTACATTGGCATAAGGAACAGCGATTTACCATAGAATAACCCCGAAGTTTGAGGTTATCTATGGTGAGGATTTTTCCATGCACCGCACACCAAGCAAAAAAAATAGCTCTAGTAGGGGCTACAGATTTCCAAATCTTATTCCATGGAAAACTGTCAACCTCATCTCCTTTCAAGACACTGTAGAAGGATCTTACATTGAACACATCTGACTTAGACTGTTTCCAGATCATTGGGTCATCATAGTTGCCCCAGATTACTGATTGTAGTAACTCCATCAACTGCAAGAGATTCCCAAGTTCCCAGTCATACACATTACGGCGAAGGATTATAGACCATTCTCTAGATTGTCCAGAGTTAAGAGTAGTAATCTGAAATTAGAGCATCTTGATCAACAGCAATGGCAAAGATATTAGGGAAAATATCAGCTAAATAGCCAATGGCCAACCACCTTTGCTCCCAAAACAGAATTCTATCACCTCTGCCCAACTGCCAGGACACACATTGTTCAAATTTTAGCCAGATTTTTCTTATGCCTTTCCATAGGCTTACACCGTATGGTTTAGAGCTTTGTGCAGTGTATAATCCACCTTTTTCTTCTCCATATTTAGATACTATCAGCCTCTTCCACAAGCTAGAATTTTCATTGGAGTATCTCCAAAGCCATTTCCCTAGTAGGGCTTCATTTTGCAAATTTAGCTTCTTGACTCCCACGCCACCTGATTTAATAGATGCACAAACAGTCTTCCAAGCAACCAAGTTGTGCTTAAATGTCTCAGCATGTCTCCCCCAAAGAAAGTCTCTTTGCAATTTTTCAATTTCCTTTACAACAGAGGATAGGGCAGTAAAAAGTGAAAGATAATAAGAGGGTAGGCTTGAGAGGACACTTTTAATGAGAGTTACTCTCACCCCACTTGACAGATAATTCAACTTCCAATCTGATAATCTTTTCCTACATCTTTCAATTACAGTCTCCCAAACCTATTTACTCTTGTACTTGGCTCCTAGAGGCATTCCCAAATAAGTAGATAGGAGAGAGCCAGTTTTGCAATCCAAGATTGCAGCCAAGTCACTCAAATTAGCAAGGCTACCAATAGGAATGATCTCAAACTTGCTGAGGTTCACCTTTAAACCTGAGACAGCTTCAAAGCCAAGAAGTGTGCATCTTAAATATCCTAACTGTGATATGTCAGCCCCACAAAAAACAATAGTATCATCAGCAAACAGCAGATGAGATGATACATACTTGTCGGATTCTGTTCTATGTTCCCAACTGGAATACCAGTTAGAAGGCCTGCTTGTTCCACTCTCTTAATCATTCTACTAAACACCTCCATGACAAGTATGAAAAGAAAAGGGAAAACTGGGTCCCCTTGTCTTAAGCCTCTAGAAGATGTGAAAAAACCTTCAGGGGAACCATTAATTAATACTAAGAAGCTTGCAGTAAAAATGCACCACTGAATCCATTTACACCATCGTTCTCCAAAACCCATCTTATTCATCAAGTAGAGCAGAAATTCCCAGTTGACATGGTCGAAGGCTTTTTCAATGTCCAACTTACAAATTAAACTAATACCTTGTTGCTTCAGAGTAGAGTCAATGACTTCATTGGCCACAAGAATTGCATCTAGGATTTGTCTCCCACTCACAAAAGCAGTCTAAATTTCTAAGATCAAAGAATTCATAACCAACCTCAGCCTGTTAGCTAGGACTTTGGCCAAGAGCTTATAGATTACTCCCACAAGACTTATAGGCCTGAAATTCTGGATTTTCTCCGCACCAGATTTCTTAGGAATTAAGGCAATGAATGTGTAGTTTAAGCAACGAATAAAACTGTTATTCTGGTAGAAATCAGTGAAAATCTGCATTATATCCTCCTTGAAAATGTCCCAACAGTGCTGAAAGAATGCAATTGTTCAGCCGTCTAGTCCAGGAGCTTTGTCTCCATTCATTTCTTTCAAGGATTGTTTGACTTCATGTTCTGTAAAAGAAAGCTCAAGCCCCTCCTTCTCAGCAGAATCCAGCCGAGAGATTTCCAAGAAATCCACCTGTGGTCTCCAAGCATATTCTTACTTGAACAGCTGTTTATAAAAATCCAAGACATCCTTCTTGATTTTTCTGGGATCTTCAGTAATTTCCCCATCAATCTTCAATCTGCTGATCCAGTTAGTTCTTCTGTTAGCTGAGGCCATTTTGTGGAAGTATTTGGTGTTCCTATGTCCTTCCTTGATTCATTTGACTCTAGATTTTTGTCTCCAATAGGTTTCCTCCATCTGAATTAACTTATTCAATTTAAGAATCAGACCTATTTTGTTACTTCTTTCTTGCTCTAATAGCATGTCATCTTCATCAAGTCTGTCTAATTTTCAATTTCCTGCTCTAGTTTATTCTTCTGCTATTCAAGCTTTCCAAAGACCTCACTATTCCATTTCTTCAGATCAGCCTTTAAGCATTTCAGTTTCTATATCATCCTGAAACTAGCAGTTCCAGCAAAGCTGTAGCTAGACCACCAATTAGCTATCAAATCTTTGAAGCCATCAACCTGCAGCCACATGTTCTCAAATCTAAAGGGTGTTGGTCCTCCCTTAATTACTCCCCCATCCAATAAAATTAGAAAATGGTCTAACGCTAGCCGAGGTAGAGTTCTTTGATAAACAGTGGGGAAAAGATCCTCCCAGTTTGCAGAAACCAGAAATCTGTCTATTCTTGATTTGCTAACTCTATTATTCCATGTAAATTTTCTGCCACCCAGGGGAAGATCAATGCAACTTAAATCATCTATAAAATCTGAAAAGGCCTTCATTTGTTTAGTTCTCCTTGTGCAACCCCATTTATCCTTAGTGCTCTTGACCATATTGAAATCGCCCCCCATGCACCATGGGACAGACCAGCGAAAGATAGCAGCACCAATCTCTTCAAGGAATTTAGCCTTCAAATTTCTGTCCACAAGCCCATAAACTCCTGTGAAGGCCTAGGTTATTTCCTCCTCAGTGTGTTTGAATAGACAAGAAATTTAGTATACCCCTAATTCACACTCCATCAGGTTCAATTTCCTATGATCCCATAAAATGATAATTCCACCAGAGGTTCCAACAGAGTTCAAGGTAACCCATTTACACCATCCCCCTCCCCCCAGAGAACATATTATGGAGTTGTCAACTTGACAGAGTTTAGTTTCTTGTAAACATACGATATCAAGCTTCCACTTCTTGATACAAGATTTAATTAGCATCCTTTTTCTTGGACCTCTACAACCCCTAACAGTCCAACTTAGTATTTTTGGCTTCATTTTAAACACAAATAGCATTATTCTCCTCCTCTCCTTCTGCAACATCCTCAACCCATCCCCTTTTGTCATAAGAAATTGAACACTGTAGGTTCTTCAATTCTCGAACACCTCTTCTTGCACTTCGATTCTATTTCTTCCCTTCATCTCTTTTATTGCTTCCTTTTTTTTCCTCTATAGATCTTAGCAACTCCATTAACTTGTCTTCAAAACCTTCACTTGAAATTCTCAAAATTTTCTTGAAAGATTTCATTCTGTTGAGCACCCAGGCAAAGATTTTTGGTTGATCATGGCCGCAGTTCTCCAACAGCAGAGGTACATTTGGCTCTTGCCAATAAATTCCAGGATCAACTGAGGCTAATGGGAGGCAATCCAGCACCTCTACGTTGTCCTCAGATTGAGTAATCTGCAGTTCTTGCATGGGGCTGTACAGGCTTAAAGAAATCTGATGTTTCTCCTGAGATGAGACATCTTCAAACACAAAACTGCTGTCTAAAAAAGATTCTCCCGAGGTATCTTCCACTTCGAAAGGAGAGACCATTTCATTAAGCATTGAAGAGGTCTCTTTAAGGTGTTTCTTGGAGAGATATTTTCTTCCAAATAAAGCTTTCTGTTTGGCAGAGTTATGATCCCCAGTGTTTAGATTGACTGCATCTGTTTCCGCCTTGTAATTATTTCCATTTTGATGAACCAGTAGACTCCCAGGCTGCTGAGGACATTGAATTGGTTAGCCTCCTGATGGTCCTTAGCAATTAATGATTTCTGCCTGCTTCTATGAATTGGGATCCATTTAGTTTCCCCTGCAAACGCTAGGTGACTTTTGAAGTGTTGAGCCGCATGTTCTTTAATTGTTGACCTTTTCGACTTCACAGGGCAGGAGCATTCAATGCACCAGCTGCAGTGTCACGCGCCACCATCATCTTTCTTCCTTCCAGTGGCCGGAATTTACCTTTGGACAAAGAAGCATCCGCCCAATCTGCCCATGGTTCTCGTTCCACCCAGAGTGAACAATCATACATAAGTTGGCCAACAACAACTATAAGAGAAGCTGGAATAGCTCTACCATTGCCCTTGACTCTTAAGCATGCCCATTTTAGGTTCTTAGAGTACCTGGTCTCCTCATCCATCTCCAAAAATCCACCACATAACTCGCCGATACTTCGGAAAACCCCAAGACTCCAAAGGTAGACAGGCAATCCCGCCACTTTAACCCATACAACAGACTGGTTTCTTCCTCTTCTTGAGTAGCAGCCCCAGCTGTGCCATTTGTCTAAGAATAATGGTTGACCATTGAAAGTGATCCTCTCCATCAAGAACTTCTCTGCTAGTTCCTTAGAAGGGAAAGTGAATAGGAATCTTTCCCCATCCAAAGCCTTGATATCCAACCCTCCAAGGATCTTCCATTTCTTGTTCAACCATGTGGAAATAGTGCCTATTGTCAATGTTGTGAGTGCTTGGGCCTCCAAACCTGCCTATTAAGCAGCGGCTCATTTTGTGACTACTACTAACTACATCCTCAAAGTTCACTAATATATGCGGGCCCATGTTTGTACTTCAAATGTTAGGAAGGTTCCACTTTGGTAAAGTAGCAACTTGAAGGTAGGATCTAATGCTGGTTTTTCTTTCCAGGTCACTATCTAGAGGGCTGGGCAGTACCCTGTATAAATCTTAGTCGTTTTCATAGATAGCGGGGTTATCTATTTCTCCAGTGATAAACTCAAAGATTAGATTGGCGAAGAAGCACCCGCCTTACCCTGCTGATAGTTCTGGAATCCTAACCTGGTATCTACCGAAAGGAGCAAAGAGGCAAAGTTCAAGTTTCTTGTCATGTCCAACTCTGATTCTGGTGCAAACAAGAGTCCTATATCCTCCTCTAAGATGACCAAGTTGATGAATTCCAGCATTGGATTTGAGCTCTTTTACACACATCTTTTGGATCCATACTAATTCTTCTTCAAATAAGACTAAACCTCTAGCATAGCCTCTGCCCCTCTCCACAATCCTAACTCCATCTTTAATCTTGGAATCCTGATCAATATCAATGGAGATACCATTGATATGAAAAGATTTTCTGCCCCTCACCCTATGCTGAAGCAACCTGTACTTTCTAAAGTGGTGCATGTTAGCAGAATGTCTCCTAACATGCGCCGAGAGCTTTTTTTGAAAAATTGAGTTATTGAAGCTTCCGTATATCTATACTTGCTAGTCTTGAATATGGTTTGTGACTTATACCCCCAACAAGCTTCAATAAACTCAGTTATGCTTCTTCCTTGAAAAGTCTTTGGATAATTGGACACATCGACATATTTTAGAGCCGCATCAACATGTCATGACTCATGACCCACCACCTTAGATCACACTAGGCACTCAAGAAAGCAAATTTGGACACTAGTATGGCATGATTCGAGAATTACCTAGGGCATTCTAGATTTTGCTATGGTGTTACAGAATGTCATAGAATGGTCTGGCGTGTTCTAGAAAGTTCCGAAATTTTTAGAAGCCATTAGAGAATTAAGTTTCTCTAGAATTGTTCTAGAACTTAATGGAGTTTTCAAGAGGTGTTATAACGTGACTTATTGCAATCATCACACCATATCCGAGGCCTTTCATTTTGCTTTCGTGAATTAAAAACTTTGTTTGCAGCTGAATCCGATGCAATCAAGGTTGAATTCTCCACTAGGGCAGCAACCCCTTTTTTTCCAAGCATCACGTTCCTTTGACTTTCTTCCCTTCTAACTTCAGCAAAGACTTCACCAATAACTGGCAATGGTTGACGACCAATAATTCTCCCCCTGACCTCATCAAATTCTACGTTCAAACCAGCCAAGAACTTGTAAATTCGATGATCTTCGACCAGCTTTCTGCTATGGTTGCAGTCCTCCGGTGATTTCCACTCATAATCGTTGAATAAATCCATATCTTGCCATAATCTCTTTAGGGAATTGAAATATTTGGTGACACTATTCTCTCCTTAATGGATCTCACCGAGCTTTATTGTTAATTCATAAACTTGGGACTGATTTCCCAAGTCCGAATACATTTGGCTGACATTATCCCAGAGTTTTTTGGCTGTTGGATAACATAAGTAACTAGAGCTGATCTCCTCCTCCATAGAATTGACCAACCAGGTCATTACCATAGAGTTTTCAGCATCCCAGGTCATAAAGGATGGATCTTCCTCCACCGGTTCCTTTTGTTCCCCAATCAGGTACCCAATTTTTCCACGCCCCCCGAACGTACATTCAGACAGATTGGGGCCACCACAAAAAATTATCACCATTCAGTTTGATATTGGTGATTTTGGACAGAATGAGAATTAGAATGAGAGTTAGGAGGAAGGGTTTCTGGATTTTTTTTTTTTTGAGGGGGGGGGCTGGGGTTGTAGATGTAACTTCGGATGACATTGTGAATGGCGACTGAAGAAATTCTAGGGTTTTTGTCAAAGAATAAGTCCCTGCTCTGATACCATGAAGAAAAGAAATAATTCTCACTTATTATTACAAGGCCAATATGGCAAAATATATATACACTCCCTAGTCCTCTGTTTAGGAAAGTTGTACCCATATAAGGTAGTAATTAAAGGCATTGATTACCTTAATTACAGCCACTAATTACCTCAATTGCAGCTGCTATAATTACCCTAATTACAACCTATATAATTACCCTGATTACAGCCTAAATTAGAGCTTAATTATCTGTCTATTTTCTAACATTTACAACAATCAAATCCCCTAAATCTCGCCTACAATCTTAACCAACACAATCTTGGTTTCCAACAGACAGTTTAAAAAATCATGAATAAAAAGAGTGATAACGTCTGAAATCCATGTTAAACAATCAAAGCAACACATCTCTACACTTGCGTATTCTTCAAAACAACAATAAGTAATACATTGACTCAAAATAATTTCAAGAAAGCAAGACATCAGTTCACAAAGGATACTCTTTAAAAAGCTTATCATAATAGCGCTTCACCAGCTTTTGTTCCCATGACGGGTTCATATCATCTTCTTCAGACCGTATAAACCTACATAAAATAATTAAAATTAAATTACAATTTCTTACACAGTAACAAAATAAAACAGAAATGGCAATAACTACCAACCAACTAAAAGAACAAATATCAACAGTAAGATGGCCCTGCCAAAGCAATTAGAGCCTAGAGGAATGCCACAAGGCCCCTTTCCCTCGTAGCAGAAGGTCCTCCTTAACTACCATTCTAGCCTCTTATTGATGGGGATTTTGCTGATGCTGAAGCTAAATTCCTTAACCCATATTCTTCATGGCCTTTCAATGTATTTAGTGTCAAGCCCATATGATAAAACAATTCAACATTTCTCATTATATCCTCAATTAGTGCTACACTGTCACGGATTGATTCCAAATTTTAACCTGTATTGGGTTGCTGTCTGACCATTCAGCATTCTCAACTCATCAGAGAGCTATTGATAATCTATAGATTTGTTTATAATATCTAACTTCCGCCATTGACAATTACCACTGTAGCCAACTTATAACACATTAATTTTAGAAGCATGTATAATGTGCATAACAAACAGTAAGTATTTTTAACTTCATCAATCCCCTTCTAGTTCAACTGAAACATCGTCTAATTTATCATTGTTAGTTTAACTGCAAAACTTCACAAGTATGGAGATTCTTCCACTACATGATTTTCTGCTATATTGTTTAACCACTCCTTCAAAGGAACAAACCATCTTTGTCTCAAAAGCAAATAGCTCCCCCATGCCTTTCCTCATTAAGTATGAATAAATATTCAAGAACAAATTTTCCAAACTAATGTATCAAAACATTAAAACAAACTAACTCCAATATTAGGACAAATAGTTTACAACAGGGAAAATTCACCAGTACCATGAGATCAACTAGTTAAACAACTCTGATTGCACAACATGAAGCATGATATGCAGCTATTCATTTATGACCCCCTCCCCCTCCATATTCCCATAATTCTCTTAACTTCTCTTACCCTCTTAAATGTTATCTTTCACTACCTTTCTATACCATTAACCATTTCTCTTGGCCAAATGACTTTTTTTTGTTCCAGTTAATTATTATAACTCCTACATTTTTTTCTAGTCGTGTCAAAATCACAAATAACTACATCAATAAAAAAATAAGCATTGTCAATCTGAAAATTCTAATTTCAATATCAAAATACTTCCAATAATTCTGCCAATTATTACCCATTTTTATACTTTGAACGATTCTCCCAAGTACTATCCATTTCCTACAAGTTTTTACATCACCAACAGACTTCGGTATCAAATAACCTTCCTATCAAATGCCAACCGTACAATTTTCACCTCAACTGCATGCTAATCCATCGAAAACTAAGGTCATTGGCTTAAATTCTGACCTTCCCCAGGGCCCACAGTGCTAGAAGCCTCATGCACAAGAGCAGGCTTACATTATAAACTGCTAAGACAAAATGATTATCTAGATACTGCATTCTTGTCTTACAAGTATTTTTTCAAAACACAAGCTGCTATCTTAAACCAAATTCTGACACGATATGACAACCCAAAAATGGATGACATTTATCTAGCAACAAAAGCTAGTTCCCTTAATTAGCTAAAGGACTGGAACAAGATCCAAATAAAGTAAATATTAAAGAAGAGGTTACATCAATTGAAGTAGAGAATAGAAGATCTAAACAATCCCACTGACATTATATGAAGTACAAGCACATAAAGTTTGGGGTTGAAAAGAGTTGACAAAATAACCATACCTGTATCCTTCCCTAAGAGTATCTTGATCAGTTTTAACAGGCAACTTTTCTTGCGCAGATTTTTCTTTCCCATAGAAGCCAACTGTAAACAAACATAAATTGCTTTCAAAAAAGTCAAAAACACAAGGGTATGAATTAACATCAATGTGCAACATCATGCATGAAATCAAGCTAAAACTTAAAAAAAAAAAAAAAAAAAGGAACTATAAAATGCACAAACAAGAAAAACTGCTACCAATAAATCAAATAGGTCTTGTTACAGGTAAATCTGCTGCTGCCTGTTGGTATAAGTCAGTTCCAAACTTCCTTGGCCTTTGAATTTTTTTCCAAATCCAAAAAGTCAATTGTCATCATGTCAAAAGAAGAAGATGGGGCAGCCCTAGGAAGAACATACACACCATCAAGGTTGCCATCTATGAGCCAGACTCAAGAGGGACTCGGGCAGGCGCCGAACACGCCACGGACAAATGTCGGACTCACCTTTCGCCATGTATATTTTTTTTATGTTCAGACACAACATAGACATGTCACAAAATCATCTTAGACACAACAGACTTGTTTTGGACTCACCTTAAAAAAATTATTTTTTTAATAATTTATTTGTTAACTCTTAAGCTATGGAATATAATTTGTTTTATTTTTCTATCGAACGCAATCATCATGTGACTTCTTTGTTTACTTTTAAGATATAAATTATTTAATTTTTAAATTTAGTTAGTATTATGTTGCATTATTTATCGTGGACAGCTAATGGTATCAGAGCCACATGAAATAGTGTAGAAATACTGCAGTAGTTCATATAAATTTTGCATTATTAATTCTTAATTCCATATGTATTAGTCTGTCTGTTGGTGTCTATATTCTCATATCTAGGGCATAGTTACCTAGTTCGCGGGTTGATCCGGTACGTGGTACGGGTACGGATTCACGGTACGGTACCTTGGTCGGCACGTGGTATGGTGGGGGTATACTTAACTGGAACGCTATTTTAGATCGCAATTCGCCTCAAATTTTTATTTGGTTCGATACATATGGTATTTGCAATATGCATAATGTATATTATAAAATATGTATGAAGTGTTTAACAATAATAATAAACATGGTAAAGAGAATTATCTAAATAATAAAACTTCATTTAAATCATTATACTAGCACCCAAAATGAGTTGTAAATAGTTTAATCATTCCAAACTTCAAAAGAAATCATAGATGAAAATAAGTCTCAGTGGACTACCAAAAAGTTAAAATACTTAAAAACACATCAATTGTTCTGTGACAATCTTTTTCCCTTGTCTTTAGAACTGTTTCCTCTTGCAAAGTCGTAAAAATCAAGTTAGTTAAATCAATTTATGATATCTAAATCAAATCAATTAAATTATTTAATTAATTGTGATATATATATGTTTTTGAAAAATATTATTAATTGGCCATTACAATTCCTAACTATAAATAAGGAATTCTACTTAATTTAGGAAATCGAACCAATTTATATTATTTAATTATTTGTAATATATAGATTCTATTTAATTTAGGAAATCAAACCAGTTATATTATTTAATTATTTGTAATATATGTGTATGTATATATTAATATTAATATGTACTTTAGGAAATTAAATTAAAGGAAGTTGTAGATATATATTAGGAAGTTGCAAAGTTTCTTCTTTTGATTCGAAAAAGAAAAGGAAATTCGTAAAGTCATTTTTGTTTGGAACAAAAAACATAAATTAATTATCCTAACATAAAAAAATAAAAGAAAATAAATTGTAGGGTTTTTTTTTACCAAGTTTTGATTTATATACTAAATAAAGTTGCAGATATATATTGGGAAGCTAAAAAGTTTCTTATTTTGATTTGAAAAAGTAAGAGAAATCTGAAGAGTTTTTTTTAGTAAGAACGAAAAATACAAATTAATTATGTTAACATAAAAATTAAAAAGGAGGAAGTTGTATAGTTTGCATTAATTCTTGACCAAAATACAAAAAAGAAGCTGTAGAGTCTCGTTTGGCAACAAACAGTCTGCGCTTGAACCAGATAGGCGGTGACGGCTCTAACACTAAGCCCTGCGATGCCTACCGCGATAAAACCCTAAGGGCGACAACTTCGAATCAAAGAAGGCTGATGGCGATGAATGGCGACGACTACGAATCAAAAAAAACCTACGACGATGAAGGCCGACGACGAAAAGGGGCGACGACGAATCTTGAGGTGATGACGAAGAAGGTCGATTGCGACAACGATGGAGGTTGACTGCGATGAATCTCAGGTACTCCTCATATCATGAATCTGGATCACTAAAATCTACGATCTAGATCGCGAACGCACCCCGTTTGGGATCGTGCGATCCGGTTTGAGGATCGGAAAAGGGAGAGCGAACTAGGTAACTATGATCCAGGGTAGAATGGAAAGTCCCATTTGATGTAAAATGTTGATAAACCTAGGATGGATTAGTAAAAACCGGTTTTAAGTTTAATCTGTTAAAATTTAAACGTCCTAATCATGTCCTTCTTAACTAAATCAATGTTTAAGGCATCATCATCTACTTAACCAAATCATTGTCCACTATATGACAAACTATCCTCCAATCCACCAAGGGTATTTAAACATTTCTTACCCCCTGTTCCCACCAAAAAAACACCTATGCATCTTTTGTGAGTATTTCAACACCAAATTCGGCACAGTAAACAAAGATGTGAAATAAGTTGGCAAGCTCGATAGAGTCCTCCTTAACAATGTGACTCTGGCCCCTTAGGATAAGTGCTTTAGTTTCCATTCTGCTAATCTCTTATCAATGTGACACTAGCCCCTTCGGACAAGTACTTTAGTCTCCATCCCACTAATATCTTCTGAAACCTTTCAACCACCCCGTTCTACACCTGTTTTGCTTTATAACCTACCCCTAGATGTAGACGCAAATATGAGTTTGGATGAGAACCAACCTTGCACCCCACCACTGCAGCTAATTCCTCCATACCCACCACCTTTCTAATTGGAATGATTTCAGATTTAGCCAAGTCGACCTTCAATCCTGACACTACCTCAAAACAAAACAACACACATCTTTAGTGATTGAGCAGTGGCATATCAGCTCTGTAAAAAAACAGTAGTGTTGTCTACAAATAATAAATGAGATACCTCAATCTCATTACCAGTTCTGCTTCCCACTGAAAACCCCACAATGGGTCCCCCCTCGCTATGCTTTTTCCAACATTCTACTTAAAACTTCCGTGACAAGAACGGATAGATAAGGTAATAATTGATCGCCCCAACGGAGAGCCCAAGAGGAGGAGAAGAATTCTTTTGTCAAATACATTAACAAGGACTGAAAATTTTGTTGTAGAGATACACCAGTAAATCCACCTCCTTCACTTGCTCCCAAATCCCACTCTCCAATAGATAAATGAGGAAATCCTACTTGACATGGTCATAAGCCTTATCTAGTTCCAACCTTTTTTTTTGTTTTTTTTTTGGACAAAGTAATCAAACATCATATAAACAAGCATCAAGAAGATGCAAAGTGGGACCTGAAGGTCAAGTTACACTACCAAGCTATCTGCAAAATTCAAAAAAGAAAATAGCTCCAGGTCTTTGCCCCCATCTGGCTGAAACTTTATATCAATGACAAGAAATAACTCCTCACCTTATACATAGGTGATTCTATATCTGTAAAACTTCTTTTATTTCTTTCCCCAAAATCAACCAAACAATAAAAAAACGGGATGAGATCTCACCCCCTCCTCCTATGTTTAAGGATTTTAATACCCCACAAAGAAGCTAAAAAAGCTTTAGCTCTCCCTTGAGAGACTCAAGCAATACCAACACAATACAGCAATGTTCCATAAATCTTTTGCCACAGGCATTCCACGAACAAATGATCAACAGATTCTGCCGCATTCTTGCATTGGCAACACCAGTTCACGACTATCATTCCCTCCTTAGGTTGTCAGTAGTCGAAATTTTACTCTGAGCTAAATACCAAACAAAGAAAGCCACCTAGGGAGATGCCCCATATCTCCAAAATTTTCCCAATAGAAAATTCTCCCTCGCACACACCATCATCGCACTATACAAATAATTGACCTTGAACAAACCTATTTTTATCAAGCTACAAATAAGTTTGTCATCCTGGCTATTGCCTTGAAATAATACAATAATTGCAAAAATCATATGTCACTCTCCAACTCCCAATCCTGCAAATTTCTTCTCAATCTGACAGACCAGACAAAGTCACGCCCTCCTAACTCCCATCCTCTTGGACAGATGCATCTTTGTTCGACACTTGCGAGAAGATTATACCAAACTCTTCTTTAAGACTCCTTCCAACCACACTCCCCCCCCCCCCCAAAAAAAAACAAAACATCTTTCAAGAATCTCACCCTATCTTCCTTCTATATCCAACATCCAACTGACAAATAATTCCCAAGTCTTTACACTTCAATCTATAGTCCATTACCTCGTTTGCCACCAATATTGCATCCAAAATCTATCTTCCTCCAACAAATGCATTTTGAGATTCCAAAATTAACAAGGATAACACTTTCTATTGGGAATGGTTGTTCAGGACAAAGATAGCTAAAATTGGACAACAATAATTTTACTCAAAAATACTGTAGTTTCATATATAAAATAGAACAGAAGATTATAAAGATGAGTTACACAAGTGTACAAACTCTCTCTCATAAAAAACAAACTCTCTCTTATCAAATCCTCACCTATTTGGTTAATAACACACACCAAAAAATGAGCTACATCCAGGCCTATTTATATATGTTTAGAGGCAGTTGTTTCCCATATGCATAGCTGGCCACATCACATGCTTTTCCTTTCACACCAATGGAAAAAAAAATGAGGCTTGACTTTTGACCATCCAATAGCTGCCCAATACTTACCAATTAAGTAACCAAATTGACAGCTAGCAATTAATAGCTACAAGTTTACATCATCATCCTTCACAAAGAAGAAAGCCACTTGCTAGAATCTTTTAGAAACCAAGTCAAAAGTTGCAGCTGGACCAAACTTTACAAGTTTCTAAAACTCTCTAGAATTTGTCTCCACCATCAACAATCTCCCACTTGGGGACAAATACCATGCCACAATAACTCCGCCTCCATCCTCAAAAACTAAAACCAATTAAACAAAATTTCAGCTTCTCAATAGTAACTACCTCGGTCAATGTATCTGCAGGATCTTCTGTAGTATGGATCTTCTCCAATTTTATTTTACCATCTTTTGAGAGTGAACGGACAAAATGGTATTTAATGTCAATGTACTTTGTTCTCGAATGAACAACAGAATTCTTTGCAAGATGTATAGCACTTTGACTATCACTGTATAACTTGCAGTCATCAAGATTCTTGCCCAATTCACTAAAGAAATTTTGATACCCTACCGTTTCTTGCAAGTTTCTATCATTGCTACATACTCCACTTCTGCGGTAGAAATGGTTATAATCTTTTGTAACTAAGAGAACTAACTAATTGTAGCACTTCCAAGAGTAAACACATAGCCAATTGTACTTTTTCTGCTGTCAATGTCACCTACAAAATCAGAATCAACATACCCATGCAAGCCTATCATTGAGTCGCCATAACACAGAGCCCTATCTTAAGTACCTTTTAGATATCACAATATAAATTTTACAGCTTCCCAATGCTCTGGTTTCAACTTTGCCGAACCCGTGGAATTGCTTGCTACCACAACTAAAAGATTCTAGCTCTCTAGAAGACCGGATAACAATACCAGTGCCTTGACCTCATCGTCAAATGAGATATCAACCGACTCCAATTGACTTATAAGTGAATTGAAAACGTTGATATGTTCAACTCCTCCCTCAGACATCTTCAAGTTGAACATCTTCTTGATAAGATGGACTTTATTTGTGGTAGAGGGCTTCTCATACATTTTTGAAAAGCAGCCATCAAACTTTTGGTTGTCCTTTCATTTCTGATATTAAAAGCAACAAATGCAACGAGTTTTAGAAATTTATAAAGCATTGGTCAAACTGCAACTTTTGACTTGGTTTCTAAGGTGGCATTTAATTTGTGTTTCTATTTTTTGTTTTTTATTTTTATTTTTTATTTTCTGTTTGTTGTTTTGAGATTCATGTTTTAAGAAAACTAAAAACGCATTTCGTTTGACATTTTTTTGTTTTCTGTATTTTGAGATTCTCCTCGTTTTCGGTTAAAAATGCTCAAAAAGACTTTTGGCCATTTTGGATTTCATGCGTAAACCCATTTTCTGTTTTCTAAAACAAAATTTGAAAACATGAGTGAGCAAATGCGTTTTGAACTGTTTTACTTGTTTCCAAAAAACGCAAAATGGAATAAGCTCAAAACAAGTATATCAAATGACACCTAAAAGATTCTAGCAAGTTGTTTTCTTCTTTGTTAAGGATGATGATCTAAACTTGTAGCTGTCAATTGTTAGCTATCAATTTAGTTCCTTAATTGGTAAGTATTGGGCAGCTATTGGATGGTCAAAAGTCAAGCCTCATTTTTTTTCATTGGTGTGAAAAGAAAAGCATGTGCTATGGCCAGCTATGCATATGGGAAACAACTACCTCTAAATATATATAAATAGGCCCAGATGTAGCTCATTTTTTGGTGTGTGCTATTAGCCAAAAAGGTGATGATTCAATAAAAGGGAGAGTTTGTTTTTAATGAGAGATAGCTTGTACACCTGTGTACCTCCTCTTGGTAACTCATCTTTGTAATCCTCTGTTTTATTTTACAGTGAAGCTGTAGTATTTTTGAGTAAAATTATTGTTGTCCAATTTTTGCTATCTTTCTCCTAGACAAACATTCCCAACACTTTCTTCATCAAATTCGCCAGGACTTTGACAATAATCTTGTAAAGGCTTCCCACCAAGCTTACCAACCTAAAATCCTTCAAATTTTTTGCACCTATTTTTCGGAATTACTGCAATAAAGATTACATTTAAACTTTTCACAAACTACCCCTTGAAAGAATTCTTCATGCACATAGGTCCTTTTTAGTGGTGTACCAAAATTACTACAAGAATAAAATCGTCCAAACATCTAGCCTCGAGGCGTTCTCCCCATTTAGTGACTTTACTTCCTTCCATATCTCCTCCTCCGAGAAATTGCATTCCATTTTCATGCTATCTGCTGCTCTATCAAAAATCCATATTGTCCATCCTAAGGTCTCCATTTCTCCTCTGTGAATAACTCTTCATAGAAACTTGTGATGCAACTTCAAACCTGTTCCTCTTGTTCAATTATTCCACCCCACAGCCACTTTTAATATCTAATTATTTCTTCAATGAGCATTTGCCATTCCAAAGAAGAATTCAATGTTTCTATTCCTAGAAGAATTTAATGTTTTTATCCCCCGCTTTTAACCATAGAATTCTAGATTTTGCCTCCAACAAGTTTCTCCAAGTCTTGACACCTTCCAAAGTTCCTTCTTCTTTTGGTCTCTTTGTTACATTCCCTCAGCTGATAATGGACTACAATCCCCTCACTATCCAACGCTTTAATGATCGTCATCAAATCTGCTTTTTGCACCTCAAGTCTACTAAACACTTCCTTGTTTTAGTAGAATGGAAAGTTTTTAACACCACCCTAATTGCAACATCTAGATTATATCAATGAATATTGCCTGCCAACTTGCTGATGTCAAAATTCTATCTAATTAGACTTGCTTATTGCATTAGACCAAGTGCAACTCCCCCTGATAATGGTAAATCAACCAACGCCATATCATCTATTGTTGAGAGAAAAGAGTCAATAAAAAAATAAAGCATAAATTGCCCTCCTCCCTAAAAACTTAAACTTTTAGGTGAGAGGCTAGCTAATGTTTTGACATAATACCAGAGCAAGCACATGTCCTAAGTTCAAACCTCACAACCATCCAAATATATCAATAGGCCCAAGTGCTCAGCCTTTGCAAAATCAATTTGGTCACACATAAGGAGATGTGTTGAGAGAAAATAATCAATATAAATAATAAAGTATAAAGTTACCTCCCCCATAACAACTTAAGCTTTTTAAGTGAGATGATGGCTAATATTTCAACATCTATAAACTCTGTAAATATTCTCATCTAGAAGGAGTTACCCAACATCTCGCTCTACCCTCCAAGCTTCTAATCATGTTGAGATCCCCCCTAGCACTCCCAGGCACCTCCCATTTGAATGCAGTTGCTTCCAATTCTTCTAGAAAATCTATAGATCCATAAATCCCTGTGAATGCCCATGTCAAGTTGTCATCCAAACTCCTAAAGCAATAACTAACTAAGAAACAGCTTATCTCACATTCTTCCATCAAAATACTTTTGATGTCTCACATCAGTAGAACTCCCCCTAATTCTCCCTCCAATTCCAGAGCTACCCACTTCACCCAATTCCTTTCCCATATGCCTCTTACTACAAAGTTGAATATTTTCTCTACCTTAGTTTTTTGAAGACATGCGATTGTCGGGTTCCACGTCCTTACAACCACTTTAATGGCAGCCCACCACTATTGATGCCTCTCATATTCCAGCTTACTATTTTTGGATTCATTAATAATCAAATAACAAAGTTGACCCCCTACTGCTCCCCTCCCCTCCTCACAATTTCGTGACCATTCTAGCTTTTTTAACTCATTCTAGCTTCTTTAACTCCCTCGAACCCAACTTCCTCCGTTCTCTGCAAGTACCCTACCCAAACCCCTTAGTTTCTCGAATTCAGAGAGCCTGAAGTTACTTTTCAAATTTAGGGACGTGAATTTAAATTCCAACCGTTCAATCAATCTGAAGTTGATCTGACCCTTCAGTTTAAAAATATAAATTTTCACTTTTTAAAGGAGTAACTCAATCAATTACTAAGAAAGAAAATATTCAATAATTAAGTTTTAAATGAAAAGAGAGAAAAAGTTAAAACCACAGATGAAGATAATCCATGGAAGATAATTCATCCATTGAATAATCCATTGAAGACATGTCTATCCATTCAATCTTGACCTCTTGCTTGAAAATATCTCTAAATCCATTAAAGAAGATCCATTGAAGATGTGTGAATGCAACATTTCCATTATATTTTTTATATTCAATGGATCTTCTTCAATGGATTCATTTAGAGATATCTTCAAGCAAGAGGTCAAGATTGAATGGATTTACATATCTTCAATAGATGTATTATTTTTCATGGATCATCTTCAGTCGTGTTTTTAACTTTTCTCTCTCCTCATTTAGAACTTAATTATTGAATGTTTTCTCTTTCTTAGTTATTGACTGGTTTACCCCTTTAAAAAGTGAAAACTTATATTTTTAAATTGAATGGTCAGATCAACTCCATATTGATTGAACAGTTGAGATTTAAATTCAGGTCCCTGAATTTGAAAAGTAACTTCAGGCCCCCCGAATCCTAGTTTCTCTCTTATTGGCTTCAATTGAAATGAGTAATGTAGTGAAAGCTTCTTCATATCCATCACGAGATAAAGATGAATAAATGGGTTTAAACAAAAAGAGCGCTATAAATCTTCCAAAATAGGCTATACTAACTGAAAAAATTGCATCTTTACAAATTCATACCAATCCAAAAAATTTTCAAGGACATAAAATATTTATAGATGGAGTAACCATTTTGATAATATATCCAAATCCATTCCTTTTTTATTGAATATTAGTCCGTAAAAACAACTCATATTTGTAATTTAATCAAATGAGAACAAAATGTTCGGACGATTGTAGCCTCTTTCCTTCCTTGGCAGAAGAGACTGTTCATCATCCATCTACTTTAGGACACAAGGATCCCACAAATAAAGAGCTCACTATTTGCATGTTTTCCATGCGTCCAATTTTCAACTTAACCATGTAAAGTGCCATAATCTCACGTTGCATCAAATTTATAATCTCATACCAAATGTCACCCTCCATTATAAGGATGAGATTACTAGGTTAATAGTCCAACATTTAGGTTAGATGGTTGCATTACAAAATTGTAATGCTTTATGTTGAATATAAATATACACATATATATAAAACGTAATAGATTGTGACCTAGAGCGACGGCAAGTGCTCATCTGGCCCCACACTACAGTGTAATTTTGCGTCATGAGAATCATCCACCTTGCAAAAAAGCAAGGTCAGCGTTTAGGTTAGATGGTTGTATTACATCATCATAATGGCTGATGTTTAATATAAATATACACATAAAATATAAGATGTTGTAGCAGACTTATGGCAAGTGTTCATCTGGCCCCATTATAAGGACGAGATTGCTAGGTTACTAGTCCAACATTTAGGTTAGATAGTTGTATTACAACAACATAATGCCTTGTGTTTAATATAAATGTGTGTGTGTGTGTGTATAAAACATAAGAGGTTATGACCTATAGTGATCCCCAGTGCTCATCTAGGCCCACACTAAAGAGCAATTTTGTGTCATGAGAATCATCCTCCCTTCAAAAAGGTACCTACCTACTACCTCTCCCCAACCACTAAATAAAGGAAACTCTAGCGCACTAGTATAACCCCCCCCCCACACACATATATATATATATTCTTTCATTTTTTAAAATAATTCTATATATAGTTTACATCTGTGTTCACAAGTGCGCATATTTGTATTCAACAAAAATTAAATAGCGTTCTTAAAATTAAAGGCAAGTCAATCTATAACTCCAAGAGTTTTACGAAGACAATAGTGAAGTTCATGATGTAACTTGGCTTATTGAATAGTACAAATCAAAGCATGTTAGTGAATATATAAAAAAAAAAGTGTCAATGCATAAGAATGCGTATAAATTTGATCTCCAAGGTGGCCATTTTTATATGGGAAATATATTCTCCGAAGTTGCCATGGGCCAAAATTACTTGCACCATAAACTTAGAGACAACATGGCAGCTTAGACCAGGCCTAGGCTTCTAGTTAAGGAGCATGGATATAGATACAAGATACGGATACGGACATGTATACGGAAATTTTAAAAAAGTGAGGATACAAACAAGGTGTACGGCTAAAAAACATAAATTGTGTATTTTTTTTAGCTATATTTATTAATATAACATAAACAGAACTAATTTAATATATAATTCAACATATAAAACATAACAAAATATAAGTTATAGAATTTTATAATTTTAAAGGTTTCGACTACTCAAATCTAGATTTATCTTAATCATATATTTGAAGAAAAAACGAATATGACAAGTCATGTGGTATGCCCAACACGTATGGTGGAGTGTTCGAGGAGTATGTGTGTCAACTACATGTCGAATACAGATACCATTTTGAAGTGTCCATGCTTCCTAGTCTTCTAGTCTCAAATGCAAATCCAAAAAGTATTTTGAAACCAAGCCCAATCTATACTAAGGCGAGGTCTAGGCTTCTAGTCTCAAGAAGAAACCCTAAAAGAATTCTAAAACTAAGCCCAATCCATCCTAGTCCACAATAAATTATGGTATAGTTGCAATATTTTAGTAAATAATGTAAAAGTGTCATGCAATTTAGTAACCTGGTAGCATGTGATTTTATTATTCCAAAAAAAAAAAAAGCTCATTTGGTTCCCTCCATGACTTCTTATCTTTCAAATGGTATGTATTTTCAATACCAAAATATATGCGTATATGAACAAACATGTATAAAGGACAAAAAATTGTTCACTTCAAAGTTGGCCTTTTTGACATGGGAAATATATTCTCTGAGGTCACCATGAGCTAGAAGGCCAAGGCTACTAGTCTCAGGCACAAACTATCCTGAAACCAAGCCCAATCTAGCCTAGTCCACAATAAAATATCATGTCGTTACAATATTCTAGTAAACGATTTACATAGCAAAAGTATCATGCAATTGCTACAATAGCCTGGTAGCATGTAATTTTATTATCAAAAAAAAAGCTCATTTGATTCCGTCCATGACTTCTTATCTCTCAAATGGTTATGTATTTTCTATATACCAAGATATATGCTTATTTACATGTAATGAAGACAAATATATATCTATATACACTGAGCTTCGAGCAAACACCAAACTCTTCTTAACAAAGTAGTAATCGATTAGCAGCCAATTCACATGCATATACACCGATATATAATAACTATAGCGAATCACTTGATCATAAAAATGTGATAGTGCAATGAAAACGAAGAAAATGAACACAACTAACCATAATCGTTCAAAAATTTTTTGTGCCGATCGTAAGCGTTAAGTCCTCGTATGTGAGCTTGGTACTGCCTGCAATTAGTGGATTGGTGAGGTTCGCATGGAGAACCAACAGCAAATACAGACATATGTGCGTGTATATGTTTACACACACACACACACAGAGGGGGGGGAAGTACAAACGCACTGTTTTCTCTCCTCCCTCTCGAAGATTGCCGATTTGAGAGACCCAAAAGACGCCATTTTCGGAGGAAAAACAGCAAGCGAATGCCCTAATCGAGGTTTGTGACTTCGGCAACTGCCCTCCTTTTTCTTTAATTTTAAAATTTGATAATTTGTAATTAAAAATCCAATGATTGTTTAAAGTCCAAAAATAAACTTAATGTGCATTTAGATGGATAAAAAAGTAAAATAAATTGAGACAAAATGAGATAATTTGTGAGTTTATAATTCTTATAGTGTGATAAAAAGTGAATAACTTTTAAAAATTTTTAAAAATTTTCAGAGTTTTTAATGTTTTTTAAGTATCAAACATAGCCTTAATTATCAAAAAAAAACTCAAAAATAAGCTTAAAAAATCATTGGTTTTAATTTTTTATTTTTTTTAATGTTTAATTATAAGAATATATTTATGATTTCAACAAATATATTTTTTAATTGGGCAAAAAAATAAATAACAATTAACTTTTTAATTTTTTTTCTAAACAAAATTTTAATCTATCTTTTAGTGTGTTTAGAATGTTAAAAAAATTAGCAAAATTTAATAAAAATAATTTCCTTAATTCGTGTGAATAAAAAATTATAATTTTTTAAAAATTGCCAATTCTTTTAATCTATATCTATATCTATACCACTATAAAAAGTTCTAATATTTGAAAAACTTTTTTAACTACTTTATCCCCTTTTTTTCTAATTTAACTGAATTTTGTTCCTTCATTATCTTCACTCTATTAACTATTTTACTATTTTTTCCTTTTTTTATTTAACCCAGTTCTTTCTCTCCATTATCATCATTTTACCATTTTACCATTCATTTTTCAATCTATACTACTACTATAAAAAGACTGAATAATTGTAAAACTTTTTTGAACTATTTTATCCTTCTCTTATTATATAAACCCAAAAATATCCTTCTTCCTCAGCCCTTTTTCTATCTTTCCTAACCTCTCATCTCTTCATAATTAGTACATTAATGGAGATTATTCAAATTATTTTTATTAGCCTTGTTATATCCCTCGTTTCTAAAACTCTTAAATTTAAATGGTATTTAATAATTGAAAGTTTTATTTCCATTAATAATTAAAAATTATCATATTCAATAACTATAGTATCATTTTCAAATTTAAAAGGTGTTTAGAAAGTTTGTTTTCCATTAATAATTTGAAAGTTACCATATTTCATAACTTTACCCACAAGAACAAAAAAAAAAACAAAAAACAAAAAAAACATATCGTTGGTCTCTATTTCTATCTCTCTCTTCTCTTTCTCTGTATATATGTTATTTATATACCTCATTTAACTATTTAAATTTATCTTTTGTTTTTGCAAATATGTATTAATAATATACTATTGGTATACCTACATAGCTTAGTATCTCGAATTTTCAAAATTTGTAAGATTTTATTATTGACTTTGTTTGTGTTTTGCTATATACGATTGGTTTTTGCTGATATATTATGATAATATATTATTTACATGCCTACATGGTGTGTTATCTTAAATTTTCATAATTTACAAGATTTTGTTCTTAATTTTACTTGCCTTTTGTTATGATTGGATGAATTGTTAGTATCTTAAATTTCTAAGTGTTTTTTGAACTATTAATATTTCCTACAATAGTTTTCTTCCTATTTTAGTTTCTTCAGGTACTCGATGCTATTCTTTTTTCTAAGATTTTTATACTCTCCTCTTTCTAGTTTGTGAATTATTGTTATAAAAATTATGAAACAAATTTTGAACTATAAAAGCAAAGAAGAAAATTGAAGAAGCAGCAACCATGGAACTGGAATAGAGATGAGAAGTCTAAAGAAGACAGCTAAAGAAGTTAGAAAGCCTCCAATTTATTTGAGTAGTATGGACCAGTTTTTTGGATATTGTTGATACTTTCGAGGACATTCAATCTTACATTACATTTGTTGGTACTGGGTAAATTAGTGAAAATAAAAGAAAATAAATAAAAAAGTCACGAGGAATGAAAAAAGATATAAAACCTCAAACATACTCTTATTTAAAAATATAATATAATATAGTATAATAAATTCATTAATATATTAGTTTTTTTATTTTTTAAATTTTATGCACTTTCTTGGCATTTTATATCACAATCTAAATAAAAAAAAATTTAAATTCATATCCCATTCTTTTTACCATGACAAATCATTGATCAAAACATAAATTAAGTGAACACAAGTTTAAACTTTCAAAGTTTATTAAAAAAACTTTTGGAATATTAAAATTGTTATATAAAAAGAAAAACTGGAGAGCGTGAGAAAAAAATCACAAATATTGAATAAAAAAGTAAAAATATATAATAAAATTAAAAACATTCATCAATATTTTAGTTTTTTTTATCTGTTAAAGTTTAATTTCTTAACTTTCATTCATGTTTCCTTCTATTTTTTAACATAACTTATACAAAAAAATAAATTTTGAGTCAATATCCCATATATGGAGACACACTGAGATAAAAAAAATTAGATAATATAAAATAAAATAATAAAGAAAAAGAAAAAAGGGTGAGGATATTGGCACTCTTTCAAAAGCTTCCCCCGTCTCTTATAATTTTTTTACTCTACAAAATTACAAAACTAACCTTGCAATTAATGAATGACAATTAATACAAAACATCTCAAGTGTCATAATAGCCCTCCCTTTTCATTTATTATTATAAAACTAACTTCCTCTTCTTTTTACTTTTATGTAATTTCACTTTTTATTTTTTTGTAACTATATCTCTCATGGTCTCGTGCATATATCGAACAAATAACACGTAAGTTTTCATTATTTTTTTATTTTTTGTTGGCGTATATGCTATTATATTATTAGGTTTTTTTTTGTCCTATTAAGCTTTTTTTCTTTCTTTCATTTTTTTTATAGCTCCTCTTTGTAGTGTCTTTTTTTTTTTTTTTGCTTGATAATTTATAGAGAGTTTTTGTTAAAACTATTTAATTGTTTTGAATAGTGTTATATTTTTTTTAATTTAATGGTGACTGGTTTTAGGGATGAATATTAGAATTAAAATTTCAATTTAATTTACCTTTATTTTAGTTATTTTTATTAGTGTATGAATTGATTAATAATTATAATGTCTTGCTTTATATTAATTAAAAAATAATAATTATTTATTTTCTTTTATAAATTCATGATTTGTATGTTCTTATTTTTTAAATACTTGTTAACAACCGTTTTTTTAACTACTACCTTAATCATAAATTAGTGAATATGTGAACTAAAAAATGTGGTTATCTGCTATATTATCTTGAACCCATGTTAACTTATGATTTTTTAAAAATATAAAGAGTGCGAAAACACTATTTTTTTATTTATATTTTTTATTTAAATTTTTATTTTTTAAAAAATAAAAAATAAAAAAAAGTTTAACAATCATGTTTTGTCACCAATTTTTAAAATCTTTAAACTTAAATAGAAAAATGATAAATAAAAATTTTACGAAACAAGACCTAAGGTTTTTAAAGCAAACTATGCTGGTTAAACTTTATATATATATATTTTTTGTTTAAATAGAATTACATATTTAACTTTAATTACATGTGCAACACATGTGCATTTAACTAGTAAAATTTAAAAGTCAGAATGGAAGTAGGGGGTGTTTGGTTTATCAAAAGTAATTAAAATCTACCAATCTTTATTAACTTTTTTAGATTTTTCTCCAATGAAATTTCATAACATATCACTTTTATATTAAATTTTGTTATACTTTTTTTGTAATCCAAATACTAGTGGTGTAAACAGAGTTGGGCTAACCTAAGGCCCGCGCGCGACCCGACCCGACCCGACCCCGACCCTAAGTTTGTACCACCTTGACCCCGCCCTACCCCTAAACTCTCGGGTTAGGGCTTGGGTTGAGATTTTCGGGCTGAGACTCGACCTGTAACCTAACTTGCATCTGACCCGACCCTAAAGCCCACCAACCCGCGACCCCCCGCAAATCCCCCTCATAATGGCTCTTCTTTTACAGAATCACAGTCTGACTTTTCAAACTTTGATTAAATTTTTTTTCCCAACGACTAGTTGACCTCATTTTTTTTTCCTTTTTGGTGACTAACCGTTGCCTCCCCCAATGGCTCTTATGTTTTTTTTAATTACAATTTAACCCCTAAACAATTTACAAACCCACTTCAACCATCCATTATAGATACCCCCTCCATCTTCAATTTTGCCTCCCTACTATGGCTCTCTTGTTTTTTAATTACAAGTTAACCCCCGAGCGAATTACGAACCCAACCATCCATTATAAATTCCCCCTCCACCTTCAAGTTAAAAATCACCAAAAAATTCTCATTCTCATTCAAATACTCTACTCTTTCAAGTCTCAAGGCTCAAGTTACTATTCTTCAATTGTGCTAAAATGTCTAAATTTGAAGTCAAGATTAAAAAATCAAATGGTTCAAGGTTTCAAATTATTCAAAGTTAGTAATTTAATTTTGCATAATTTATTTATTTTTTTGTTAACTTGCATACATACATCTTTTTTAATTTGACACTTTAATTTTTTTCATCAAATTAATTTTTCTATCAAATTAACTTTTTCAAATGGATTGCAGTAACTCTCATTTTTTGATTTGGAGGGTGAAGAGTCTTACACTTCTCCCACCCACAAGCCATTTGTAACACTAGCAACCCCTAGCACAAGTAATACTGCTGCTACTGCATCATTATCACGGTAGTATGCGAATTTGAAAGTGTGGGATTTTTTATTAGACTCACACGCAATAATCGAGTGGTTAAAGCAAAATGTAATAATTGTGGGGATTTATTGGATGGTAGGCCAACTTCTGGGACAACTCATTTAAAAATACATTTAAGTATAAAGTACACACAAGATTTCAGCATTAATTCTGTTATTGATCAATACTTTTCCCATGCTACACAATCTTAACTAGGTAGTAAGGGGGTAACTTAAGTATTTTTACTTATGATTCTACAAGAACACAAAATAATTTAATTAAATTCATTGTTAAAGATGAACGATCATTTTACAATAAGTGAAAATCCAATTTTGGAAGAATTTATTTGTGATAGTTTTACACAACAATTTTCATAGTTTTTCAATAAACACTTCAAGAAATCGTGTTTTATGAGATTTTGAAACAAAAAAATAACAATTAAAAACTTTTTTTGAAATTTTTGGAAGAAATGTTTGTTTAACTTTCGATACGTGGAGTTCTCGTCAATAACTTCAATATATTTGTAAATTGCACATTACATTAATGAAATTTTGAATTTAAATAAACGCATTATTTCTTTTAAATTAGTTGAACAACCTTACATTGGAGTGAGTGTTGGATAAATTATTTTTAATGAACTTATATCATGGGATTAACTAGAAAATTATTTTCTATTACATTAGATAATGCTTCATACAATAATGTTTGTTTTAATTACTTAAATAATGTTTTGTCTTCAAGGGGTGTTTTATTGTAAGAGTGTTGCTGTGCTTATATTCTTAATTTAATTGTAAAAGCGGGATTAGATAATTTAAATCTCTCTATTAATAAAATAAAACAAAGTGTACTTTCTATTATAAGTTCTTAAAAAATAGTTCATATATTTAAGAGTATATGTAGCCAATTAAATTTAAAACCTAGGAAATTGCCTATTGAAATTAATCTAAGATGGAATTCAACTTATGTTATGTTGAAAGTAGCTATCAAATATCAAAAGTAGTTGATTTATTTATTTTGAATAATCAAATTATTGGTTTAGAAACTATTTTGGACATTGATTGAGCGAATACAATTTTTTATAAAGATTTTTTTTACATGTTTTTGATGTTACAATTAAAATATTTTGTAGAGTTTATTCTCCTATCTTTTGTACAATTATTTATCAATTGGTTACTATTGATGATGTTTTAAAAAAATATCTCACCTAACCTTATTATAGTACTATGATTATTAATATGATGGAAAAATTTAATAAATATTTTCAACTACTTCCTATGTATTTTGGTTATGCAACTATTTTAGACTCTAGCTATAAAGAAGAAAATCTTCTTATATTCTTAAAAATGATATGTGGTCCCACAAGTGCTAATGACCAATTAAATAATATTGAACAATAATTGAAAGTTATACTGGATAGGTATGATAGTAATACTAATCGCATACATACCTAAATGACAACCATTACAATACAATCATTTCATCCTGATTTTGGCAATACCTAGATTTAGGATCAACGAAACATCGACAACGGATTCATCAACAAATAGTGGCTCATCTTCATCTGATCTACAACGTTATTTGAGTACCTCTCAAATACAAAATGAAAATGACTTCAATTTTTTATACTAGTGGAAGGGACAATGGTTTAAGTTTCCAGTTATTTCAACTTTTGCCCGCAATATGCTCGCATTTCCTACTTCTATTGTAGCATCCGAACAAGTATTCAATATAAGTGGGCGCGTTATTAGTAATCGCAGGAGTCGACTAGCCCCAAATATTGTAAAAGGCTTTAATGTGTTTGCAGGATTGGTATCTCGCTGAAAAAAAGAGATCAACAAGCCAACGAAAAAGAAGAAATTGCTCTTGACTTTAAAACAATGTATTTGGGTGAAGCAGAAAAATATAATAGTAATGATTGAGAATGATATATATATATATATAGAGAGTAATTTTTGCAAATGACAATCAGGCTTATAGGTGCCAACCTAGTTGGAATGTGTAAAACTTGAAGTAATGTATTTATATACTTACTCTATTTTTTTTTAATTTACAAGTTTACATTTGTAAATTTGTAATATAAATATAATTGTTTATTTTTTAATAAATTTTAATTTTTATCAATGAATGTTTTAAAGTGTTTGTATGAATTTTATTTATATATTTTTTTAATTTATAAAAACTATTAAAAAATTCTTCTGGGTCAGTTGGGGCGGGCATTTGAGACATTGGGCCGACCCGACCCGACACCTAAGAGTGGAAGGATCAGCAGGAGCCGACCGACCATGGGCCGGGCCCGGGCCCGGGCCGGGCGGGGTCGGACCTTTCACACCACTGCAAAACACCTACTAGCATCCCCTTCCGAAACCGTAAAATTCATCTACATACGGATTACGCTGCTGTCGGTGGACGGACAGTGACAGCCAGTCAAGCGCGCAAAGTCACAGCTCTTGGTGGGTCACTTTCCTCCCTTGCAAGTTGTTATCCATTTTCTGTAATTCTCTCTCTTCTTATGCAACTATTTGTATTTGTATATAAAGAGAGACATTAGACATATAGATTGACAGCTGTGCTTCTCTCTCTTCTTCTCCTTCCTTCACTTTCAGTCGATATTGGTTGTTCATTTTGTTCCCTGTTCGACTCTTCTTGTCATCTCTCTCTCTCTCTCTCTCTCTCTCTGTTTTTATGTATGTATGTATGTATATATACACACACACATTGAAGGCTTTTGTATGTGATCTCGTGAGTATTTGATCAATTGAGCCTCATCCCGAAGGCATTGCGTTGTTTTTGCGGAGGAAATTACGTTAAAAGTCAAGATCTCGAGGTACTTCTATTCTGTCTGTCTTGTAGTGTATTTTGTTCAATTCCCTCTGTTTGGTAACTAAGAATACATGGGACGAGAAAATGAAATTTGATGTTTTTAACGGAAAAACCTTTTCTCCATCAACTTTTAGTTTAATCTATTTGCTTGCTTGCTTGCGGTTGCGATTTTCTTATATATGATGGGAAATCCTAATAGACAGGTAACGGAAAACTGGCATTAGAATTTTCTTTGCTTTCCATCTATTTTCGTAGTAAGATGCAGTTTTTATTTATGTTTATTTATTTATTTTTTGTTCTGGTGTAATCTGTACTGCTTTGGGAAAACATGTTGAAGGAGGCAATCTAACTCCTAGTGTCCTTTTCAGGCGGTTACAAGCAGATCTGGTCTGTAATTTGAGCAGATTTAGTAAATGACTGGATTGCTTTTGAAGTGAAAGACTGAAAAAGGGAAGATTCCATATTGCTTTACCTTCGTTTGGAGGGGTCTAGAGCTTTAGGCATGACAATTGGCTGATATCTTGCTCAGACTGAAGCCTAATTCTATTCCATTGTTCTTATCCAAAGCGAAGTGATGATGGAGTCGGAAGGAGAAAGTGGGGTTAGTATTGAGAATATATATAAAAAAATGGCTCTATGTTTTTCGGTTTGGTTGATTCTTAGATGGATATTTGATCCAACTGAATAAGATTTTTCCTGTTTTTGCATATAATTGGATATCTTAGCCTTTGTGCCATAGGCTAGTCAATGAATTCTATGTGATATCTGTTCAATAAATTTCATTGACTGTGACATTTGATTGAGCATAGATTTGTTCACAACTTATAGAAAAATATAATTATGCTAAAGAATATATATAAAATAAATGGCTCTATGTTTTTCGGTTTGGTTGATTCTTAGATGGATATTTGATCCAACTGAATAAGATTTTTCCTGTTTTTGCATATAATTGGATATCTTAGCCTTTGTGCCATAGGCTAGTCAATGAATTCTATGTGATATCTGTTCAATAAATTTCATTGACTGTGACATTTGATTGAGCATAGATTTGTTCACAACTTATAGAAAAATATAATTATGCTAAATTTTTCCAATATCAGTATAGTGTTGAATGTGAATTTGGTCTAGGTTGTTGAGATTTCAAGTTTAAATTTATATTGTTCATTTCTAGCAATTGTGGGTTTCTGAATTTAATGAATTGGGCCATTGTTTGATCAGGGAAAGTCCTTGAAGAACTTGGGTGATCAGGTCTGTCAGATCTGTGGTGACAATGTTGGCATGACTGTGGATGGTGAACTGTTCATTGCTTGCGATGTCTGTGCATTTCCTGTTTGCAGACCATGCTATGAGTATGAGAGGAAGGATGGAAATCAATCTTGCCCTCAATGCAAAACCAGATACAAAAGACGTAAAGGTTGCTTTCATGCAATTAAATATTTGTTTACTGAATTATACGTAAATTTGCGGACGACTAAGGGGAGGTAAATTGTACATATGCCAGTGTGCACATAACTATAAAAATAATGTATGCATGTGTCCAGAGTTTTTTTCCCCCAAAAAAGATGTATATTCTTAATTCCTACCCCCACCCACCCAAAGGGTTCATTTGAACTTATTTCTTAAACATGTGCTCACAGAAGTCGTCGGCTTCAAGCTTGAATTGGTTTTCCCCTATTCCTTCAATCCTGTAGTCGGATTTCCCAAGCATGACTTTAGTCAGGTTATGTAATAGTTGAAGTTGTGTTTTGTGGTTTGAAGTAAGTCTGAAGTTGGTTTTCCAGAACTGCCTTATTTGTTCACTTTGATTTAGGAGTTAAGTTGAAAATCACTTTTATTGAAGAAAATTGTTTAAAAACAACTTGGGTGTTGGAAAACACGTCATGCGTCCATATGGTAAATGATCAAACTACATAGAACCAAGATGATATCAACAAAATTGTCTAACAATTATGTATTTTTTTTATTCTTATACAATTATCATCCATTAAAAATTTCCAAATTGATATGTTATATTATCAGGCATTTGTTTGTATTTTATTCACAAGCATATTCATATGCTGAATCACAATTTTAAAGAATGATAAATCTTCTCGGCATTACTGAAGGCAGATATGGAGTTTCTCTCTGTCTCTATATTGTCACAATGTCGTTGACTACTATTGAATTTTCATGATATCTTCTTTAGACTTTAGCAATCTGCTGAATTTGAACAACATTTTCTAATTCACAAACTTGAACGTTGTCAATGTGAATTCAACTTATCATTCATCGGCTTGATTCCAGGAAGCCCAACAGTTAATGGTGATGGAGAGGAGGGTGATGCTGATGTTGGTGCCAGCGATTTTCATTATACTTCAGAAAAGAAAAATGAGAAGCAGAAGGTTGCAGAGCGAATGTTGAGCTGGCACATGACATACGGAAGAGGTGAAGATATTGGGGCTCCAAACTATGATAAAGAGGTCTCACAAAACCACATTCCTCTGCTCACTAATGGACGGGAGGTATGTCAAGGAGCTTTTTCCATCTTTTTTTCAACTTCACTACTTGTTCTGCATAGAAACTTAATTGTTCCAAGTTTTATCTTCTTCAGGTTTCGGGAGAGTTTTCGGCACTATCAGCAGCATCACCTGAACGACTTTCTGTGGCATCTTCTGAACCTGATGGTGGGGGAAAGCGCATTCATACAATTGCTTACAATGCTGATGTGAATCAATCATGTATATCTCTTTCTTGTGTTATATGTCTGATTCACTTAACACCTTATCATTTTGATTCCAAGGTCTTTGTAATATGCTCTTTGCAGCAAATATAAGGGTTGTCAATCCAGTCAGGGAGTTTGGATCCCCTGGATTGGGCAATGTGGCCTGGAAAGAGAGGGTTGAAGGCTGGAAGATGAAACAGGAGAAAAATGTCGTGCCCATGACCACCAGCCATGCTGCTTCTGAGAGGGGAGGTGGAGATATTGATGCCAGCACGGATGTCCTTGTGGATGATTCTTTGCTGTAGGTTCCAATTTTAATAAATTTCATATATATATACATATTGTCTCCCCCAGTGGTTTATTTTGGTTTCACTTCCTCTGTGAGTCATATTGTCAGCTTGTAACAGATTTCAATTTCAAGATCACTACTCTTTTCTTGGGTTCGTTACCTATACCAATCAAGCAATACCTAAAAGTCACCAATAATTTCTCTGATTCTTTGTTATTATCAATTAAATTCTTTGTATATTTGTGTGTCATTTAAGCACAAATGCTTGACTTGTGCTTGATGCAAGTTTCCTGGCTGATGGAAATTTGATTTTTTCTAAAATTTAGTTTTCTTATCCACGACCAAAAACTAAAACTAACACATAACTTAATTGTGGCTTCTAGACATATTTTTGACACTGTTGTACAATTCACATTGATATATATATATATATATATATTATCTTTTCAAATTTTAGTTTCCTTAATTTACTAGTTTTAAATCTAAATGCAGCCATGCTAATTGTCGTGCGTATTATCCTTCATTGTGCAGGAATGATGAAGCTCGGCAACCCCTTTCCAGGAAGGTTTCTATTTCATCATCCAGGATCAATCCTTACAGGATGGTTATTGTTCTGCGGCTTGTTATTCTTTGCATTTTCTTGAATTATCGGATAACAAATCCTGTGCCCAATGCCTATGCTCTGTGGTTGCTATCTGTGATATGTGAGATTTGGTTTGCAATATCCTGGATATTGGATCAGTTCCCTAAATGGCTTCCAGTGAACCGTGAAACATATCTTGACAGACTTGCTCTTAGGTGAGCTGATTTTTCCTTATATCGGCCTATATTTGACTATAAATTGGTTCTCGTTTTACTTTCATTTCCCATGACATATAATCTTTTCTTCCTTATATTTTAAATCCAACCTGAAGTCACATGGTTACAGGTATGACCGAGAAGGTGAGCCATCACAACTAGCTGCTGTTGACATTTTTGTCAGTACTGTTGACCCTTTAAAGGAGCCTCCTCTTGTCACGGCTAATACTGTCTTGTCCATACTTGCTGTTGACTACCCGGTCGATAAGGTCTCATGTTATGTCTCTGACGATGGAGCTGCTATGTTGACATTTGAAGCTCTGTCTGAGACATCAGAATTTGCAAGGAAATGGGTGCCTTTTTGCAAGAAGTATGAGATTGAGCCACGGGCTCCAGAATGGTACTTCTCTCAGAAGATCGATTACCTGAAAGATAAAGTACAACCATCATTTGTTAAAGATCGTAGAGCAATGAAGGTGGGGGTTTTAGTATATGCACACATCTAATATTTTTTCCTTTGCAGTACATCCTTTTGACATTTATTTGTGCATTTGCACTGCAGAGGGAATATGAAGAGTTCAAAATTCGTATCAATGGGCTCATTGCAAAGGCACAAAAGGTCCCTGAAGAAGGATGGGTCATGCAAGATGGTACACCATGGCCTGGAAATAATACCAGGGATCATCCTGGCATGATTCAGGTAACTTCAGTCTCAATTGGATGATCTGTTCATGTTGCATGGAAAACTACGAGTTCTTTTGGTTTCATCCCTGAAAACTATATTCTGTTCTCAAAATCTGTAAAAACTGAAAGTACAGAAAAGCATGTGTGGATAACTGTTTGCAAAGTGGTTTTTGGAAAAGAAGCTTATTTTAGGAAACATTTCCAAATTGTTTCTGAATTCTCAAAAAATGACTTTGTAACAAAAATGAGGAAACATAGTGCAATAGAAATTGTTTATTCAAATAACTCATTTTTATTTTTGTTTCCAAAAGCAGGAATTGCAAATGAAAATAAAAGAACAGTGCACTCCAAACTAAACAAGCTCTCATCTCCTTTAAGTTTCTCGCAATAACTTAGATGTCATTCATATTGTCACCTCTCTCTAGATTTTGTTATATTTCTTGCATCTCTTTGTGCTCTTGCCAAGTCATTTGCTTCTGATTTTTTCACTTATCATGTTTTTGTCTTTTTACGTGGTTACATGGTTGTGATACATTATGGAATTGAATCAATGCCTAGTTCATGTCTCTTCTTTCTGCCTGATATTTTGGTTTGTAATTATGTATACTACATTTGCAGGTTTTCTTGGGTCAAAGTGGGGGTCTTGACAGTGAAGGTAATGAGTTGCCTCGGTTGGTGTATATTTCTCGTGAGAAGCGCCCAGGCTTCCAACATCACAAGAAAGCCGGTGCTATGAATGCCCTTGTGAGTATTTAAAAATTCAATTCTAGCTTATTTAACTGAATATGGGCCTCTGTCACTTATAAGGGTAATTTTTACGCAGGTTCGAGTATCAGCAGTCCTTACTAATGGACCCTTTTTGCTTAATCTTGATTGTGATCACTACATAAACAACAGCAAAGCGCTTAGAGAAGCTATGTGTTTTATGATGGATCCAAACCTTGGGAAGTATGTGTGCTATGTTCAGTTTCCACAGAGATTTGATGGTATTGATAGGAATGATCGATACGCCAATCGTAATACTGTTTTCTTTGATGTAAGTTGTTGCATCTCTTTTCCATACATGCATCAAATTGATTGTGTTGTGCAAAATGTCTGTCAATGATGGTTCATTATTGATTTGGGTTCCCTGCCCCGTCCAACTATGGGAAGATTGAGAGAGGGTGCCAAGAACAAAATTGGAAGATTTTCTAGTTACTTCCTATTTTCTGTTCACACCCACTCATTTTTTATTCTGTACTTCTATTCAATATACTAGCTGTCTGTTAATTCTCTGCATCATTACAGCATTCATGTGTCTCCTCAAGCTAGTCTATGTTTGGCTAGTCATCTATTGGAAAGTCTCCTTCCTTTGAAATCCTTTCTAATTGCTTTTGGGCTAGGCACTGTTACTTTATTTGGCCAATTTTCAGTTGCTTCCTTAATTTGTGCTAGGAATTGCCCTCTGTAATGGAAAGGAGGCTTATCTAAAAAGTGCGCTGCCTTCCTATATGTTCATTTTCCCCAGGGGTGAAAAGTCTTCCTCATTCACTTACCTACTTATTATTGCTATGGATGTCAGATTAACTTGAGAGGTTTCGATGGCATTCAAGGTCCTGTCTATGTGGGTACTGGATGTGTCTTCAATAGAACAGCTTTATATGGCTATGAGCCCCCTCTCAAACCTAAGCATAAAAAGCCAGGGTTGTTGTCTTCTTTCTGTGGTGGATCACGAAAGAAGAGTTCTAAATCAAGTAAGAAGGGTTCAGACAAAAAGAAATCTAGCAAGCACGTGGATCCCACCGTACCAATTTTCAGTCTAGAGGATATTGAGGAGGGGGTTGAAGGTACACTTCTCACTTCATGTTGGTTTATATACTTTCTAGATGCACCAATTGAAGATATTTGGTTTTGAAAGTTGGTTTCATGATGTTTAGAGAAAATAAGTTAATATAAATAATAAGGTTGCCTCTTCTGCTTAAGCTTTTAGGTAAGATAGTGGCTAACACTCCAACATAGTATTAGAGCAGGCAAAGGGCTTTTAGTTCAAACCTTATTGCTACTTAAAAAAATCAATACTCCTATGTGTTTTGCCCCTTCAAAAAAGGTCAGTCTGGCCACACGTAAGGGACATGTTGAGAGAAAATAAGTGATTATAGATAATAAAGTTACCCTCTCTCTAACAACTGAACTTTTAAGTGTGATGGTGGCTAACCCTCCAACCCATGACATTCCATATCAGGTTGTTTTTGCATTTGTGTTTCAGTCCTCACAGTTGATTTAACATTGACCTTAAACTATGAGTATTTTGTTAAATAACTTGTAATTATAGTCATCAGAGCCTCCATTGCATCATCTGCTTTATTCTTTCTTTTCGGGCTGTTAGACCTAGTTGTGTCATCACTTGGGGGGGGGGGGGGGGTTGTACCTGTGTTATCAGTTTAACTGCTGAATTGTGTTTTTTTTCTCTCATCAGTAAAATAACATTTTTCCCCTGAAAAATTTAAAGTTTTAAAGTTTTCATATATTTCACTGTAGTGAATACCATACAAAGATGATACTTGAGAATTGCATACGTGTGTGTTCATTTCATCTGTACATATATAGGCAAATTGTATTCACCATGTACTTGCTGGATTTCCAAGTTTTTTCTCTTTGAAATTAATATATATAGAACCTTCTTGTTATGATTAATTGAATTGCTTTTGTTCATAAAGTTGTTCCTATTTTCTTTGTTTTTCACTCATTTCCCTGGTCAATTTATCAAAATCAGGAGCTGGATTTGATGATGAGAAGTCATTGCTCATGTCACAAATGAGTCTTGAGAAAAGATTTGGTCAATCTGCTGTTTTTGTTGCATCCACACTAATGGAGAATGGTGGTGTTCCTCAGTCTGCAACAACGGAGAATCTTCTTAAAGAAGCTATCCATGTTATCAGCTGTGGTTATGAGGATAAAACGGAATGGGGAAGTGAGGTATGGGGTTTTTATATATTTTAGCTCCCTTCTTAGATTTAATTTTTTTCATATCATCTGAACTAAGGAAATTGCGTCTCATGTTCTTGTTTTTTTTTTTTTTTTTTGGTAAGTATGTTCTTGTTTTTTCTTTCTCCATCTTTCTAATGTTGTGGGCAGAATTTTCTTTTTTCTATAAAAAATGCAGTTTGCCCCCATGTATTAAAGGGGTGTTGTCCAATGAGATAGGGTTGTGATGCTTATCCCCAAAAAATGGTCCAGTAGTACACAATTGAGACACCATCACGTCAGTTTGTATTTGAATGAAATTATACCTGTAGTAAAACATTTTAGACTTCAGTAACAGTATTTAATTGCACATAAAGGTTATAGTTGTGACTTTCGACAATTAAGGAACAAATTGGAGTTGCTTTTATGCAGTTTTTGGATCATTATTCTTGGAAATAGGAGAAAGAGAATTTCCTTCCTCTCTCTCTCTCTGCTTTGCCACCTTTTAGGTTGAACATAAAGATGATTATTAGAAATTTGGAATTTATTTTTGAACGATTTTATCTGATCCTTTTCATCTCTGGTTGCCTTGCCCCCAAATCAAGCACATAAAGCAAAATAACACCAAAGACCAAGCTTTTTTCCTGCTCTTCTTGCTTGAACCCTCTGCCATAACTGGATAGGGTCTGCAATGCTCGTAGGGAATGCACAATTCATCTCAAACTATCCAAGAATCATGTTCCACAAGTCTCCGGCCTCTATTCAAAGAATAAGAAGGTGATCGATGGATTCCCTATCAAGTTTGCACATGCATCACCAATTGACGTGAATTTGCCTCATCGTTAAAGACTCAAAATTATCAATAATAATGATGAGAAAAAAATATCATTTGGTTCCTTGTGATTTATGGAATTCTTAGCATGTTGAGAATAATCTTTTATGTATGTATGTGCCGGTTTCTCTTCAGTTTTGGTGATGAGAAAAGTAAGTAATTAGGTCCCTTGTGATTTATGGAATTTCTTAGTATATCAGGAGTAATATCCTATTGTTATCTTTGTCTAGTGTCTACTTCTGGTTTTCTTCTCCGTTTCACTTTATCACTTGAAATTATTCTTTCCCTCCTAACCAGACCTATCTCCTCTATTTTTCCCCCTATTTTGTAAAGTTTGCTAGAAGTCATATCACTTTGAAGAACTCCAAAGTGATTAGAATGAAAACTTGTTTCAACTCCCCCCCCCCTAAATGCATCTGTGCACCAACGTTGATCCTACCAAGGGGGGAGTGTTATTAGGGTTATTATCACTGGATAGAGTCACAGAGTCTAATCTTGATGCATCTACAACCACCTTGGTTCATATCAAACTGCTCCTAAGAATTAATGAAGTTTTGTTCATTAACATATATTATTTGAAAATGGAGTATTTTATATTCTTTCTATCTTAACATATATTATTTGAAAATGGAGTATTTTATATTCTTTCTATCTTTTTTTTTAATAAATAAAAATTTTAGAAGGCATTGTGGGGATGCCACCCAATAACAAAAAGCACAACATCCAAATAAACAATTACACCTTCATAAGAAAATGCAAAAATTACACAAATCCTGATTTCTATCCTGGTAACCAACTATACAAAGTAGATAGAATAATGCTTTCCAATCTATATAACAAAACTTTGATCTCTTGAAATGCTCTTTGATTCCTCTCCCATCAAATACTTCAACAAATACAAAAAGGAATTAATTTTCTTTATTGAATGCGAGTTCTGGAATCCCCACCATGCATCAAAAAAGTGCTTTTGTTGTCCAAGGAAAAACCCAACGCGTACCAAAATCATATACTCTAGACCTCATTTGTTTGGGGGGGCTTTTTATAAGAGTTACAAATCCTTGCCTTTGGATCTGCAGATTGGGTGGATTTATGGTTCTGTCACGGAAGATATTCTTACTGGATTCAAGATGCATGCTCGTGGTTGGCGGTCAATTTACTGCATGCCCAAGCGCCCAGCCTTTAAAGGGTCTGCTCCTATTAATCTTTCAGATCGTCTGAACCAGGTGCTTCGATGGGCATTGGGATCTGTGGAAATTTTATTCAGTCGGCATTGCCCTATATGGTATGGTTATGGTGGAACACTAAAGTGGCTCCAGAGATTTGCGTATGTGAACGCAACTATTTATCCAATAACTGCCATCCCTCTACTTATCTACTGTACTTTGCCAGCTGTTTGTCTGCTTACTGGAAAGTTTATTATCCCACAGGTACGTAATTTCAACACATCCCCCATGAAAGAATTTTCTTTTCCAAGGTTGGTTCCGTTTTTTTCCCCCCTTCTTACATGACTTCTTTCACCAAAATTTAATTTTCTTTTTGCTTGTGGTAGCTTTTAGGCTTGTTGTTCACATTTAAAAAAAATGGCCAAAAAACAAAAACTTAAAAATGAGATATCTCCATTTTTTTACCCGAATATGATAAAAAAAGGCCACAATTTTGAGTGAGGCACTTAGCTCGGTGGTTAAGCTCCATTCTTTGCCCACTCGTCATTCGGGTTCGAACCCGAGGCCCTCCCCTTACTTACCTATCAAAAAAAAAAAAAAAGGCCACAATTTTTAGCAGTCAACTTCTCTGCTAATGCTGCTATTTCTAGTGAATAGCTAGCATCTGATGTGTTCTTGGGGACGTAGTATTCAGTGTGGCAAAAGGGTGCTTCTAAATTCATTAACCAATTAACTTTCCCTAAGAACACTGCACCATTAAGTGTCTTGGTTGGTGTCTGCAACTGCAAGGATTTCGGATTAGCCGAGTGCCGAAACTAGTGATGTGCTTTGTTTCTTTTTCGCCTTTTCATTTTGCGGCATTATAAATAAGGAAAAAATTGTTGTCACATTTACGTTAACAATGAATCTTACATATATATTTTTATCTTTGTAAGATGAGCTACAATCCTACAACTTATACTATCTGTTTGGGAAATCGGCAGTATGCTTTGAAATCTACTCAATTTTTTACTTATTTATTTTTTTCTGAATTATCTTGCAACCTTTCCTGATAGCTGCATGCTACTTTGCATTTTTTTTTTCTGTTACACTTCCAACTGTGAAGAGGAGTGTTCTTAAAAATTTGTTTTGTTGTGTTAAATCATAAAATGTACTTTTGGTACGAGATGTTTAATTAGAGTCCAACTGGTTTGTTCATAACAGAACACTACAACATTTATGATCTCCATTACCATTAGCGTGTAACATGGAGAAAGCATGAAAATTCTACATCACTGGAGTGTACTGAAACTTGTGTCATTCTGGTGCAGATTAGTAACCTCGCTAGTATCTGGTTTATATCCCTCTTCCTTTCCATCTTTGCCACTGGTATACTAGAGATGAGGTGGAGCGGTGTTGGAATAGACGAGTGGTGGAGAAATGAACAGTTCTGGGTTATTGGTGGTGTTTCGTCCCATCTTTTCGCTGTTTTCCAAGGACTGCTCAAGGTACTAGCTGGAATTGATACCAACTTTACGGTCACTTCCAAAGCATCCGATGAAGATGGGGATTTTGCCGAGCTCTACATGTTTAAATGGACAACCCTCTTGATCCCGCCTACAACTCTCCTTATAATAAACTTGGTGGGTGTTGTCGCAGGCATCTCCTACGCGATCAACAGCGGCTACCAGTCATGGGGTCCGCTCTTTGGCAAGCTTTTCTTCGCCTTTTGGGTGATTGTTCATCTCTACCCCTTCCTCAAGGGTCTAATGGGGCGCCAGAACCGAACACCCACCATTGTCGTCGTCTGGTCAATTCTCCTCGCTTCCATTTTCTCGTTGTTGTGGGTGCGAATTGATCCCTTCACCACCAGGGTAACTGGCCCAGATGTTGAGCAGTGTGGAATCAACTGCTAGGAAAGAGCAGAAACTTAAAATTGGAATAATCAGTGTGAGTACTCTTCTAACCAGCTTCAAGCTTGTGAGGTGGGAATTATGTAAAGCTGTCACATTCACATGCCTTTACATGTGCAGAAAGATGAGAATTCTTAAAAGTTTTAAAAGCCATTTTGTTTAAGTAATTACTAGTCAAGCACTTTTTCTTGTCTAGAGAATTGGAAGAGGTGGGCTGGAGCAATTATTTATCTATTTTTTGTTTAGTTTATATCAGAAGCGATGTTGTAATATATGCTTGGCTCCCTTGTTTAAGTTATTCCATTTCAACGTACAAGTTGTACTTCATGTTTCCATTCCCTCAAGTGCTATGTTTGTTTGGTCATATACTTTAGGAACTGGAATTAGAATTCCTTGTTCATCAAGAATTTCTATGTTGGTTGATCTTTGATCAAAGAATTAGTGCGCTTATCTTTTCAAATTTGTGGGATTGTAAGTTTCACAAATGGTGGAACTCTTCATAATACATAAATTGAGTTGCCCTCATTTTTTTTTTCAAAGAAAAGGGCAATTTTTAGCTTTTAACTCGTATTTTCATTCCATTATCAAATGTCTTAATTTATATCAAACACTAGAAAAACGAGATTTCCATTCTAATGTCATATGTACCAAATGTTAACAAAAAGAAATTTTCATTTTGTTTTTTTTGATGTACTAAACTTTGGAATTCATTTTATTATTATTATAATTGTTTTTTTCGTGTTTCCGCTCCGGTGTCCATTTTTATTGGCAACCAAACATAAAAATGGGGTATCGGTGAAGTTTGAAAAATAGTAAGATAGCATCTTTTGATGGGACCCCCTGGCGAAGCTTCAAAAATAGTAAAACAGCATCTTTTGATGGAACCCTCCTTCTGTATCCTTGGACCCCTTGTTGCTTCAAAATTTGTGTTAAAAATAGTTTTCAAAACTACCTAATTTTTTTGGTTACATTCAGAATTACAGGCCCCGAACCAAAGTCACGGGGGGAGTTTGTTTGTTTTTGGCCAAATGTGCTCGGCGCCCGTTCAGAAAACTGCCTAATTTTACCGCTCAGCTTTCTTTAACTATAAACCTTTGTTGTCCTTTTGGCTAAAAATCAAGCGTAGGATCTGTTCTCACCAGTTTTGGGGAGAAAAAAAAAGTTGTTATTATCATTATTATTGTTGTTATTATCATATTTTGTAATTTACTACTAACTAACTAACTATTAAAAAGGTAATTTATTATTATTTTTTTGATGTTTGGGAAGGAAAAAACTGTAACTTTTTAATAGTTAATTTTTTTAATTTTTTGTTAATTTGATATTTTTACTTTTTATGATTTAAAATAATTTTAAAATGTAAAAAAATAAATTGGATCATGGTAAGTAACCAGAATTTGAGGAGTTAGCTAGACTATTCAAACGGAGCCTTAGAATGACCACCTTTGGAGCTTTAGAAAAGTTAAAAAAAATCATGCTTTCATATGATACTTGTATGAAATTATCGAAAAATGTTGCAACTATGATGATACAGGTCGGAATTTGCGAGAAACTGTTGAGAGTTTCATTGATTCATATTCGTTCTTACAAGTGATTTTTTTAGTGTTTAAAAAAATTACGATTAGAAGTCTAATTTGCTCGAAAATTTAACGTATTTCTAGGATATTTTAAGATTTTCAGAAAAGAGAAATATATTAATAGAGCAGTTACAAGAAAGAGATCTAAGTTTTCTCCCATACTTAGCAAATAACTTTTCATATTCTTCATGTGTTGATGATTCCAAAGATTTTGTATATTATATGCCGTGAATTCAGTTGGCTATGAATTTAGCAAGTGTCGCGGAGTCAGTTGATTTGTAAAGATTTGAAAATTGTATCTTCCCCGTTGTTTCGTGAATGGAGAATTCAATATAGAATCAGTAGTATAGGTTTGTGGATTTAAAACTATTGAGATATTAAGTTTTTGTAATTAAGGCTTAGTCGTTATAGTGAAAGTTCGAGTTATTGTTAAGTTGAAATTGATTACACAATTATTGAAATATCGACTGTACAGATTTTCAAATCGGATACCGCACGAGAATAAAATCTCCATACTGTATCCTTTTACGCCTTCGCTTGACTTCTACATGTAGCCCAATGCCCTTGTGCCATGTAGTCGAACTGTATTCCACCCTAATAAGAAACCGTACTACTCATTTTCTCTCGTATTTATGATGGCGTTGATGTAACTTATGTATTTAAAGCTTCGCCTAAAATTATCTCCAGTGATATTCGCCACGATTTACAAATTTGTTGGGGGTTTTTGGAGACCGGTCACTATTTATAAACTTATAAGAATTTAAGTCATACCAAAAAAACTTATTTGTAAATAAGTCACACTTGCAACAAAAAGACAAAAAAAGATATCACGCGTTTTTCACCACATTTCAAAACTGTCAGTTTTATCCGAAAATAGTGCACACTTCACTCATAACTTCCGTGACTTTTCATCTTCTTTACAAAACAAGCAAAACCGATTTTTAGAAACAAAATCAAAACTGTTTGGGAAAAATCTAATTCCGCAACTTTCCATCTTCTTTACAAAGCAAGGAAAACCGATTTTTGGAAACAAAATCAAAACTGTTTGGGAAAAACCTAATTCCGTAACTTTCCATCTTCTTTACAAAGTAAGCAAAACCGATTTTTGGAAACAAAATCAAAACTGTTTGGGAAAAACCTAAATCGGTCATCATTTCTAAGTATATTTATTTTTTCTAATTTTGAAACAGTACCGGTACTGTTTTGAAGATAGCTCAAAATACTAATCAACTACATGAATTTCTCTTGCCCAAAATTTGTCATCTGTTTATAATTCATGGTGCTGTTTTAAAAACAGTACCGGTACTGTTTTGGATCGGTATTATTTTCATACTGCTTAAAAAACATCAATCGATACATAACACAAATCAACGATACGAGCTAACATCATCATATTTTTTGAAATAGTACCGGTACTGTTTTGAAGATAGCTCAAAATGCCAATCGACCCCATGGATTTCTCTTGCCCTTAAAACTCGTCATCTGCTTATAATTCATGGTGCTGTTTTGAAAACAGTACCGATAAAATAGTACCGGTACTGTTTTGAATAGTTACTGTTTTCATACTGTCTAAAAAACATCAATCGATATATAACACAAACCAACGATACGAGTCAACACCATTATATTTTTTGAAACAGTACCGGTACTATTTTGAAGATAGCTCAAAACGCCAATTGCCCCCATAGATTTCTCTTACCCTTAAAACTCGTCATCTGCTTATAATTTATGGTGCTATTTTGAAAATAGTACCGATAAAACAGTACGGGTACTGTTTTGGACCGGTACTGTTTTCATACTGCTTGAAAAACATCAATCAATACATAACACAAACCAACCATACGAGCCAATATCATCATATTTTTTGAAATAATACCGGTACTGTTTTGAAGATAGCTTAAAATACTCCAATCGGCAAAAATCAATCCATGAAGAAGATAGGCCAAAAAAGTTCTATCTTTTTCATATCTTCACGACTAAAACTGTAAATAATGAAACTAAAAACAAGGAAGGAAAAAAAAAAAACGGAAGAAGCGTGATTCTCGGTAAATCATATCTTCACGTGATTCCTGAAATTTTCAGAAATAACTTGTGTAACTTAATTATAGAAATAAAGGATATTATCGGTATATTAGAAACTGTATTTAAAATAAACTCGTGGGACCCACTCAAAAGTGTGACTTAAACACAAAATTTGCTACATTAATGTGACTTAAAAGCAATACTTTTTTTTTTATATGACTAATAGTCTTAAAAAATTATAAAGTATGATTTAAATATATTTTTTCGAATTTGTTATTCCTTAAATGATACAAATTCTCTGTCTAACAAATTTGAAATTCTTGAACGGTGGCTCCTCGACTATTTTGAGGTGTTGACACTTCAACCTTTGCCTGAAATGACAATGCCAGTTTCACTTGTGATCTTTTTGCTTTAACGTGTGGCTTAATTAATGCTTTTGTACCACGCAGCAATGTAACCTCCACCGCTTCATTTTATCTTACACTCCTACTGTTCTTATTTTATTATTAATTTTTAAATAAAAATAATATTTTATAATTATAATAATTTTAAATAAAATACACCAATAACTACGGATAATTACTAGTACCAAATAGAAGGTGCAGTAATTGGAGCCGAATAAATGAAAAGTGCGGCTAGCATTTTTGAGTAGAAAACTTATTCTCATTTTTATAAGTTAATATAGATACTAGATATAACAGTCAATATATTATATATAACGGGTATTTTATTTAGAATCCAATAGAATTTACAGAATGAATCAAATCAATATAATAATTAGATACAAATAGACGAAAAAGGAAATCACAATTTTATATGCCGATCTTACTAATAATTAGGTCCAAATTGTCGCCGAAAAATAATATTAAGAACGTTACTTTTAGTTCCCGGTCAGTGTCGTTTTTATTTTCAATTTTTTTGCTTATATTTTTAAAATTTTGTAAACTCGCAATAAAAACTTATTTGTTAAATCTGTTTATATTTTTTTGTTTCTAAAAAAACGAAAATTAAAAAAAATATATAAATAAAAAATACTTTATTAAAGCATTTCAAAGAGAATAACTTAATCTTAAGTTTTATGATATGAAATTAACTCACGTGTAATAAGTAGAATTTTTTAAAAAATTCAATTTGTAATTGTCTACATTTTAAATAAAAATTTAGATCAATCAATTTATTAAAATATTTTCATATTTACTATAAGAAAGTAGTTTCCATAATGTTTTTTTTTCTAAATTTAAATATTAATTTAAGAATTCATGCGTGCTATATTTTATAATGATTATTTTTATATTAATTATCTATATTTTTTTAATAAACAAACAGTTATTGTTACCTGAATTAATTTTTATTGTAATATTTTAAATTACTTTAATAAATAATATTTTTAAATATTTATATTAAAATACATTGATAACTGAGTTTTTATTATAATATTTTAATTATATTAATAAATTTTATTTTTATATATTTTAATATTTAATAAAATTAATATATCACCCAATAACTCAAAAATATTTTTATCATATTAATTATCAAAATTTTTTAATAACAATTCATGTAATCATTGTTAAAAATTTAGAAAAGAAATTTATCAGTATAATTTATTTTTTATAATAGAAAATATTTTTTATATGAGTTCAATGAGATATATGTAGGTACTCTAAGTTTTATAATAATTAAATTTTTATTATATTATTTTAAATTATATTGATAAATTGTATTTTTAAATATTTAAAAATATTCATTTAAAAATATTTTAAAATTATATTGCTAACTAAATTTTTATTATAGTATTTTTATTCAAATTAAAAAAATTATTTTTAAATATTTAATAATCAAAATAATTAATATATTATTCAATAACTAAAAAATATTTTTATTATTTGAACCACATTCTTATAGAAATAAAAAAAAAATTGGTGGGTTAATTGACGTTGGGAGCTGTGTTTGAGAAAAAACTGGTAGCTCAGCTACTAGTTATTAGTTTTTTGACTTTTTTTTTTTAAATAATCAAACTTACTATCTTACATTTTAAACTTGTTTCAAGCATTGAAGGGCAAAAATGTCAATTTGACAAAAAGTTAAAAAATAGTTAATAAAAAATTAACTTTTTTTCCTTCCCAAACACAAAAAAATTAATTTTTTAATAGTTATTTATAAGTCAATTACCGAAAAAAATAGTTAGTTTTTTTCTTCCTAAACTTAGTCTTATTTGTGGGTTTGAACCAAATTGAAAGGAAAAAAAAAAAAAAAAACATGCGCCTAGTTTGAACCAAACAAAAAAGAAAAGAAAACAAAAAATTTGAAGTGAGTGGTCAACATTGCGTTGGCAGTGGGCTAACATTGCAAGTGATGTTAGACCCCTCACTTTTAAAGAGTAAAAATATGATGTTAGACCCCTCACTTTTAAAGAGTAAAAATATCAAATTAACGAAAAGTTAAAAAAATAGTTATTAAAAAATTAGCTTTTTTTTTTCCTTTCCAAAACACAAAAAAATTAACTTTTTAAGTAGCTATTTAGTAGTCAACTACAAAAAAAAGTTAGTTTTTTTTTTTTTTTTTTTCTCTTTCCAAACTCAGCCTTACTCAAGGATTTGAATCAAACTGAAGGGAAAAAAAAAAAACATGTGCCTGCTTTGAACCAAACAAAAAAGAAAAGAAAAAAAATTGAAATGTGCGGCCAGCATTGCGCTGACAGCGGGCTAACATCACAAACGATGTAATCCCCCCAACTTCTTAAGACCCATAGTCGTACAATAATTTCTATATTACAAACTTCAATTAGGGTCCGTTTGGCACAATAAAAAACTTTGAAAATTATTAAAAATTTTTAAAATTTTCTAACACATTTTATATTCGTCGTACTTCCTAAAATTTTTATAAATTTATATATATTTATGTATTCTAACAAATTTTTACACACTCCAATAAATTTTTACAAACCTAAATAATATTTCATAAACTCCAATAATTTTTCTACAAATTCCAAAAACTTTTTAACCACTTTCAATAAATTTTGATATAAAATTATTCCGTCGGAATAAAAAAAAGTTCAGACGGTTTCTTTCTCTAACAAGTTGATACAAAGTTAAAAAGTTTTACTATTTATTTTTAAAAAACGTGATTTGATAATTGTGCGTTAAATACTAAAAAAATTTTCAAATCACATTTTTCAACATTTTTCTTTATTTTTTGCCAGGTCAAATGGATCTGTAATTATCTAATGGCTGTTTTAAACCCCACACACACACGGGTGATGTAAAATGAGAAAAGTTGCACCATGACAATGGTGGATATTGAATGGTCACAATTCCAGCACAATTTATGGCATTTGTTATATATATATATATATATATATATATAAATAATTCTACAAAATAAATTTTTATAATAAAATTTCTACTTTTATGAATTAAAAACTTAAAATTATAAGTACATAAATATTTATTGCATCTCCGGTTGTATACTTGGAATAAAAGTTTATTTAATAAGGTACTGATAATTTGGAGTGCGTTTAGAAAAATTAGCTGGAAATTGTAGGTACCATCTATTAGTTTTTTATTTTTTTCTAAAATAACTAAACTTACCCTTCTACATTTTATACTTCTTTTAAATATTAAAGGGTAAAAGAAGGGTAAAAATATCAAATTAAAATCTAAAAAGTTAGCTATTAAAAAATTAATTTTTCTCTTTTCAAACACCCAAAAAATAAAATTAACTTTTTAATAGTTAATTACACAAAAGAGTTAACTGTTTTTTTTCTTCTCAAACTCAGCCTTAATCAAACATATTGCACTCGAATATATTGAACTTAAAGAAGAGAGATTTCTGAGGTGTCTAAAAGTATACATGTGGCACCCTGTGCATGTATACTTTTATTCCTCCATTTAGAATTTAAGCTTTTAGCTAGCAGAAATGAAATTTGAAGTAAAAAGTACATTTGTGTGACATATCTAAATTACACGTGGATGGTGAAGTTTACCCCCATATGGTCAGATTTCAACCATGAACATCTTTTGCCATTGGATGAGGTATTGCCGAGCTCGCTGACGGTACACCTGTGCCAAACTAACGCACCTCAGCATTCATGCCTAGTCTAGATATGAACCGCTAAATTTGCCCCAGCTTAAGACAGGGAATCAACACCCCACACCCCCCCCCCCCCCCCCAAAAAAACAAAAAATAAATAAATAAATAAAATGAATGTATACTTACAAAAAGAATTTATTTGTACTTTATTAAGTATAAAAAATAAAAAATTTTATTTTTTCTTTATTTTCCTTTTCTCTTCATAAATTCATATTTCAAACATCAAATAATTGTTTATAATAGAGAATGAGTAATACTATTTTATTTGAAATTATTATTAAAATTTCTGGAGGCAAATTCCAAACAAATCATTAAGTACATTCAAAGGAAAAAAAAAAAAAAAATTCTCTTATGACATGTTTGAAGTTACAAAAATTAAGATAAAATGTAGTTTGAATTACTTTTTTGACGTTTAGAGTGTAAGTCACAGACTTGAAAGAAAAAAAAAGAAATGAATAGATCTATTCAAACAAATTTGCTCAGAAACTTTTTAACTTTTCTATCAAAATTTTTTAAAATTTGTAAAAATGAGATTTGTAGAAAATTTATTAAAATTTGTAAAAATTTATTGAGATTTTTAGAGATATATAAATTTATAGAGATTCACACAGTTCAAGGTGAAAAAAGTTTTGTAAAATATTGTAGTGTTTTTTAGAGTTTTTTTGAGAACTCCAAACAAACTTTGTAACTCATGTTAATTCATCAAGTGTATCAATAAATAAAATTATATTGATAAAGCGTTTAGAGTGACAAAAAGTGATAAAAGTTATGGGTTTGTAATTCATACAATAAGATAAAAAATAAATAATTTTTAAAAATTTTTAATATTTTTTAATAATTTTCAAAAATTTTTAAAACTTCAAATAAAGCCTGAGTTAACTTTTCTCCTAATTTAACTCCCGGTTCAGTTAAAACCTTCCAAACTATTCCTAATGTGAATCCAAAAGAGATAAGTAATAAATAAATTGGAATTGTTTTATACAAATAATCCATCAAACACCTCGAATGCAGCATTTTTACAAACAAGTCCGAACCCAACCACCAAGTATTTTAAAATAATAATAAATAAAACACCTCTTTGCACCCTGCATCGATTCATCAAGCCCTCCCCTCCAGCAATATTTACTCGGACACCCAAAGAGCGAAAATATGAGCACGTCGCACTTTAAAATGACTTAATTAGGGACAATATTTAAAAGTTATTTGATTTAAAATTTTAATTTGATAAAAAGTTGAAGGTATTTTAGAAAATAAAAAAAATTTGCCAAAATTAAAACTTCATAAAATTTTAAGCTTCACCAATGTTTCTATTATAATAATATTAATAAAATATAATATAAAATCAATACACTAACACAATTGCATGTACATATTTATGTACTATTATAATATAAAAAAGGTGTTAAAAGTGTAATCAAAGTGGAATGAAATTTTATTATTTAAATTTTATACCTGTTCAATTAGCGTGCGTTTGAAGTGTAAAAGGTTAATATAAATTGATAAACTTGATAATCTTATAATCTATGCAGTATGTAAAAAATTAGAATTTTTATAAAAATTTATAAAAAATTGTAAAACTCCAAACGGATCCTAAGACTAGAATGAATTGTAATCGAGTTAAATTACCAGTCCCACCTAAAAGAACGAAGTGTATATGGTGAAAGCATAAAGTTTTGATTGTTATTAGGGACCCACCAAGGTTTGGTTTTTCATTGATGAGATGCTTCCATGTTGAAGAAGAGTCCATAGTCAATCACATGCCATATGCTTTCACCTACAAGACGCAAGCTTAATTTGACCTATATATCTATCAGTTAGCTGATTCAAAGGTAGATGAGAGAAGTTTAACACATCTTAGTTTGTTTGTGTAATATTTGATGGACTCGTAGGGTTTATGTGCTCTTCTAGTGCAACTTTGGTATTCCTTTCCAGAAACTAGATGCCAAAATGTGAAAGAAATAAAGTATATACGTGTGAGATGTTGGGGACCATATGCTGAAAATTCAAGTACTCCTGATCTGTCAGGAAAGAGAGATAACCATAATAATTTGGGAGGAGTTTGGGCTCCAATCCTCTCTGTCTCTTCTCTTTTGTTTTTAAGTTTTTTTATTTTTTATTATTGTTATGTACAAGAAGTAGTTATAATTCATATATTTTGATTTTAGAGTAGGGTTGGGAACAAGTCAAACTTTGTGCAAGTAGTTTGAACTCGTCTCAAAAATAAAAAAAAAAGAAGCTTGGCTCGAACTTATTTCGTAAGCAAAACGAATTCGAATCAAACCGATTTGTGACTCAGTTTAGAATCAAGCATGGTTTGAACCTGGAAAAACTTAGCTCACAAGTCAGTTCGATAAAATAATATATATATATATCCTAAATTTTAAGATTTTTTGATAATTATTTTTATATTAGTTTATTTATTATATTTTAAACTAAAACGATATCATTTTGGTTTAATCAAACATTGCAAGTCAATTTCGAAACTAACTTCTTCTTTATTGAACAGAGTTAAAGTATATATAAAAGTTCGAGTCAAGCTTGAGCAGTATAAATAGATCGAGCCTAATTTGAAAGTCGAATTTGAATAAATTATAGCTCAGTTCGACTCAACTTGTTTTCATCCCTACCTTAAAATTGTGTTTGGAATGAATTTATTAATAGAAAAGTAAAAAAATAAATGGATTTCATATAATTTTATTTTATTGGTTTGCAGTAGAAAATAGAGAAAAGAAATAATGAAAATTAGAGAAAAAGTTATTAAAAAATAAATTTATTGAGAAATACTTCTTATTTCATATCATTTTTTTAATCCAATCAAACAATGTATTTTCATTTTTTTTGTTTTGCCCTTCTCTAATTCATTAATTTGTTCTGTTTTTTTTTTTTTCAATAAATTCATAATAATGCAAACAACAAAAATTCTTCAATTTTATTTAATAGAGTTACGTAGGCAGGTAGGTTGAGTCTTGCTTATTGATTTTGATATTTGATAGAATATGAGAAACCTACAATGTCTATGTGAAAGACGTTAACACAACTGTCTTTGTATAAGGTTTAATTGACCAATGTCTAGTCTAGTTGTTTCTATGCAAATCTTCTAGATTGGCTTAACCACTTTCTTCTTCTTCAGCTTCTTTATATATATATATATACATATATATATAAATTCACATATAAATTGTGAAATTCTGATGATTCATATTCAATGAATTAGCAACTATCTAAAACTTTGTTAATCCAGTGCTTGGATTAATTTTGGAATTGAATATGATACTTGATATACAATTTGTCAAACGGGGGTTGTGAAGTCGATTCATTTAGAAACAGTGATTCGTCAGGGTGGAAAAAGAAAAAGAAAAAGATCTTGCGAGTATACCATTATCACATTTGAGAAATGAGATCCCAATAATGTATAATCAAAGAAAAAATAATGAACAAATTAAGTGTATTAAAAAAGATGAACATGAGATTTAACGTACTTCTATTTTGCTCTGTCTTTCGTAGTAAAGTATGTAATTTAAGATGCGTTTAAAGTGACAAAAAATAAAAAAAAATGAGATAAAATGAGATAAATCGTAAGTTTATAATTTGTGCAGTGAGATAAAAAATTAATAACTTCTAAAATTTTTTAATATTTTTCATTATTTTTAGAGTTTTTTGTTACTTTAAACGAAACTTTATTATGATTACCAGTGTATTTTTTTATAACTAGGTTAGAACAGGTACAAAGTTTTAAGGTATATAGAAATCAAATATATTAACTAAGGATGAAATTCCACAAAATTGAATGGTTGAATGATACCAAAAATCACTTTACCCATTTGGTTTAAATAGCTTTCTAAACAGTTTTTGTCATTCTGTGATTGACAATCTATATAAATACAGTTTGCAAAAATGAGCATAACTTTCTTCATAAGATTCTAAATGATGAAAGGTTTGTAGCATTGAAAACTAAACTCACATAATTTCAAACCGTATCTCCATGGGCGGACCTAAGTTGAGATAGGAGGGGTGAGTAACCCCTAGATTTTGAATATAAAATTACTAAAATATCCTTTGTATTTTAAATTTACTAAAAAAAATTAAATTAATTCAACATTAAGGTATTTTGACTTTATTTAAAAATTAAAGTTAACTCAAAATTTTTCAGCATAAAAGGAGTGTACAAGAATCGAATCTAAGTATTTTTTATGAAATAAAATGCATTCTCTCATTATACTATTAAATAATTTTGTGCATAATATTAAAAATATAACATAATAAATTTTATAAATAATAAAATTTAATAATAATTATATATATATTTTTTAGTTATGAGAGGCATTTTTATTAAATTTCAAGTTCTACTACAAGGATCAGTTGAATTATTATATTGTGAAAAATATATTCATCAATTTAATGTCTAATAATAATAATAATGTTATCTCTCCCTAAAAAATATCAATATTGTTTCTTTTCTATTTTTAACCCCAATGTAACTTGTTCTTTTTTTGTTGTTCTTTTCTGGGATACTTGACGTCCAGTGTCCTCTTATTGAAAATCTTGAATTTTCCCTTCCATATTTCTCGACATAAATTTGGAGTTTTGTGCAGCAAAATAGTAAAAATTCAAACTTATCCAAAAACATGGACATGGACTGATACAAAAATTTTGTTCATAGTCTTCAAAAATGCATGATAATGCGGAATTAAATGCTCCACCAGCTAGCAAATAAAGACACATATTTCTCCTATAATGTATCTATCTAAATTAATGGCCTAAAGGGCCTAATCAATTCTAAATGATGCAAAGTTTGCAGCGTTAAAAATTAGACTCGTAACTTTCGAATCATATCTCTCGATATAGATTTGGACATGATTTGGAGTTTTGGGCAGACAACGGTGAAAGTTGAAAGTTCTCCAAAAACATGGACTAATACAAAAATTTTGTTCAAAGCCTTCAAAAATGCATGATACCAGCTGGTAAATAAAGACATACATTTCTCCTATAATGTATCTGTCTAATTAATGCTTGAAATTAAAGCACCATAATCAAAGGTCGGGAGGCTTCAGTGAACCAATATTAAACATACCTTACCATCTTCTAATGAAAAAAATGACTTAATTATAAGCGTAATGAGGAAATAGTAATGTATTATTGTTGCATTTTCTATCTATACTAACGGATGAAAGGTAAAAATTAATTCTGTAAAAGTCGTAAAAATAATTTAGTGAAATCCCACTACGTGCTATTCCAAAAATAGTAACTATATATATATATATATATATTTGCAAAATTTAAATTAGTTAACCAAAGAAAAAATCACAGACATGATAAAAAAACCTCCACATTATAATTTCTCGTGTGTATACATATATTATTGATTAGACTTGTGCAATACACGAATTTTATCAAAATATGAATATATGAAAAGTGTAAAAAAAATTAAATAATACTTAAACTAATAAAAAATATTAATTTATTAAATAAAGCTAACAATCAAAGCATTAGTTCAAAGTTATAATAAAAATAGTTTTATTTCCTTTTTATTTAATTAGTAAAGCAAAAATTTGTTAAGTGCATTTGAAAAAAAAAATTCATTAGTTTTGCTACCAAGGCATGCTTTTAAAATTGTTTGAATATAAAAATAAGACAAAACTTATTTAAACTAAAAAAAAAAACAATTACTGATAGCTTGTATATGTGAATGAAATAAATTGACAATTACAATAAAGAAAATAGAATAAAAGCTTAACACAATTGTGTTAAAGAAAAATAGAATAAATTTGAAGAATCATACCATATATATTTAAATGAATAAATTGAAAAATAATGAGATGTCTAGATCGAGAATGAAGAAATTTTAATGAGAATCTGATATACCAAAGACAATCAAAACAATCTATTGCACATGAAAATATAAAAACTAGTTACAATAATTAAAAACCTAAATCAGGATTAGGCTAAATCAAACAATCAATCATAGCATCTATAAATGTATTTGATTTTCTTATTAAAATAATAACAATACACATCATCATAAATTTAAATGTCGTCTCCGGTGACTAAATTCAAAAACTTACACAACCATAACATGACTAATATAATACAAATCTCAAATGTATAATAGTTAAGTTTCGAATCCACACTTCATGTATCAAAAGTAAAAGGCTAAGTCACTCTTTAATCTAACTCAACTCCGGCTAACTGTTCCTACCTTTTGAAGGTCACCTAGAATATGGAAGGAAAGAGCACCACCTCTCATCAGGTAGGACTGTGCAAGTGTGCATAAGTGTACATAACTCAAGTATGTATAATAATTTCACTAATCTCAACAAAATGCAATGTACTCAATATAAGTGGGATGAAATGACCAATGTATTCTATAATCTCCATCTACCTCTAATCATATCTTAGAACGGGTGATACTTGATAAAGCACGCGAGGTCACCAACCACACCATTTATGTTCACGGTAAATGTTTATCTTAATATATTACAAGTAGGGAACCGTATTACACCACCCACTGGTTTAAGACTCAGGAGAACCGTGTTACATCCATTGGCTCTTTTGCTAGAGAACCGTGTTACATCTATTGGTCTTTTTATTAGGGAACCCTTTTTGTTAGGGAACCATATCACATCCATTGACCCTTTTGTTAGAGAACCGTGTTGAATATCTAGTTAGGCATTTGCAATGCTCAAGTAGGGTCAGCTGTAATCTAAAGAATCATCTTAAAATAATACTCAAGGTTAATGTTTCAATCCCAATGACTAATTTCTAGACTCTAGTAGTATATATCAACTAGAGATTATTCGGTAGTTTACAAAATCTCATTTTATTATTTTCTCAAAACAATGGCTTTCGTCCATATATATAATCGTGCCTCAGCATGTCAACAATAACCATATGGCACTCTTGACCAAAACAATATCATAAAATAACCGGATAATGCAACCATAGCACCATGCTCATGATGTACACAATCATGTACAATCATTATTAATTAATAATTCCCATCATAAATAAAGCACGATATTTTCAAGTATTTATTATTTCATTTTCTATAATTCTATAGATCTTGGTGGTTTAAGGTAAAACCATATCAATATTATAAACCAAAGACAAAGGCTTTCAAAAGAAAGTGGAATAGGGTTTTGAGAAATCAACATTTTTAGCTTGCGCAGCACCCTTACGTCTGAATTTCATTCGAATGATAGCAGGTGTACAAATATTATTTAAACAGATCGGGCATTGGAACCCATTTTGAACAAGATCAAACATTCAAATGTCGCTCAAACGCTATCAGGCGTCCGAATGGAAACATAGCCAAACCAAATTTTGGGTTCGCGTTCTTCCTAAACCTCGAATCCATAACCCCCCAAATCAGCAAATGAAGCCACCAAATTAATAATACAACTCATATAAATATGTAATAACATCCACAATATGTTAATCAACCAAAAATCTAACTAAAACTCATGGATTTCTCATAATTTCAACATATATACATATATGCCTTCTCATATATACAATAACACACATATATCATAAATCTCCACCAAATTAAGTATATAATATATCAAAATCATGCTAACAACAAGTAAAAACATATAGATTCACCCCACCTAGCTCAAATCGGCAAAAAAGAAAAGAAATTGAGGAAACCTAAAAATGACTCATAACCTTCAAAAACCCAAATCTTTCACCTCGAGTTAGACTAACAAAATTGGTTACTACAATAATGATCACTGTGTCGAATAGTCGTAGATCCATCTAGTCTCACTCTCTGTTCACTTTCTTTCTCTACTCTTTCTCTCCCCTCTTTTTTCTCCCTGTAGCAAGAAAGAAGAAAGAAAATAAGGAAAGAAAAAGAAATAGAAGAACAGGAGGAAAAATAAAGAAGGCTGGACCCTTGATCTAGTTCTTCAGCCTAAACACAATTCTGGGTCAAACTTAGCTTAAGAAAATAAAATAAAACTTGACAATTATAATTGGCCAAAAATAAATATCGAGTGTTAGATAATATGTATATATTTTGAAGAACGTATCAACTTTGTTAATTTATCAATCACATGTATAAACATAGTATTTTAGTAAATGGTCAAATAAAATTATATCATATTTAACTTAGGATTATTATGCATAAAGTAAACAAAATCAAATTATTATAACTCATAATCGAAAATAATTAAGAGAAAAATATAATATAACTTTCGCCTGAAACCAGTTAATTCCTATTATTCATCAGAATGAAAATATTACTTTATAGAGGTAAACTAATAATGAAGATGCATAAATAAAAAAATAAAATAAAAATTTAAAAAAATGTAGAAAATCAATTTAGATCTCCAGGACACATATATTTATTAGTATACATTTGTATAAGTATTTATTGTTTCACTTACTTCAAGAATAATAGCTAGTGTCAAGAAAACTCCAATGTAATGAGAAGGCTTCTGCAGAAGATAAACATAGTTTTGCAGAAGTATTATTACAATCGGTGTACTCTTGCCACTCAATTAAATAATTATATAAAAATTTTAATTAAAGTTTAGTTTAATTTTGATAAAATTATAAAATTAAGTGATAATTAACAAAATTGAATAATTCAACTAATAGTATTTTTAGAAACTTATATCATATTTGAATTAAGATTATAACCAAATTATTAAAATCATCAAAAATAACAATATTGTTAATAGAATTCAGTTTAGATAATTATAATATTTAAATTTTAAAAATTAGGTAATAAGTATATATAGGGGATGTTTAGTTGGACAAAACAAGCTAAAACCTACCAACTTTTACTAATTTTTTATATTTTATTTCGATTAAATTTTATTAGATATCACTTTTACATCAAATTTTTATACTTTTACTATATTTTTTGATTAAATTTTTGCCAATCAAACACCCCGTAATAAATTCTTTAAGGAATAGGAAAGAAGAATAGCCTTCTAAATTGAAGGCATTTCATGGGTGATGAAATTCAATATTTTGACTAAAGAATGATATAAGTTGACAAGTATAATAAATTTCTAAGTTTCAATAAATGAAGATAAATAGTATTTAATAATAATCATAATTAATAAAATAATATGTTGCAATTGTAGTCTCCGCTTTAATGCACGTGACGCAGTGATGTTTCCCCGAACTATATACTATACCTATTATGATATATTTGGAGCACTTTCACATTTTTTTCCCTTGATAAAAGTATATACAGTAGGGATAGTGCGACGAATCTTCCTTAGAGATGATCATATGAACTCAACACGAAGGATTGCGAGGAGGATGGGAGATCTTCTACCTATTTAGACTCCGTTTGAAGTGACGCTAAAAATTCTAAAAAATAGTAAAAAATGTTAAAAAATTTTAAAAATCATTCACTTTTGATCTCATTGTACGAATTATAAACTCATAATTTATCTCACTTTTTGTCATTTTAAGCATACTTTTAATCATAAAATTAATATGATGAATCACAGGATTATATAATTTTTTGATATTAAGAGCTAGGGAGATATTTTCTTGATTTTCATACTTGTATTCTTATTTGGGTAAAAAAAAAAAGAAAAAAAACCCTTATTTTTTAATTTCCACGTATAAGGAATTGTAGTATGTATATTGAAATATAAACTCATGCTCACAAAAAATATAATCCTTTGTTCCAAGATATGTTCATTGCTTGCTCTGATAATCAAATTAAAAAGATGATTTTTTTATAGAAAGTTAATTACTTGTAACGTTGTATGACTTTGACCTCGTACCTATATTTCTTGCGATCCAAGGCTGAATTCATCAATAATTGCTCAATCTTATAAATGCATATACTAAGACGTTGTTTGGAGTAACAAAAAATTCTGAAAAGCGGTAAAAAATACTTAAAAACTCTAAAAATGATTCACTTTTTATTTCACTACATAAATTACGAATTCACAACGAATCTCATTTTATCTTACGTTTTGTCACTCCAAACATATCTTAAGTTATGTGTATGGGAAACCTGAGTAAAAGGTACGTTATTGCTCTAGTTGATTTAAAAAATTATAACAACATTTTATTGATTTTACTGTCCTTTACTTATAAATTTTATTTTTATTTTATTATTGTTAAATTTTTGTTCCTATTGTTTTTTTTATATATTTATTTTAAAATATAATTATACCTAAACTAATTAATTACAAATTTTGAATCGGTCGCTTAATTATTCTGAAAGTGATATGTAAAGAGTACAGGGGATAGGTGCTTTCGTTTAGGGAGAAAATGGTTAATTAATTGGATTTTTGTGTTCCTTGTACGTTTAACATTGCGACTAATTTTTATTTTAATTTGGATATATGTATTGTTTGATTGAAGTAAAATTAAGGGGGTGTTTGATTTATCATAAAAAAATAAAAAAGTAAAACAAAATATTTTAATTTCATTCAATCAAATTTAATTTGTCACGTGTCACTTTTACATTAATTTTTTATTTTATTTTTTTTATCATCCAAACACTACATAAAATTAAATAAGATTGATGTTCAATAAGTTATGCTAGCCCTAGTTGATCAAAAAAAGCTTGTGTCCGTTTCCTAAGGGGTTAAAATTTCAAAAAATTGGTTTTGCAAAAAAAAAAAAAAAAAAAAAAAAAATTTCAAAAAATTGACCCATATTATGTTTTTCCAAAATTCGTAATCATCCTTTCCTACAAAACAAACGCAAATCGCCATGAAAATGAAGTAAAACAAACTCCTTTTATCTTTTCCTTCTGCAGTCTAGCCTCATGCTAACTTTGCTACGTTGGTCACTTAAATTGAATTCAATTTTGTAAAGAATATATATATATATATATATATAGTTGATATTTGGGAGACCCATTCAAAACAATCATACCCCCAATATATCTTGGCATGAAAGAAAATATAATATAACTTTTTTTTTGGTAATTAAAAAATATATATAATATATAATATAACTTGCATAAAAATGAAAGCAATTTTAACCACTACCAAGACAATAATATATTTTGCTAATCGTTGATCTGTGCAAATTTTATTTAACATTAAATCGGTTCTAATCTACGATTGCGACTAATCGAACGTCCGACAATAAATGATAATTGCACTTTATATACAATTTTTAGAGAAGTATATCACTATGTATTAGATGTTTTAGATGGTAGTATACGTGTGAGCGTTGGAATGTTAAATTTTAGCTAAAAAAAAAAAATTGAAGAGTAAGTAAATTTTGAATTGTTAGACATTAGATGTGTTTTATAAAAAGTGTGATAAAAGTTGAAATAATTAGAAAAATTAGAAGAAAATTGAAGAAAGTTGGTAAAGGTTGAAGAAAGTTAAAAATTTTGATGTAGAAAAAATTGGAGAGAATTATAAATTTTTAGTCAATTTTGACATACTATACGCAAACTTAAACCCCTATCAAAGTTAGACGAATAATTCAATTAAATGGAAAACTGACGATGTCATCAGCGGCCTGAATCAGTCCTATCGACTGATTAAATGGAAAAATGAACACACACCACCAAGTCAAAATATAAGCATTTAAGACAAATGTGAGACTAATTCTAAGAAGACTAAACTTAAAAGCGAATGAAATGAATTTAATAATACCCAACTTATATATATATGTACTAATCAAACGTTTCTTTGTATTTACGTTTCTTACAAAACATTAAATATGTAGTTGAACAAATGATCATCAACATCATATTCAAATCCAGTCCGAATCTAATAAATTAATAACTATATTTTTGACACTTATAAATAACAATAATAATATGGGGTCGGCAGGGTTGAATTTTTGGAAAAGAGTTTTTAATAATGTAATAGAGACTATTAAATATTGACACATTCAAGATGTACAAAGGAAATTGAAAAATTGATAATTAACTTGATCGGATGAGGAGATTTTGAAGTTGAAATATAATTTTAATTAAGAGTTGAAATTACAGTTTCAATTTTTGAATTCTTATGAAAATTCATCTGACGGTTAAGATTAAAAAGTTTCATCTTTTTGATAAATTTTCATCGGAATCAAAAAGTTAAAAATATAACTTTAATTTCTAAAATTGTATTCTAATTTCAAGAATTCTCAATCTTGACTTGATCGATCATACCTTCCTCTTCTTCTCTCTTTATTCACAAAACTCACGACCAGAAACTATATAAATCCAAAATACACTAGGAAAATGAAAAAATAAAAAAAAAATTTTTATATTAAGTAATTATAAACATGTTTCATTAGAGATTATCTGATGCAACAATTTCCTTTCCACCATAGGTATTGCAAAGCCAGAATTTTATCTCAGATATTTCAAAGTTAGCAATTGCCTTCTAGTGTGCATTTAACTATTTTGCAGTTGGCAATTTGTGGACAAAAAATAAAATTAATTAATTCTTGTATTCTTTCACGTTAGGTTAAGATAAATTAGAGTATAAAGTTAATGTGTTTTTGGAGTTAAGACAAAGGGAAATAATACATAATTGAAGTAGCCAAAGACTATGATTGAAGTAGAGCCAAAGCGATGCGAAATTGAAGACTCACTTAACTACCAAAAAAAAAAAAAAAAATTGAAGACTCACTAGATGCTTGATGGATCTACTGGATGTTTCCTGGATATTCCAATATGCATGTTTTGCAAAGCAAATCAAAATTTATTCAAAGCATGTGCTTCATTGCTGGATGCTTGCTTCAACAAGTGTGATAGAGTTGTTAGAAAACTGTGGTTTTTAATTAGGAATTTTATTTCGCATAGAATATGTCTAATCATGAAAATTTGCTGGAATACATTCAAGGAAGGTTTTCTAAGTTTTAAAGAGATTGGAATATGTTATAAAAAAGATTTCCTAAATGTCTTGAAAATATGAAATTTTACAATCCTGTGAAGACTAAATTACTTACATGCTCCATGAATAGACCTTCTAGTAACACGTAACATTTTTAGAGAGCGACGAATATATATACTATAACCTTCTGAGAGATCTCCCTCAATTTAGTAATGATAGTTTTACTATCAAACATTTTGAGCATGAGTTCTTAGATGTGTTAGGAGGTGTGAGTGTGTGGTCCTTCATCAAGTACAAATGAAAATTCTCGTTCCAGTGTTGAAAAATGTGTTTATTGTGATTGGTTAAAGATAGGGAGTATAGATTATTTATCCTATTATGATTCTTTGGTCATTATTTTGCGCATAGTAGAGATTTTTGATCTTCATGACTTTTAGTGTACGTTTGGAAATAGCTAGTTAAACTTAGTTTTTTAACTAGCTTGTTCTAATGATCAAAATTACTTTTTTTATATTTTCAATTTCTTTTAAATCATCAAAGGCAAATATGTTAATTTAATAAAAAGCCTCAAGGATAGTTACAAAAATGCTAGCATTTTTACTCTCGAATAGTGCCTTAGTTTTTCACTTGAATCCTGTAGTTTTGTGTATTAATTTTTTGCGTTTAATTGTTTTCATTGTTCTCCATTTTTGAGATGGGTTATTACTTGGTTAATTATTTGTTAATCCATGTTAACAAGGGCAAAGTTTCAAATGGGGTTTAAATTACTTTAGGTTTTATAATGTATGAATTGGACCTCAAGAATGCCAGATGATGATGGCAACTCTATCGAAAAACCCTCTTAATCCTTTCTTTATTTCCTATATTTGCATGAATGTAAATTATTTTTAAATTTTTAGTGTTTAGCAGTGCATAAGTAATATATTTTACCTATCAAAGTTAAAAATTAAATTACAAAATTCAATTAAATAAATCAATTTTCATTTCATAATATTGAAAATTCATGAGTTACTTCTCTTGCTCACGTTGGGTGAAAAAAGAAGAGAGAATGGCTACGTAAAGAAGACAAAATGGCAATGTCCGTTCTTCAACTTCAGTAATTATCCGTCACCATTTTTCAATACTGTTATGTGAAATTTAGATTACTTAATAACACAAGTGTATATAGACAAACAAATAAATAAATAAAAATCACAAAATAACACGTCATTTGCCTAGTTTGGAAATTACGAACTTGTGTCCATAGGTACGGTAAATTAAGTATCACCATAACAAAAAATAGATTTAGTGACACTAATTTAATGGCGTTTTCTAAATAAATAACATGATATTCTATATTTATGGTATTTTTAAAAGTTATTATCGAAACATAAGTAAATTGGAGTAATTTAATGACATTTTATACAAGAATGTCACTATCCACTTATTAATTGTGGCATTTTTTAACTAATGTCATTAAATAAAAAATAAATTATAATGATTTAATGATACTTTATTAAAAAATGCTACTAATTTATTCAATAGTTGTGGTATTATTTAAAAAATATCATTGAATATCAAATAAATTGTAATAATTTAATGACACTTTATGAGATAACGTTATCATTTACCTATTAGCTATGGCATTTTAAAAAAATGTCATTAAATTTCAAATAAAATCTAATTATTTAACAGCACTTCATCAGAGAATATTATTATTTTTAGCAATTGTGACACTCTCTTCTCTTTCATTCTATCTTATTCTCTTTTTTTTTTTTTTAATTCACAAAATTTATCTTTTTGTGTCCCATACCAATAAAATACTATGATTTCACTCTTTTCTTTTTCTTTTCTTTTTTTTTTTTTTTACATACAAAACCACTAAATTGTGACATATAATTTTAAATAATGTGAATAACTTCATGGTTCTTAAAAGGCACCTATTGCTTTTAAATTCATTATAGTTATAAAATTTACTCATTTTAAATACATTAGGTATTAAATAAAAAATAGAAATAAAAAATTAAATTTATTAAAAATAAAAATAAAATACTTAAATAATAATTAAGTTATTTCTTTTATAATAATTAGATTCTAATGGCATTTATTAGTCCTATAAAAATACTTAATTATGGCAATACTTAAAGTGCCATTTAAGAGGATATTAAAACGCTTTTAAAGCATTAAAGTTTTTATTGATGATGTTTCAAAGTGTTGCTAGTGAATATATTTAATTTGAAAATGTCAAAAATAATGTATACTTTGGTATTTGAAGTGTCATAAAAGAAATCAAGTCATTTTCCTAAAATAATACTTTCAAATGCCACTAAGAGTTGCTTAACAAAAAAAAAAAAAAAAATGCCAATAAGAGTGGCACTAACACCTAACATGGTATAGGCATCCTTTGCATTTCTTTAAAATGTCATTAGTTAAAAGAAGAAGTTTGTAGTAATAATTATGATTGCCATTAAATATATATTTTATTGCTGCGTATTCACTATAAATTTTCAATAATGAAGCAAAGATTACAAATATAAAATAAAGAATATTGAAAAGCCATTAGAGAAACCATCTCACAATACTTTTTTTTTTTTTTTTTTCTCTTCCCAATCCTAAACTTTTCTAGGAGCAAGAATCTCAATCCGAAACAAAATCAAACATAGTCCCAAAAAATTTTAGAATCATGATACTCGTTGAGATGACCTTTCCATCAAGCTCCTCTACTACATAACATTGTGCTCGAATTTTTTAGATCTAGCGAATCAACTAGTGGCCTTTCCAAGCAAACATCCGTATAATTTTGCATGCTATTTGTAATTCTCAGTGGACATTCAATGAGTTTTAAATTGCTGGTTCACACTTTTGAATTTTCAAAACGTAACCTCAAATTTAAGAATTTAATTTTTTTTTTTAAAGTCTTGATTTGTAAAAAGCAATACCAAACATGGTCATCTAAATGGAGTTTTCAAACTCACACGTTGCCTAACTAAGTTTGAGGTTACATTTAGAAACTAACCTGAGGTATTTAGTTTTTTAATTTTTTTAAATGATTATATTTATTCTCTTAAAATTTTAACATTTTTCTAGTTATAAAGATAAAAATATCAAATTAACCAAAAAAAAAAAACTAAAAAATTTGCTACTAAAAATATGTCCTTTTTTACTTCCAAAACTCTACCCTAAGCATCGCCAAGAGGCGCGAATCACGACAAAAAAACACCAAGAGAAGTCGTGAGTTTTCCGTAACCTAACGAGGAATCATAATCTGAAAGGAATAGTTTAAAACGGCAAAGTTACTAGAATAAGAATTGATTTTTAAAAATAGAAAAAGAACTCAGAAAAAGCAATCCCACATTTTTAATATTTATTTTTTTATGCCCTTGGTGCGCCATGCCTTTTTTCGCCCGATTTGACTCCACGATAAACCTCACCTTGACTCGCCCCAATCTCTCATTGGCGGACGCGAGCAGCGCATTCCAATCCCCTTTAACACAACACAAAATAGCCAAAACCTACTCACCCTCCCAGCCGGTCACTACCTTTCTTGACTTTTACCTACCCAACCGGCAAAAATCCTCTCCTCCCCCACCGGCCTAACCGGTCCCACCTCCATTTCAAAAAATCTCCCGCATTTCACTCTCATTTCCACGAAATTTCGCGTGCATTTCCATGCCATTTCCATTCCCATTCCTCCACGCTCCCGCTCCCCCTAAAAGTTGCGTTTTGTTAAAAAAAAAAAAAAGCTACTAATTTTTTTTAGTTTTATATATTTCTTAATAAAATTTAATTTTTAAAAAATGATAAATTTTTTATATATGTTAACCGTATCTATAAAAATAAGAAAAAAATTCTTACCTGCATTTTCTGGAAAAAATTATCCGTTTAGATGAAAAGTTAACTAAAAAATTGATTTTTTTATTTTTAAATTTTTACTTAAAAGAATATGATTTTTTTGATTTTTTTTATAAACGTGATTAACAATATTAAAAGTTATAATTTTTTAAATAATTAATTTTAATAATAAAGGTCATACAAAACAATAAATTCCACAAAAAATAAATAAATTAATTAAAAAAATAAGCCGATACCTCTTTATGTTATTTTTGTCAATGGGAATAATAATGAAAACATAAATGAGACTGAAATTTTAACTTCCTCAAGTAGCTTTTTTTTTAATTTTTTTTTGGATAATTTGAAATTTTTACTGATTTATTACATTCTTAATGAACTTATAACCAATGGATAAATTAAAAAATATATATATTATTTTTTACATTCATTTGATTTAAGTTAAATATAATTATATTTACGAACCATTTGAGTTAACCCCCAAGTGCCTCGTCAACGAGTTGGAATGAATTTCGCGTGATTTCAATGTCCATTCCCCCACCCTCTCTTAAGCCTGTGTTTGGAAGAAGATTAATGGAGTGGGTCGAGTGATGAAATACTTACAACGTTTTAAACTTTTAAATGAAACTATAACAATTCGTTTGAAAAAATATTTTTTTTATTTGATTCATAAAATTTTAAATTTAAAACATTTATTTGAATTTAAGAATTAAATGAAAATGATTTAAGAGCAATATTAAATTTAATCATATTAATAAAAAATATGAAAATATGGTAAATATGATATATGATGATAAATTTGTATCATATATCATATGATATATGATAACAAATTTATCTACTTAGTTAGATGGTTTTAAGAAAATGAATTCTCATTTAATGATATAAAAATCTCAAAATTTAGTTATGAAAAAATTCAATTTAATTCATAAATATTATTTTAATTCCAAATATAAGAATTAGTGAAAAATCTCACTAAATGAAATCAAATCCTATCAAATTCACCATATTAATAAATAGAGTGTAAGAAGATTTAAAGGAAATGGTATTTTAGTATTTTACATCCTAATTCAAATATGGTCTAATTTTTTTTATTCGAGAATAATTTTTAAATAATTTTATAATAATATTTCAAAGAAAATGATATTATGTGTATTTTGCATCCTAATACCTTTTAACATTGCTCAAATATAGACAGTTTTTGGAAGATCAACTTAAAAAAAAAAAAAGAAAAATTAGTATCTTTCTTATTTTTTTAATATTTAGTGGGTATCATGGGCGGACCTAGCGAGAGATGAGAGGCGTAAATGCCTCACTGATAGTAAAAATTTCATAAATATAATATTAATTTTTTATTTTTTTAACACATAATATACAATTACTAAATTGAATTTAAAATTTACCTCTTTAAATGTGTTTTATAATTTATTTTATATTGTCAAATTAATAAAAAAATATTTTTTGATACTTTCTAGGACCTTTTATTTTTTTTTGTACTTTTTCTATTCTTTCAATCAAATTAAGAATCTCTTTATTTTTTATTTATTATATATATATATATTAACCAAACCCGAAGCTTCTTCATCTTCATCTTTCGTTACTCTCTCTCTCTTATACTAAACCTATTACCCTTTCATCTTTGGCATCTTTTATTTCTACACCCCCTACTGCTCTCTCTCTCTCTCTCAATTCACTCTCTCATTCATTTTCTCTCAATTTACCGATTCATTATTTTTCTTCTTTTTTTTTCTCAAGTTTCAACCAATTTAATCAACCTTTATCTTTTTATTTATTTATTTATTTTTTACACCCCTTTCTCTATTTTTCAAACTGTTATCCTCTTCCAATCAACACACCATTTTAACACATATTAAAGCTCTATCTTCAACCTAAAATAAAATTATCTCAAGAATTAAGATTTGATTTCATCTTAAGTATTTTTGTTTTTTTTTTTTCAGTTGTTATTTATAAAATTTATAATGTTTATTTTTGTTTAATTTTGCTTAACTCAACAAAATTTTCGAGTCCGTCCTCCGTGGTATATCAAAACAAATTTAAGAAAATCTATTCAAATGTTGTTTCCATTACCTGTTTGAATGGATGTTACTCAAATTTAAAAAAAAGGGCAAAAATTAAATCAGCAAAAGTTGACAAAAATTGATAAAATAGATAAAAATTAGCAAAAATTCGTCAACTAAACATCCTCATAACCTAAGTTATATTTGTTTGTGAATTGGGATAGTGGGAGTATTTGGAGTTCTAAAAAATTAAAAATTATTGTTGAAGTAAGATGAAAAATAATACATGACAAATTTTGATACGAGGAAGTTAAAAATTTTTAAAGTTGTTTTGGAACGGTTTGAGAACAATGTTGAACATAGAAATGAGATTGAAATTTTAGCTCTTGAAACATTAAAAGTTAGAATGAATTTTATTTTGCTAATATTTTAGATTTTGAGGAATAAATAAGAATAATCATTAAAAGATTAAATTATTATTTATTTTTAAAAGTAATTTTATTAATTCACTACTTATAAACTAAATACTTCTTTACAAAATTTTTGAATAAATTTAAAAAAATAAATAATTCTTTAATTCAAATTACTTTACAAGAAAAGTTCACTGATGAACTCGAACTTTCATTTCGATCCGTACGAAACATTCCACAAATTCAACTCAAATTCTCCCCGTCGGATTTCATTTGCATTTCAATTTCGATTTCGAGACGTTGCTCTCTCTCCCATATGCTCCTTCAAAAAGCTATATTTCGCTCCCTGTACCTATACATCTATATTGTTTCTTTTCTTTTTCTCCTATCGTTTGTATCGAATCGGAAGCGACGTTATCGACTTTGAGCCCTTGTCTGAACATCGTTTTCGAGTAACTTGGGGGAGAATGGAAATGGTGGTGGTTGGTACGTATTTGCTTCCTGTTTTGGTCGCCATCTTGTCGACTTTCTCTACCTACAGATCCGTGAATGGCTCTTTATGATTTTTCTCTCTACGGATCGGTGAACAAGCTCTCTAGAGCTGCCTCTACCTCCAGTTGTCCTTGGTCATCGGTGAATAATCAGATGATTCTACTCTCTAGGTATTTAGAGTGCTTTTTGCTGGTGTTTGAGCTATTTTGCGCTGCGATTGTTGAGTTCTATTTGTTGCTTTTTTAGCTCTCTGAATTGGGGGATTTCGAGTGTGATTTTGTATGCAGACTAACTTATTGCAAGCTGTGTTTTTGACGATGATATTCTGTGAATTAGACTATTTTATAAGATCTAAATGTTTTCTAGCGTCGGTTGATGCGATTCAAGGCTGATTCTTTTCGCTTCGACTATACATATCATGCAACATCCGTTTGGTTGCTGGGAAAGGGTGGGAAAAGTAGGCGAAATAAAATTTTGTATCTTGTTGAATTTCTTTTGAAAAAGAGTGCTTTCATCGGCTCTGAGGTAAGGGCTTAAAGACTAGTTTCAGTGGGATAGTAGTCAAATACCATACTGGGTTCTGAAAACCAAATCAAATAATCTGGTATAAGGATATCTAGTCTGGAGCTTTTCTTTTATCTGCTTTCCTCCGAATCCTTACGGTGCAGTGTTTTTATCCCAGTCGTGTGTGTATTTATATTTTAAGTATATTTTAAGTCTTTGTCTCGGGAATTAACAATTGTGATATCCATCTCTATTATCTACTGATTTTCCCTTTAGTATATGGATCTTTTATGAATTTTCTTTTTGCTTGTTGAGAACACAGGGTTTCTTTTCTTAAATATAAATGTTATTTGCTGATGTTTCATTCAATATTCAAGTGATTTCTTCAGCTACTTTGTTCACTTAGAAACTCTGTGTACATGCTTATTAATTCTTTTAATCTCACTGGGTATCTGAATTCAGAAAGCTTTTTGAACATTTGATAGGTTGTAATCAGAACTTTATTGAGCAGTGTATATGTAGCCCATCTGATTATAGTATATGTCTTGGTTTAATTGCAGCTAATTGAAGCATGTGCAGTGGATCAAAGCGATCAAAATCTACATCCTCTTCAGTAACCGAAGAAAACAAATCTAACAAAAAGGAAATGAGTCAGTTAACTATTTATACAAACAATTCTTCCCCAAGTTTACTTGAACTTGCTGCTAACAATGACTTAGAAGGATTCAAGCAATTGATGGACGGTGATGTGTCTGCTATTGATGAGGTTGGACTCTGGTATGGCCGGAAAAAAGGCTCAAAGCAAATGGTTCTTGAGCACAGAACTCCACTAATGGTTGCTGCAACATATGGGAGCATAGATGTTTTGAAACTAATACTCTCTCAGCCTGAGGTTGATGTCAATCTCTCATGTGGACTCGACAAGAGCACTGCCCTTCACTGTGCTGCCTTAGGTGGATCGATTAATGCTGTTGATGTTGTTAAGCTGCTTTTAACTGCCGGTGCTGATCCAAGTTCTGTGGATGTTGGTGGTTTTCGCCCAGTTGATGTGATTGTTGTCCCTCCCAAGCTCCCGAGCATGAGAGCCTCTCTTGAAGAACTGCTTATGAACAATACTTCTGATGGGTCCATTGATGAGCATAATTTACGGGTGTCAGTCACTACATGGAACTCTAACTCGCCAACTTTTTCTTCGTCACCGAGAAATGGTTCTCCATCTTCCCCTTTAGATTCGGTTTCTTCTCCGATGACAGCAAAGCTTAATGACCTTCCTGCTAATTCTGTATTAGAGAAAAAAGAATACCCAATTGATCCTTCTCTCCCTGACATAAAGAATAGCATATATTCAACAGATGAATTCCGCATGTTCTCTTTCAAAGTCAGGCCTTGTTCAAGGGCTTACTCTCATGACTGGACTGAGTGTCCTTTTGTTCACCCTGGAGAGAATGCTCGCAGGCGAGACCCACGGAAATATCATTACAGTTGTGTGCCTTGTCCTGATTTTCGGAAGGGTGCTTGCAGGCGAGGGGATATGTGTGAATATGCCCATGGTGTGTTTGAATGCTGGCTTCACCCAGCTCAATATCGTACCCGGCTCTGCAAGGATGGCACAAGTTGTGCAAGAAGGGTTTGTTTTTTTGCCCACACGCCCGAGGAGCTTCGCCCATTGTATGTTTCAATTGGGTCTGCCGTTCCATCTCCCCGGTCAAATGCCACAACTGCCAGTGCCATGGACATGGCTGCTGCATTGAGCCTTCTGCCGGGTTCTCCGTCATCAGTAATGCCTCCTTCGCCATTTAGTCAACCTATATCTCCATCTGCAAATGGCATTTCGCATTCATCTATGGCATGGCCGCAACCAAATGTTCCAACCCTTCATCTCCCTGGAAGCAATCTTCAATCAAGTCGCTTAAGATCTTCTCTCAATGCCAGAGACATTCCACCTGAGGATTTGAACATGTTGGATTTTGATTCCCAGCAACAGCTCATAAATGACTTGTCTTGTTTATCTCAGACCCGTTCCAATTCCGTGTCTTTGAATCGGACTTGTTTGTCTAAGGCACTAACTCCTTCAAACCTTGAAGATCTATTTTCTGCTGAGATTACCTGTTCTCCTCGATATTCTGATCAGGCAGCGGCCTCAGCTGTTTTTTCTCCATCACATAAGTCTGCTGTGTTTAGTCAATTACAGCAGCAGCAAAGCATGTTATCTCCCATTAATACAAACATTTTTTCACCAAAAAATGTTGAGCACCCTCTGTTGCAGGCTTCTTTTGGTGTCTCATCTCCCAGAGGAATGTCTCCGAGAAGCATGGAACCTACCTCTCCAATGAGTACTCGCTTGTCAGCCTTTGGTCAGCGTGAGAAGCAGCATCAACAACTGCGTAGCAGCCTAAGTTTGCGAGATGTTGGATCTAATATTAATTCTTCCTTTGGGGTGTCTCCTGTGAATTCATGGTCAAAATGGGGTTCCCCAAATGGCAAATTGGACTGGTCTGTTAATGGGGCTGAACGGGGTGGATTGCAAAGATCATGTTCATTCGAGCTCAATCATAATGGAGAGGAGCCTGATTTGTCGTGGGTCCAATCGCTAGTCAAGGAATCACCACCCGAGATGAAAGATAAGCATGCAGTTCCAGTCCCCGGGATTGTAGCTACTGGAGAGGCTTTGAAATCCAGTCCCCAAGTTGAGTCCATCGATCATTCGGTCTTAGGAGCCTGGCTTGAGCAGACGCAGCTTGATCAGCTTGTAGTCTAGTTAAATCGAATTCATTTCACTCTCTTCTGATAGAGGTAGAAAGTACATGAGTTTTGGGGTTTTTATTTGGCTGGTGGACATGAAATTCAGGTGGTATTATGGTTAAAATTGCATGGGGAAGGGTTGTGGTTGGTCAAAAACCTCGGAAAGAATATCCATTTTTCATTTTTTGAGACCAGAAAATGAGGATGAAGAAGTGTATATGGGCTACTAAAGAAATTCAGTCCAGAGTATGGTTCTTTTTTACATTTCGAAAGTTCTGGGATTATTTTTTTCCCTTTTGTCGTTGCATTTCCTTGACAGAAAGCTACATGTTATGTTTCTCTCAAACAAAAGTGAGAGCTTTTGATTGGTCGTTGCTTTATTTTATTTTATTTTTATTTTTCTTCAATTGTTAAATCAGTAAGTATAGCTGGAGAGGTGGATTTGGATGCTTTTGCTACCTTATCCATTATGTATGTGTCATTTTGAGAATATGCATAATTGTTAGCAGACTATTTATTTTTCCTTCAATAATGTAATTTTGAATTCAAGTTTATTATTTCAATGAATTTATTTATTCCAATATCAGGTGGATCTATCTCTGTATCTATATCGTCTCTTGTAAATGTTCTTTGGAATTATGGGTGTCTCTCGTAAATGTTCTTTGGAATTATGGGATTCAAAGTGGATGGTATTATATTTGGATGTTTAGTTAGAAGATTAGATCAGATTCATCTCGAGGGATTATTTAATTGGTAAGATTTTGAGTTGTTCAGTGGTTATTAGTTTGAGTTTTTTTTTAAATTATTAGAGGTTTATCTAGTCGGGTATTAGTTGAGTTATTTGCAAATTAGTTTAAGTGTGTTGATTTTTTTTTTTCAAAGAAAAAGGGAAAAAAAAATGGGAATGCTGGTGCCACCTTATTGAAAGCTAAACACGGCCCAATAAAATGTGGGTGGTTGTGATTTTCGGGACATGTGGGTGGTTGTGACTTTCTTAATATTTGAAATGATAAAAAGTGAAATAATTTAAAATAATTTATCGATTTGTAATTCGGATAATGAGATAAAAAATAATAATTTTTAAAAATTTTTAAATTTTTGAACGTTTTTTAATGAATTAAATGCACTCTTTATTGTTGAGATTGAGAGTTGATTAATATATTTTTTTATAAGATCTTTGAGAGGGATGTGGGTTGGGGTCAAAACATACGAGGACATTCAGCCCCCTTCTTTAATGGTCGGTTGTGGACTAGGTTTTGCCTTTTTTTTTTAGTGCATTATTGCTTTGGTTTGAAGTAAACATGATTGTACTTGTCAACGACAACATTAAATTGCTTCAGTCTTTAATTATGCAATGCCGGAATATTGGTTGCTTTCTTCTGGGCTTCTGCTTGACGGTGCTTCTAGAAGCGTCCCAGCCGTTTCTAGCTTTCCGGCCTTGAACTTGCTGTGTGTTAAAAAGATTGTTGATAGAGGTTTACCTGCTGGACCTTTGACGATAGTTATAAAATATCAAAATCTTATATCATCCGATTAAAATTGAAGGATTTACAGCAAAACTTAAAATAAGTTTAGAAAAGTTTTAATTTTTACTTAAAATTTTTAAATTTATTTTTATTATGAATTATCTAATTTTAATTGAATGATTCATAATTTTAATTTTACATAATTAAGATCAAGGTGATGTCAGTCACCCCTCATTATTCTCTAGCTGCTGGACTGATTGCTCTATCATTCAATTCCCCCCCCCCCCCTTTCTTTTCTTTGGGTGGATGGGTTGATTTGAGTTACGAATTAAGTTAGGGGCTCTAATTTAAATTTAGGCTAATCTTAATATTATGATTCTAAACTTTTTTTTTGGGTGGTAATTAATGGTTCCAAACTTTTCTTAACCTTAAAAGACATTTAGGCTGCATTTGATTTTACTGAAAAAAAAAAAAAAATTTAAAAAATTTAAAAAATTATTTACTTTTTATCTTATTGTACGAATTACAAACCTACAATATATTTTATTTTATTTTTTTATCACTCTAAACGCTCCCTTAATTGCTAACAGAATATTCAACAGGAGAGAATTCTATATGGCCTAACACGGAACGTGGTTTAGAGAATTGTAGAGCATTTTGGAATTTTGCCATTTTTGCATGACCATGCTATTGCGGGGCGTAAAGTGCGTGCTGAAATGGGCAGGGTGTGACACTAACATGTGATCCCGAAGGCTATTTTATTTTGCTGTCGTTCTTACGGATATGCAGTTGCTCTTTTAATACTTAATGCACAAATCACACATATATCAGCGATGCTAATGGAATTGTCAGTTTTCCTGAATCAACAACTCAGTTACGAATTGAAATTTCGGTACATTAAATCTACCTTCCTTTAATATTTAAATAATTACATTAATATTCATAACATTCAAAAGTTATATTTACTTCTCTTATTTTGAAATGTTAATACCCACAATATTCAAAAGTTATATTTACCTCTCTTATTTTGAAATATTATTAACATCGATACTTTCCAATGAAATTAACTGTTAAAACTTAACAGAAAATATTAAAATAACTAAAATTTAGATATTTTTCTTATTTTATCCCTCTCTTTCTCACATTTTTGTTAGTTTCTTTTACAAAAATCTCTAGAAATAAGTAATAATAGGTAAAAATAAAATTTTTTTGAGAATTTTTGTAAATAAAACCTACTAAATATAAGAGAGAGAGTAGTAAAATAAGAAAAATACTTAAAATTTTGGTTAATTTGATATTTATAGTAAATTTTAATAACTAATTTTATCGAAAGAGAAATCAATGTTAATAATATTTCAAAATAAGAGAAACACGTGTAATTTTAAATATTAAGAGGAGATGGGTGTACTTTACCCTTAAAATTTTGACAAGTTTATTTGACCCGTGATTTGAAGAGTTTAATTAAATTGAATTGATATTATTGAGTATAATATATAAAATGTTAATTATATATAAAGTCCAAAAAATACATCAAGTGACACTTCAGTATTATAGTTGTGATACGTAAAACTTAATTATAATTATTCTAAAAATTTTTATTTATTATATAAGTCTGCTATTTTAATTAATCCAATAATTTTATTTATTTTATAAATCTTTCATATAAGAAACTATATTTTATTTTTTATGTAGAATAATCTAATAATTCTATTTATTATATGAGTATTTCGTTCTCATAGGATATGCACACTCAGTCTCATTTTGTAAGTTACTTATCTATTGAGAAAAAAAAAAAAAAAAAAAAATTCTCTGTGCAGGTCGAAAAATTTTCAACCCATGAGTAAGTGTACAATCTATTTTAGTACCTCCTAACTCAAAATCCATAAATCAAATTCATAGCAGCATGATAATCCATATTCAAATTATGAATTCATATTCTATTTATCAACACATAATACATCAATTCTCACATATCAAAATAATACAACCAGTCAATAATATCATATCAATCTTAATATGCCCCAAGTTTTACATCAAAATATAACATTATTATTTAAATACTTTAAACAAGTTACAATTTCCAATAATCTAATAACTAATTATAAATTTCCAAACTCCATATTCATCTTTAAAAAAGTTCATTTTCAAGTCAATGTTATTTTTATTCCAAAACAACCTAGGAATAAGAAGCGGGGAAAGAAAATAGTACAAGCCAACAGAATGGGTCATCCAGACGTCTTTGGGCTCCACAAACACCAAATAGCCGTCAAAAGCCTAACATCCAAACGCTTATTTGTCATCCAAATGCCACCACTCAGCATAAATCACATTCTAGTTCATCTTTTTCAGTTTGAAAACTCATTTTTCTTACCAAAATCATTTCAAAACCTATTGCAAAGATTGACCCCTTAGAAAATGCCAAGGTCCTGTTCCAGTTCCCATCCTGCACAAACAAAAATCGAGTTACTTAGCAAGGTATGAATTTTCCAGTTTAATCTACATTTAAGCATATAAATCTTGTTATCATTACACCAGAACTCAACTTTTAGAGCTTTTATCGCATGATTTCAAATTTAATAGTATTTAACTACTTTTCTTTTCTATTCATCTCTTCAGAGTAAAGTTATGGCTTTGTCATTTAAAATAACTAATCATGTCCAAATCAGACCTAAATATGCACCAACAAGGAAGAGTGATCAGCAGGTGTAAAATTGACAAAAATGTAAATCTAATATTACCATTACATAGATTTTAATTATGAATAAAGATCTAATTTCAAATAATATCATAAAAAAATATAATTCTCGACATAAATAAAAAAAAGAAAATAATTTATGTAGCGATCCTAACTATTTTGTGACTAAGATTTTATTAAGTTGAATTATTTTTTTCCTAAGCAAACAAGAGAAACACGTCTTGTTATCTCTCTTCCCTCTTATCACGTTTAGTTCAAAACAAAAATTGGAAAAACCATCAAAAGGCACTCGTGTTTCTTTTTCTTCTTTTTTTTTTGGGCGGGGTCTTGTTGGTTGATAAGAAGTGGGCAAGTTTGAATAGTGATTACAAAGTGTATGATAGGGAAATCACATTCCGAAATGGTCTGAATATGTAAAACAACTGAAATTACCTCCAAACACCAGCAAGTGCACGCAGAATCATATAAATAGTTAATGCAAGCCATATTCCAACAAAGCCGCTGCTTTTAGAGAGAATGAACAAAGACGCTATGCTCACTGCGGCTACAAGAACCTGATGATACAATAACAAGTACGTAATAAGTACGTAATAAGAGTCAAAAGGATATGAAATTGCAAATTTTTGTTTTTTTTTTCCCTTGGATAGATGGACTTGTAAATTTACCATGGAGTATGCAGAATATGCAAAATCAGATGCTCCAAAGTTCACACCATCAAAAACAAAGGCCAAAGAATTGATCGGCTGTGTAGCTGCAACGAACTGATGGGAGTACAACATAAAATTCAGCTTAGGATTCTTGAAATAAGTAACAATAGCGGATGTTTAAAACAACATTTTTGCTGATTAACCTTGAAATAAATATATTTAAAAGAAAGTCCTCATTGCAAGTAGATGGAAGTACCGGAATGCCTATACTTATGAGGTGTATAACATCTTTGTCTTTCGAAAATATTCCAGATCCAAACTGCAATCCAAGTCCAACAATTGCAGCCAGGCCCAAACCTAAAATAAATCCCATCTGCAAAACAAAACTTCTTGGTGTTGTTAGGCTTTGCACAATAGAAATGGAAGAGGCTGTCAAAGTAATTGGATGTATTCTAATCAAGTTACTTATGAAAACAAAATATGTCGTGAAGTGTATCTACGAAATAAAACATGAAAGACTAACTGATTGCCATCTTATATTTGCCAAAATCTCACAGAACTAAGAAAAACCACTTTCATCCATTTTTGGGATTCCATGACTTTTCTTCAGGAGTGGGGAAAAATAAGCATATCTCTTTGGGCTGCGAAACTGGTATGGTTTGAGATTTCAAACAATCATAATTGAGAGAAGGAAGCTCACTTGCAATACTCGGGATGCAGCAGCTGTTGCTTTCTCATAGTCTTTCCCAGCAAATGCACAAGCAAGGATAGCCTACACAAGAGGAAGAAAGAGAACATATTAACTGATTAATTGGGTCAATTCTTGTCTAAACAAGAAAGAATAGTGAGTTAGCTACCCTCATTTTCTAGGAAGTATGGATACTCCAAAATGAGTACCGTATCCGTATCCAATACGTATCAGATATACATACTCTTCAGATACTTTAAGCTACTTATCGGATATGCCACATGACATATCCTATTATTTTATTATTTTTCTACATATATATGATTAAGAAAAATCTAGACTTGAGTAGTTAAAATTCCTAAAATTATAAAATTTTATGACTTATATTTTGTTATGTTTTGTATATTGAATTATATATTAAATTAATTTTGTTATGAATGTTATATACATATATATATAACTAATAAAAATATATATAATTTATTATTTTTTGACCGTATTTCTACCCTATCTGTAACCTAGTTTTTTTTAAAATTATCGTATCCGAACCCGTATCATATCTGTATCCCGTATTTGTACCCATGTTTCTTAGATCATTTTGGCTCACAGAAATGCAGGAAAAGGAGAAAAAAAGGAAAAAAGAAAAAAGAAAGAATTTTGAACTTTTCATTGTGTTATTTACGCAGAGCATCAAGTTTCTCTCTCTCTCTCTCTCTCTCTCTCCCCACAATTTTCCAACTTAACAATGACAATTGAGTGCAATTTATACAAGTTTGTTACCTGTTTAACATATCCAGGGTATCAGGGGCATAGTATAGAAGTGAGGAAACACAGTAGCTACGACGCAAAAGAAAAGTGCACAAGTAAATTAAAAACTTCCTACAGGCAGCAAATTTTCTCATTCTTTCTGTGGGCACATATGCGTAACCTAAATCATACTGTTAGTTTTCTTATGGTCTCATTTGATACAACAGATTAGTAGCAAACTGAACATACTCTAGCTTAATAGCCAAGCCCACCTTGGCCAGCAAGTTCAAGGGAGATTAGAACCCACTTTTGAAGGTGGAATTGTTCTCAAGTTTTATAGGAAACATGCACATAGGAAGCTGATTTATTGTTTGTGCACTATTTTAACTGATTCCCTGGTTTGATCTAAGGTCTTCAATCTGACATCAAATACGATTTAACTTAAAAGCAAAAGTCACTTAAGGCAGCTGAGTTTGTAAGAGAGGGGGGAGAGAGAGAGAGAGAGAGAGAGAGAGAGAAAGAGAGAGAGCCACACCTGTCCAGCAACAGCCAAACCATCAGCAAGAAGTGATGATGTCATCCAGACTTGTAAGCAAATCTGAAATGCAGCCATAGGTGTTGAACCTAGCCTCGCAGCCATCGATGCTGCCAAGGTTACACAAAATGTCACAGCTACTACCCTCGTTAATAATAGAAAACCTGCTCCAAAATGCAACAACAAAATTAAACAGGAGACAAATGGTCTTGAAGCTGTATAAATTACTAATTAGCAAGTAAATGAAATTTGACCCTTTTAAAGTGACACATTCCTCACAATCTATAAAAAGATTAAAAAAAAAAAAAGAAAAAAAGAAAAGGATAAGATCAATTAGACTTATTTATCAGAATAAGTGGCAAACTGGTTGGTATAATTACAATGTAAACTGGTGGCATGAGTAAGCTCACAATTCCTCCTGATATAAAGCTGCTTCCCGATCCATGATCATCAAAGCGCATATGGAGTGTGTTTTTTTTTGGGGGGGGGGGGGGTGGGGGGTAAGCAAAGGAGTATGAAAAGGCATCCAGGGGATGCCACCCCCACTGACAAAAGCTCTAAGCATTTACAAAAAGAAATGCCTAAGAATTAGAATGCACATAGAGTTCTACACCAGAAACAGTCCATAAATGCTTATATTGAAATCAAGAACTCAGCAAGAAAGTATGAAGAAACAGAACCAATGGTAAGGTTCATCATATTTGCTCACATAAAACCCTAGGTTGCGTTTGTATTTATGGATTTGAAATCAAGGGGCTTGGTATTAATTATTTAAGAAAAATTGCTCAAATATAATTTTGTTAGTTTAGATAGGGATTTTATTATGAATTTGAGTTGTTTAACATGATGAATTATGATGGTTCACCATTAAAAAAAGAAGAATAAAATAAAATAATTATTTGAAATTCTTCATGATAGTGGCTTCACCATTTTAAGAAGTGGTGGCACCACTACTTCAGTAGTAATTATTAGAAAACTTCAATGTATTATTACATAAATCAACTCTCTCACTTGTATGTTTTATAATTTAATCTTAATTCCATTGATTTTGAAAACCTTGGTTATCCAAACAAAGGCTTAAGGTCTTATTGTCGTTGATACGGACAATTATCCCAATGGGACAGTATACCCGTTTTTATAAATACAACTCAACATATCAGATGACATTATTTTTCTTAATGCTTCAAACTATTCCTAAATTGAAGAGCACATATATTGTGGGCAACCTATAAAGTAATATAAGGTTATGCACGATCTCTGTTACGTAAACTTGGGCATGAGCATCTGGTGCAAGTGTGTTTCCAAATGTCACACCTCCCGAAATCCTAAACTTTATGATATTGGGATATCCAAAGTTTGGGCATGCATTTGTGTACGTATCATTAACATTTAAAATATATTGTATAATGTAAATTATACTAAGTTACAGTCATTTATGGTCATTTTTTTGATCAGTAAATATTATTTATTTGGGAAAAAGGGTTGGGATGACTCGAACTTTGAGCTTTGGTCTAGGTGGGAGTGAAATTAGATCCTATCATTATTAAGGAATGTAATTGAAATAAATGGAATTTAGATATGAAAATGAGATTTTTCTGCTCCATTCACGTGAAGGGCTAGATTTACACACGCATATACACCCCATCAAGCATGAGCTGAGGCTTCTTCAAACAAATGAAAAAAAAAAAAAAGGAGGATCCAGGTGCTAATTTGTGCATAGAAGTTGGACACACATCACATATTTTTACCCTTGTCATATCCGGTGAGCATAGGTACATTGAAGGGAATGGACGAGTTCATGTAATAATGTGTATTATTGTATATTTCATCAAATTAAACTTTTAAACTTTTGAGCATAATCCGCAATATGACAATATATTATAACATCAAGGTTGTCATTAACAAAAAAGAACTAATGACAGCATGTGTTAACTCTTTACCATTTTTAAGAAACCGACCAAACTGCAAATCCTTGAAACTTGGAGGTAAGAGATTAACTTTTTTGATCAATTTACACAAGAGGATCAGTGAAATTAAATACCTGTAAAAAGCATCAAAATTATAAATTATGAGAGAATATAATTGGAAGATCGAGACATTGAAACAACTTTGCAAAGTATAAATTTAAACAAGCAATCTGGTGGATAGTCTTTGAATTTATCTTACTGAGAAAGAACATGTGCAATGGCTGCCCCACTGACTCCTAAATGGCAAACAAAGATGAGAATTGGGTCCAGTATGATATTCATCAAGTCTCCAGCAACTACATGAGATAGAACCCAGATGAAAACTAGTTGAAATCTCTATAAATCTCAAGCAACATATCTAATAGAAACCCATTCATTAATCTCAAAACCAAAGGAAACCAAAAGAAGCTTTTGAAAATCCATAATTCTATTTCATGGTTCATTTTATTTGAAACTTTTTGATGAGTACTGGTTAGTAACTCACTCATAATAAACAACTGGAAAATTCAAATCTTAAATCATAAAATCCTTGCATTTGCAAAGTTTTACAGAACAAATCACACACAGGATAAATTGAAGTTTATTGCCAAACCCATGGAAAACATTTTCCTATTGCATCTACTCACAATTAGTTTACAAAGGATGTGAATTTGATCCACTATACCTATCCAAAAAAAAAAAAAAAGATCCATGTAGTCAAAATTCAAACCCATAGGTCTGAATTATTTCTAGGTGATTAATTATTATTTCAGAAATTGAACTTGCAATAAGTTAACATATTTGTGAGTTCTGATGTACATGGGTGCGCAAACCACTTAAATACTTATTGACTACATCAGAAAAGGTTATACAATCTAGATCTGTTCCTGCACAATTCACATTTTATTAAATTATTCACTATGTTTCAGCACCATTATGGTAAATAAGATTGTCCTTTTTTTTTGGTGGTGGTGGTTGTCCCCCCCCCCCCCTTTTTTCCCTAAAAGTAGTTACTAAGATTGTTCTTAAAACATGAAAACGAAACTTGTGGAAAAAGAAAATAATATAAATCAAGGAAATTGTATTTACCAGTGGCATATAAAGGAGTTCTTGTGTCCTTAAATCCTCGAAAGACTCCTTGCATTGCCAAAGAGAGAAGAACAGCAGGAGCACCAAGGGACCTCAAAGTCAAATATCTATGTGCAGGGTTTAGCATAGGAGAACCCTATTCAATGAAAGAAAGGCTGAATTATTCATTATTGTTTATGAGTAGTAAGTATTAACAAGAAGTTGACAGCCACCATGAATACCATGAATATCATTAATCATCCCAATTACCAGAACACACCAGTAATACACTATCTTCAGGAAAATTAAATTCGAAGCTCTTTGCAAACTCGGAATGATTGAGATGAAATCCAACCATATTTGTACATTCTACCTTTACTTCGGTTGCAATCAGCATATGACGTGACAACAAAAATAGTGTAAATGAAAGAAAAAGGACAAATATTTTTCTTCTTTAATTTATGTTTATCAAAAAAATAAAATCCATGTATCATTAGACAAGTCCATTTCAGGAAGAATGAAGGACCAAAATAATAAATTAATCACAGGATTTGTCTTTGTAAGCATATGACTAAGTTGTAAGTGTAAAATTTATCAATATTATCATACTGATGGTGCTTCCAGTAGCAGTTGCAGCTTTAGGAAAGTCAGGGCTTCAAAATAAGACGGACAATTTTAGCTCTGATGAAGCTAAACAACCGCATGGGGTTGCAGAAAAGGAGTAACAGAGTTTGAGATGAATTGGTGAAGTGTCTCAGCTTCGAAATGGAGAATGGCGCAGGGCATTGTTAACATGACACTTGGTTTGACGATGTCTTCTGATTGTTCTTTTGTGATCTCCTCAGGATTGCAATCGTTACAGATGCTTTTGCGCCTGATTTTTGTGTAGAGCAGAAAAGGGGATGGTTAGTGATCCTGCATCTTTAGTGCAGTTCAGAAATGAGAGTTAAAGTGATCTCTCTCCAGTATCATAAGGACCTTCAAACTCATAGGGAAGATAGTTTGAAGCAGTAGGATTCTAGGAGTGGTGCTTTCGAGTCAAGAACCTGATCATAAAGATTTCTCAGGAGTTGGGACATTTGTTTGCTGGAGAATGGTATTCAGGAAGCCAAAGGAACTTTTAATTTTCCCTTATTTTTCCCATACAACATCTTGGTGGTTTCAGGGGAAAATTCTTGAAGATCCATAATTTAGTATGGGAAGTCCATAATTCTGCTCAGCTGGTTGCATACATAAGAGAGCAAAGGAATCCGTCAATCATCTTTTCTTGCATTGCCTGATGTAAAGTTACCCAGAATCAGGTCTTTTTTGCATCTTAATGAAAACAAGAATGTGGCTTTTGCACATTTAATGAACTGGGGGGGGGTGTGTGTGAAGAGATTCAATCCATTATTGCTAGATAGGAGAATGATTTATTTCAAGAGATAGATTAAAGGATAATACTTCAACAAACAGAAGTTTCTTATTTAATTCTTTATATCCACTTAGACAGGATTAATCGAATAAAAAGCATAGAATCAAATGTATCCCATGTATGTTTACTGGTTAATGTGCTATGACCCTTTTCTCCACCTACTCCCAAAACACTACCTCCTATTTAATAAATAGCCACTTACTATAACCAAATTATTTTCTAGTTCTTACAAAGAACAAAACTAAAAGAAGAAGGAAGAAATTTTTTCAATCACGGCACAATGGAACACGAGCATAACGTTCTTGAATGTGTATTCTGAGATATAAATTGTTAGCATTTTCCAAAAGCGCCCAACATTTGACTAACTAATAAATTCTCATTCATTTAATGCAATTAAATATCAATAAAAATATTTGGGATTATATCTAAATTTGGTAATAAGTATACGCAAACGACACCAGTCAAATAAAAAATTATAACGTTGAGAGGCAACCTTGACAATAAAAACAAGAAGTTCAAGAACCTGCAGTAATAAGAAAGGAGAGATACTAACAGATTTGACACCCATGAAACTCAAAAGTGGTTCTGCTAGAAATATAAGGAATATGGATTGAAGGAGGCCAAGAATGCCACCCAGAAGAAGTGCAGTTGATGCTGAAGGAATACGACGCTTCTCAATTCTTAATTTGGCCTTATCTGGATTGCCATGAGGAACATCTGGAGACTTGAATGCAGTTGTTTCAAAATCTGAGTAAGAAATTAAAAAATTGACAAATTTATGTTAAATTGATATTTTCATTCAAAAGTAATAATTTTCATTGCATTTACCCTGTTAACTGGCTTGAGAAGTCTCTAATTTACATACATTTTTTTTTTTTTTTTTGATAAAGGTCAAAATATGTAGTACTACGAAAAATTGACAACATCAAGATCAAGATTCTGTATATCTTAACAATACCTTCTTCTGCCATTAAATCCTTCATTTCAATGTTGGAGGCTGAACTCTTTTCTAAGTTCTCAAGATCGATGTCTTCTGGGATCAACTCTTTCATTTCACTGCTTTTGCTGGAAATAATTTTTGAGTTCTCCTGTTTGGAACCCTCAGTGCTCATTCTTCCCACAGTATCTTCCTCAGCAACAAAAGAAGTGGTGATACTAACAAGTGGAAAAATGGTAATTTTTGAAGCTTGATTGAAAATAGCAATAGAAACTCCTACAGCAGCAAGCTGGACTGGACCTGCAAGATAACATAAATCATCTAAGGACCCAAATTTACTTGGTATGCTTCATCTAAGGAGATTTTTATAGGTCATAGACGCTGGGTGTGAGAAATTTAATCCATGGATTAGGCAAGGACAAGTAGAAAAAATGCACAATTGTTTTATATGTATAATCCTTTTTATTTCATTTTCACATATACCTTGGTTGTAAAGTGAAATTCCCCTGAAGGATCCTAGTAAGCTAGATTCCTCCCCAACCTCCACTAGACACCAAAACCTCAGGGGATGAGGTATTTGGACAATCAACAAACTTTGTCAGCAGACTCAGCCATTCTGGAACTGAGAAGTTCGAATAATTTTCTGAACAGAATGTTCTATCCATTAAATGATTGACCAAAAGTGGGAATAAGGCACATCAGATGGAGTAGACAAAAAATGTGAAGATTGTCTAAAGTAGGTGCCCCAAACAGAAGAGTAAAGAAAGCAGCTTTTGATTCAGGGGAAACTAGAGTATTCAATTGTCTTGTATCAGAGTGGGTATGAGATTCTGCAAGAGGACATTGTGGAACTGCACAATATGCCATGTGAGATATTGGCTGCGAATAGGCATTGCAGTATTAAAGGTTTGAATTGCTTGTAACATGGGGCAATCTGCTAGATAATATTCATCAGTAAGATTTGATAATACTGATAGGAAAATATACTAGGAAAAAAAAAGAACAATAATAATGTCGCAGTGGTAGAGTTGTAATTAGAAGAAAATTATACTGGTTTGCTAGTTTCAAGTGATAGGCCCACAAGTCTCCCATATCATTTTGGTTACTTTTTCAGGCAATTTTTCCGGTTGTCTAGCATTATCCCAGAAAAATATACCAAAAAAGGGGAACCAGAATTATGTGGCAGTGGTAGATTTGTAATTAAAATAAATTCTATGGGTTTATTGTTTTCAAGTGATAGGCCCATAAGGCTTCCACATCATTCTCGTTACTTATTCTGCAAATTTGTCTAGTTGTGTATCCTCATATGCATTTGAACCCGCAAACAAGACAAATAACCAAAATATGGACTTGCCCAGGTTTGTGAAGTTGCCTACGCGTAAGAACGAGACGAGTAGGGAATGAAATGTAAAGGCATCGTCACACTTTGACACACACTGCAAATGAAAACTACTTCAAGTTCTTAACCCATACATTCATTGGCATTTATTTAAAGGTAACATTTGATTTCCAGATGATGCCTCTAGTCACTTATTATATAGGAATCCATCAAAAAACACACTAGAGTCAAAACCAAAACAAAAAAAGGTAATCAACTGATGAGCTTTATTGAACAAAACATATCGCTACTGAATCTACACATAGGAGCCAACGAAAACTCACTGCTAATTAAAGGATACCTGATACACAAAGTCAATTATCTGAAGAAATTCTTAAATTAGAAGTAACTTAGCTAACTTAACAAACAGAGAACATAAAGCTGGACCTAAGCGACCAATGAATGACATGTCAATTAGAGAAGCAATGGGGTCAGCAGCTAAGGCAAGGGCTGCGGGGAACGCAATCTGCAGTATCTCCAATCCAAGCGTATCCAACTTGAAGACAAGCCTAGCAAACATTTCCCAAACAATCATCAGCTGTAGAAGCATATGTGCATATAGAATTATACATGTATATGCACTTGTTCTTATCAGATGAAATAGTACCATAGACAGACTGAGAAAAAGTTGACGAAAATACTACAGAAAACAAGTGGTCCAAGCCAAACCAAAAGGTATCAAATCTAGATATTCACAACTAAATATATGAATCCAATCTTGCTAACACTTCATAATTAAGAAACAGGTGGCCTTGCAAAGACAAAAGCTTTCCTCAGAAAACATCAGTGTCATGTCTTTATAAGTAACACAAATTCTTTGCTACCTACGCAGCAGAACTTGAGACCGTGGGATAATTTGTAAATTAAACATAGTGAAACTGTACCTAGCATCTTTGAAGAAAACAAAGAGTGGTAAATCCCACTTCCTCCCCTGGGAAGACAGATTACTATCCTCTGCCATGGTTAATAAAAGCCAAAAGGAGTATGGAGTTTCTAAGAACTTGAAGTGCAACTGATTCAACCAACTTTTAGTCCTGCCCAAAAAATGCAGTTCTCACAGGTTGAGATATAACCTGCAGCATGCACGATAAATTGGTTACTTGTGCCGCATCAAGAAAACACTTGCATAATGATTTTCAGCAACCAGGAAAAACTAGTATCAATGGAAACGTACACATATCATTGAATTCCATATGAATCTAAAAGAAAGAAAAACAAATAAAAAAATCCTAGCTGTGGATTCAGGATAATGACAAAATGTGATGTATTCATCACCAGAAAATAAAAATGCCCAAGAACAATAGTGCTATGAATTCTAAGCTAACCTTCTCAATTAAGGTATGATAAATACACTTACCAAAACAAAAAAAAAAAGTATGATAAATAGGGATATTAGAAAGAGAGGGCAAATGAAATATTTTTTATGGTAAGTTTACATTGAATTTAAAGCTCACTTCTCAACTGAGTGACAATATGAACCAACCTCAGTTTAGGGTGCCCTCAACAAAAGTCTCGGTAATTTAATAACACGCTACAAAGGTGTGTTCACTTTACAAGAAAACCCAGGCTAAAATTGATTTTGGAGCAAGACAAAAAAAAGTCGACCCACACAATGAAAAGTTAAGCACATTGATTACTAAATTTAAGACCATAATTAACAACAAAGTTGTCAAGAAATTTATACAAATGATAATTATGGAATTGCATGCACCTCCCCTAGTTCTGTGTTCCCTCGATAATATATATATATATACATATAGAACCTGTAACTCAAATCCAAACAAACCCACAATCTCCATTTTATTTGGGGGGGCCACCCTTGGAGAGGAAAAAAGAGATAGACATGCTGTCCTTGTATGCCTACATCTTGCTTCATTACCAAGATTCTTCCTGCCTCTCCCCCAATGTAGTAAAAAACGTAGGCTAAATCCAATAATTAAGAGTAATGTTATACATAAAATATTATTTCATAAGAGAACGATGTGGAAAATTTGTGAGTCAGTCAACGTAAAATAAAAAGCACATCAAAATGCACTTTAATTACAAAAACTGCTAGTTATGCTGCGTGTCTTTTTCATTAACTTTTCCTGATAGAATAGTATTTTCCAATAAATAATTGTCTTCACCCAACCAACCTTAAGGATTAGCTCAACTGGTTGGCCCTTAGTTTGCTCCCTAATGATCAAGACTCAAGACTTAGGTTTATTCCCTAATGGTCACGTGTTCGAATCTTTCTACTGGAAACTTACATGGTCATCTATTCAGGATATTAATGATTAGTCGAGGTGAGCACAAGCTAGTCCGACACCCTTTGTTATCCCCCTCCCCCCCAAAAAAAAAGTCTCCACCCCATCCATCCTATCAAAACCTAAGTTCCATATACACCTCAAGAATTCTTATTCAATTTATGACTCCTAATATTTAAGGATTAATTGAAAATAGAATCTAAATAAATGCATAAAAAAAAAAAAAAAAAACATAAATAGCAACATCACTGAAACCTTACACAACTTATAAATAAATCAGCCCTACAAGAAATTCCATGGTTAAATATAATTAATTCCATGATCACCGGCCAAAAAAACAAGATCATTAGACAGACTCAATCACCTAATGACTCAAAAATCCTTGAAGGCCTAGTTTGGTATGAGCTAATGGAATGAGATGGTCATTACCATACTACCAAATTTCATTTCTTCAAGCACGTCAAATAAGTATAATAAAATAACATTGCAAATAAAGTAGCATCTCAAATAAGACAAAACGGATGTGTGGGAATGATCATTTCCTTTAACTCCATTTCATCATAACAAAAGAGGCCTAATAAATAAAAAATTTGATTTTATAGACTTCCACACAACTTTGCACCCCGTACGTCCTGCACAAACATGAGTCAGAGAATAGACTAAGTTACTAAAGTTTCACAGATGAACCTGTCTCGAAGCTTGCGGCCCAGATGAACCTGCCTCAGGTGATTACTCTGCTATACAAATAAGAAATGCCCCAAAGAAAATCGAATCTCACAGAAAGGAAAGTACGAGGAATGTCGATTTCCGCGTCTACTCCTTGGACCGTTCACAAACATGAAAGCGAAATTAGGGTTTCGATTGATTGGTGGATTAGAACCGAAATGAGTGAGCCAACGCTCAGAGCTCGAAAAACAATTCTGGGTTCTTGAATTCTCCATCCCTGGCGCAAATCTAGGCTTGCAAATTGCCATAAACGGTGACAATAAGCTAAAGACGACGAGAAAAATTAATAATTTTGGGTAATTTTTTTTTTTAATTTCTGAGATTCCCAAAACTGGGAAGGAAATGAGTGGGCTTTGCGCAGAAAAAAAAAGTAGAGCACCGTCAAGGGAGATTCTAATCAAGAAACACCACAGAGCAGTGGGGCTTGTTGAAGGAACAGCAATGGCTGTGATTACGGATGATGATTGTCCAACAACAAATTCGTAGCTCGATTGAGAGAGATCAGTTCCTAATTTCCTTCCGTATGAATCGTAAAAATAAGGTGCATTACATACGTAAACCATCCACTGTGAAAATTTTCATCCGATTTTTGATTTTTGGGTTAAAAATTTAATTTTATTCTTTTTCTGTACAAAAATTAAAAAAAATCATCGTAATGTATTTATACTTTTAATAAAATATATCTTTTTATTTATGTGACAAGTTAAAAAATTAATTTTTGATTTACGTGCCCAAATGGTACCTAGCCCTTTGTCCCTACTAAGGGAATATAATAAATTTCATGTGATTCGTTAATAATTTTTTTTTTCGTAATTGTGATTCGCTAATAGTTGATATTCTTAATGACTACGAAAAATTAAGCTTAACCTTTTGCAATTCGTAGGAAGCATAGTGGCTCCGTTTGGAGCTTTACCAAATAAAATAAAATTTTATAAAACTCTACAAGATAATAAAATTTAAATTCTTCACTTATTATACGAATTACGAGATATTTATTTTTATAATTTTATTTTATTTTATACATTTTTATACAACTCCAAACACCTCTAGTAACGTTTTGTTTGGTTAAGCTCTTTTGTTAGTTTTTTTTTTTAACCAAAATTTAATTTTCTTTGTAAATTTTAGACATGTTAATTGCATTCGTAAAAAATAAATAAAAATTTATAATCGTTTGAGTAAAAAGGTAACAAAAAATTAATTTTATTAATATTTTTTTCTAGTTTTTACTTAAACAAACATGAGTTTTTTGATTTTTTTATAAATATAATTAACATCCTAAAAGTTATATCATTTTAAAAAATAAAATTAAATTCTGATAAAAAGTTACATAGAACCAAAAAAAAAAAAAAAAAATTAAAAATATTTTTGAAACCGAACAAAGCCTAAGTTCTCTAGCGCTCAAAAAATGACCCAAGAGAATCCTTTCATAGTTGCATGTTCGATTCCTCTTGAAGCCATTACATAATTATGAATATTTTTCACTTTGAATTACTAGCGTTGACATGTGATTTGCCTGAAACTAGTAGAGAAGGGCATTTGTCAGCCCAAACAATTTTCTTCCCCCCCCCCCCCCCTTCCGATAAGTTTACATTGAATTTAAAACTCACTTCACAATTGAGAGACAATATGAACCAACCTCAGTTCAAGTTGCCATCAACAAAGGTGTCGGTAATTTAATAATACGCTACAAAGGTTTGTTCACTTTACAAGAAATCCTAGGCTAAAATTGATTTTGGGGCAAGACAAAAAAAAAATAAAAAAAAAATCAGCCGACACAATGAAAATGAAGCACATTGTTTACTAAATTTAAGACCATAGTTAAAAACAAAGCTGTCAGGAAATTTATATAAATGATAGTTATGGAACTGCATGCACCTCCCCTAGTTCTACCTTCTCCCGATAATATATATATATATATATATACATGTATATGAACCTATAACTCAAAACCAAACAACCCCTAATCTCTATTTTATTAAAAGGGGGAGGAGGCCACCCTTGGAGAGGAAAAAAGAGATAGACCTGCTGTCCTTGTATGCCTACGTCTTGCTTCATTTACCAAGATTCTTCCAGCCACTTTGATAATTTCCAAATTATCAATTCATATTCCATTTATCAACACATAATACATCAATTCTCACATATCAAAATAATACAATCAGTCAATAATATCATATTAATCTTAATACGTCTCAAGTTTTAGGGTTAAATACCTACTTACCCTTTAAATGATCAATTTTTTTTTTACTTCTCCTTTCAACTACCAATTGAACTCCCTTCCCCCTTCAACTATCATTTTCTTTTTACTAAGGACAAATTAGGACAAATTATGTTTTTCATTCAAAATTTGTGACGGAAACCGTTAACTATTTTTTTTTTTAACAAATGAAAAAAATGGGTAATATGGACATTTCATACACTTAAAACAATTAAGAATTTTTAATTTGTTGATCAAAGCAAACTTTTGCCCATCAAACCAAATATTTTCGAAGGGATTTAAAGCAAACTATGCCAGTCAACTCCATTGTGGGATCTTGATGGTTGGCAGAGTAAACTTATAATCTTCTAATTGGTTTAGTAAAGTAAACTTATATCAATCAAAGCAAACCTATAACCTTCTAATTGGTTTAGCAACTTGGGGACTTTTTTTATTTTAAATTAATTGGAGCTTTTTAGTTTAGTTATCGTTTTTCAACTCCATTGTGGATCTGAAGGGTTTTCATCAATAAAACTAGGGTTTCAAAAATAACATAGGTCTTGAGGGCTCCCACCGGAAGAAAAGTGACTTGCAAGTATCAAGCAACATATTTTTATTTCAAAAAAGCCACTTTTCGGGATTGATGGGTTGGAATTGAGTTATTTTATACTGTAATTGACCTACTTTATATATAATAATAATCTTACCAGTTTGATTTAATAACAGTGATAATGATGGTTTTCATTTAATTAGAGACTAGGGCACATGCAATACATGTGTAAGTCGGCATGTGACAAAAAAGATTCACACAAAATTACTGGCTTATTTTTTTAATTGCATAGGCATCGCATAATTTTTTTTGTTTTGGCAAACAAACAAATTGTAATCATCACCCCTAAAAATAATACGATGCACACGCAATAAAAAAATAAGCCATTAGCTTTTGGGCCAATTTAGTTCAATGTAGATATTTAACCAAAAATACTCTCGTTCTAGTTCAATTGATAGATGAAGGGGAAAGTAAAAAAATGTAATAGTTTAAGGGGCAAATAGATATTTAAGCTAAAAGACTAATATAGTCTTGGAACTAACTTTTCCATTCATCTATTGGATAGAAAATGTGATTTGTCCTTATTAAACAAAAAAATAATAATGAAGGGGGAAGGGAGTTCAATTGATAGTTGAAGGGAGGAGTAAAAAAAAATTGATAGTTTAAGGGGCAAGGGGCAAGTAGATATTTAACTCAAAGTTTTACATCAAAAAATAACATAATTATAAAAAAAAAATAACATTATTATTTAAATACTTAAACAAGTAACAAATTCCAATAATCTAATAATTAATTACAAATTTCCAAACTCAATATTCAACTTTGAAAAAGTTCATTTTAAAGTTTAAATTATTTTTATCCCAAAACAACTTAAGAATAAAAAGCGAGGAAAGAAAATAGTACAAGACAACAGAATGAGCCATCCAAACGTCTCTGGGCTACGCAGACACCAAATAGCTGTTAGAAGCCTAACATCCAAACACCTATTTGTCATCCAAATGCCAACACTCAGCAAAAATCACATTCTAGTTCGTCTTTTTTAGCTCGAAAACTCATTTTTCTTACCAAAATCATTTCAAAACCTATCGCAAAGATTGACCCCTCAAAAAATGCCAGGGTCCTGTTCCAGTTCCCATCCTACACAAACAAAAATAGAGTTACTCAGCAAAGTATGAATTTTCCATTTTAATCTACAGTTAAGCATACAAATCTTGCTAATATTATACCAAAACTCAAACATTCAGAGCCTTCACCGCATGATTTCAAATTTAATAATATCTAATTACTTTTCTTTTCCATTCATTTCTTCAGAGTAAAGTTATTGTTTTGTCATTTAAAATAACTAATCATGTCCAAATTAGACCTAAATATATACCAATAAAGAAGAGTGCTTAGTACGTGTAAAATAGACAAAAATGTAGATCTAATATTACTATTCATAGATTTCAATTATGAATAAAGATATAATTTCAAATAATCTTATAAAAAATATAATTCTCAACATAAATGAATAGAAGAAAATAATTTATGTAGCGATTCTAACTAGTTTGGGACTAAGATTTTATTAAGTTGAATAATTTTTTTCCTAAGCAAACAAGAGAAACATATCTTGTTATCCCTCTTCCCTCTTATCACGTTTAGATCAAAACAAAAATTCGAAAAACCACCAAAAGGTACTCATGTTTATTTTTATTTTATTTATTTATTTATTGTTATTATTTTGCGGGGGTTTGTTGGTTGATAAGAAGTGGGCAAATATGAATAGTGATTACAAAGCGTATGATAGGGAAATCACATTTGAAAATGGTTTGCATATGTAAAACAACTGAAATTACCTCCAAACACCAACAAGTGCACGCAGACCCATATAAATTGTTAATGCAAGCCATATTCCAACAAAGCCGCTGCTTTTAGAGAGAATGAACAAAGACGCTATGCTCACTGCGGCCACAAGAACCTGATGGTACAATAACAAGTACGTAATAAGAGTCAAAAAGGATTCGAAATTGTAAATTTTTGTTTTTGTTTCTTGGATAGATGGACTTGTAAATTTACCATGGAGTATGCAGAAAATGCAAAATCAGATGCTCCAAAGTTCACACCATCAAAAACAAAGGCCAAAGAATTGATCGGCTGTGTAGCTGCAACAAACTAATAGGAGTACCAACATAAAATTCAGCTTAGGATTCTTGAAATAGGTAACAATAGCGGAAGTTTAAAACAACATTTTTGCTGATTTAACCTTGAAATAAATATATTTAAAAAAAAGTTCTCATCGCAAGTAGATGGAAGTACCGGAATGCCTATACTTATGAGGTGTATAACGTCTTTGTCTTTCGAAAATATTCTAGATCCAAACTGCAATCCAAGTCCAACAATTGCAGCCAGGCCCAAACCTAAAATAAATCCCATCTGCAAAACAAAACTTCTTGGTGTTGTTAGGCTTTGCACAATAGAAATGGAAGAGCTGTCAAAGTAATTGGATGTATTCTAATCAAGTTACTTATGAAAACAAAATATGTCGTGGAGTGTATCTACGTAATAGAACATGAAAGACTAACTGATTGCCATCTTATATCTGCCAAAATCTCACAGAACTAAGAAAAACCACTTTCATCCATTTTTAAGATTCCATGACTTTTCTTCAGGAGGGGGGAAAAATCAGCATATCTCTTTGGGCTGTGAAACTAGTATGGTTTGAGATTTCAAACAATCATAATTGAGAGAAGGAAGCTCACTTGCAATACTCGGGATGCAGCAGCTGCTGCTTTCTCATAGTCTTTCCCAGCAAACGCACAAGCAAGGATAGCCTACCCGAGAGGGAAAAAGAGAACATATTAATTGATTAATTGATCAATTCTTGTCTAAACAAAAAAGAATAGTGAGTTAGCTAGCCTCATTTTCTAGGAAGCACGGATCCTCCAAAATGGGTACCATATCCGTATCTAATACGTATTAAATATATATACTCTTTGGATACTTCAAGATACGTATCGGATACACCACATGACATATTCTATTATTTTATTATTTTCCTTCAAATATATGATTAAGAAAAATCTAGATTTGAGAGTTAAAATTCCTAAAATTATAAAATTTTATAACTTATATTTTGTTATATTTTGTATATTGAATTATATATTAAATTAATTTTGCTGTTAATGTTATATACATATATATAACTAATAAAAATATACAAGATTTATAATTTTTTGACCGTATCCTTACCGTATTTATATCCTTATTTTTTTTAAAATTGCCGTATCTGAATCCGAACCTATATCGTATCTGAATCCCGTATTTATACGCATAGTTCTTAGATCATTTTGGTTCACAGAAATGCAGGAAAAGGAGAAAAAAAGGAAAAAAGGAAAAAAGAAAAATAATTTTGAACTTTCCGTTATGTTATTTATGCAAAGCATCAAGTTTATCTCTCTCTCTCTCTCTCTCTTCATACTTTTCCAACTCAACAATGATAATTGAGTGCAATTTATACAAGTTTGTTACCTGTTTAACATATCCAGGGTTTCAGGGGAATAAATAGAAGTAGAAAAACACAGTAGCTAACAATTCAAAAGAAAAGTGTACAAGTACATTAAAAACTTCCTACAGGCAGCAAATTTTCGCATTCTTTCTGTGGGCACATATGCCTAACCGAAATCATACTGTTAGTTTTCTTATGGTTTCATTTGATACAACAGATTAGTATCAAACTGAACATACTCTAGCTTAATAGCCAAACCCACCTTGGCCAGCAAGTTCAAGGGAGATTAGAACCCACTTTTGAAGGTGGAATTGTTCTCAAGTTTTATCCGAAACATGCATATAGGAAGCTGATTTATTGTTTGTGCACTATTTTAACAGATTCCCTGGTTTGTAAGAGAAAGAGAGAGAGAGAGAGAGAGAGAGAGAGAGAGCCCCACACCTGTCCAGCAACAGCCAAACCATCAGCAAGAAGTGATGATGTCATCCAGACTTGTAAACAAATCTGAAATGCAGCCATAGGTGTTGAACCTAGCCTTGCGGCGATTGATGCAGCCAAGGTTACACAAAATGTCACAGCTACTACCCTCGTTAATAATAGAAAACCTGTTTCAAAATGCAACAACAAAATTAAACATGAGATAAATGGTCTTGAAGCTGTATAAATTACTAATTAGCAAGTAAATGAAATTTGACCATTTTAAAGTGACAAATTCCTCAAAATCTATAAAAAAAGAAAAAAAAGAAAAAAAGAAAAGGATAAGATCAATTAGACTTATTTATCAGAATACAGGTTGGTATAATTACAATGCAAACTGTTGGCATGAATTAGCTCATAATTCCTCCTGATAGAAAGCTGCTTCCTGATCCATGATCATCAAAGCGCATGCAGAGTTTCTTTTTTTTGGGGGGGATAAGCAAAAGAATATGAAAAGGTATCAAGGGGATGCCACGCCCATTGACAAAAGCTCTAAGCATTTACAAAAAGCAATGCCTAAGAATTAGAATGCATATCGAGTTCTACACCAAAAACAGTCCATAAATGCTTATATTGAAATCAAGAACTCAGCAAGAAAGAATGAAGAAACAGAACCAATGGTAAGGTTCATCATATTTGCTCACATAAAAACCTTAGGTTGCGTTTGTATTTATGGATTTGAAATCAAGGGGTTTGGTATTAATTATTTAAGAAAAATTGCTCAAATATAATTTTGTTAGTTTAGATGGGTATCCTTATACCCATATACAAGAACAAATGAGATATTCAGAATTGTGCGAACTACCGCGGGATTAAATTGATGAGCCATACGATGAAATTATGGGAGAGAGTTATTAAGAGAAGATTAAGAAGGACAACAAACGTTTCAGAGAATCAATTTGGTTTCATGCCTGGAAGATCAACTCTGGAGGCTATCTTTCTCTTGAGGAGGTTAATGGAACAGTATAGAGAAGGTCAAAAAGATTTACATATGGTGTTCATTGATTTAGAGAAGGCATATGACCGAGTTCCTAGAGAGATTCTATGGAGAGTATTGGAAAAGAAAGGAGCGTGTGTCGCATATATTGAGGTGAAAAAGGATATGTATGATAGAGCCATGGCATCGATACGGACGACGGGTGGTGAGACTAACGAGTTTCCTATCATGATTGGTTTACATCAAGGCTCAGCGTTAAGCCATACTTGTTTGCTTTAGTTATGGATGAGATTACAAGACATATTCAGGATGAGGTGCCGTGGTGTATGCTATTTGCAGATGATATTGTTTTAGTAGATGAGACGAGAGAATGAGTGAATGCTAAGCTAGAATTGTGGCGGGAAACGTTAGAGATAAAAGGCTTTAGGCTAAGCCGATACAAGACGGAATATATGGAATGTAAGTTTAGTCAAAGTAGGATAACGGGTAGTATAGAAGTAAGTTTAGGCACACAAAAGATTGTAGAGAAAGATAAATTTAGGTATCTTGGATCTATGGTGCAACAAGATGAGGGGATTGATACTGATGTAAGTCACAGGATTCAAGCCGGGTGGACCAAATGGAGGAGTGCTTCGGGGGTCTTGTGTGACCGAAAAGTCCCTCTCAAGGTGAAAGGAAGGTATTATAAGATGGCGGTTAGACCAGCGCTGCTATATGGATCAGAGTGTTGGGCAGTAAAGCATAATCATGGTCAGAAGATGGCGGTTGCGGAGATGAGGATGCTAAGGTGGATGTGCGGGATTACAAGGAAAGATAGGATTAGGAATGAGGAGATTAGGGGCAAAGTAGGAACAGCACTGATTGAAGATAAAATGAGAGAAAACCGATTAAGATGGTTTGGCCATGTTAGAAGGCGTCCAACGGAGGCACCTGTTAGAAGGTGTGAAAGTATGAAAATTGCTAGGAGTAGGACAGGTAAAGGAAGACCTAAGAGAAGTTGGGAAGAGACTATTAAACATGATCTTGCCTACCTAGATCTATCGGAGGATATAGCCCTAAACAGATCTAATTGGCGTTGACAAATCCATATAGCTGACCCTACCTAGTGGGAAAAGGCTTGGTTTGGTTTGGTTTGGTTTAGATGGCGATTTCATTATGAGTTTGAGTTGTTTAACATGATGAATCATGATGTATCACCATAAAAAAAAGAATAAAATAAAATAATTATTTGGAATTCCTCATGATAGTGGCTTCACCATTTTAAAAAGTAGTGGCACCACTACTTTGGTAGTAATTATTAGAAAACTTCAATGTGTTATTACATAAATTAACTCTCTCACTTATATGTCCTATAATTTAATCTTAATTCCATTGATTTTGAAAACCCTAGTTATCCAAACAAAGGGCTTAAGGTCTTATTGTCATTGATATGAACAATTATCCTAATGGGACAGCATACATGTTTCTATATATATAATTCAACATATCAGATGACATTATTTTTCTTAATGCTTCAAACTATTCCTAAATTGAAGGGCACAGATATTGTGGGCAACCTATAAAGTAATATAAGGTTATGCACGATCTCTGTTACATAAACTTGGGCATGAGCATCTGGTGCAAGTGTGTTTCCAAATGCCAGACCTCCCGAAATCCTAAACCTTATGATATTGGGATATCCAAAGTTTGGGCATGCATGTGTACATATCTTGAACATTTAAAATATATTGTATAATGTAGATTATACTAAGTTCCAGTCATCTATGGTCATTTTTTTGATCAGTAAATATTATTTATTTGGGAAAGAGAGTTGGGATGACTCGAACTCTGACCTCTGGTGCAGGTGGGAGTGAAATTAGATCCTATCATTATTAAGGAAGGTTATTGAAATAAACGGAATTTAGATATGAAAATGAGATTTTTATGCTCCACTCACGTGAAGGGCTAGATTTACACACACACATACACAACCCATCAAATATGAGCTGAGGCTTCTTCAAACAAACAAATAAATAAATAAATAAGAGGATCAAGGTGCTAATTTGCGTATAGAAGCTGGAGACACACATCGCATATTTTTACCCTTGTCATATCTGGTGAGCATAGGTACATTGAAGGGAATAGAAGATTTCATGAAATAATGTGTATTATTGTATATTTCATCAAATTAAACTTTTGAGCATAATCTGCAATATGACAATATATTATAACATCAAGGTTGTCATTAACAAAAAAGAACTAATGACAGCAATCCTCAACTCTTTACCATTTTTAAGGAATCGACCAAACTGCAAATCCTTGAAACTTGGAGGTAAGAGATTAACTTTTTTCATCAATTTACACAAGAGGATCAGTGCAATTAAATATCTGTAAGAAAGCATCAAAATTATAAATTATGAGAGAACATAATTGGAAGATTGAGACACTGAAACAACTTTGCAAAGTATAAACTTAAATAAGCAATCTGGTGGATAGTCTCTGAATTTATCTTACTGAGAAAGAACATGTGCAATGGCTGCCCCACTGACTCCTAAATGGCAAACAAAGATGAGAATTGGGTCCAGTATGATATTCATCAAGTCTCCAGCAACTACATGAGACAGAACCTAGATGAAAACTAATTGAAATCTCTATAAATCTCAAGCAACATATCTAATAGAAACCCATTCATTAATCTCAAAACCAAAGGAAACCAAAAGAAGCTTTTGAAAGTCCATAATTCTATTTCATGGTTCATTTTATTTGAAACTTCTTGATGAGTGCTGGTTAGTAACTCACAATAAACAACTGGAAAATTCAAAACTTAAGCCATAAATTTCTTCCATTTACAAAGTTTTATAGAAAAAATCACACACAGGATAAATTGAAGTTTATTACCAAACCCATGGAAAACATTTTCCTATTGCATCTACTCACGATTAGTTTACGGAGGATGTGAATTTGATCCATCTATAACTATAAAAAAAAAAACGGATCGATGTAGTCAAAATTCAAACCCATAGGTCTGAATTACTTCTAGGTGATTAATTACTATTTCAGAAATTGAACTTCCAATAAGTTAATATATCTGTGAGTTCTGATGTAAATGGGTGCACATACCACTTAAAATACTTATTGACCACATCAGAAAAGGTTATACAATCTAGAGCTATTCCTGCACAATTCACATTTTATAAAATTATTCACTATGTTTCAGTAACATTTTGGTTAATAAGCTTGTCCTTTTTTTTTTTGTTGTTGTTTTTTTTTTTTTTTTTTTTGAGGTTTTTTTTCCCCTTTTTTTCTAAAAGTAGTTACTAAAATTGTTCTTAAAACATGAAAATGAAAGTTGTGGAAAAAGAAAATAATATGAATCAAGGAAATTGTATTCACCAGTGGCATATAAAGGAGTTCTTGTGTCCTTAAATCCTCGAAAGACTCCTTGCATTGCCAAAGAGAGAAGAACAGCAGGAGCACCAAGGGACCTTAAAGTCAAATATCTTTGTGCGGGGTTTAGCATGGGAGAACCCTATTCAATGAAAGAAAGGCTGAATTATTCATTATTGTGGGTTTAGCATAGGAGAACCCTATTAATGAAAGAAAGGCCGAATTATTCATTATTGTTTAAGTAGTAAGTATTAACAAGAAGTTGACAGCCACCACGAATATCATTAATCATCCCAATTACCAAAACACACCAGTAATACACCATCTTCAAGAAAATTAAATTCAAAGCTCTTTGCAAACTCAGAATGATTGAGATGAAATCCAACCATATTTGTATATTCTAACTTTACTTCAGTTGCAATTAGCATATGACGTGACAACAAAAATAGTGTAAATGAAAGAAAAAGGACAAATATTTTTCTTTTTTAATTTATGTTTATCAAAAAAATAAAATCCATGCATCATTAGACAAGTCCATTTCAGGAACAATGAAGGACCAAAATAATAAATTAATCACAGGATTTGTCTTTGTAAGCATATGACAAAGTTGTAAGAATAAAATTTATCAATATTATCATACTGATGGTGCTTCCAGTAGCAGTTGCAGCTTTAGGAAAGTCAGAGCTTCAAAATAAGACGGACAATTTTAGCTCTAAGGAAGCTAAACAACCGCATGGGGTTGCAGAAAAGGAGTAACAGAGTTTGAGATGAATCGGTGAAGTGCCTCAGCTTCAAAATGGAGAATGGCGCAGGGCATTGTTAACATGACACTTGGTTTGACGAAGTCTTCTGGTTGTTCTTTTGTGATCGCCTCAGGATTGCAATCATTACAGATGCTTTTGTGGCAGATTTTTGTCCGGATCAGAAAAGGGGATGGTTAGTGATCCTGCATCTTTAGTGCAGTTCAGAAATGAGAGTTAAAAGTGATCTCTCTCCAGCTATCATAAGGACCTTCAAACTCATTGGGAAGATAGTTTGAAGCAGTAGGATTCTAGAAGTGGTGCCTTCGAGTCTAGAACCTGATCATAAAAATTTGTTTGCTGGAGGTGGGACATTTGTTTGCTGGCGACATTTGGTTGCTGGCGAATGGTATTCAGGAAGCCAAAGGAACTTTTAATTTTCCCTTATTTTTCCCATACATTATCTTGGTGGTTTCAGTTGAAAATTCTTGAAGATCCATAATTTAGTGTGGGAAGTTCATAATTCTGCTTCGCTGGTTGCATACATAAGAGAGCAAAGGAATCCGTCAATCATCTTTTCTTGCATTGCCTGATGTAAAGTTACCCAGAATCAGGTCCTTTTTGTATCTTAATGAAAACAAGAATGTGGCTTTTGCACATTTAATGAATTGGGGGGGGGGGGGAGGGTGTGTCTGTGTGTGTGTAAGAGATTCAATCCATTATTGCTAGATAGGAGAATGATTTATTTCAAGAGATAGATTAAAGGACAATACTTCAAAAAACAGAAGTTTCTTATTTAATTCTTTTTTTTTTTGGTAATTCTTTATATCCTCTTAGACAGGATTAATCAAATAAAAAGCATAGAATCAAATGTATCCCATGTATGTTTACTGGTTAATGTGCTATGACCCTTTTCTCCACCTACTCCCAAAACACTACCTCCTATTTAATAAATAGCCACTTAATATAGCCTAATTATTTTCCAGTCCTTACAAAGAACAAAACTAAAAGAAGAAAAAGGAAGAAATCTTTTCACTCACGGCATACTGGAACATAAGCATGACGTTCTTGAATGTGCCTTCTGAGATATAAATTGTTAGCATTTTCCAAAAGCACCCAACATTTGACTAACTAATAAATTCTCATTCATTTAATTCAATTAAACATCAATAAAAATATTTGGGATTATATCTAAATTTGGTAATAAGTATACGCAAACGACACCAGTCAAATAAAAAATTATAATGTTGAGAGGCAACCTTGACAATAAAAACAAGAAGTTCAAGAACCAGCAGTAATAAGAAAGGAGAGATACTAACAGATTTCACACCCATGAGACTCAAAAGTGGTTCTGCTAGAAATATAAGGAATATGGATTGAAGGTGGCCAAGAACGGCACCCAGAAGAAGTGCAGTTGATGCTGAAGGAATATGACGCTTCTCATTTCTTAATTTGGCCTTATCTGGATTGCTGTGAGGAACATCTGGAGACTTGAATGCAGTTGTTTCAAAATCTGAGTAAGAAATTAAAAAATTGACAAATTTATGTTGAATTGATATTTTCATTCAGGAGCGATAATTTTCCTTGAATTTACCCTGTTTACTGGCTTGAGAAGGCTCTAACTTACATGCATTCTTTTTTGATAAAGGTCAAAATATGTAGTACTCTGAAAAATTGACAAAATCAACGTCAAGATTCTGTATATCTGAACAATACCTTCTTCTGCCATTAAATCCATCATTTCACTGTTGGAGGCTGAACTCTTTTCTAAGTTCCCAAGATTGATGTCTTCTGGTATCAACTCTTTCATTTCACTGCTTTTGCTGGAAATATTTTCTGAGTTCTCCTGTTTGGAACCTTCAGTGCTTATTATTCCTACGGTATCTTCCTCAGCAACAAAAGAAGTGGTGATACTAACAAGTGGAAATATGGTAATTTTTGAAGCTTGATTGAAAATAGCAATAGAAACTCCTACAGCAGCAAGCTGGACTGGACCTGCAAGATAACATAAATGATCTTAAGGACCCAAACATACTAAGTAAGCTTCATCTAAGGAGATTATTGTAGGTCATAGAAGCAAGGTGTGAGAAATTTAATCCATGGATTAAGCAAGGACAAGTAGAAAACATGCGCAGTTGTTTATATGTATAATCCTTTTATTCCATTTTCACATATACCTTGTTTGTAACATGAAATTCCCCAAAAGGATCCTAGTAAGCTAGATTCCTCCCCAACCTACACTAGACACCAGAACCTCAGAGGATGAGGTATTTGTACAATCAACAAACTTTGTCAGCTGACTCAGCCATTCTGGAACTGAGAAGTTCGAATAATTTTCTGAACAGAATGTTCTATCCATTAAAGGAATTGACCAAAAGTGGGAATAAGGCACAGCAGATGGAGTAGACAAAAAATGTGACGATTGTCTAAAGTAGGTGTCCCAAACAGAAGAGTAAAGAAAGCAGCTTTTGATTCAGGGGGAAACTAAAGCATTCAATTGTCTTGTATTGGAGTGGGTATGAGACTCTGCAAGAGGACATTGTGGAACTGCTAATATGCCATGTGAGATATTGGCTGCGAATAGGCATTGCAGTATTAAAGGTTTGAATTGCTTGTAACATGGGGCACTCTCTTAGATTATATTCATCAGTAAGATTTGATAATATTGATAGGAAAATATACTAGGAAAAAAAAAAAAGAACAATAATAATGTCGCAGTGGTAGAGTTGTAATTAGAAGAAAATTATACTGGTTTGTTAGTTTCAAGTGATAGGCCCACAAGTCTTCCATATTATTTTGGTTACATTTTCTGGCAATTCTTTTGGTTGTCTAGCATTATCCCAGAAAAATATACCAAAAAAGGGGAACCAGAATTATGTGGCAGTGGTAGATTTGTAATTAAAATAAATTCTATGGGTTTATTGTTTTCAAGTGATAGGCCCATAAGGCTTCCGCATCATTCTCGTTACTTATTCTGCAAATTTGTCTAGTTGTGTATCCTCATATGCATTTGAACCCGCATACAAGACAAAAACAAAAATATGGACTTGCTTAGGTTTGTGAAGTTGCCTACGTGCAAGAACGAGACGAATAGGGAATGAAATGTAAAGGCATTGTCACACTTTGACACACACTGCAACTGAAAACTACTTCAAGTTCTTAACCCATATATTTATTGGCATTTATTTAAAGGTAACATTCGATTTCCAGATGATGCCTCTAGTCACTTATTATATAGGAATCAATCAAAAAACACACTAGAGTCAAAACCCAAACAAAAAAAGGTAATCAATTGATGAGCTTTATTGAACAAAACATATTGCTACTGAGTCTACACATAGGAGCCAACGAAAACTCACTGCTAATTAAAGGATACTGGATTCACAAAGTCAATTATGTGAAGAAATTCTTAAATTAGAAGTAACTTAGCTAACTTAACAAACAGAGAACATAAAGCTGGACCTAAGCGGCCAATGAATGCCATGTCAATTAGAGAAGCAATGGGGTCAGCAGCTAAGGCAAGGGCTGCAGGGAATGCAATCTGCAGAATCTCCAATCCAAGTGTATCCAACTTGAAGACAAGCCTAGCAAACATTTCCCAAACAAGCATCAGCTGTAGAAGCATAATTAAATAGTACCATAAACAGATGAAATAGTACCATAAACAGACTGAGAAAATGTTAATGAAAATACTACAGAAAACAAGAGGTCCAAGCCAAACTGAAAGGTATCAAATCTAGATATTCACAACTAAATATATGAATCCAATCTTGCTAACACATCATAATTAAGAAACAGATGGCCTTGCAAAGACAAAAGCTTTCCTCAGACAACCATCAGTGTCGTGTCTTTATAATTAACACAAATTCTTTGCTATCTACGCAGCAGATCTTGAGACCATGGTATAATTCGTAAATTAAACATAATAAAACTGTACCTAGCATCCTTGAAGAAAACAAAGAGCGGTAAATTCCACTTCCTCCCCTGGGGAGACAGATTACTATCCTCTGCCATGGTTAATAAAAGCCAAAAGGAGTACGGAGTTTCCAGGAACTTGGAAGTGCAACTGATTCAACCAACTTTTAGTCCTGCCCAAAATATGCAGTTCTCACAGGTTGAGATTTATAACCTGCAGCATGCACGATAAATTGGTTACTTGTGCCGCATCAAGAAAACACTTGCATAATGATTTTCAGCAACCAGGAAAGACTTGTATCAATGGAAACGCACACATATCATTGAATCCCATATGAATCTAAAAGCAAGAAAAACAAATTAAAAAAAATCCTAGCTGTGGATTCAGGATAATGACAAAATGTGATGTATTCATCACCAGAAAATAAAAATGCCCAAGAACAACAGTGCTACGAATTCGAAGCTAACCTTCTCAATTAAGGTATGATAAATACACTTACCAAAAAAAAAAAAAAAAGAAAGTATGATAAATAGGGATATTAGAAAGAGAAGGCAAATGAAATATTTTTTACGGTAAGTCTACATTGAATTTAAAGCTCATTTCTCAATTGAGTGAATGAACTAACCTCAGTCTAGGGTGCCATCAACAAAAGTCTCGGTAATTTAAGACGCTGCAAAGGTTTGCTCACTTTACAAGAAAACCAACGCTAAAGTTGATTTTGGAGCAAGACCCAAAAAAAAAAAAAAAAAAGTCAACCCATACAATGAAAAACTAAGCACATTGATTACTAAATTTAAGACCACAATTAACAATAAAGTTGTCAGGAAATTTATACAAATGATAATTATGGAATTGCATGCACCTCCCCCAGTTCTGCGTTCCCCCGATAATATATATATATATATATATGAACTGTAACTCAAATCCAAACAAACGTGGGGAGGGCCACCCTTGGTGAGGAAAAAAGTGATAGACCTGCTGTCCTTGTATGCCAACATCTTGCTTCATTACCAAGATTCTTCCCGCCTCTCCCCCAGTGTAGTAAAAAACGTAGGCCAAATCCATAAATTAAGAGTAATGTTATACAAAAAAATATTATTTCCTCTTGGTACGTAGGAGTCCGTAGCCGCTTCCCCGTAAGGGGTGCGCTCAGGGCGAGACACGCTCCGTGACCTTAGCCGGTAAAGGGCCACGAAGAATAAACTAGCTTAGGCAAGTCTTGGCTGACCGGCTCGACCGAGAGAGCTGGGCTGCCCTACTGAAGGGAGATTCGAACTCAAAACCTTAAGAACCGAGCCCATCAGCCGCTCCCAAACTCTACTCGGCCACCCTGAATAGTAAAAAAAAAAATATTTCATAAGAGAACGATGTGGAAAATTTGTGAGTCAATTAATGTAAAATTAAAAGCACATCAAAATGCACTTTAATTACAAAAACTGCTAGTTATGCTGCAGGTCTTTTTCATTAACTTTTCTTGATAGAACAGTATTTTTTAATAAATAATTGTCTTTCACCCAACCAACCTTAAGGATTAGCTCAGCTGATTAAGCCCTAGGTTTGCTTGTTAATGATCAAGACTCAAGACTTAGGTTTATTCCCTAATGGTCACATGTTTGAACCTTCTACTGGAGACTTACTTGGTAATATATTCAAGATATTAATGATTAGTTGAGGTGAGCACAAGTTAGCCCGACACTCTTAGTTGTCAAAAAAAAAAAAAAAAAATTATCTCCACCCCATCCATCCTATCAAAACCTAATTTCCATATACACCACAAGAATTCTTATTCAATTTAAGACTCCTAATATTTAAGGATTAATTGAAAATAGAATCTAAATAGATGCCTAAAAAAAATAAATAAATAACAATATCATTGAAATCCGACACAACTTATAAATAAATAAGCCCTACAAGAAATTTCACAATTAAATATGATTAATTCCATGATCACCGGTCAAAAAAACAAGATCATTAGACAGACTCAATCACCTAAAAACTCAAAAATCTTTGAAGGCTTAGTTTGATATGAGTAAATGGAATGAAATAGTCATTTCCATACTATCAAATTTCATTTCTTCAAGCACGTCTAATAAGTATAATAAAATAGCATTGCAAATAAAGTTGCATCTCAAATAAGATATAACGGATGTGTGAGAATGATCATTTCCTTTCACTCTATTTCCTCGTAACAAAAGGGGCCTAACAAATAAAAAATTTGATTTTATAAACTTCCATACAACTTTGCACCCCGTGGATCCTGCGCGAACATGAGTAAGAGAATAGACTAAGTTACTAAAGACTCGTTTGATAAAATTGTCAGTTTTTAATTTTTATATTTAATTTTTATGTTTAATTTTCAGTTTTTGTGTTTAGTTTTTAATTTTTTGTTTTCATTTATATAGTAGGAAAAAAAATAAAAATTTGAAAATACGTTTAGTAACGATAATTGTTAGTTAATAGTTATATATGTTAATTAATTAAATTCAATAAATTTACTTATTTTAATTATATTAATTATTAAAAATAATTTAATTCAATAAAAATAAAATATATTAACCATAATTTATTTTAATTATTTTTAAAAAAATTTAATAAAATATATTTCCTGTTAATTAAATTAATTAATTTAATTAACTTAATTTAATTTAATTCCTTAAATTAATTTGATTTAATTAATTAATTACATTTACTAAATTTAATTATTTTAATTATATTATTTTTTCAAAAAAATTTGATTCAATAATAAAAAAATATATTCAATATAATTTAATTATATTATTTATTAGAAATAATTTATATTAAATTATTTTTATATTAATTTAATTAATTAAATTTAATCATATGATTAATTTAATTTAAATTAATTAAATGTATTTATTTTAATTACATTTTTATTAAAAATAATTTAATTCAATAAAAATAAATTATATTAAATATAATTTATTATATTTTCAATTAAAAGTAATTTAATAAAATAATTTTATATTAATTTAACAAATTAAATTCAATTATAATCTATATAAATTAGTTAACTAATATATTTAATATAATTTACGTAATTAATATATTTAGATATAATTTAAAATATTAAATTAATTATTAATTAAATTATATTTAATTTATTTTTACATAAATGAAAATAATATATTATTAATTTTATATATTAATATATTTTTATATTAATTAAATATTTTTATATTAAATAATAATATATTTGGCGGTTGCCAGGGATGGGTGGAACGTAGTGGCGGCGGTAGCCGGATATTGGTGACAACTAGTGAACGATAGAAATTAATAGTTATAATTGGTAGTAGCTGTGTAAGAAATTGAAAATTGAAAATGAAAACTTGAGAAAATATTTTTTTTTTATGTTTTCATACTTTTAAAAAATTTTAAAAATAGTTTTCATTATTTTAAAAATTAAAAATTAAAAATAAATTTATCAAACGAATTTTTACGTTTAATTCTCAAAAAAATAAAAATAAAAACAGACGAAATGATTATCAAGCAGAGCCTAAAGTTTCACAGATGAACCTGTCTCGAAGCTTGCGGCTCAGCTGAAGCTGTCTCAGGTGATTACTCTACTATACACATAAGAAATGCCCCAAGGAAAATCGAATCTCACGTAGAGGAAAGTCCGAAGAAAATCGAATCTCACAGAGAGGAAAGTACGAGGAATGTCGATTTCTGCGTCTACTCCTTGGACCGTTCACAAACATGAAAGCGAAATTATGGTTTCGATTGATTGGTGGATTAGAACCGAAATGAGTGAGCCAACGCTCAGAGCTCGAAAAACAATTCTGGGTTCTTGAATTCTCCATCCCTGGCGCAAGTCTAGACTTGCAAATTGCCATAAACGGTGACAATAAGCTAAAGATGACGAGAAAAATTAATAATTTTGGGTAATTTTTTTTTTTTAAATTTCTGAGATTCTCAAAACTGGGAAGGAAATGAATGGGCTTTGCGCAGAAAACAGAGTAGAGCACCGTCAAGGGAGATTCTAATCAAGAAACACCACAGAGCAGTGGGCTTGTTGAAGGAACAGCCATGGCTGTGATTACGGATGTTGATTGTCCAACAACAAATTCATCGAGAGAGATCAGTTCCTAATTTCCTTCCGTATGAATCGCAAAAAATAAGGTAAATTACATACGTAAACCATCCACTGTGAAAAATTTCATCCGATTTTTTATTTTTGGTTTTTGGGTTTAAAAAATTAATTTTATTCTTTTTCTGTACAAAAATTAAAGAAATTATCGTAATGTATTTATAATTTTAATAAAATATATCTTTTTATTTATGTGAAAAGTTAAAAAATTAATGTTCGATTTGTATACCCAAATGGTACCTAGCCCTTTATCCCTGCTAAGGGAATATAATAAATTTCATATGATTAGCTAATAATTGATATTCTCAATGACTACGAAAAATTAAGCTTAGCCCTTTGCAACTCGTAGAAAGTATAGTATCACTTTGTTTGGTTAAAAAAAAAAAAAAAAGCTTGTAGCTTTTTTGTTAGTTTCTTTTATCAAAATTTAATTTTTTTTATAAATTTTAGGTATATTAATTATATTTGTAAAAAAAATTAAAAATTCATAATCGCTTGGGTAAAAAGGTAAAAAAAATGATTTTTTTAATTTTTTTCTAGTTTTTACTTAAATGAACATGAATTTTTTATTGTTTTTATAAATACAATTAATATGTCTAAAAATTATATATTTTAAAAAAATATAATTAAATTCAGATAAAAAGTTATATAAAACAAAAAAAATTAAAAATATTCTTGAAACCGGACAAAGCCCAAGTTCTCTGGCGCTCAAAAAATGCCCCTAGGGAATCCATTCATAGTTGTAAGTTCGATTCCTCTAGAAGCCATTACATAATTATGAGGCTCCGTTTGGCATCGATAGGCATTAGTCAAATTAATGGCTATTTTAACAGTGTTTGGTCAAATTTACCTTCTTACATTTTAATATTCTTTTAAATTTTCAATGATAAAAATATCAAATTAATAAAAACAAATTAATCATATCAAAAAAATCACTTTTTTTTTTCTTTCTAAATATAAATTTAGTTAACTAATAGTTAAAAGTTAACTAAATTTGTTCCCAAACTAAGCCTTGAATATTTTCCACTTTGACAATTACTAGCGTTGACATGTGATTTGCCCGAAACTAGTAGAGTAGGGCATTTGTCAGCCACCTTTGGTTGAAACAATTTTTTTTTTTTTTTTTAACGGTAAGTTTACATTGAATTTAAAGCTCACTTCACAACGGAATGATAGTGTGAACCAACCTTAGTTCAAAGTGCCATCAACAAAGGTATCGGTAATTTAATAATACGCTACAAAGGTTTGTTCATTTTACAAGAAAACTCAGGTTAAAGTTGGTTTTGGGGTAAGACAAAATTAAAAAATTAAGAATTAAAAAAATCGGCCCACACAATGAAAAATTAAGCACATTGATTACGAAATTTAAGACCATAATTAAAAACAAAGCTGTCAGGAAATTTATATAAATGATAGTTATGAAACTGCTTGCACCTCCCCTAGTTCTACCTTCTCCCGATAATATGTATATATATGTACATACATATGTATGAACCTATAACTCAAATCCAAACAAACCCACAATCTCTATTTTATTAAAAGGGGGCACCCTTGGAGAGGATCTCTATTTTATTAAAAGGGGAAGGGGGCCACCCTTGGAGAGGAAAAAAGTTATCGACCTGCTGCCCTTGTATGCCTACAACTTGCTTCATCACCAAGATTCTTCCAGCCACTTTGATAATTTCAAAATTATCAATTCATATTCTATTTATCAACGCAAATACATCAATTCTCACATATCAAAAGAATACAACCAGTCAATAATATCATATTAATCTTAATATGTCCCAAGTTCTACATCAAAACATAACATAATTACCAAAAAAAAAAAAAAAACATAACATGATTATTTAAATAATTAAACAAGTAACAATCTCCAATAATCTAATAATTAATTATAAATTTCCAAACACAATATTCATTTTTGAAAAAGTTTATTTTCAAGTCTACGTTATTTTTACCCCAAAACAACTTAGGATTAAGAAGTGGGAAAAAAAAAAAATAGTACAAGACAACAGAATGGGCCATCCAAATGTCTCTGTGCTAAGCAGACACCAAATAGCCATTAGAAGCCTAACATCCAAGCACCTATTTGTCATCCAAATGCCAACACTCAGCATAAATCACATTCTGGTTCATCTTTTTTCAGTTCGAAACCACATTTTTCTTACCAAAATCATTTCAAAATCTATTGCAAAGATTGACCCCTCAGAAAACGCCAGGGTTCTATTCCAGTTCCCATCCTGCACAAACAAAAATAGAGTTACTTAGCAAAGTATGAATTTCCCATTTTAATCTACATTTAAGCATACAAATCTTGCTAATATTACACCAAAACTTAAACTTCCAGAGACTTTATCGTATGATTTCAAATTTAATAGTATCCAACTACTTTTCTTTTCCATTCATCTCTTCGTAGTAGAGTTATTGTCTTGTCATTTAAAATAACTAATCATGTTCAAATTAGACCTAAATATGCACCAATAAGAAAGAGTGCTCAGTAGGTGTAAAATAGATAAAAATGTAGATCTAATTTTACTATTACATAGATTTCAATTATGAATAAAGATTTAATTTCAAATAATCTTATTAAAAAAATATAATTCTCGACATAAATGAATAGAAGAAAATAATTTATATAGCAATCCTAACTAGTTTGGGACTAAGATTTTATTAAGTTGAATAATTTTTTTTCCTAAGCAAACAAGAGAAACACATCTTGTTATCCCTCTTCCCTCTTATCATGTTTAGTTCAAAACAAAAATTCGAAAAACCACCAAAAGGTACTCATGTTTATTTTTATTTTTTTATTTTTTATTTTATTATTTTTTGCAGGGGCTTGTTGGTTGATAAGAAGTGGGCAAGTTTGAATGGTGATTACAAAGCATATGAGAGGGAAATCACATTTGGAAATGGTTTGAATATGTAAAACAACTGAAATTACCTCCAAACACCAGCAAATGCACGCAGAGCCATATAAATAGTTAATGCAAGCCATATTCCAACAAAGCCGCTGCTTTTAGAGAGAATGAACAAAGATGCTATGCTCACTGCGGCCACAAGAATCTGATGGTACAATAACAAGTACCTAACAAGAGTCAAAAAGGATACGAAATTGCAAATTTTTGTTTTTGTTTCTTGGTTAGATGGACTTGTATATTTACCATGGAGTATGCAAAAAATGCAAAATCAGATGCTCCAAAGTTCACACCATCAAAAACAAAGGCCAAAGAATTGATCGGCTGTGTAGCTGCAACAAACTGATGGGAGTACATACCAACATAAAATTTAGCTTAGGATTCTTGAAATAGGAAACAATAGCGGATGTTTAAGACAACATTCTTGCTGATTTAACCTTGAAATAAATATATTTAACAGAAAATTCTCATCACAAGTAGATGGAAGTACCAGAATGCCTATACTTATGAGGCGTATAACGTCTTTGTCTTTCGACAATATTCCATATCCAAACTGCAATCCAAGTCCAACAATTGCAGCCAGGCCCACACCTAAAATAAATCCCATCTGCAAAGCAAAGCTTCTTGGTGTTGTTAGGCTTTGCACAATAGCAATGGAAGAGGCTGTCAAAGTAATTGGATGTAATCTAATCAAGTTACTTATGAAAACAAAATATGTCGTGGAGTGTATCTATGTAATAGAACATGAAAGACTAACTGATTGCCATCTTATATCTGCCAAAATCTCATAGAACTAAGAAAAACCACTTTCGTGCAAGAGAGAAATGAATGGATTCAGAATTTTCATTTCAAAGTGAAAAAATAAATTTGTATGGCAGAATTCATTTTTTTAAATAATAATAATAATATAATAAAATATGTTAGAATAATTTAAAAATCAAAAATCAAAATTATTTTAACTTTACTAACAAGACCGTGTCTAAAAATTTGGAGACCAAAATTTTTAAGAGGCCTATAGCCCATTTGGTGTGTGCCAAATAGAATTTTAAATAAAATTTAAAAATAATAATTACTATGAAATTAAAGTAAGAAATTGGAATTTTAAATAAAATTAAAAAATAATAATTAATACATTAATAAGATAATTATAACATGTACAAATGAAATTAAAGTAAAATATTTAGAAGTCTTTTCTTAGTGCATTTTAAATAAAATTAAAAAATAGTAATTAATGTATTAAATATGAGATAATTTTGACATTTAGGTTGGAAGTTTAAAAGTTGTGTCTATCCGATAGAATTTCGAATATTAAAAAATAATAATTAATGCATTAGAAATAATTATGGCATATATAAGTAGAGTTAAATAGAAAGTTTGATAGTCTTTACTTAATATTGGATAGAATTTTAGATAAAAGTAAAAATAATAATTAATGCATTAAATATTAGACAAATGTATAAATAAAGTTAAAATCCAAAGTTTTAAAGTCTTTTTTTTCCTGAGTGTTTGTCCGATGAAATTTTACATAAAATTAAAAAAATACAATATTTAATGTATACATTAAATATAAGATAGTTATGACATATATAAATAGAGTTAAAATAAAAATTCATAAGTTTATTACGTGGTAATTAGAGAAAAAGTGGTAAATTTTATAAATTTATTAAATTTTGGTTAATTTAAAATATTATTTAATATTTTTATTATTAATAAAATTTTTAAAAGTTTGAGACCTTTTTTTTCAGACCCGAAACGATGACATCAGTGGCCTAGAAAATGTCACAATCTGTCGCCTAATAAATTTATCCATGCCTACGTGCCACGCACGGGGTGAGGGTGGCTGTAATTGGACAATGGCTTCGTCTAAAACCCTACACAATAAAATAAAATTTTATAAATTTTTATAAACATAAATTACGAGATAACAAAATTTAAAATTTTCACTCATTACACGAATTACGAGATATTTACTTTTATAATTTTATTTTATTTTATACATCTCCAAACATACTGGCAAAATATTCAATTATTATTATTATTATTATTTTTTAGTTCAATTAAAAATCAAGGAGATGGACCTGAGTGGGCGCTAACCATTCATCCAACATAAACCATGCCTTTTTTTAGGGTTCAATAAAAAAATCAAGGAGATGGACCTGAGTAGGTGCCAACCATTCATCCTACTCAAACCATGCCATTTTTTTGGGGGTTCAATAAAAAAATCAAGGAGATGGACCTGAGTGGGGTGCCAACCATTCATCCTACATAAACCATGCCTTTTTTTTTGGGGGGGGGGGGGGAGGGGAGGTCAATTAAAAATCAAGGAGATGGACCTGAGTGGGGTGCCAACCATTCATCCTATATAAAACCACGCCTGCCTAGGGCCAAACTCATGTACCATGTAAGCAAAGATACCTAAAATATTTGGTATTGTACGGAAATAAAAAATACCCTCACGTGTTATCATCACGTCAATCGAAGGAATCTGAACTGAGCCTAAAAAGAAAAAGAAAAAGAAAATCAGAGAAATTAGAAGGAAGGAGCCTTCAACCAAGAATCCTTCAATGGAAAATTCAAAAAAAATTTGAGCTAGAGAGTAATAAGTAAGATATAAATGTTTAGTTGACAATAGTGATCATATCTAATTTTGTGTGCTAAGTATTATATTTATTGTAAGATAGAGTCAATAAACAATTGTTAAAATAATTAAAAAAGTAATCATTTCATTTATCTTTTATATATATATATATATATATATATATATTTGTATTTATAGCGGTTCATTTTGCATTTAATACGAGCGAGAGGTATGAGACTAGTGGGAGAGATATGACCATAACAAGTGACTAATGCCGAACATCTCTATACTCGGTACACGCATGCTCAAAATGATACCCACGCGCCTTAGGTATTTTTTGTACCAACAAGTTTGTGTGCTAAACACACGTAAATACAATTATGAAATCCACGAATAATTTTAGTTTGCATTTGAAGTGATAAAAATAAGAAAAAAATAAGATAAAATGTAATTTTGAGTAAAAATAACGTTTGGTGTTTTCTCTCAAATCGTATTTTTTGAGATAAACAGTGTTAAAACTTTTAGAATAGTTTTCTAAATCTGTTTTAATGAATTTGAAAAAATGCCTTTTAATGCTCTGTACAGTAGTTTTTTTCTCTTTCTTTTACACTAAACCGTTAGAATGATTTTTCAAATTTATTCTAACGGATTCAAAAAGTCTCTTTGGAGATATACAACGCCAAAATCGTTAAAATGATTTTTTCAAATCTGTTTTAAGGGATTCAAAAAAATTCGTATAAAATAATAACAATAGTACTCGTTTGAAAACTTTCGACTTGAAGAATACGATTGTAAAAAAAAAAAAAAAAAATTTATACTCGATTAACCTCATTCCAAATTTTTTTTAACAAAATATTAAAATTTTTTTAAATTAGTAAAAGTGGAAAAGTATAAATATGTAATAGAGAGTTTTAATAATTTATAGAGGTTGTTAGAGATTTATTTATTTATTTTTAATTGGCACTTCAAACCGTGCTTTATTAATTAAAAGTTAAACAGCAATGATCAGATGAGTATATATATATATATATATGCGTATTTATAAATTATGTAGTCCATGAATCTTGTACATTAATTACAGTTAAGAGGCACGAGAGATTTTTTTAATTTGCGATGCTTGATTGGTTTGATTTAAGTTAAATAGATAATTTAATTTCGTGCAAGCGAGTGCCCGAGATGATCGATTTGTGCTGGACGACCAGATTGATGTTTGGATAGATGAAGAGTTTGTAAGAATTAATAGATTTTTTTTTTTTGGTTATTTTCGTTAATTGTTGAGAGTGTAACTTGTTTTCGAATTTTAGTAGTGCATACATGCATACATATATATATATATTGCCTTTGCACGCATACAGTACCGAAAGATTCCTTCCGTAATCACCACGTTCCACGTTCATCGTTTTCTCCCTCAATGGCTTGTAGTCACAAAAAAAGTCAAGTCGAGAACGTTTCCAACCAAATGAAGTTAAGAGAGAATTTATAGGGAGAATTTTGTGAAGAATAATAGTGAAACGTATTTTACTTGGTGATAATTTGAATTATAGATAGGTTACAATAAAGTCAGAGTTAGTGAGACACGGATTTAATTGTAATATTCTATTAATTCTACTAACTTACTCGAATTACAGTGACGGTTTATAGTACATTTACTATACGTGAAATTATTTACAAAATGGAAGGTGAGATATGACATATTAACTTAAATAACAAAATAAGTTAATTATAATATTAACTTATAGTTGGAATTGAACTAAAACTTTAATCCTTCATTGTGGTAACAAGTATTGAAGGTCGAGAAAGAAAAAGGTGAGGTATTTATAAAAATTGTCATACTTGTTTTCAAATTTGTTTAAAATTTTTAAATTGATTTCCGTCTCAAACTTGTTTATTTTTTATTTCAAAATTACAAATCAATCTTGCCCCAAATTCACGAAACTCATTTATAACTCGTCCCATTTAAAACCTAATTTTTAGTTTGGTATATAACTAGGTTCAAGTGGTTCTTGAACAATTAAAATTTTATAGCCACAAAGTTAATAAGTAAGTATACTCTAATCAGAATCTCACTTACTTCCTATTCACTAATCTTGTCACAATATGGTGGGTGGTGATCTTATAAACAAAACGGAATGTAAAACTTAGTAGTTTAGTGATATGGAATAACAGTAGTATATTACACCTTTAATACCGTTGTGAGAGAATAGGAAGCATATTACACCTTTTCGTTTTTTTTTTTTTTTTTCTTTTGAACAGGTAACATATCACGCCTCTTTAATTGCTTTATTAACTTATTTTTATTAATATTATGTATTGTTGTTTTTTATCATATGGTATCTTTTTTAATATAAAAAAATATAATTTTATTAGAACTTATATACATATAAATATTTATAAAATATAATATAATAAATTAATAGAGTATTTAATGAGTACCCTATGAGTAGCAAGTAATGGCAATCTTATTAGTACAAATGAGAAATTTCAAACATATCTCAAACCTATTTGAATACTAAGTTTCAATCCCAAATCTATTAAAGTACTCTTAACAATTTGTTAATGAATTTAAGCGTATTGGATATTCTTATGTATTCATCCCATTATCAACCCAACAAAAATCGAATAAAATAGCAACACTAAAAAAATATTTGCATGCTAACCATGAGCTGATATATATCATATTATAAATATATAAAACAGAGTTTGGTAACGCTGCTGTGTCACGTACGACTTAACTTGCGCTATATTTGTGACACATGACACCTAAGTATAACTATCTTGCGTCACGTAAGACTTAACTTTCGTTACGATTGTGACACCTGTATAGTTGTGACACGTGGCGTCTAATTATAATTATCGTAATTGTCTTTTAAAAAAATTAGTATCTTACATAATTATTACTTATTTACAAGTTTCAATTTTATTCAAACTAAAATATTTATGAATATCACTCGATATTTTTATTTAATTTATACTTCTATTTACTATATAATTCCTTATTTTTTATTTTTATTTAAAATATATTCTTATTTTTTTGTGTTTTAATAAATTATTATTTAAAACATAATAAATATTATTATTGTTATTAAACAAAATAATGTAAAAAAATATTTACCCTATTAAATAAAAGTTTTAATAATAAATATTATTATTAAACAAAATAATGTAAAAACATAATCAGCTTGTTAAACAAAGATTTTAATTTACTAGCATAAATTTATAATTATAATTATTTTAATTTATAATTATATAATCTAAGTAGATTTAGTATTGTACATAATTATTACTAATTTACAATTTTATTTAAACTAGAATGTTTGTAGATATCAATTGATATTTTTATTTAATCTACATTTTTACTTATCATACAAATTTTTATTTTTAATTTTTTATGATTTAATAAATTATTATTCAAAATTAATAAATATAATAATTATTATTCCATTAAATAAAATAATATAAAAAATTAATGAACTGTTAAATTAAAATGTTAATTTATTAACAAGTAACATAACATTTATTATTTTTATCATTATACAAAATAAGTGATATATTTTAAATCAAATTGTAATATTATTTTTTAGAATTATAAATATTGTAATATTATTTATTAAAAAATATCAAACAATATTAGAAATTAAAAAATAAAATTGACAATGAATAAATCAATCCAATTGAAGTGCCGGCCGCTTAAATTTTTATTAGATTTAGACTTTCAATTTGATCAAAATAGTATTCTAATCAGAATAAGATAGTACTTCAAAATGTACTTTAATTTAAATAGAATATGACTCTCCTGCATGCAAAATCTATAAATAGATACGAAGACTTCTTTTCTTTTAAACTTCTTGAAGACTTTTTATTACAATAATTTCCTCTTTAATTTTGTAATTTGTTAGGTACGTACTTAAATTTTAATAATAAAAGTTTTTACTTGTAATTGATATATATTTTGTAAGTTTTTATATGTAAGTGCTGTTATTCTTTAATTTTTTTGATTTTTTTCTTTTCATTTTATTTATTAGAATTTGAATTTAATTGAATTAATAGTTATTGATAGTATTAATATTTTAATTTATTTTATATTCACTATTTGATTGAATGTACATAAATAACAATATATATTGCTTTCAGATATATTTCTACAACTTAATTGTTTTAGTATGATAGTATATTCAATTTAACCATGTAATATAATAAATCCGTATATCACACGGATTATATCACTAGTATATATATATGGGCGATGCAATGCTGCCCACACACATACATTATGTTTGGAATATAAAATAATTTTAGAAGAAAAGAAAAATTAATAAAAAATAAAATTACTAATTTGTATAATTTTTATTGCATAATCAAGAATTAAATCTTTGTAATAAATATTTATTCTTTTTAATTTTATTTTTAAGTCAATTAAAAAAATAAAATATTATTTTACTTCATGTATTTTGCATTCTTACCATTTTTTTTTTATTTTTCCTTTTTTTCACTTTTTTTTTTTGTTGGTTGAAAGGAAGGCAATAGCTCCCAAATTTTTATTAATTACTCTCACTTTTGGCCCCCAAAAAAACTATAGTTACACCTACTCAAGGTACATATCTTTACAAATCTATGTTTCAAATATAATAATAATACATAGTGTGTGGTCGAGTAAGATAAAAATTAATTATGAGAGAAAAATAGAATAAGATAGTCATATAATTTATCCTTAAATGCTAATTTTAAAAAATAAAAAATCACAAAATCAATTTTAAAATTGAAGTCAACTTCAACACTTGTTTTATATAGATATCTATTTTTTTTTTTTTTTTTGGGTAAGTTTATATAGGTATCCATACTAGCTAGTATTTAAGTATGTGCGATGCACATGTAGTACTAATATTACAATTAATTTTTATTTAAATTTAGTGTTTTATAATTGAAAATTAAAAATATATATATACCTATTCAAAAATAAAAATAGTTACACATTAATAAAATATAAAGGAAACAAAACTAGATGAATGAATTAATATAATACATTATATAAATTACAGATTTATTACCCTAGTCTAATTGTACACAACACTCTTTTCTAGAACTTGTTTAGAGTTACCCAATGTATAGACATATTTATTTGATGCACCTTAAGTCTAAATATTTTGAAAAATTCAAAGAATTTAAGGTAGAAACAAAGAAGCGTCAAGGTAAGTGTATCAAAACCCTATGATCTGATTGTAGAGGTGAGTATTTCTTAACAGACTTTGTGGATTACCCATCAAATAAGGACATTGTATTCCACTTGTCTACACTTGACATGCCAAAATAGAATGGTGTTGCAAAAATAAAGTATAGGACCCTTATGGATATAGTTAGATCTATGATGAGTTATTCGGATTTACCTAATTTTGGGGACATGCACTTGAAACAATGGCATATATTGTAAGCATTGTATCATCTAAGTTAGTACCTACAACTGCCACATAATTGTAATATTTTTAATATATTTATAATTTGGTTTACATGTTTATGAGTTCATATAACAACTAACATATTGAGAATTGAAGATACATAAAATTTTCTAGAGCCATTATGAGTCCTCAAGTAGGGGTGATATTTCCTCTCATCACCAAGAAGAATGTTAAGAAAACATACATGTGGAGGGATCAGGTGTTGCATTAAGTGAGCACCCCAGAGTATGAGGGCTAGTGAGGACAGTATTACATTCTATTAAAGCAATTAATGCTTGATGCAAGTGGAAGTAGGGAAGAGATAATATATATATATATATATATATATACACGCATGCATATAGATCATATAAAAAAATTAGACTATTTATCATTTATTCACTAGAATTTTTAGTTATGGGCCTAAGTGGTCAAGTATAAGCTTTTTTCATTTTCATCTCAATGTTCTTAGGGATGGGCATGGGACAGTGAGGGGACAGGTACACCTATCCCTGTATCCCGATCCCTAAACTCAAATTAATTTACATACCCTATCCGATATTCATCGGAGATCTATTTTTACTCTCCATCCCCGTCCCAAATGGGGAACGGGGATCCTCACAGGGAATTAGGTACCCAAAATGAAAAAAAGAAATACAAATATTTCAAATTCCATTGGGAAAGGTGTGATTGCATAATAGTATATTTGCCCTACCATTAGCAAAGAAAATGTTCGAATTCCTCCTCACTCACTTTGCCTATATGTACCAGTAGTAATTTGTCCATGGTTAAACTAGTTAACTGAAATTTCGATTTAGTCGGTTGAAATATTATACGGTTTAGGTGTTATTAGGAATTGATTAGTTTGATCTCCTATTCTATACATCCATGATTATTGCTTCATAGATTCTATTGGACCTTCCTTCAAAGCATGAAACATAGAATAAGTAACCATTGATCATATATATATATATATGTATATTTGTGCTACATTTTCTATACTAAAGAAAACACAAGAAAAATCAAGGGAAACCATAAGCAACTCAAATATTAAAAGCCCAACATATGTGAGATTTGCTACATAATTTCAGCATTTTCAGTAAATATTATTAGCAGCATATATATATAGATAGGACTACATCACATGGGGCAGGGATAGGTCGGGGATAGATTCATATCGTACTTTACCCGATTCTTGAAATTAAAAAAAAAAAATATCCTTATACCCTACCCGATCCTCAAAAATTCCCGAATCGCCTACCCATTTGGGGCGGGGCTTGGCATGAACAAGTCAACTGAGATGGCCATCCCTAAATATTGTTGCTTCCACTATTATAATTAAGTAGATAATTGTGTGTTTAACTAATTGTATCATTAACGTATTTAAACCCGTTAATTAAATACTATATATTATTTTATTCACTCAATTATATCCATTAATGATTTTAATTCAATTCAAATCTATTTACAAATTCAAATTATAATTATCAGCTCTGATTAATATATAATAAGATGGCATCCAAAATCTAGACTTTCCTTAAATTAGAATTCATGCATAATAAAGTTATCCTCCGCAAAACTGCCTATCCTTGTAAATTCTCAAACTTAAATGTTAAGAGAGTAGAATGAATGGAAAAGTTGGTAAAACTTTGTATAAAATCTGTGTAATACAATGGAGTATCAACTCTATTTATAGGGTTACAAAGTATAAATAGAATAAAAGACGAACTCTACTTTTAAAAATTTATTCAAACTCTACTACTAACTATATGATATGTATTAGAATTATAGATGCATTAACACCCCTTTCAAACTCAAGGTAGTATAGTAAAGATTACTTGAGTTTGGAGATTAAGAATTGCATTGAACTAGTTGAAGGCAAAGTTGGATGAAAGCACACTCCCTTGCGCAAAGCACAGGTTATATGCCAGAGGTCACGAACCTAGCTCTGATTATATGCTCGAAGATCAAGAATCTATCTCTGGTTACACGTTGAAAGGTTATGAACGTAACTTTGGTTGTACACCGATAGGTCATGAACTCAACTCTACTTATACGCTTAGAGGTTACGAACATAGTTCTGATTACACGCCAAAATGTTACAAACCCAACACTATTTACACGCCTAGAGATCATAAACCTAGCTTGCAAGGGGAAACACATTGAATGGTGAAAAGACACAAAGCCAAAAGTGTAAGGAAGCTTGCGTAGGTCTCCAACAAAGTGACTGGGGTTTTTAATAAAAAAAACTGAAGTAGCAAAAAATATCTCCAAAAGGGAGACTTAAAATTTAAGACTTTTGAGAAAAGTGGACACGGCATAAGTAAAAATAATATAAAGTTAGGTAAAGTAGCAGTGGAGATGACGACGACGATGACTCCAAGAAGGGTATGGCCGGCAGCGGCAGAGCCACATGGTGCCCAGTATAGGCGAAGTCCTACGCTGGAATTTTTTTTTAAAAATTATTTGATATAAAAAAATTATAAATATTTATAAAAAATTTTTAGATGCATTTGGAGGCATATCTTTTAGTAACTTTTGGTATTTCTTTACCAAAAAAAATTTTAGCATTTTTCTACAATTTTTGGATGTTTGGTAAAATTTTTGACAACTTTTAGCAATTTTAATAACTTTTGGCAACTTTAGCAATTTTTGGTAATTTTTAACAACTTTTGTGTGTTTGGTAAAAATTTTGGTAACTTTTGAATAGAGTAAATTATTGTAACAGAGTAAAAAGTTACAATGTATTTGATATCAATGTATAGTATTTTGTATTTTGTCGTATTTTATGTATTTATTTAAAATTTAAAATTTTACACATGATTTGGTCTATACTAACCCAAATTCTTGCGTACACCACTGATGGCGGGCGGCAAAAAATGTGGCTGTTGTACCCCTAATCTACACAAGAGCAAAAGCATCTACTTAGGATAAAAAATCATAAGTTCTAACACCATGTTAAGAGCGTAGAATGAATAAAAAATTTAGAAAACTTTGTATAAAATCTGTGTAATACAATGAAATAGTAACCCTATTTATAAGGTTACAAAATAGAAATAGAATAAAAGACGAACTCTATTTTTAGAGGTCTATCCAAACTCTACTACTAACTATATGATATGTATTAGAATTATAAATACATTAACATTAAGGATCATTAATTTTTGCTCGTCGCATGCTTGAATAGGAAAATAGAAATTTTCTTGTTTATAAGATGTCTGAATTTTAGTGGCAAAATTTTCAACCTTTCCTTTCATACATATACATACACATACATATATGACCAGTTGACCCCCACAAACTTTTTTGGACCATGATATTACCACAACAGTAGTGTTTAATTAAGTAGTTATAGTACTGCAGCTGCTATTGTATGCTTGTGTTCGGTGTTTCTTGTCGTATGCACCGTAAAGGACCAAGAAGCAGTCTGCTTTGTGATGAAATTTAGGTTTGATAAGGCCCCAAACGACCCGAAAGCTCGATCTCAAGCTCAGGCGAATCACCAGCGGCAATCCCTTCCTCGTATCAAGCATGTCCTGCATCTCTCTCCCTGCACCGTACAGGGGCTTATTCCTTGTTGCGATGTGTAGTCGAAAAGTTGTTGAACCATCACTCCCTCCGTACAGTTTTGGACCCTACAAGATCACAATAGTTGTCACTGTTAAAATATTTTACTTTTGTCACAAACTCTGATATATTTAATTAGAATTGGACACGAATCTAGTTGCTCGAGCATAGTGTTGACAATCTTAATTTGAACTCAATTTGTGACTCGTTTAAAATTTTAATTCAAACTCATGATATCTAAACTTTGGGAGTTGAGAACCACCATAAAATAATATCTACATATATATTATAGTTGTAATATTTTTTATTAAAATACTGTCATTTTGATTTAGTTGAGTAATTTATTTTTTACTTAGAGGGTATTTAAAATGAAAAAAAATTAGTATAAATTTGTAAAAGTTACAATCTCATAATCCGTGTAGTAAGTAAAAAATTTTAATTTTATAAAAAATTGTAGATGAACTCCAAACACACCTTCACTATCTATTTGATCAAAATCACATCATTTCGATTAGTCAATAAAATTACGAGGTGGGCTCAAACTTAAATTATTTTTTGTTAAGTAGAGTTCAAGTCCTACACTAATATTTCAAGACGAGCTCAAATAAGGTAAAATTCGACTCGATTCCAATAATGTAATTGATGACCATATATTAATAACCATATACTAATTCAATATAAAAATTTTTTAAATTTAATGATAAAATTATTATTGATATGGTATGATTGATCATTAGACTAATTGTAACTTACATTACTAGAAATATTTTTAGTGATAAAAAACTCTAATTTTTTTTGTTGTGATCTTTGGGTTTTACGGGGAGCCCTATGGCAAGAATTGAACCAATAATTTGCCATGCATGAATGCAACAAGCTTAAGTAGTAATGAAGATGTTACTAATGCACAAAGGAAGTGTTTAAAACTTTGACAAAAATATACTTATATATATATATATATATCCTTACATATGAAGTAGCTAAAGGAAGATTGGCAAAGGACAATTGGATGATCAGTCGATGGACGTGAAGACCGAAGAGCTTGGACTTGTTATCTATCAGTAGATCCATAGAACAATTGCAGGTAAGGATTTTAGTTGAAACACCTGTGGCGTCCACTCCCTCCCCTAGTCCAAATTGTCGAATTCCCGCTATCTGCAATCAATTTCAGCGTTATATATTAAAAAAAGAAACAGAACACTACTACTGTGGCTTTTGGTTGATATTTTTATCTCTTGTTTTCCATTTTACTTTATCTGTCTTCTATCTTAAAATTCATATTTTAAGAATACTGAAAACGTATTTTATTTGATATTTGAATTCTCTCTACTTTGAATAAAAAAAGTTTAAAATAATTTTTGATTATTTTACATTTTATGTATAAATTCATTTTTTATTTTCTAAAATAAATTTTAAAAATATGAATGACTAAATATGTTTTTATATTATTTTTGTTATTTTTAAAAAACGTAAGATGAAAGATAGGCCCAAAACAAATAAATACCCTACTTTCTGGGTTACAGGTCTGAAATATAAAAGACATTACAGCAATTAAAGTGCAAAAAATCAATAATTTCGATTTTTTTCAAATAATTTAATGATTATGATTTAATTTAATTTTCTCAAAATGATTTAATGGTTTTAATCAAAACCGTTACGCTTTTACACTTCGGTGCTTGAAGTGCAGAGGCACTTGAGCCCCAGTTATCCTTTTTTTTTTTTTTTTTCCACCAATTTGGTGGGAGGGAAGGGGGGGGAGCCTCAAAGGCTCTTATCTCCCAGCCCATAACCTAAATCCTGAGTCTGCTCAATTCCTGGTATGTTTAGAAGTTTGGGCCAATTTAAATTCAGCCTGCTTGTGAACAAGTTGGTATTTGTGCTCTAGTCTTCGAATAAAAATTCAAATTAAATCGGAAGTATGAATTGTGTGAATGTAGATATATTATATTGCCATAGAAAATAATAATCTTTTAAATATATATATTAAAAAATAAAATTAATAATCACTTTAGCGGTCGTCTACCACTTTAAATGATTACTATGTTTTTATGCTGTCGCTAATTTCTTGTAAAATTAAACACAATCAACTGTTTCATATAATCAGTAATTGAAAGACTAATTCATAAGGATCTTAAAACTAACGATTGCTTCAAAACAGTCGTTAAATGATCACTTAACGACCACCTTAGGACTTCTAAGAGATCGTTTATGACAGTAACTATCCAGTAGTCTGCTGCTTGTTATCGAGCATTTTATGCAATGGTGTAGAGCCTCACTGTGTTTGTGTGTGTGTGTGTGTGTGAGAGAGAGAGAGAGAGAGAGAGAGTCACAAGTGCTGCAATGCCACAGTTAACATAGAGAGAGAGAGAATGTCACAAGTGCTACAATACAATAATTAATACTTATTTGGATATCCCATCAATCATATTCAATAACTCAACTCTATCTCCTTTTTCTTGAAGTCAAAGTTAATATTTTACTCTTACCAAGTATTGGAAAATAACATATTTTTTTATTTTTTATCAAAATATATTAATTAAATTAATGTGATAATGATATTTATGTAATAAAAAATATGCTAATAATTTCTCATTTTAAAAGAGATAACTGAATATTATAACAATAAATTTTAGGATTGGGATATTTATATTTTTTCATTAGTTTCTCCCGTTCCACAATAGTTAGAGTGGGAAATTTAATCAACAAGTGTATTTATCATTTTTTTAAATTCTGATAATAAAGAAGAGTAATACTACTAAGGGGCGTTTAGAGTGACAAAAAGTGAGATAATTTAAAATAATTTATAGGTTTGTAATTTGTGCAGTAAGATAAAAAATGAATAATTTTTAGAAATTTTTAAAAATTTTCGGACTTTTCAACATTTTTCAGTACGCCAAACGTTCATAGGTAAAGTATATATATATATATCATCACAAATATTTAAAGGATGCACTTTGACTGTTGTGATATAGGTGGGATTTGAATGAAAAAAATTAATAAAAATAAAAGTTTGTGCAAAAGTGATACATGCTAAAATTTAATTGAAAAAAGTTATAACAAATTAATAAAAACTAGAATTTTTTAATATTTTTTTGTAAGCTAAACATCCCCGTGACAAATAGGAATTAAGTGTCTGCCTTTGTCAGTTGAAATAATGAACCACCCATGAGTCATCCCAAGCGCTCATCCATTTTGTTAGAGTTATATGTATAAAATATTATAATTTAGTTTGATTAAAAAAAGACAAAATATTAAGATTGATAAAATATTATTAAATAAAAAAGACGAGAACAAAAGCATGCAAGATTTTTTTATTTACATTTTTTATTTTTTTAGGAACATAAAAATAAAAATAGATTTATCAATTAATCACGTTTTTGTTATTAGTTTTAAAAATTTATAAATGTTAAAAAAATAATAAATATAAATCTTATCAAACGAAGTTGAAGTGCGTGCATTTCTCTTAAACGCTCGTACTGAATATTTTTCTCACATTTTAATAGTTTTTTAATTTTCTTTAAAAAAAAATTCCCTTAGTTGATCATTTCTCTTAAATACTCGTACGGAATATTTTTCTCATCTTTTAAATACTTTTTTAATATTCCTTTTGAAAAAAAAAAATTCCCTTAATTGATAGAAAGTGAGGGGGAGTGTTATGCACCTTAATAGACATATTGGGCGGCGGAGGCTTGGTAGCCAGGTAGAAAACAAGCAACGCAATCGCCAAACTCACCAGCAACCTCCAAAATATCTGCAAAGAAATCCAAACAATTGAAGAAGACGTACTAAAAGACAAGTACCTCCACCACCAACTTTTTGTCCCAAAATAGTCGTCTTCCTCGTCCTCGTACTCATCGTCATCATCATCATGTTCAACCCCATTATCATTACGGACGAGGATCAGGCGGTTCTCTCCGTTCTCTGTGCCGGTCCCATGGCTCTGAAGATCATACGCGATCTTTTTCTCGTGCAAGAACGAGTTGTTGGATCCGCGAGAAGACGAGTAGCGCGAGAGAGCGAATCGGGCGACCTCTTGGCTTGCTGATTCGTTGTTGTTCCGGAAATCGCCGCTGTTGGCATGAGAGACCGTTGAAGGGCTCTGGACAAAGTAGAGTGCGTAAGGGTAAGAGCGAAACAGTGCCTCCTCTTCCGTGTCCATTAGTCTGTGTTTAGTCATCCATGGAGAGAGAGAGAGAGAGAGGGAGGGAGGCGTTCTGACATGGAAACAGCATAACTTTGGAGGCTTTTTTAAACTGATGAGAAAATAGAAGTCCCTGTTCCAGTTCAAAATTAATACCCAACTCCTGTGCCCGTTTAGAGTAAGGAAAAATAAGATAAATTGAGATAAAATATGATTTGAGGTTAATTTTAGTTTTTTTTTTTGAAAAGTAATAAATTGTGGGAACAATTTTTTAAATATGTTCCCACGGATTCAAAAAAATTCACAAAAAATAGTAACAATGGTATTCGTTTCAAAGCTTTTGACACGAAAATATGATTATATAAAAAATTTACACATTCGGTTAATCTATTTTCAGATTTTTTTATTTTTTTGAAATTAGTGATGAGAGAAAAATTAGAGGTAGAGGGGTTGTTGGAGATTTATAGAGATTTTTAGAGGTTTATTGTATGCCAAACCGGCCCTTAATATTACTAACTCTGTTTGAACTAATAAAAATTGAGATAAAATAAGATAATTTATGAGTTCATAATTCGTATAATAGGGTAAAAGTAAATAATTTTTAAAATTTTTTAAAAATATCACTATTTTTTTAATTTTTTTCCATCTCAAAAGCAGCTTTTATATATATATATGCTTCTGTTTTTTTGGAATAAGCAATCCGGTTTGATATTCGTATTTCTAGGCAACTTTGGCAACCAAACGCGGGCCCCAAGATCCGCATTCTAATCCCATGCTCCGATGTACACTTCCATCAAACGTGGACCAGGTTGTGATCCATACTGGACTACACTATTTTTAATTAATATGAAATGCGGTTAATTTTGATGCAAGAATAAAATTATTTCATGTTGGATTAACTAATTCAAAAGTTTTCAGTCAATGAATTAGTTCAAAATGTAAGTACAGATTTCTATCAATTTTGGGTTGGGTAAAATACATGCTTAAAAAATGAGAGAATTGTTTAAAAAATGACCGGTCCTGACTTTTAGGGAGTTTAAAGTCATTCGAAAAAATAAGACCCCATACCTAAGAGTACCCGATACTTGGGGGCCTCTTGTATAAGGAAATTTTTTGTGAGTCTAAAGCCGCCGCACCTTAGGCTTTAGCCCAGGGCCGACTCTGTTAAAAATCTCAACATAACAGAAATATAAAACGTATTTACTTTAACATTTTCTTTCTTGTTTTAAGTTGAAAATGCTCAAAACGATATTTTAAAATTTTGTATTTCATGTGTGAACTTATTTTTTATTTTTTAAAATAAATCTCGAAAATACAAGTGATTAAATATATTTTAAATTATTTTTCTTATTTTTAAAAGACATAAAATAAAAAAAAATTCAAAACAGGTACATCAAGACATTTTAATTATTTTACAAATTCAAACGCAATATTCAATTGTTCATAAAATCAATCAATTCTAGGCAATTCAAGCGAAGCCGCTTATAATAAAGAAGATAACCCGAGAATTACGCGAAGCCTGTTGCCTAGAGAGTAGTGTGCGTATACGTAATATATATATATATTTTGCTTTGCACCGATCGAATTGATTATCGTTCTAATGGCTGACCAAATGATAACAAAGTAAGCACGCTTTACCATATTCCTTTCGGCTTTTGGTTGGTTTTCCTCTTAATCTAAGGATCCCGGAAGAACAAAATTCCCTATTTCTTAGCTATAAAGGCTGAGAAAAGGTGTTGATTCGTTATATATATATATATATATAGATAGAGAGAAAGAGGGAGAGAGAGAGAGAGAGAGAGAGAGATTGTGCTTAGTAGACACTCATCACTCATTGCCCTATTTTGCAAATAATTGTGCCAATAGTTTATCTTTATTACTGCTGAATCTTGTTCCGATCATCTCAATTTTACATGAATATAAGCTTAGATATGGCAATTATTTGAGTGTGTGTTTGGGAAGAGTGGCTAAAGGTTTCTTTTCTAACTACTTAATTTCTTAATGTTTTTTAAAATAATTAAAATTACTTTCTTATATTTTTAAATTATTTAAATTATAAAAAATAAAAATATTAAATTAACAAAAAAAATTAATTACTAAAAAATTAACTTTTTTCTCCTCCAAACACTTCCTCAACTAAGTATGAATATCTTAATTCTGTTCAAATATGTATTAATTTATATTCATAAATGCGAATGATTAATTTTATTTTGAAAATAATAAATTTTTTATTCTATCTACATATAAGATTAAAAAATTTAGCCAAAATAATGCAAGGGTGGTAATTTTGTTAATAATTTGTAATTTTACAAATATTTTATGGTGAAACAATATACACATTTATTCATATTATTTTGATATTTTTTAGAGAGAGAAAGAGAGAAAGGTTTAGTTTTATAAAATTTAGCTTGTTTTTAAAGAGATGGTGGATTGACAGGGAAGGATGGATGGCCAGTCATGATTGATGATTATAGCGAGAACGGTGAGAAATAATCTAATAGGGGCAACTTTTGCTTTTATATTAAGACATAATAAATTGCACTTCTCGCTGTCATAATGAAAATTAACGACATTTTTCTATTTTCCCAACCATTTTTGTTTTCTTTTTTGTTTTTTTTTTGTTTTTTTTGTTTTTTTTGAAGAATGTGTATTATCTTATATTTCACAATTCAATCCCAAGTGCCTATTTGGGATGCCAAATTTTTTTTATAAAAAAAGTAAAAATTAAGTAAATTTTGAATTATTAAGTGTTTGTATGTTATTCAAAAAGTATGAAAAAGTTGAAAAAATTTAAAGGAAGTTAGTAAAAAATAAAAAAAAAATTGATATAAATTAAAAAAAAATAAAAAAAAAATTAGAAATTTTTTATTAAATTTAACACTTTAAATGCGCGCTAAACAAATGGGTGCGTGGGTCCTTAAAAGACCATATATATAGCTTTAGGACCCAACATGTGGATAAATTATTTTAAATCATCTAAAAATATGGCGTGACCGTCTATTGTTTTAGTATACATGCATGGTAAGATGTCATTATTGGAATATTTGAATCATATAAAATAAATTAAAGTTAATTATTTCGTTATAGATGAGTTACTTGGAATGTTAATTTCACCAATATTGTGATAGAAATTAGACTAATTTTGGGTATTTATTTTCAGGTTGCTGTAAGAGAGTGCTTGAATTAACGGCTAGTAAGTGTTAAAATGCTATTCATATCCAGTACTAGTATAAACAGTACAAAACTTTGCTAGAAAAGAATCGGACGTCCCATAATAATTATCATCAACCTAATGGATTTCGTGTTTTCAATGTCTGTAAAGAGACAGTTGTTGATTGAAGTTGATACATGATTTAAAATGACCTCATGTAAACAGGTTGAAGGTATATTTATGTTCAACTTAATTATCTGCCCTGGTCCAAAACTATTACCGCGTTAAAATTCAAGGTAATTTTTTTTTTTTTTTTTTGTAACTTAGGATGTCCAGACTAATTTGTGCGTGTTCAGACTAATTTATGCGTATCTCAACTAATTCTTGATCTTCTGAAATTTACGATTGAGTAAGTCCTCCAATAATTTTAAGGAGACTCGAATTAATAATTTTGAACAAATCTAATATTTTAACAATTGAACTAATTCAGGATTCTCAAGTTAATTTAGTTTTGTCTAATTAATCATATTTAATTAATTGATATGGCCATGTGCAATTTCATTTGTCCACCTTGATATTCGACCACTCTTTATACCCTTCCAATGCTTGTATATATTAGGAGCTTATAATTAGGGTGAAAGGATTCCAGGTCTGCTTATTATTATTAATTAGTGTTACCATAAATATAATGTAAAAATTACTTTGTTTTATTTGCAAAAATTAGACCTTTAGATAGGAAGATATCCGGTCCAACAAGCTTTGACTAAGGCAAAGCGCTCTCTCTCTAGAGGGAGAAAAAATTTAGCAACCACCTTTTCTCTTTTAATAACCTGGCTGTCACTATAGGTGTATTATAAACCCTATAAACTTGTTTATAGAAACCGTTTTTTCTCTTTTAGTAGCTGCTTTAGCAGTTGCTATAGGATTTTTTTAGAGGCCTATTTTGTTATGGATCTCTACGCTCAAACCCACGAGCAAACGCACACAATAAAAAACAAATAAAAACAAAAAATAATTACAAACAAGAAGAAAACAAACATACAGATTTACGTAGTTCTGACTTAACCTAATTGTTTAATCATATGTCTACGGGGTGCTGGAGTGTTTCACTATGATGAAGTATAAGAAAAAGTTATGAGGTTACAATAGAGACAATCATATGCGTTCTTTTTTAAGTTGCAAGGAACCCTAGCATACATAAATAAAAAACCTTAAAATGTAAAAGTATACTTTTGCCCTTGTTTAAATCAAACTTCATACTTAACAATCTCTTACTAGAAGATTGATTCAGAACAACCATCCAAATACCAATGGTGATCAACCGTCACTAATAATCCACCAACAACCACCAGCACCAAGCCTCCCACTAAAGCTTGGAGACCAACAGAAACTGAATAAGCCTTCAGCTTCTCTACAATAACCACCTTCGTGAACATGTTTGTCGGATTATCCCTTGTGTGAATTTTATCTAAAGTGAACTGCCCATCCTTCAACAAAGAGCAAATAGAATGATACTCTATGTCGATATGCTTGGTCCTCGAATGAGAAGCTACGTTCTTTGCTAGATGTATTATACTTTGTCTATCGACCCAACTCTTTCATGAGGCTCCTCAACCATATCATCTCCTTCCACGCCTCTGTGGCTGTAATATACTTCGCTTCTATTGTGAAAATAGTCACTATTTTCTGTGACCGCGAGACCTAGCTAACTGCTGCGCTCCCTAAAGTAAACACATACTTGGTAGTACTCTTCCTACTGTCAATGTCCCCTACTAAATCTGAATCTACAAATCCTTGCAAACAAATATCACAACTCCCAAAACATAAAGCCAAATTAAAAGTACCTTTCAGATGTCATAAAATCTAGTTGACTGCCTTCCAATATTTCTTGCCTAGATTTATCATAAACCTGCTAACAGCTCCCACTGCATGAGTAATGTCTGGTCTCGTACTAATCATTGCATACATCAAGCTGCCTACTACTGAGATATATGGAACTTTGGCCATGTAGTTCTTCTTTTTATCAGTTACTACTCTTTTTTCCTTTGAAAGCTTGAAGTGACTTGCTAACAATGCGCTAACAAGCTTAACATCTTTCATGTTAAACCTTTTGAGTACCTTTCCAACATATTTCTCATGTGACAACTTCAACTTCTGGTTTACTCTGTCCCTACTGACTTGCATCCCAAGAATTTGCTTCGCAGAACCCAGACCTTCATTACAAACTCCTTAGACAACTGTTCCTTTAGATTAATAATCTCATCCATGCTTAAATCTGCAATAAGTATATCATTTACATATAACAAAAGTATGAGATACGATTTACCAAACTTCTTAAAATAGCAACAATAGTCCTCATAGCATCTACTAAACCCCGTATTTATTATAAAATTGTCAAACCTTTTATACCACTATTTAGGTGTCTGTTTTAACCCACATAGACTCCTACGAAACTTACATACATGATCTTCCTTTCCTTTGACAACATTACCTTTTAGCTGATACATTTAAATATTTTCCTCCAAATCCCTATAAATGAATGCAGTTTTTACGTCTAATTGCTCTAAGTGCAAGTTTTAACAGTCGTAATATTAAGGACACATTTAATAGTAAAAATCTTCACAACAGAAGAAAAGATTTCAGTGTAATCAATAGTTGGTTTCTGCTCAAAATCCTTTACTACTAACCTTACCTTGGACCGTTTGCTTCCATCAGATTTTTCTTTAAGCTTGTATACCCATTTGTTGTGTAAAGCTTTCTTCTCCCTTGGGCAATTGAACCAAATTCCAAGTCTGGTTTAATGAAAGAGAATCCATCTCATCATCCATCGTATGCTTCTACTCCTCCTTGGTCTCTACCTATACTGCTTCCTTAAAACATTCTGGTTCACCACTATCAGTTAGCAACAAATAGTGTAAAGAAGAAGAATAATGCATTGGAGGTTTACTGATACGATCAGACCTCCTAGAAGGAGGAGGAGGAGGAGTCTGTGGATTTTCTTGTAGTGTAGATTGTGTATTAACATCCTGAGGCTGTAAGACATTCTTGTTAGAGATTCCCTCAAACTCTATAATGTTTGATTTTTCATTAGCCTCCTTGGGTTGATTCTCTGTATTTTTATACAAAATAGACTCATTAAATATTACATCTATACTTCTGCGTGTTTTTTAATTTTCAAAATCATACAGCTTATACCTATAGCTATTAGTACCATAGCCTATAAACACGCACTTTTGAGACTTAGCATCAAGTTTACCCTTACATCAAGTTTATCTCTATCACTCAAATCAATATGCATATAGGCCATGTAACCAGAGACACATAAATGGGATAAATGTATCTCATTACCTGACCAAACCTTCTCTGGCAATCCATTATTCGAAGGAATTGAAAGTCCCTTGTTGATCAAATATGTAGCTCTATTTATTGCTTTAGCTCAGAATTGCTTAGGTAACCCAGCATGTAGTCTTATGCTCGTTGCATGCTCTAGGATCATCCTATTCATATGTTCAGCAACTCCATTCTATATTGACTTCTTTGGGATTGTTTTCAATCTCCAAATCCCATTCGTAGCATAGTAAGCGTCAAACTCACCATCATAATACTCGCCCTTATTAGATTTTAAACACTTCAATTTCGTTCCTATTTCATTCTCAACTAATGCTTTCCAATTCTTGAAAACACCAAACATATTAGATTTATATTTTAAAAAATAAACCCATAATTTTCTAGTAGCATTATTAATAAAAGTAACAAAACAACATGAGCAACAAAGAGAAGATACGCGAGATGAGCCCTATATGTTTGTATAAACCAGCTCCAGTTTCTTTGATTCTAAGGTTCTTGCCACATTTGTAAAGCTAACTTTCTTTTATTTCCTGAAAATATAATCCTCGCAGAAGTCCAAATTGAGTGATTTACAACTTGGCAATTTACCTTTCGACAACATTACTTTCATCTTTTTTTTCGCTTATGTAGTACAATCAATTGCTAATGCTACCACTATGATGCTACTGTTAGTGCCCCAAGAAACATGCAGGGTTTTTTCTTTTTTACCGCGAGCCACAACCAAGGCCCTTTTGCTCATCTTTCAAGTATTTGATGTAAACGATAAACGATGTGATCACTCTACCATCTAATAACTGACCCAATGAAATAAGATTCCTTATTAGACTAGGCACATATCTAACATTCTTCAATTTTAGTACTGTCCTAGCTGTCTGAGTAACCTATACATCTCCTTTTCCAAATATGTTGCAAGCCTCATCATCACCCAAGAAGACCTTTCTAAAGTTTCTTACACATAAACTTGTAACACATCCACGTGTGGAGTAGCATGGAATGAGGCTCCTGAGTCACAATCCAACACTCATTGTGAGAATCCAGTGAACAAATCAAGGTTTCATTGTCCGATCCATCTGTAACATTGACGATATTCTTCTCACCCTGATTATTTCTGTTCTATTGTTTTTTCGACGATGCTTTATAGTCTCACTTCAAGTGCCTTATCTGACCACAGTTCTAACGAGCCTTAGGTTTCATATCTTTACTACGAGATTTACTTTTACCCCTATTATTGGAATTTCCTCTTTGCTTACCCTTATTGTCTCTCTTATTCGTAGACCTCCCTCTTTCCTCTGTACTTAGTGTTGAACTCGAAACAACATCCTCACCCGATGCTCTTCTCCTAAAATCAATCTAGTAACATTCTCCAATTTTATTTTTGTAGATTCATATGAATTACTAACTACCATGACAAGTCTATTCCAAGTTTCTAGCAAACTTGATAATAAAACAAAAGCTCTAATTTCATCATCAAAATTAATACCCACAAATACAAATTGATTCGTGATCGTATTAAATTCATTCAGATGTTCAACAACAATGGAGTTTTCAGGCATATTTAAGTTAAATAACTTTTTCATAAGATATAGCTTATTCACCGCATAAGATTTCCCGTACTTCTTTTTTAGGATTTTGAACAAATCTGCTATAGTCTTTTTTTTGGCAATATTTGATACAACCAATGGCGTGAGACTCAATCGAACACTCCCTAAAGCTTTGCAATCCAAAATATTCCCATTCTCTTGGGTTATGTTTTTTGTTTTTTGGCTTTTTTCCATTGATCGAAAGATAAAAATCCTTCTGATACAGAATATCATTTATCTGCATTTTCCAAAAAGTGTAGTTTGTACTATTGAACTTCTCAATCTTGTATTTGTATTCAAGTATTGTTTAAACCCTTGATCACCTAACTCAGAGCTCTGATACCAATTGTTGGAGATTCCTATGCTCAAATCCATAAGCAAACACACACAATCAAAGACAAATAAGAACAGAAAATAATCACAAACAAGAAGAAAACAAGACACAAATTTATGTGATTCCAATTTAAGCTAATTGCTTAATCGCATATCCATAGGGTGCTAGGGTGTTTCACTATGATGAAATATAAGAAAAAGTTACAACATTACAATGGAGCAATCCTAGGCATTCCTTTTATAGTTGTAAAAAATCCTAGCATACACAAATAAAAAATCCTAAAATGCAAAAATACGCTTTCGCCTTTGTTTAAATCAAACTTCACACTAAACATATTTAATTTCCTTCTTAGAGACCGCTTTAAGCTATTGCTAAAAGTTAACAACTGCTACAAAGTAGTCGCCGAATCCTTTTGTCACCTACTGATTACAGCCCACCATAAAGCGGTCGCTACATCTTTTTAGCAACTGCTTCTGATTTTGAGCTAAAAAATTTTGGAGTTTGTAGGAATCTGATCATTAAATACACCTAGCAAATCTCAGAAATTTTAGTATTTTAAGATGATTCTTAGTCATTTTTGAAGTTAGAAACTTTCCAAAATGTATCCAAGTTAGTTCCAAGTCTTATTCAAGATTGGATACATTTTTCCTTTATGTAAGGGACCTTCTTCTAAAGTTTTAGAGCAAGAAAAATGGTTCTATTCATCCATTGTGTACTTAGAAGAGACTTCTTTCAAATACTTAGTCAAGATAGATTTATTCTATCAAACTCTTGTTGTACGAAGCATTCGAAGGCTTGTTTCTGTTCTACACTGTGTTGGTGAAGAGTTGAAGATCTTTGTGCGTGTTGTGAAAATTGGTGAGACTTTACTGTGTGTGGAGGAAGTTGTTCATCCATTTTGTTGGTGGTTTATAAGTGTTCAACATATAATCAAGCAGTCGATAGAACTATTTCGTTAAACTTTCTAATAACTGAGGTGTGTGTCGCTTATTTGTGGAAGTTTTGGTTCCCGATGATCTTTTTTCTCAAGAGCTTTTCATCGGGTCATTCTCTTTTAGCTTATCCATTTGTGATTAAATGTCCAGCTATGACTAATTGGTGATCTATAGTAGTAAATGGAAAAATTCTCATAATGCATGGAATGAAATATCCATTCTATTTTCTTATTTGGTTATCAGCATGAAAATCATATAAACAGGATAGAGTATATTTCAATTTCAATAATTTAGTTACATATTTAATTAATGAAATGAAATGTGAAAGAGGAAAAAAATGTTATTAAAAACTAAATTGTTTCATTTTATATTTTTTTTAACAATCATATAAAAATAAATTTTATTTTATTTTTAACTTAATCAAATAAAAAATCAATTTCTTTCATTTTATTTTCTTTACAAACATTTTCCATTTTCTTTTCATTCTAACATTTATTTATTTATTTACAATTCTTTCATAAAAAAATCCATTCTATTCCATTTCATTCCCTCTAATTTTATTCATCCTCTAAAATAGGGAATGCCATTACCACTACGTATTTTTTTATTTTCAATAAAAATATTTTTATTCCAAAAATAATGAATTTTTCATTGTAAATAAGTGTACCAAATAAAACTATTAAGTTTAAATTTATAATTGGTAAATTAGTAAACAAAACAATAAATTCAAAATTTTATTCCCAAGCATTTGATTAGGGTTTTAACTATATTGGTTTGAAGTGATTTAAGTATGGAAAAGAGCAGAATAAGTTGGCTACGAAGCAGCAAAACAAAACTGGCTAGCTTTTGGTCGTCACTGGATGCTGGCTAGCTGGCCGCAGGCAACTTGCCCTAGCGAGTGAGGATTTTGACCACAATTCAACCCACGTTCAATGTACTACTGATTTCACAAGTTGTTGACAGTACTATTGTCACAAGAATTTGGGACAATGTTCTAAAATTAAGTCAAGCTTATTTTTAGCTCATTTAATTTCAATTAAGTTTAATTTAAGCTCACCTCAATAATCTTAAATTTATATAAAATAATTAATTTATTTGAAATTGGCTTGATTAAAACTCGACTTGATATTTTAGAAAACTAAATTTAAACACACTTTTAAATTTGATAAAATTTTTAAACCAAACATGAATAATCTATTATTTGTCTCGTTACAGTTTGTAACGCTAGATAAACAAGGGTGAGTGAACCATTGAATTGCAAACAACCAATATATAGTGAAAGGCCCCTTTAATTTCATTTTCTATATGATGTGGGTGTTTAGGTTAAATTAGAACTCAATTCTTTGCTTATGCTTAATAAACTTGTTGATGTGATTGTCATGAAGATAGTTTATGCATCTTAACCAATTAAAAGGCTAAGCAGGAGGGAGTGTTTGAAATCCAAGTAGGGGTGTTGGTTAGGATTAGGGTTTAATCTGAGAAAAATTTTAAGTTGCTCTAAACCGAATTAGTAGCGGCATATGCTCATTTGGTCTTCAAACCTCATCTGCTTCCATCCAAATATACATAGATATTTATCTATCAGAGTGAGAAATTGTATAATGACTAATCAATTAAGATTCCTCATACCTAGATCAAGAATTATATATGTTTTTCACAATATATAGCTTTGTATGATTATAAATATCTGAGAGGAAGACAGAAATATTGTGCAACTTGACAGAAAACTTAGGCCTTCAGAATCTTTTTAATGATAGCTAACAATGTTTAGTTGGTATATACAACACATGCACAGAGAGAGAGAAAGAAAGATAGAGAGAGAGAGCATTCTTACATATCAACATATATTGTCTTAGACTTCTCTCATTTCTCACTAGAAACAAGCTTTTCTAATTTCTTTTTGTACAGAAGACTACCACAGCTTTCTAATTCCTGCATATGTGTGCCTTTAAGAACAACTCCCACATTCTCAATTATTCCACTTGTACATACAGATACAATTTCCCAACTAGCCTTTATTTCTTTTTCACTTCTGCTATTCACATTTTTAGAAACCCTAATTTTTTCTTGGAAAATGACCAACGAAATGACCAACCATGCCCTCCCCTTTGCTGCCCATCTGTCCATTATATATGTAACACTTATTGACATGAGAAAGAGTTGGTGGATTTTCATGGCTGAAAAGACAGATTCTACACTAATTATGAGGGAGCAAGAAGAAATGCAAATAGCAAACCAAGAAGTCTTAAGGATTATAAAAGAATAAGCACTTTTTCTTCAAAATTTCCTCTGAGATGAATTTGGAAATATCAATGTGTGGGTAGAGAGGGGGTATAGTACTGAAAATGTAGTTTCAGGTACCATAGAGAAGAGTGCTACTCTCTACTTAACTTGCATGACACATATTTAAATTGTACAATTTTTTTTTTATTTAAATTGCACAGATTAAGTAGAGAATTGCACTTTCCCACATGGCATCTAAATTCAGAGAGAGAGAGAGAGAGAGAGAGAGAGAGAGAGAGAGAGAGAGAGAGAGAGGGAGGGAGGCAGGGAGGGAGTTCTTAAACTTGGAAATCAAGGTTATGGAGGGATGAGACATTCTCCAACAAACCCTCCAAATCCCATTCCCCCATCTTTAAGTCTTCTCCTAATTGCCAATGATTTCCAACCCCAAACATTCCCTCATCATCATCTACTTTGATTCCCTCATTATTATTGAAGTGGTTGTGATTGATTTTCTCATCAAAGGTGTTATGATCATCATGATCAGTACCAGAATTATTCTCAAAAAATCCCCTACTGTCCAAAGGAGGAGGAACGGCAATGTCACTTCCTAAACCCACAAAACCTCCTCCTTCTCCTCCCCCTACGACTCCATAATAATCCCCACAAATCCCATCTCCAAAACCAACTTGTGGCAAGCACTTAGTTGACATATTCACAGACAAACCAGTCGAATTCATTAGGTCGACGTGGCTATTTTCTATCAGAGGGAAAGGGTTGAAGTAATTGAGAGTGGCCATTCCGTAAGTAGTTGATGAGTCCATGGACATGGTATTTCGAGGGTTCGATAAATCACTACTGTTTGGTGAGGTTGTGGAAGTAGTGTTGTTGTTGTTCTTCAACCTCTTTTTTATCGTAGAATTCCAAAAATTCTTGATTTCATTGTCTGTTCTCCCTGGCAGGCGCGCCGCAATTTGAGACCACCTGTGGTATTAATTTGAATTAAAAGTAAGATATATATATATATATATATATACAATCATCAGAGAATATGTGAAATATAGCGTGAACGAAATCAGCTTGATGAATTCTATAAGCACGTATTTTTGCATGGTTAAATAAATAAATTACGCATGCAACAAGATAGTACACCAAGCTCTAAGAAACCAATTAGGTTTACGACAAAATCTAAAGCTTGGTTTAGTTACATAAAAATTAATTTTTTTTAACTCTTTTTTGTTTTATCTAACTTTTTTTTCAACAAATTTTAATGTTTTTTAAAAAATATATATAATTTTAGACGTGTTAATTGAATTCATTAAAAAAATTAAAAAATTTATGTCTGTTTAAATAAAAATTATTCGTTTAGATAAAAAAGTAGCGAAAAAAACTAATTTTTTTTTAACTTTATCTAAATGAACACGAAATTTTTTTTTTTTTTACGATTACAATTGACACACAAAAGCTATCTAAAAAAACATTAAATTTTGATAAAAGAAGCTATATAAAAAATTTACAAAAAAGAAAAATTATTTTTTTATTTTTTATTTTTATTTTTTTTTAATTTTTTTAGAGAAACAAAGCCTAACTAACCGATCAGAGTTTCAATTTAAGTGCTATTACTAGCTGGATAAAACTAAAGAATAATAACAATGAGTGATTACGTTCAATAGTTGATGGTATAAAATTATTAACTCTACTGATCTAGTAATACATACATAGATTATAAAATTATTCCCAGTTTATTTCTTATTTTAGTGGATGGAGTTCCCAAGTGCTAAAACAGAACTTAGATTACTCCCCCTTGTTTGTAGTGTTTTATTCACTAATTAAAAATTTTCTTTTTCATTACGAGTAGTGAAAAGAAAAATGAGCGAAAAATAAACAAAAAAAAAAAAAAAAACTATTAAGAGAAAAATAAGATAGATAAATAGATCGATTGATTGATTGATAGGATGAGCTTATACCAAAATATACTACCAACAAATTAGAGAGCTGTCCTCCAAAAATGTTGGAACATTCTTCACATTGATATTTTTTATCATTTTCCTAAGCATTTTTTTAAACAATGTAGCATTGAAAATTAAAGCAAAATATTTGATAAATAATACTGCACATTTTGAAACCAGATCAAAAATTTCCAACCACCAAAGTTTAAAACGGTGAACTTAAAAAATTATGAAGTTATAATTCTTTTTTCCTTTTCTGGAATATAGTTCTAAAAATAAACAGTTGCATTTTCAAATCTTTCTATTTTTATTACATTCTCGTTTTTTTCTTGTTAGATTTCTATTATAACTGTTGTTGTTGTTATTGTTATTTTTTTGTCACTGTAGTATGGAACTTTACCTTTTTCGAAACAATTTGCCTCTTCGCAATGATGAGTATATCTCAGATTCTCAGCTCAATACACAAGTACTTTTTTTTTTGGTAAGTCAATACGCAAGTACATGTTAGTAGGCATCATGAACTCACTCAGAGAGCACGAAGCTAAACGTATATTGTTATATATATAAATAATATATATATATATATATAGAGAGAGAGAGAGAGAGAGAGGACCTGTTGCCAAGAATGGAATGCAAATGAATGATGAGGTCTTCCTCTTGGGGGCAAAAAGCTCCACGCTTGAGATCAGGTCTCAAGTAATTAATCCAACGGAGGCGGCAGCTCTTACCACATCTCTGCAGACCAGCATTCCTAGCAATATCACTCCAACAGCCTTGCCCATTTCTCACCATGTAGTTGACCAGTTTCTCATCTTCTTCCGGCGACCACAACCCCTTTTTCAGTTTGCTTTTGCTGCTATTAATATTGTTCATTTTGTCTTTTCCCATTGTCTCCGGCTTCCTCATCGATCGTGTGTTGTGTGTGTGTATATATATACAGCTTATATATATCAACTAGTAGATCCAATGGAGATTTGTCTTCTTCTTGTCTAGCTAGTTTGATGGTGATTTATAACATGCACCTTGCTATCTATATAGCTACTTCTTCTATACAATATGAGAGAGAGAGAGAGAGAGAGAGAAGGGACAGTCCGATAGTGTGAAATGGAAGCAAAATATGCTCTATTAATTCTCATACAGATATGATGATTACCTTGTGAGTGAAGAAAAATGCATAAGAAAACCAAAAAAAAAAAAAAAAGACAAGATGGAGTCAAAGACAAGATGACCAAACCATCCCCCCTCTCTCTCCCCTCGAGGTCCCTTCCTCTCCGTTTCCTACTCTACCCAACCAACAACTAGGCCCCTTTCTCTCTCTTTCTCTCTCTCTCTCTCTCTCTCTCTCTCCCCCCTCTCTCTCTACATATTCATATATTTAATGTAAGCTAACTCCCACAACCATCATCATCACGATTACCACTTCATGAAGCCTTCTCTCTTTCTCTCTCTTCCACACGTGCAATTCAAGTATGAATTTTAGAAAGAAGATTGGAAGAGAGAGAGAGAGAGAGCGCGCACAGTAGTACTTTTCTTTTGGTACATCCTCTCGTTGCAAATTTTTGGTATTTGCGTGGTACACATTTATGGTTTGTCTGTTTGATTTTTCAATGCTGTTTGCTGCATGGCACAAACGAGAATAACATTCTAAGCATGTCTCTCAATTGATCTACTACACTTCTCAACCAATAAACGTTAATTATATGTACATGCCAACATTTAAATATATATATATATATATATTTACATACACACCAGCTTATCATGAAACTTGTTAAAAAATGTATGTTCTGTTTAATCTTGACCATAACTATCACTAACGCCATCAAACCAACTCTTTTAAATTAACCTTGTAGAAAAAGAAAAGGACTATACAGTGAAACAGAAGCATTATACAGATCAAAGAATTGAAATAGAAGCATTACAGATGTTCAGTAGCATAAAATCATGAGAATATGTAAAATAATTGCATTTTTAGTACCTGTCCTTGATCTATAATTATTATGAGAAGAATATCTCAAATACAATTCTACTTGCTAACAAGTTCTCCGAACCTCAAGTTCTTGACTCTATCTCTCTCTCTATCTCTCCCCCTCAATTCCGCACTTCCCAAATTGATCTTCAACCAATGCTTATAATTTATGCGCTCGAGCAACTGAATGACGAAGATGCAACTGAAAGATAAAGATAAGAGTTAAGGATGATGATATGTAATTAAAATGAATGATATGTAGAAAGAATGACCGAATGAGTTAATTAAACAAATATCATATTTTTTTTTTTTAAATTTCAAATGGTGTCTAACAGATAAAAAGAGGTGTATAATGGATAAAAATAAAATTAATAAAATAATAATAAATGCCTCATAGATAAAAATAGGTATATAAAACTAAAATTAATAAAATAATAATATAATTATACATACAGAGAAGTAAGAAGTTAAAAAGTATATCAGATTTAATCAGATAATTGTGAAGGTATAAATATAATTGTAGGAAATTCAAAAGTGAAAATAAAATTTTAAATAGAACTAAAAAATAATAATTAATTCATTAATAAAAATTCGATTAGTTTAAATATTATTTAATTTTTTATTATTAACAAAAATTTTTAAAAATGAAAGCCTTTTTCTTTTGTGAGACTCTAAGCGACCGTCTCATGTACTTAAAAATTAACACGCTTTACTTGATAGTGTTACTTTTCACATTCTCATATAAAATTATTCACAAAAATCTTTGAAATTAATATTGTCATCGACTCATCAAGCGCATTTATTTGTAAATTTATTCAAATCATTTCAACGTTGAAAGATTAATACACTACAATTAGAGATTGACTAATTAGTAAGTGATCCGTTAGATTCATTCAACAATTTCTTCGTACGACTCCTAAATAAATTAAGCCGATATGCCAATTAATGCTCAAAACTTTGTCTTGAGGGATAATATATATAGTCTTGGGATTGGTTTGGTTAGGGAAACTAGTTTCTAGTTTTTTATAATTTTTCGTTTTATATGATTTTTTTTTTATCAATATTTGATTTTTTTTTTAAGAAGTTGTTGTAGGCTTTTGATGTGTTAATGGCATTCTTAAAAGAAATTAAAAATTCATATTCATCTAGATAAAAATTATTTATTTGGAAAAAAAAGAAAAAAAGCAAAAGAGAGTTTTTTTTTTAATTTTTCTAGCTTTTACATAAATGGACATGAATTTTTTTTTTTTTTTTTTACTGAATGTGTTTAATATACTTAAAAACTAAAGTTTTTATTAAAAAAAATAAATTCTAGTTAAAAAAAGTCATATAAGGTGAAAGAAAAGTTACAAATATATATATATATATATATTTTGTAACCAAAGCCTTACTTTTAATGTTAAAAAAATATATATTTTTTAAAATATTGAACCCATGACCTGCCCATTCCAAATGATAATAATAATAATAATAATCTAAAGTAAAATGTAACCCTAAGGACTTATTATATATATATATATATATTATAGAAGTTCAACCCATGCATCTCTCTAGTTGTTAGTGATCCCATTTCCTTACCTAATTTTCCTCCCAAATGTCAAGGGAGCTTGCCCCCATAACCAGGAGGAATTAATCCATCAGATCACTTCTCCGTTATCATCATTCACGCGTGGGCCAAATCAATGTTTCAAGGGGACAATTAGTTAGTCACCAAAACTTATCCTGCATGCTGATGGGGACAGAAAATTTTTGGACACAAAAGTGAGAAGAAAACTCTCAAGCTACTCAAATGTCTCAAAATCTATATATATATATATATATACACATATACCTTATCTCTCCGTACAGCTGTCTCAAAATCGTTTAATGCTTACGAGCCACAACCAAGCAACATGGTACTTTGACACAAAGACAAGAAATCCAGCGTAGTTCTTATGCCTTGTACTGAAATGTGCATCTCTGTCCCTCCAGGAGATTGATTAGATGAAGGGCCACGGGAACAGTGGTAATATTGCCATGGTACCTTAACATATATATGTATGTGTGTGTATATATATATATGTCTAATGACCTCCAATATCTGAGAAAAATTCTCATTTAGAAAAGGTAAGAGGGGTCCAAAGTGTTCAATCCTTCTAACTTTTACGTCGATAGTTGGATCATATCATATATAGAAGTGGTAGTCGCCTTTTCATGGATCCTATATTGTATATATACGTATATATATATTTATCCCCCTCAAAGTTTTGACATCCGTGCTAATGGAGTAGGCCTTCCCCTTGAATTTGTTGCGGCATCAATGGCTATTGATGCAACAAAGTACTCATAATATTCAGGATCCACAGCTCTTGAATTCTGTCATCTGATAAACGAAAAAATATTGACATTTTCATATAAACCATGCTTTGGAGTTTTTAAGTAATGGGTTTTGAATTGTTCTCGTGAGTTTGCTAAATACCTTATAACCTATGCATGATTGTCTTTTGTTCCGAAATTTTGAATATCCTGATTCGAAAGTTCTTATGATTTTATAAAATTTTAAACAGTAATATCCTCGATAAAATATTAAAATCTAAACTTAACCTTTTTTAATAAAACTCAATTAATAAAATATATTCGATAGTAATTTAATTTAATAAACATAATTAATTAAATTAAATTAAATTAATTTTAATTAATTAGATATAATTAAATTAATTTCATTTAATTATTAATTAATTTAATTTTTTAATTATATTATTTATTAAAATAATTTAATTCAGTAAATAAAATATATTATATATAATTTAATTATATTATTTATAAAAAATAATTTAATTAAATATATTTTATGTTGATTTAGTTAATTAAATTAAATTAATAATTAATTTTTTAATTAAATTAATAATTACTTTAATTAGTAAAATTATATTACTTACTAAAAATAATTTAATAGAATACATTTCATATTAATTAAATTAATTATATTATATTAGTTATTAAAATAATTTTTATTTTATAAAATATTTGAATAAAATAATCCATTTTAGTATGATGCAATAAAAATGGACAAACTATTAAAATTGGAAAAATGTTTATAATAGGAAAAAAACAAGACTTGAAAATACTTTTTATTTTGTTTTTTTTTTCAATAAAAACATGTTTAAAAAACACGTTTTTGATACCCGTTTTCAGAACTTTGTAAATATAAATAGAAAAACAATAACTATAAACGTTATCAAACGCGGTCTCATATTCCTAATTTCACATTATTGTAACCTGCATGTTATATATATATATTTTGAATAGTCTATAATTTGGATTTAATTTTTTTAGACAAGTATTTTAAATATTATCTATTTTGGATGATCTATAATACGGATGTGGTTTAGTTGGATTAATATTTATAGATATTATTTTAGATATATATCATAATATATTGTTTTATATGTGTAGCACGTAATGAGTAAATATAAGTATACGTGTCGATACATTCATTAATAAACACCTTAGATCCCGTTTAAAAATAAATAAATTCTTAAACATGAGTTCATTATTTATTTTTAAACATGCTTCTAAACACTTCAGAACTTATACTAACCAGTATTATAAAAACACCTCAGAACCTATACTTTAAAACATTCATACACACTCTAAATTATATGTAATGGTTAGGAAGAAAATTATGAGACCTATAATAAAATGTGACAAATACATTTTTAAATCTATAAAATTAAGTTAAATAATATTTTTATGTCAATTTTATAAATCACATCAAATATTTTAAAAGTCTCAATTTTGTAATTAAATAAAATGAGTATAAATCCTAACATAAAATCTTTTATGAGATTCATTGAGGATTTATTTTGTTGATATGGATATACAGATTTTTGCGCATGATATTTTTTAATGCTTTTTTGTACTATCTTCTCTCATTAATAAAAAATTATTTATTAAAAAGACAAAAATCTTTAATGAAGAAATTGTGGCATATTCAAGTTTACGTGATGGGCAGTGGATTATAATTTGATGATTTGACTTTTTCGGAACCTCCATGGATTTTGAAATAAATGAATTATTTTCAAATATTGGATCCAAAACCTCCAATTTTTAAGTAATATTACCATTGCGCTTGAAAATATGAATTGCAAATGACGTTATCAATTAAAAAAGAAGATGATCAGTTTACATTTAGTTGGAAAAGGGGCCAATCTGTTGGTATAATTAGTTTATATATATATATATATAACAAGAGTCATAGGTTTGAATCCATAATGTATGGATATGATGTTCCTCTTCTTATGGAAAAAATAAATAAATAATACAGGTTTAGAAAAATAAATATTTTCCTCAAAAACTTCATTGCTATATATATATATATATAACAAGAGTCGTAGGTTTGAATCCATAATGTATGGATATGATGTTCCTCTTCTTATGGAAAAAATAAATAAATAATACAGGTTTAGAAAAATAAATATTTTCCTCAAAAACTTCATTGCTAGTAAACCAACCGACTCAAATCGAATAACGATCTCAATATTGAGGTTGAACAAAGTAACTTAATTTTATTCTTTTTAACAAGATGGATATCTCAGATGGAAATGAGAAAACAAGCCACCCAAGACAAATGGCCACAGAAGTTATTTATTTTCACGGTTCATGCACAAATAGCAGCAAAACAATTTGGGGGGGGGGGGGGGGGGGGTTTACGCGACAGGCTCCCGCAGAAATCTCTCCATCTGTCTCGCCCTAGTCTTGATGGACATGTCAAACACCTTTTGCCCAAATTCCACCACTATTCCACCAAGAATACTAGGATCAATCTGGCATAGACACGGTAAAATTAGAGATACTTACAGCATAAAACAAGCACAGCGTTAGACAAGTTATCGGCACAGCAGTTCAAAATTTGAGATTTACTGCTATGTCAGCTCTGTAACTAACAATTAGGACCGTTGAATTAAAATTTAACAGTCCAAATACACTCACATTTTTTTTTTGAATTAAAATAGTGTGAATACATCTGAACTAGTTTCAAATCAATGTCACAGGGCTGACATGTCAGCCTCTCCCTCTTCAAAATTTGAGAACAGCATTACCTTCTGTTCGAGTTTGACCGTCTTTCCATGTCCAAGTATATCCTGCAGTGTTTCTTTCAGCTCTTTGTCCTCTTCCGGAGGTAGAGGCTGGGAAAACGACAAAAAACAACTGTTAGAAAGAAAGCATCGCCAATTGTTTCCAGGATCAAGCTGCTCTCCACCGGTAATGTATTACTAACAATCAGAACGATGTCAATAAAATTCTGAAACAGACCAAAAATTTCAGTAGGCTTTGAAGTGCAGAATCAATGTCATATCAAACCGGATACCAACACATGGTTGTCATTTTATTGATGTTGGACAATCCCGAAGTAAGTTCGAGGACTTTGATCTTTTAAGTAAATGATAGGCAGCTCCACGTAGCCAAAAATGGTGGTGTACCCCAAATGAAGTAGTGGCTATGGTCATGCCCCAAAAAACAAAAAATTCCAATTGCAATTAAAAATATACTTTTGTAGTTATACTAAATACACACAATTTGTACAGACTAAATTACCCCTAGGCTAAATACATAAATACATTAACATAAACTAACAGGGTTAAAACTTGACAAGCAAAAGGAAAACAGATGGTAGATAAAATTCAAGCTAAGAAGTCTTGACTGCAACTTAGCAATTATCTTTTAGCCAAGCAACATATTAGTGATGTAAAACATAAAGGAGAACATCAAAATAGTGGGGACAAGAAGTGCACAAAAGGAATAAGGGAAATGAGAACAGGAAAAAGAAAAGTAATAACAACATCAAAGGACAAAACTATACAATAAAGATCACAATCTCAAGAGCAGCTTTCGTTCCAGTTAAGCTTGATTAGAAATAGAGGAATCACAAAAACGATGGAGGGCAATAGTGAACTAATAAGCAATTATGTACCAAAAACAAAGTAAAACAAAACAAAAAAGTGCAAAAATTAAAAGCTAATTTTACTGTAGTCACCTTCAATCACTGCAAATAATATCAGATAACACACATGCCCAACAACACACGCACACGCACACAGAAGGGAGTTATATAAACAGTTTTATGATTCATGGTCTAAACTGGATTGATAGAAAATTTACATTCTAAGAAGTAGAACTTACAATAACAGTTGTCACAACGGCTTTCACTTCTCCCCTATGCGCCATGGTCAATTCTGTAAATCTCTTTGCTATACTTTCTATGTGCCTTAGCCTCCCATTTCCAGCCAACACAACTAGTACCAAATGAAATGAAAAGGTAGTTATAGGAGTAAACAGAAACTGCTATTAACAGAAAGTACATAAAATCAGATAGCGAAATAAATTTAACATTATTGTAATATAAAGCCAAAGAGGCAACTGGCAACAAGGCAAGTAGAACCAAGTATGCACACGCATCTATTAAACATCCATGTAACAGAATTCTTACATGACAAGCCTAATGTGTTTGACAAAACTGTTCCAAAATTACTGCTCTCAGCATATTATTGCTCTATTCGAACTACATAGAGAGACCCAAAAAGAGGGGGGGGGGGGGAATAAACATGAATACAAATTCATACTTTATAGAAGACAAGGTTGGTTATTTTTGGTACCAAAAAAACAACATTCATAATTATTTCAAAAACTTCACAAGCTGACAAATTTTATTCCAGAATTTGAGGGATCACACACTTGTGAGATCAGCAATCATGAAAGATGCTAAATTATTCTCTTCATGAGATAGTTGCCATTTCTGGCAATAGAAAATGTTCAAAAAGATAAGTCTCATACGTAACCACCAAAAAATAATAATTAATCATTGAAATACCTCCAAACCCATATAAAATCTGGTCCAGGTCAATGTGCAACTTATAAAAATAGGCAAACGTGTCAGCCTTCAGAATGTAACAATAGTGTTCGGTCTACCATTTTCCTATCAAAGTTACTTTTGGAAAAATTCTTTCTATCACATTTTTAGCTTCCTTTGTGAAGCAATGGAATGTAATATGACAGCAGCATTCATCCATTTATTATGCTCATCAAAAGGATTGTTCTCATGTATTGAACCCCTTCAAGGCATCTATGGACAGAAATCCTTTCACCCGCCAAAACAAGGGGATATTTTATTCAACAGCACAGATCATCTATCCAGATCAAGAGGAATGAATTCTAAATGGTGATCCAGGTTCTAAAACAATGAAAATTGGAAAATACTGCTCTTCATTGGAACTCCTTAGGTAACCTGATTTGGGATCAATCAAGAGAAGAAAAGGCAGAAGAAAGTGCAGGAGGAGAGGAGGAAACTAACCTCAAGTTTTCTTCGACGCTCACATACATGCATAATGGAAGGCCTTAACTTGGTGTCCACAACAACTTTCCCAAGATGGTAGGAACGAGGGGTGCACAAAAGACCCGTTAGCACTGACAGCCAACCAATCACCATCACTTTGGGTTGGGTTAGTTCAGTTCTAGGTCTAAAAATTTATGGACCTGACCCAACTCAGTCTGACCGAACCTAATTTTGAAGCTTTATTTTGTACATAAAGGCACTCGAATGCCCCAAACGGACCCAATAAAAATTGGGTTGGTTCCGTTCGGCTCAGTCATAGGTCCAATTTTTTTGACCCAATAAACATCAGGTCGACTCTTGATCTAATGTGAACCTGACCCATTCACACCCCTGGTAAGAACTCTATTCCTTTTTAACCCTTATTGTCTCTCCTAGCAACCCACACTGCAAAATAACTTTAATTAGAGCATTCAAAGTCTTATTTCTCAACATAAATTTCAGCCGTTCTTCCTATCTAGGCGTGGAGCATTTCTTCCAAAAAATGGAGAGATCATAAACAGTGAAAACTCTTTGGAAAATTTTCTTTTAGGGCATCGATAGGCCTTGGTGGAGTGATCGTGCAATATTTCATATTCATGTAGCATTTTAGCATGTTCATTACGCGCTTAATCCCACTTATGGCTTGGTTTTATTGTAAGAATCTCACAACTTGTATTTCTTGGTGCTTAACATTTTTAGGGCCTAAATGATGACATTTAAGGCATCGGAACACTCGGAAATGCAAGAAGAGATGAGCAAAGGTGAGAAACAGTGAAAAAGTGCAGAATAAATAAAAAGGTGCAGCAAGCACCTCATGTCCAGACAGCCTCAGCTGTGTCCGGAAGGGCCCAAGTCTCCTCCCACAGCCCATGTGCGCACAAGGCTCAAGTGCCTATGCCAAGCTCCAAGAAGTAATTTCAAGTCCGGATGCTAGACTCAGTTAAGTTCGAACATTGCCCACCTTGTTCAAACTACATTTCAGGAGAGCAGTCTAGGGACTGAACAGCAGCTCATGTTGTGACGCCAACCTTGCTGGAGCTGAAAATTTGTACATAGTCTAAAAGCCATTTCGATCATCCAGACGTCGCACAACAGAAATTTGGATTGGGGTTGTTCTTGCAATTTTCAAACCTTAGGTTATATAAACACTTAGGTTTCGGTTTTTATTGATTTCCCACATTAGAAATTATATTTTAGAGAGGAAGAGGAGAAGGAGGCCCTTCTCGACTACCGTTTTCATTTTTCATAAATTTTTTTCTTTCTCGTAATTTCAATATGGAGTAGATCTTTGGGTTTTGAACCCAATGAAAGTTTGTATTCATGGTTTGTATGGATTCGAATGAGGTAAATATGAGCTTTCATTCCTTTTGCCACTTCTTGAATAATTTCTATCCTTGAATAGACGATTTGAATACAAACCCTCGTGTTTTATGTTTGAATCTTGATTTTGTATGCACGAACTTTGGGTTTTTTTTTTTTTAGTATACTTACTGCCCCCCGACCCCCTCCCCCCCCCCCCCCCCGCCCAAAAAAAAAAAAAAAACTTTGGGTTTTATATATCCAATGCTTGAGGATGATATGAATATTGTTTCGTACATTGAATTTCTATAAATTTTGGATATTTATTGTTTACAAATACGTTTTGGAATAATGAATGCCTAGAATCCCTTTGTTTTCCAACATTGAATTAAATTTTCCCTTAAATCAACCTATTCTTGCATATAGTAGCCTTAAAAATGAATTGGGTAATGTTATGATTATAAATCCATAATTGGTGATTTCTCGGTTCGATGTCTTATATAATTGAAACCAAATTTCCTCCATGTTTTATAAACCAATTATGCAATATTATGATCTTGCAATATCATGAGCTTAAACCACTAATAGAATTAAGTAATTTGATATCATGCCTAACTATAAATTGTTTTCCATAAATTCTAGAAAACAATAATCTCTATTGATTGTTGCTTTGGTCCTAATCTCTATTGATTGTTGTTTTGGTCCTTCTGAAATTAATTAGGTAACGTTATGATTGGATGCTGTATGCACTTCCTGATTCAATATCTTGTTCAAAAACTATTTTTGAGATCTGTTGAAATCAAATGTATCTTGAGTGTTTATAAGTGGCTCAATTTGATATTTTACTTAATTAAAAAGAATTTTAATTAGGGATAGTTTATTTTCTTTCCTAGTATAAGAGACTAGATTAAATTAGATTCTATTTCCTAACTTGTACATATAGTGTGAATATAAATATGTGTGTTTAGACCCAAATGATTTAAGCAATTCCATTCAATCCTTGTATGTTTTCCATGGTATCAAAAGAAAGATCTTATATTATTTGCATTTGATTTTTCTCTTCGTTTCTTGTGTTTGTATCAATAAACTGTAATTGCATTGGTTATTATGTCTATATCAAGAAACTAAGTTGGCATCGTTACCGGTTAGCTTTGTTGCTTCATTGCTTCATCTCTCAGCCAACAAACCCTAACTACCTTCACTTCATCATTGTTACACGGCATTATCCTCAACCGATGAGTCCTTCAGTTGCAGTTGGAGGTGGAACAGCTGCTTGGGGCCAAAGAAATGGCCAAACTGCTCCACTTAAAACATAGCCCAGCTAGTGCCTTTAATGCCGACTGCTGCCCTCATTTTTTTTTTCTTCTATCAAACTTCCATGGCAGCACCTCAATATGATAAAAACAAATGTCCACATGCTTTTCCATTTGCATTGAAGAGTTGCAAAACATAATCTCCTCATGGGCTTGCTTTATAGCCATTAAAGACATCAAATGAAATAAGTAATATATAACTAAAAATGTGATTTTAAATGGTATTTTTTTATTATATTTGTGACGGTTTTTGAGTGTATCATTTGTTTTGAATATATATTTTGTGCTTGATCAATTTTTGTGTTCTTATTGTGAATTTCAAGTTAAAGTGATCAAGTTAGTATGTGTGGGAGTTAAGTTGAAAAATCCCCAAAACTTTTGTTAGAAATAATAGTAATAATAATAATAATAATTTTCTCCTTATGTATGTAATTCTGATACACCAAAAGGTTTTGAAAATTTTTTATATAATATATATTTAAGCTTAATAGAATTATCACAAGATAATCAACAAGATTATGAAAGCAAGCTTATTTTTAAATTTAAAGCTAGAATAATATCAAGCTTTTATATGTATTAATCCTGCTATTCTCTTTTTGGTTTATTATCTTGCTAATCCTAGGCTTTACATGGTATCAGAGCTATAGAGTAGCATAAGAATTCTCTGTTATAGAAATTTTAAATTTATGCTTTATCATGCATCAGTTAGTTAATTTTATCACCTGAGTCAACATCCATAGTCACGTAACCATTTAGGGCAAGGCTGTAAGTCCCATTTTAGGTATAAATCGTTGATAGGTTTAGGGTGATAGAGTTAATTTAAATTTTGCATCATAAAGTAAAAAATTAATTTTTCTATCTTGGCATTCTTATCCAAGTCTATGTCTACGGCATCAAGTTTATCTCAAATCGAGGTGGCTATTCGCCCCTCATCCTCTCAAATCTATAAAAGCTTGACCATTGATGATTGGGAATCTCACCCCAATCAAACCAGACAATTCTCTAAAAAATTCATACTTTCCACATATAATTATTGAAACTATCAAATAGTCTGGTATAATGCCTTTTATCTTCAAAATAAGACATTCAGACATTCTTGGATGTTTTATTTTCATAATAAATTTGATCAACAAGTGCTTCCTATCTCGTTCTACAACTCATGGAGATTTTTTGGACCTTTTCCAAAAATTATGCCATCCTAAGCTCAACAGGGATTCAACATTTTTCTTGAAAAATTCAAGAAAACCACAATATATCCAATGAACAGGTTTCCCTATTTATTCTTCTTTTTCCAAAGATTTTCCCTAACATGGATTCTCCAGTGGGAGTATGGAATAGAAGGAAACTCAGCTTCAGCTCTTATTAGGCAATTCAATGTCAAATGGTGGGATCAATTCAAAATTGATAAAGTCACACCAATGACTATGATCCAACATTTCCAACAACATCCAACAATTAATGCATGAACACCACAATTTCTCCTCAAGAAAAGCAAGAATTTATCAAAAATGTCCCCTGCCAGTTCTAAGAAAGAATTGCGTCAACAACTTCACCAAGCTTTGGAATCTTTGTCAGAGCATAATTCTGAAGAAGGCCCCAATTCAACAACACAAAGCCTCAGTTCAGTAAACCTGGGTGATGATAATGAAGATGACTGTTTTCAAGTTCTTTCACCAATTAGAGAACCAACAGAACAGTCTAAAACCAAAAGAAAAGGCAAAACTAAAGTCAGAAAATAATTATGCCCGAAACCTTGGCCCGATAAGCAGATTCTCCAACAATGCTACCCAAAAATAGCTCTCCTTCTAGGAAACAACACCACTCACAAGAATACAAAATTCTCATCAAAGTTTTCAACAATTACTCCATCAAATAATAAATGAACAAAACATCACATATGCCTTTATGTAACCTTTATATCTACTTGATTACTTTTTTTATGTATTATTATGTTTGCAAAAAGAAAAATTCCCACTGACCATCACAAGCATCTTTATCATTACCCGACAAAGGGAAAAACCGATGCCCTGGTATCTGAATGGAAGGAAATCTCTACCTAAGAGGAAAAAACCCTTTCAGAAGAATTCAATTTTTTTTCCATCTTTCCTATCTATAAAACTCCTCTCCATTTTAATCAAAGAAGTAATACTATAGAAGCCTTCCTACTCTTGTAAATTTACTTCTTTCAACAACTTTGTAATTTTATGAATGATAATATTAGAAATTGGCTTATTTATTTTGCTTCTTTAGAGTCTTTTTCTTCTTATGTATGTAATTCTGATACACCAAAAGGTTTTGAAAATTTTTTATGTAATATATATTTAAGCTTAATAGAATTATCACAAGATAATCAACAAGATTTTGGAAGCAAACTTATTTTTAAATTTAAAGCTAAAATAATATCAAGCTTTTATATGTATTAATCCTGCTATTCTCTTTTTGATATTGTTTATAATTACTGGAATTATCAAAGAGCCTGGTATAATGTCTTATGTCTTTTATCTTCAAAATAAGACATTCAGACATTCTTAGATGTTTTATTTCCATAATAAATTTGATCAAGAAATGCTTCCTATCTAGTTCTACAACTACTAGAGATTTTTTGGACCTTTTCCAGAAATCATGCCATCCCAAGCTCAATAATGATTCAATATTTTTCTTGAAAAATTCAAGAATACCACAACATATCCAATGAACAGGTTTCCCCATTTATTCTTCTTTTTCCAAAGAATTTCCCTAGCATGATTAATACATATAAAAGATAATTTATTGGAAGCATATCATTCAAAACAATCAAAAAATTTAAAATGTGTTTTATAATTTTGAACATATTTATAAAATTTTTCTTTTATTGGAAATCTATCCTTTTCATTAAAATTTTCTAAAAACCATTTTCTTTTCTGGGTATTTTCCAAAGATTCAAAGTCTTGTTTTAATAGATTTTTACGCATAACAAATTCTCTATCAAGTGCAAATATTTGAGGATCTTGCATTTTTGAGATTTGAGTTGGTGACATGTGTTGAAGATTAAGTATCATCATCTTTTTCTTCTTGAGTTGTATATACTGGTTGGGATATAGTAGACTTATTCCTAATTCTGTTTAATTTGAGAGGCTCATAACTACTTTGAGAAGGGATAGATGAACAAGATGATCATGGTGGAGCAAAAGATTCTCTTAGGATTTTGGAAGGTGCAATCCTAGAATCAATGTCATGAATACTTAAATTGGAAATTTAGTGGATGAAAATTTGAGACGGACAATACCATCTGGGTATTCCTGAATTCGTTGGAGAGTTTTATTTTCTATAATAGGAGGAGAAATTTCATCCTCAAGTTCCCATTCAGAAGGGAGATTGATATCATTCCAGACTATGGTTTGTGAGACAGTGAGGTTAGAATTTTCTTTTTGAGTTCAGAAGAAAATAGTTTCTCCACAGGGACTGATAGTTTTGACTTAAGGGTCCATAGAGTTGTTATGGTTTTATAGTGGATCCTACAAATTATTGCAAAGGGAATATTTCCTAGTTCCATATCATAGCCGGAAGATTGAATTTTAAGAGTAAGGGATTTAAGAATTCCTGGATCTTGCAAAGAAACAGGATAATTTGGAAAACAATTGAAATAAATAAGACCATTATAAAGACTTGTTTCAATAACTCCTAGCAAAGGGTCATGAAATTTGCGATGTCTTTGATCCCTGAGACAGTAAAATGGATTTGTTGAGAACACTACAAGTCAATGGTTTGATAGCTACTTGGATAAGACCAAAATGGATGACAAAATATTTTAACTGAAGTTTTGGATGGTTTTTGGATCAAGTAGTTGGAGAGACTGACATTCATTATGGAAAGGAATAGTTTGTTCAACTGTTTTCATTGAATAATCTAATGAAAATGACGAAAGTTTAATTTTATAAACTTATTTTATTGGGACATTTGGAATTTTTCAGTTTGAAATAGGTTGTTGAATATTTTGAATATTATGTTCTTCTTGATTTATAACATCACTATCTTGAGATGAACTTGATGCCCTATACATAGACTTGGATAAGAATGCCATGATAGAAAAATTAAATTTTTACTTTATGATGCAAAATTTAAATAAACTCTACCACCTCAGACCTGTCAATGATTTATACCTAAAACGGGACTTACAACCTTGCCCTAAATGGCCACGTGACGATGGATGTCGACTCAAGTGATAAAATTAACTAACTAACCAAGGTATGAATTGTTCAGAGAATTGTCTGGTTTGGTTAGGGTGAGATTCCCAATCATCAATGGTCAAGATTTTATAGGTTTGCCAAGTTGAATAACCAATCTAAGAGAGATCATTTTTGTCAGGATAGCGTTTGAAGGTTACTGATTCAATGTCTACAAGTATAAACTCATAAAACTTCTTGGTTTTGGGAGGATTGGAAGTAATAAAATGGTTATGAGGTAGGAAAAATGTCTAAAGGACTTTTTAGGTTTTTCGAATGTTATCAAAATGGTTTTCATATTGTTCTTGGAAATCAATAATATGAAGAGTTTCTGGATTGTAAATATATTGGAATTTATGGGACTTGAAAATTGGAGTCGGATTGTTCCATACCACCATTGATTTTGAAGGTGTCTCCAGAGATCTTAGGGATGTACCTTGGCATTACAGTCCCACACATATTCATTTCTATCAAGGGTTTGAAGGAAAGGGTCTATCTAAAGGGGAGATGGCCTTTGTTCTTTCTAGGGGCAGGCAGAGGCAGTGGCTTGGTGAGGTTATACCTCATGGAGTCTTAACTGCTGATGCCAAGATGCTTCATCTGTTTGCTTGCCATTCCCTTGATCCGAGCAAGCATGAGTCCGAGGTCATCGAGTAGCCACCTCGATTTGAGAGGGGTGGATTGTCACCTCTGTTGTTGGTTAAAATTCTTATACTACTCTATGGCTCTAATACCACGTAAAGCGCAAGAATAGCAAGATAATAAATCAAAAAGAGAATAGTAGAATTAATACATATAAAAGCTTGATATTATTCTAGCTTTAAATTTAAAAATAAGTTTACTTTCAAAATCTTGTTGATCATCTTGTGATAATTCTATTAAGCTTAAATATATATTATATAAAATATTTTCAAAACTTTTGGTGTATCAAAATTACATACATAAGAAGAAAATGACTCTAAAGAAGCAAAATAAATAAGCCAATTTCTAATATTATCATTCATAAAATTATAAAGTTGTTGAAAGAAATAAAACTTACATGAGCAGGAAGGCTTCCACAGTATCACTTCTTTGATTACAATGGAGAGGAGTTTTACATATAGGAAAGATGAAAAAAAAAAAATGAATTCTTCTGAAAGGATTTTTTTTCCTCTTATATAGAGGTTTCCTTCCATTTAGATACTAGGGCATCAATTTTTTCCTTTGTTGGGTAGTGATAAAAATGCTCATGATGTGATGTCCGTGATGGTAATAATACATAAAAAGAAAAAGTAATAAAGTAGACATAAAGGTTACACAAATACAAATGTGATATTTTGTCCATTTATTATTTGCTGGAACTTTTGCTAGAGTACTTGCTGAAAACCTTGATGAGAATTTTGTATTGTTGTGGGTGATGTTGCTTCCTGAAATGAGAGCTTTTATTGGGCAACATTGTTGGAGAATCTGCTTACTGGGGTAAGGCTTCAAGCAGAATTATGTTCTGACTTTAGCTTTGCCTTTTTTTTTTTTTTTTTTTTTTTGGACTATTCTGTTAATTCTCTAATAGGTGAAAGAACTTGGAAACAGTCATCTTCATTATCATCACCCAAGTTAACTAAACCAAAACTTTGTGTTGTTGAATTGGAGCCTTCTTCAGAATTATGCTCTGACAAAGATTCCAAAGCTTGGAGAAGTTGTTGACGCAATTCTTCTTTAGAACTGACAGAGGACATTTTTGAGAAATTCGTGCTTTTCTTAAGGAGAAATTGGGGTGTTGTTGATGTACTAATTGCTGGATGTTGTTGGAAATGTTGGATCATAACCATTGGTGTGACTTTATCAATTTTGAATTGATTCCACCATTTGACTTTGAATCGCCTATTATTATTATTATTATTATTATTATTATTAGTTTATAGATGGTGGAATGTTTATGCTAGCAATGTTTAGATTAGGTTATCATAAATATTACATATTTAAATATTATATATATTATCCTATTATATTATATTTAATATGTTACATACTACGATGCCTTGACCATTAATGGACATGATTCTTACCATATAACATATAATATATCATAATAATATAATGTTATAACATATATTACTTACTTCATTTAATGTCTTTAATGGCCATATAGGAAGCCCATGAGGAGGTTGCGTTTTGCAATTCTTCAATACAAATGGAAAAGCATGTAAACATTTGTTTTTATCACATTTAGGTGTTGCCATGGAAGTTTGAAAGAAGGAAAAAAAAAATGAGGGCCGCAGTTCAGCATTAAAGGCACCGGTTTGGCCATGTTTTAAGTGTAGCAGTTTGGCCATTTCCTTGGCCACAAGCAGCTGTTCCACCTCCAATTGCAGCCCCTCTTCACTTGTCACGTCCTAATTTAATTGCCCAGCTGTGCCAACATTTTAATAGACCATTTTGCCCCTCCTATGTCTATTTAAACACCTCCACAAGCTGAAAGTATGACATTCCAGCTGTGAGAAATTTTCTAAAGCATAAAAATACTCTCTTTCCCTCTCCTCCACCTCTCCTAAATTTCTTCTTTTTTTGTATTAGACTAGTGAAGTAATTGGAAGACTTTTTGGAAAGATTTTATGGTGTTTTGGCCTTGTAATTCTACATTGCAAGCAGTAGGATTTTAAATAAATTGCATTCCCCCTCTCTTATACCTATCTAATCCATCCTCTTCTTTAACTTAGATTTAAATATTGCACATTTCTTGCAATAATTTAGGTTTAATTAAAAATGGGAATGACTTTTTGTTTATGCATATTTATGTTAATTGCATTATTAATATGGTAGTAGGCTAAGCTCCCCCTTGGCTCCAAACCATGAAAATGGTTTGCTGAGGTGTGTGGATGAGCATTCTTAGGAATTAAATGTTAAATCATAAAGACTAATTGAATGGAAATAACTTGGTAGGGATTCATCTCATGGAATCTCCTAACAATACTATAATCAGATAGACAATTCATGAACTTCTATTTCATGTTGTCCCTAATTCCGATTCTATGTCTTGTTAGGACGAATTTCTGATCTCCAATCCTAATATAGTCATACTTCTATCACATAAAGTTATATTGCTAAATCATCCAGCCTATTACCACTCGGGATAGTTACTAGGCCGAGACAAATAGCATGCTCAAACTTCCACACCAATATACTATCATTGGAATTGGTTTGGGGTCAAGTTCCTTCAAATTCCAAGCACTTTCAATACCGCATTTAAATACCGTCTTTACTTTATCGCACTTTAAATATTGTCTTTACTTTAATGTCTTTAAATACTGCATTTTAATTCTTGCATTTTATTTTCTTTGCTCTAATTAACTAAAACCAATCCAAAGCAATTCAAGGAATCAAACTAATATTGGATTTTCTCTTCGTTCTTAACCACCTAAAGTGCTTAAAATTAACCTAATTTCAAGCGTCACCCTAAGTCATCACCTAATCACTAAAAATCAAGATTTGAATCCAACTCCCTATGGACTCGAGCCAGATTTACTGATTTACTTTGATACACTTAATTCCAACACTTGACAAGCAAGCACTGGGGTTATAGATTTATCTACACAAAAATACCAGTGGAAACCTTCTTAACAATATTCACATTATCATAATATAATATCCAGAAAATTCCCAAGACATTTCAGGCAGTGCAACTTGAATTAGCATCTGAAAGAAACTAGAAACAACTATTGATTCTTTTTAACAAGCTCAAATGTGCCTTTCACTTTTTAAATAGATTTGTTGTTTAAATTGAAGACAGGAATCTACTCATATTATTTATCAAAAAAAAGGAATCTATTTATATTCCAACAATATTTCAGTTTTCAAGCATGAAATTCAAGTAACAAGAAGTTGTCATACCCAAAAAGTTCTTCATAATATCTGAAAATTTAGCTTCTGCACAAATTTCATTTATAGCCTTCATTCTCGCATCGGCAGAAACTGACAAATCTTTCATGAACTGAGAAAAAATAGTACTTCTTTTTGAAGCCTCAACAAAGTTAAGGAACTCAGATTCAACCTTGTCCAGTGAATTAGCTTTTACAGATGCCAGGTACAAAGCAGAGGCATAGTTCCCCGAAACCCCAAATAAAGTCAGAGGTACCTAGAAGAAGAAGAAGAAGAAGAAGAAATATAGACATCTAGAAAGCATTGATCAACAGTTAACATTGGAGAAAATAAAATCTAAACAACCTGCAATTGAAATACAATTTTCTTCACAATCATTTCAAAAATTTACAGCAGGGGAGTTGGTGACACAAAAGAGTTACAATATATATATATATATATATATATATCAACCATGCACCTACATCATATTGACAATTAAATGCCAACAACCATAAACTAAATTTGGCATTAGCAATAACCACAAGAAATGTTCCTTAATGGAAAACAAGTAACTATTTATAATTTGATGTACAAATACGCAAGTAAAAATTTGATTGTCATTGAATCCAATTTTCAACCAGATTATATATATATATATATATGGCTCCGTTTGGAGCTACACAGAATAAAATAAAATCTTACAAATCTCTACAAATACGAATTATGAGATAACAAAATTTAAATTCTTCACTCATTGCACGAATTACGAGACATTTACTTTTACAATTTTATTTTATTTTATACACTTTTATACAACTCCAAACACACCCTATATATATATATGAGGGTAAGCCTTGGTGGATGGTACAGTTTTTTTTTTTTGGGTAATTGGATGGTACAGTTGCTTGTCATGAGTTCAAGTAATATTGGGGGAAGACTGCTTACACTGCCACTCCCGGGCCCCACGCAGGAGGAAGCCTAGTGCAATGGCCACCCCTATTACATTTATATATATATATATATATATATCCAAACAATGTTACAACTAGGGCTGCAAATAAGTCAGGATGTTCATGAACAATTGGGGCATAGACATGCACTAAAAGGCATGTTTTAAGTTCACTAAAAGGGAACATGATCTTAGCTAGAGCTTAAATTTCTGGTTCACAATTAACAAGCTCAACTCAAGCAAGTTTAAGCTTAGCACAAAGGTCATTTCAAAATTAAAATTATCTATTCAGCTCCAGCTTAACCTAGAACTACACCAATAAGGAAGAGCGATTGGATCCAAATAGAAGGTGTAAAAAAAGAAAAAATGTGGATATAAGAAAACATAATGAAATTGGGAAGAAAAACCAAATTTCAAATAACCTCAATGAAAACATGACACTTGTAGAAACGAATAGAAGAAAATGATTCATGTAGCTAACCCTAACTAGTTTGAGACTGAGGCTTAGTTGAGTTGAATACAATTACCAATGTAGAATATAATTCATCAAAACATGTCTAAAATATTATGTAAATTAATTATAAATAACTTGTTGAAGCTCAACAAGGCTAGTTACCTTAATTTTCTCTTCCTTTGGTGGAGATGCAGTGGCAAAATTCTTCGAGAACTGCAGGAGAGAGAATGAATTTAACATAAGTCCACATAAGCACACAACAAAAAGAGATATTTACACCAAACCTTAGCAGTCCAATTCAACTTATTAAATATTTTTATATAATACAGAACTCCATGTGTATTTAATTAACAACACATTCAACGCAAATCTGTAACAACACCAGCCTGTTGCTGATTTGTCAGTCAGAAAAGACAATTTGCAGTCATATAAACATATCGAAGATATCTCACAATCGTGATTCTGGTTTTAGAAAAAAACAGCCACAAATGAAACAACATTCAACTTTTGGCCCCACTCCCAAAAAAAAAAAAAAAAAAAGTTTGTGCACATAGAGAACGAATGAGACTACATTTTATTGATGATGAACACGATTGACAACAAGTATGCTGCTTGAATTACCAACAAACATCAATTTCCCCAACCCCACCCCAAACAGAATCAAAAAACAAGAAGCACTACCGATATGCACTCACACACAAAAAAATCAGTTTATCTTTGCAAGGACTCCAACTCCCAGATAAATTGCTGATAAGAAAAGCATAAAAACTCCAGCACATGGAAAGCTCCTTCTCACTTGGGTTGTTCGTTTATAGCTTAGCTGGTTACAACATTCATTCGTGATGACACTCGGACTAAATAAACCATTATAATTCCCATCAAATTTTCCATATAATTTCTTGTCAAGTTTCCATCATGTGCCCACTACTGTTCAGTTCTGCCGTTGAGAAGACAAACATAATACATACATACATACATATATATATATATATATATATATATGGCACCCAGAAAGCTTTCCGTCTACAGTACTCAATTAAACCTTTTTTTCCTCATTTTCAGATCGACCATACAGAGCATTCCAAGTCAATCAACTCCATTAACCCAAATAGGCAATAAACGAACAAAAACACGAATCAATACGAATCGTAAGAAATCAATTTGATTGTTTGCGTAAGCAGTTTCAGGAACACCTCGGGATTAGCAGAGGTAGGGTAGAACAAGGATCGTTGGACTGTGAATCTCTGGCTGGTGGAGAGAGAATCTGATCTCAGAATCCTTTGGAAGAGAGGGTAGGTCGATCTCAGACGCCCAGCCATTGACATTTCCGGAAGCCTAAAATGGTTTCTGCTTCAGCTGTCTCTCCGCTCGTCAAAGGTGCAATGAAGAAAGGGCTTTGCCGTTAAAATCCCCAGTTCTGCGCAGGGAGTACTTTTTTATTTATTTTAAAATCCCCTACTTTGAAATTCTGAAAAAATTTAAAAAAAAAAAAAGAAAATTAGTGTAAATAATAACACGTAAAAAATTTTGATTAAAAAGAATTTGAAAATTTTTTAAATTTTTTTAAAAAATTTAAAATTCTAAACGGAACTTAAGTAGTTAATAAAATTCTATTATTATTATCATCATAGAGGACGTTTGGAGTAACAAAAAATGAGATAATTTGAGATAATTTATGGAATCAAGAAAAAATAAATAATTTTTAAAAATTTTTAGAAATTTTTAAAATTTTTCAACGTTTTATATCGCGTCAAATGGACCATAAATGTAAAAATGAGCTAATTTGAAAATAATTACTTTACAAATAAGTCACCAACAAATATTAAATTATTAAAATATATCGGATTTTAACAATATAATATTTATACAAATAAAATAAAGTAAAAAATTCTAATCAGTTATATTATTTTACAAATATTTGTGCCAAAAATAAATTTGATTTTTTTAAATAATTTTACATTCCTCAACAAACTAATTATATACTGAATTTTTTTTTATAAAACTTATATTTAATATATTATAATTTCTTACCCTGCATGTTGTACATGATCATTACTAGTATTAGAGTAAGTGCACCAATGGATAGCTAAATTATCTAGTAAACAGTGCACATTTTAGGTTTAGCTAGTAATTTTTTTTTCAAACCACACCAATGCTAGGCATTTTATCAATTATCTATTAAAAAATTAATTTTTTGAGATTTAGTTTTCCAAAATTGGAGCCCAACGGCATTTTTGCTTCCTAAAATCCTAGCCCCCAACGATTACCTGTAAACCGCTCGTGAACAGTGACTCGTTTCTCTTGTCGAGTCAATGTAGCAAGAGGAAAAATACCTCCGCATTTGAAAAGATTGGTGCAGGAGATTTTTCTTCATTTGGGTAGCAAAAATACCGAAAATCTTTCTTTACCTCTTCTATTGCACATGCTCTGAGTGAAGAAGCCCTTTCAAATACCGCTTTTTAAGTTTAAAAACAAACACTGTTGAATAGTATATTGGTAAAAAATTAGTAAAAAGAAATCTTATTTAAAATAACATTTTGCCCAAAAAAAAAAAATGTATCTATCAGAGTTTTTAAACCACCATATTTGATGATGGCAAAGCGATGATGAAGGTAAAATTCGACAACTGTCCCAAAAACACTAGCAACTTTCGAAACTCAACAATTGTGCTTCCTATGCTGTTTGATGACAAAACATGTTTTAGTAAAATTAATTTTTCAACTAAATAAAATTTCTAAAATATAAAGGGATCCAAATATGCCCTTAAAGAAAATAAAAATTTATAAAAGTTTAAAATTTAAAGCTAAATCCCTTTTTCGATTGGTTTGGTTTCCCTTTTTCTAAATCAAATTAATTGTAAACTGAACCAATACTCAATCCTCTTTCAAGATGTACAAAATATTAATAGTAGAAAGATAATTTATAGAGAATAGTTATAATTGTAAAATTTAGTATAAATTTATAAAAGTTACAATCTCATAACTCGTCTTCAAAATAAAAAATTTTGAATTCAGTAAAGATTTAAAAAATTTCAAACAAACCTCATATATATTCAACATAAAATTTAGAAGTATTTGACCAACTGATTGACAATCTAATCCAAAAAATAATATTGACAAAAAGAGTACAACTTCAATGTTATTACATTTTTAACTTTGAGATCTTATCTAACCTTTAAGATTTTATAAATAAAATATTTTTCAAATGTTTTTGTTTGATTTCAAATCCCATCAACTGAAAAACCTAAGTGAGAATAGCTTCTAACTCAAGTAGTAAAGAGTCTTGTTCTGCTCGCTCATGACCCGAGTTCAATTTCGCAAAATCTCTTTTTCCCATTCCGATGATATTATATGTTCAACGTACTCCTTCCCCCCCCCCAAAAAAAAAAAAAAAAACTAACCAATGATATTTCCATTCAACTTAAAAAACCTAACTAATTATCTAAAATTTCGTAGACTTAAATAGGGACACTCAAGTATAGTACATGCATCTATATATATATATAATTAATTATTTATATAAACACATTTAGAATTAAATTTAATTTTAACATATAATTATGCATAGAACTTATGTTTGTATTAAAAACCATATTATCTTACAAAAATAAAAAATAATTATATTAAATATATACGTACATTACCCGTTTCCTTAAATAACATTAGATATAAATCCGAGTCTTAGACAATCACTAATGGCTGACATGCATAATCGAGTCCATGCAACATGTCTGAACAATATCAATGGTTTAAACCCTGAGTCAACAGAATAAATGCAGAAGAGTACTCTGACATATCATATCAGCTTTTAACTTCAAAAATTGAGATACAGAAGAGGGAAAAAGATAATGGCAGAAATTTTTCACAGAAATATACACTAGAATTCTTCAATAGGCACAGAACTGAAGAAGATGATCAAATCCAACCACAAGTTTTCTTCTTCCAAAAAATGAAACACAAGGAAGCAAGTCAGCCATCACATTGAACATCTACAGATCTAGTATTTGATTTTCCACATCATGGAGGAATGCGAATCATCAACTGCATACTTCAGACTAGATGAAAAGCTTCTTTCCATTTCGTGCTCTGTCAACTTAGATCTCAATAAAGACAACAATTCCCTGTGCCGTGATTGTTTTCTCTTCAATGCTCGAATGTATGCCACGAGTCCTAGCCATTCCACTTCTTGCCTCTCCACTTGAAAAATTGGGCGGAAATTAGAATTATGACCCATAGAATACATCCTTTTCTTGATGAGCTTGTGCATATACCTATCAATCAACAGGTCAAATGGATGAACTTTTACTTTTTAGGAAATGTTTAGTACAAGGTGAAAATTTTGGGGGTAACAAGTTTATGATACTTATTTGAATTGAAAGAGTAATATCACCTAGTAATAATTATAATATGTTTGAAATGCCGAGAGAGAATGTTGCTTGAGAGAGGAATGTAAAAGAATGTTTTACGGAGTAATAAGCAAAAGGTATAATTTTCCCATTATCCACCTTCCCCACCAGTAACAATTTACCCCCATAAGGGGGGTAATCTTTACTCTTAGTATAATGGTTAGTCCCTTTTCTAAACTAAAGTAATGGAGGGCAAAAATTAACATACTAAAATTTACCCTTTGTTACCCTCAAAACAAACATGCCCTTAAAGGAAAGAGAGAGGTATTAAAGTTCAGATAATTGAAATATACATCTCAGGGAACTGGATTGTTTCAACTAAGAAATCACATAATCAAAAAAATACACAAGGTTAACTAATTGGGCAAAGCAAAGCACCAACTCCAAAATCATTTCAGAAAGAAAATATTAAAAAAAAAAAAACATAACTAAATGTTAACCATCTGCATTTGATGACAATATTGTATTGACGGGTAGTAATAAAGAATTACATACCTAAAAGACCTTTCAATAATGCGTATATATGATGGCGCACCAAGTTTGCAGATGTTAGACAAGTCATAGACATAGCAATGGAACTTCATCGCACATAGCAAAAAAGCTTGATAGATGTTCAATCTGACAACTGCTGCTGAATTGATATTGGAATCGTAGAATATAGGATGGCATTTAGGTCGTAGATAATCACACAACTTTGCCTTCAAATGTTGACCTGGTTTACCTTGCCAGCGGACAGTAAGAGTTGAACTTATATGGGTATCCAGATACCTGATCAGTAGAGGAGAAGAGTTACAGCTAGAAATATTTAGGACACTATTGTCCATTAATTTGCCAAACAATTGCACAGTAATATCACATATAATCTAAAAAATAAAGGCTACTAGAGTAAATGAGGGCAAACTCCATCTCAAAAGTTAATCAGATTATCTGTGGATTGAGGAAGAAAAAAAAAGAGCCTCCCAAATAACATCTCAAGGCAAAATCTTCTGACATTTTATAAACCAAAAGCTTTCACCAAATAACTACATCAAAATCAAACTTGGTATTAAGATATATGTAAATGCCAAAAAAAAAATGTTTCACTAATATTCATACAGGTTCGGAGTTAGTCGGACAACATGCGGGAAAACAATCAGTTTCAACTTGAGCGGTTACCCAAAACCTACTGAAAGCTTATATAACAATCTGAAGACTTTCATTGCATACCATTGATCACCATGAAAAATGTAGGAATGTTCTGGTCAGATTTGCCTTTTTTTTTACGGAGATTGTTTCATATTATAGAGATTGAGTTCCGGGAAGTATGAAGTTACAATGGGTGGGATGATACTAGCTCAACATAGGAAAATCCGAAAAACAACTTTAAAGCAGAATACAGAATCTAGAAGGTACATCTATCTGGTAGCATAATAAGATAATTAGTCCAAAACAATGAAGTAACCTCATGTAGTCTGCCTGAATTTCTAAAGTACGGCAGTTGATAAACAAGCCGCTCCATCGAATAAATGGGATACCGTCTTCCCCCGTGTACACCCGGTTTGATGTAAGCCTTGATATGTGGTCAATATCAAAATTTAGACCAAACTTCCCCTCATTCATGTAGCAGTTGTATTCTCGGAAACCCCTTTGCAACCTGGAGAAGAACATGGTAGCCTGTTTCTTTGAGGTTGATATGAATAGAAAGTCATCAATAAACCTAAATAGCATATATTTAGAGGATGACAAGATGACTTCAGAATCACTGCTCTTTAATACAGCAGAAGCACCATAACCATTATGTCTCTCTGATAAACCTTCACCAGCAGGTCCTAGAGTCTTCTGAAGAAATGGAATTATCACATTCGTTTCTAAATGCCCGTAGTAAAATGAACAAAGCAGAGAAGACAAGACACTTCCTTGGGGTATACCAACATCTTGCAAGTAGTAATTATTATCTAATTGCAGCACGTTGTGCTTCACATGCTCATTTAGATTAAAGCAAAGCACTTCCTTCCTTATGTTTCTGCTCCAACCCTTAAACATTAGAAACAGCGAATTAAAAGACAGGCAGCTTACTCAAAAAGGAATTTCTTTTAAAATCTCAATTCCAGCTTTCCTTGAGGATAAGACAATTAGTTTCACAACAACCATTGAGGGTTGTAATTTGCTGTGTTCACACATTTATTAGTAGTCAAAGCTAGCCTCCTTTCATACGTTCACTAATTATTAACTTGAAACAACTAAAAATGTCAGATCAATCCATATAAAGAGTTACCGATTTAAAAGATAATGCCCCATAGCCTTTCTAAGTTATGTAATGGCAAATACTGTATTTTCACATCCCAAGATTTAATCATGGTTTCTTGCTTAAAGTTTTTTTGCTACACAATAATGTAATGATGTCAAAATTAACAATTTTATTTACAATGAGTAAATGCCAACATTTTTGTTGTATTAATCCACAAGGATTGAAGATAATAAAGAATTACCGATTATTAACCTCTAAGAGAGAGAGAGAGAGAGAGAGAGCATCATCTTAGATGCTTATACTGGAGTAATAAAGGTTGTCACATGTAAGCAGCATAAAGCATGGATGTAGGATCAACTTAAAAGTCTTAACCAAGTGGAGAAGTTAACCTTACTCTCCTTTTCTAACATTTGGTTGATTCAAATTCCATTAAAACAACTATTGGCTTGAATGACAATCTCACACTAATCATGCACACTCAAAAACTAAATAAATTTCAATTCAGAGCTGCCCAATTGATACCATGGTTGAGTTATTTTAATATTTTATTAAGAAAATATCACAGCCAGGACATGTCACCAATATCCAATTAAGTTGATATTAGCATGAATGATAAGCACATAATGATAGAAATTGCACATGTACATATAAAATGTCAGTGCAATATCAAGCCCCCAAATATCAGTCACAAGTGATATATAAACCAATGGAAACAAAGACTTCTTACCAAACAGAATTTGTGACCTCTAAAAGTAATTCAATCAAAATACCTGATTGACAAGGATGCCATGGAATGAATAGTTAGATGCAGATTTAGCAGACACAATGCTGATATCTTGGTCTGCTAGGATTAGGTTCTGATGAACCCATAACGAATTCTTCGCACAGACAACTTGATGAGACTTCTTTATGAGATATTCATCATTCTTTATAACATCCTTCATTACATCGAGCAACTTATTCTGAATAACAGAATCAAATGCTTTAGATACATCAGCAACAACAATGAAAACAGCAGGCACAGTGGTTGACCCATTCTTCAAAACTGACAGGAAAGGGCAAAGCTTTTTGTAAACATCATTGTAATCAAATACTGATGAACCTAGCTTCTCTGGTTCTTTAATCTGTAAACCTTTTAGGATAGCATGCAAATCACGAAGGACACCATTTACAGACTTAAAATAGTCATACTTAGCATGTTTAGGATGCAAAGATACTTTTCTCAAAAGCCCACTGCATTGAATGTTCAAAGAGCATTCTTTTACTGGTATCTTTGATGATGCTTGAAGATTTGCAAGTGGCCTTACTCCATTTTCTTTTGGACGAAGTCTGACCCTTGAGAAACCAAATGACCTTTTGCTTATGATGCTCCTGACTGACTGATCATTTAATGGACGGTAGTTCCATTCTTTCAAGTACATGACAGCATTGTTCACTACCTTCTCCCAGATTGGTTTCTGATAATAAAATACATCTTGTTTTCCATGCTCACTTTCTGTGACATAAAAGTTGGCTTGCACCAGGGGCACTACTAGACCTGTAAAGAACCAAAAGATCCATTTCTCTACAATTTTATGTTTCACAGTATCAGTAACCCGTTTTACTTGATTGTATCCACTAAGTGCACATGCACTCTGCACGTCATTTGAGTAGCAAGAGGAGTGTTTATTTGATAGCAATGGGAACATTGAAGTTTTCAACTTATACATACACTGCTTTAAAGAGAACTTTTCAAATCTGCGAAGCCGAACAAACCTAGAGATATTCCTCCTCAAAATTCTGCTATTATAGGAAGTTCCAAGCAGATCTGGAGGAACAATACTCCTGCAAACAGCCCATATAAAGGACACCACCTGCTTTTTCAGACAATAAGATCTACTTGGCACAAACTGATGATCAGTTGTTTCCAGATATCTCTTGCCAACATTGGTATCAAAATGACTAAATTCATTAAATAGAAAGTTGCCATGCTGCCGAACTCTAGCATGTTGTTTTGCAAGTGAATTTGTTTGCATTTTGTTCCCCTGAGACCAAAACTCAACATACATTACACATTCTACTTCAAATTTAAGGTGAGAAAAAGGAAAGAAAGTAAAACACAACAACAACATCATAAATAACTAATGAACCAACGCTGCATTTTAATATAAAAGAGAGGGGGGGGGAGGAGTCAGGTGCTGGTAAAGCTGATTATGCAAATATTACCATGTCTACAAGTTTAATTCTCCAAGAGAAAACATGAATCATAGAAAAGCAGTCCACATGCCTAGTTAAGTACTCATTTAAACATTACTAAGAGACAAGGATCAAAATTTCATTGGAGTAGGTTGTTTCAATTAGCATAGAAATAGGAATATTTTGAGTAGATTGTTTCAATTAGCACGGAAATAGAAATATTTTGGAAACATTATTTTTTTGAAACAGTTTTAACCCAATACAAAAAAATGCAAATACATTAGAGATGTTTAGAAATATAAATTGAAATTTATCTAAATGTAAGGAAGTATAAGAGTAATCTAATTAAATAACTTATATTTTGATATATTATGTTGTATTTTGTGTTATTGTGTTTTGATGGAAAACTAAGATTATTATTATGCTAGCGATTTGCTTTGTTTGCCCAGGAAAAGGAAACATTTCAGTCATTTTTTTTTTTTTTTTGAAACTCAAACATTTCAGTCATTTAGATGGAAAAGAAATGACAGTTTTTCCCCCTTGTAGGAGCTAAGGGGAGTAAATCACAAAGAAAAGACATCTGTCAACAAAGAAAAACAAAAAAGAAACAATCAGAGAATAAAACAAGAGATCATACATTTATAAGTAGTGGAAGACTGGCCAATCTTACGAAACCCGTCATTCTTCAAGAAGCATAAAAATAATTTCCAAGTAATAGAAGATGGCCGCCCCGCCCTCCGCCATGCTACCTACCTCTTCACTGACTGACCAGAGAATCCAAATGAATCCACCCGAAGAGAAAAACACCAGTATTTCTTAAAAAATATAAGAATGAGAGGAAGGGAAAAATTTTGTTTTTCAACCATCCCCCACATAACTGGGGGTGGCAAAGTAGACCCAAACCCATCAACCTGCCCAATTAAACCCATAATAAATGGGTTTGGGTCCTATTATTTTACTAATTGGGTAACTTATAAAATACCCATTTATAAACAAGTGTAATTGAGTTATGAAACGGGACCCGTTAAAACACTCATTTAAATTAAAAAATTAATTTAATCCCCTCTCTCTCTACGTTTCTCTCTCTCACCTCTCTCTCTCTCTCTCTCTCTCTCCAGTGATCTCTACAGTAAATGTACAATATATATAATGTACAAATTAATTTAATCCTGCTCCTCTCTCTCTCTCTCTTACTGCTCTCTCTCTCTCTCTCCAAGAATCTCCCTCTCCCTCTCCCTCTCTCTCCAGCAATATCTACAATAAATGTATAATATATACATTACATATATATATATATATATGATGTGTGTGTATGTATATATATTCAGCGTATACAACATAGTTGGCCAATCTCAACCACGCGTTGAGGCTAATTGCAAGCATTGCTAGCTTGATTTGTTCCCCTGTGGAGGAGCACCTGTTATCAGAAGAGGATTGGACGACTAACTTGCTTCTTCCATTCCTGTTCCTATTCTCCTCTATACTCAATTCAAGTAAGAGAGAGAGAGAGAGAGAGTTGTTGATTTAAAATTGAATAAAAAATAAATCGATTCGTACAAATTCGAAATTAACTAGAAAAATGTAAATATAATATATAATATTATGTAATATGTATAATATTATATTAATTGAAATAAATATTGATGTATTTTTATATATATACACATTAATTGAAATAAATTTTTATTTTTTTTAAAAGTAAGTTAGGTCATAAATAAATGAGTTGGATATGGGTTCATGAGTTTGTAATAACCCATATCCAACTTGCCCATATACAACCCGCCTTTTAAATGGATGGGTTTGGGTTCCACCCATTTAACCTCCAACCCGTTTAAACCCATCACTAACCCGCCCAACCCGCTCATTTTGCCACCCCTACACATAACCAAAATATATTTCAGTCAAATAACCATAAAATTCAAAAGAGAAAATCCTCTAAAGACTGCCATTCTAGCGAAAATATTGGAGTTACAGCACAACTACATTCAAGTGCTTGGGAGGGAAGAACTATACTTAAGATAGTTCTTCTTTTAACGAACTAAAAATTAAAGTAGTTAAGTACCGTACCATATTTAAAAATTTATAATGTTCAATAAAATACTTCTATTTTTTTATTGGTAAACACCCCCATGAATCAAGTTGAGGGTGCTTGTTCCTTTACGAGACAAAGTAGTAGATGAAAAGTTACATAACAAGTAAGGAAGCTCCCAAAAGGGTTAACCAAGGAGTTGACAATTGGGTTCATTATTCTTTGTTATATACTTAAGATCCCCCTTACAACCCTTTGATGTGGGATTCAAGAAACAGCACTTGCAAGTTGGAATAGTACACACCCCCACGCTCCATAACAATATGAATTACTTCACACAAGCATTTTTGGTGTCAATAGCTAGAATGGAATATTCCTTTATCAAATTATGACACTTTTTTTTAGCTCAATGACAATATTAAATCTCCATGCCACGATACTCTATTGACATTTAGAATCATTGACTAAGGTAAAGCCGCGAAGGTGACTCATAAATAAATAGTTTCAAACCAATGTACATTTGTTGGGAGGTTCAAAATGAAAATTTGCCACTTGCGAGGTAACCATGTGGTGCAACATTGTGACGTGAGGTAAGTTCACCACAAACCTATATCTACGACTGAAAAGAAGACAAAATAAATTTCAAATGAAGATACTAAGGAAAGTAAAGTGATGTGGGAGAACATGAAATTAAGGAAAGAACAAGAAGAATCAAGATAAAAGAAGAAGAAAAGGAAGAGGAAGGGAAGAAATCAGCCCAATGGCTTCAATTCACAATTCAATTCATTCATCAAAGTATACCATACACAACATATAAGCAACACTTAAATAGACCACCACAAAGACAGGCTGAAATCATGAAAGTAGCTAAAGTTCAAGGGAGAGAAGCCTTGGGGCAGACAACACTTAATTGGATATCCCTATCAATTCTCTCAGACTCAAAAGAAACTTGACTTCATTGAGTCAAAAATCACACACTCCATACTTTAATAGTCAAGCCACGAGCAGAACAAGTGTGCAAGCTTTCCCAAAGCCCATGCACTCGCATAAGGGGTGATCTGAATCTTGTGTCCCTACCAACTCTCCTAATGTGGAAAAAACTCTACTCTAACTAGGGATCTTGCCAACTCTGAAGAAATTCCGAAACTGGATCAAACTGCAGGAGGGATAGTACAATAGCAATGACAAAATCCCAAGGGACACGGCATAAAGAGGCATAGAGTTCAACCAAGGAGAAGGCATGACGCACACATTAAGCAAGAAATAGTTACAAAAAAATGAAAGCGAAGAAAAGGATAGTGGCATACAATCAAATATTCAACAAAATTATTAGCAAATCAAGCACAATATGTAACTTAAAGATCCCCTTTTGGGAAAAATAAATATTATGCTACAGAACAAGATTTTAGAAGTTCAATGTGCTACAAAAATGAAATTGAGTAGTCTCCAAATGACTCCAAATTCTTATTTCACCTTCGTTATAACAGCAAACATAACACAAAATTTTCTGGGGAACACTAACCTCAAAAGTGGAGCAAACTTTGCCTTCAGTAGTTGGATCCATGGATGGAATGGAACAATGTTTTTCCAGTAACCTTAAATGTTGGCAACACTGAGCCTTGCGAATGAGACTTTTAAGCAACTTAATAAGTGAGTGATATCTGGAGGATCAAAAACAATCCATTAAAACGTAATTTGAAAAATCTAGTAGAAAATGGCAAAAACAATAAAACTGAGGAAATGAAGCAAATCTAGCATTTTTGACAACACAAACATTCCAGATATTTTATAGGAAGTCCTGGATTTGTAGTATTTTGCTATATATCTTAGAAGAAGTCACTCATAAAAATTAGCTAGTAGGGAGAGGGAACACAAATTATATACAGACGGCACTAGCATCCCATACTACCGATGTGGAACACATGCAACCTATACTATAGGTGCCCATAGGATCGTAACATTCCACCATGCCTGCCTCTGTTCAGTCCTACGGGGTTCTCCATCAGCAACTCATATTCTTGAGCAAAAGCGTAAGCACTATCAAGAATGTTGACACGCCTAAAGTAAATTTCTCTCCTAAGATATTCATGCAAGCCTTATTTAAACTGGCTCAAAGTAATGGATTCAATCTTCAACTATATGACATCTCATTATGAAATCATCAAATTGATTGATATACTCAATTCACAGTACGGTTTCCCTGTGTAAAGCAATTCCATTCGTCCAACAAATTGATACTACACAGATACTCATTCCTATTATACATCCTGTTAGATATTAATGTAAATATAGTAGGAAGATAATTAGTTTCCTAATTTCTTAATTTCCTAATATATATAGTTTCCTAAGAAGTAGGACTCGTGTATATAAATAGGACCATGAACCTTAATACAATATATACAATTTTCATCTTTTCAATTTAATTCAGTTTCATCTACATGGTATCAAAGCAGATCATGAAACCCTAGCCGTTGAATAAAAAAAAATTATTTCAGAAACCTTAGCCGGCATAAACCCTAGCAGTCCATACTTGGAATCATCAAAAACCTACCTCTTCGGCGTGAGTCTCGTCAGCGTGAATCTCGTCCTAGTCTCGGCGTAAACAGCAGAGCTACTTGCTCGCTGTCAGTAGTCCTCTAAGAGCTCGCTTAATTGTCCCAGAGCTTGCTCATCATCGCTTCTTATCGCCCAGTGATTGTCGTCGTCGTTCCTCGTCGCTCCGTCGGGAAGCAGTGGTTCCTCGTCATTCCTCGTCGCTCGCTGCTTGCTGGAAGACTCCAGTCGGAAACCCTTTACGTTGCACAGAGAAAAACCACTCCAGTAGTCCCTCCGTGGCAGAGAGAAAACCCTTTTTTTTTCTCTATCGATTCCTAATTGGCTAACTACTGCTCCTTTATCTTTTTGCTCCCTTTTTGCTGTGTACAGTATTCTTTTGCTGTAACCAGTCCACTAAGCAATTTTTGCTCTGTCTAATCCTCTTTTTTCCTTTTTTCAAAGAACAGTAAGTCTTCCGCTTTATTTAAGACCTCTATGGAGTCTTAAGTCTGATTCTACCACTGTTGGGACATCTACTATTTCAACCCAGCCTATTGCCCAACTTACTACCAGAAAGTTGAATGGAATCAATTATATACAGTGGTCTAAAGCTGTTAAAATTGCTTTAACGGGATATGGAAAACAAAAATACCTCACTAGTTCACCTCCACCATCGACTGATTCTACCTATGATACATGGGTTCAAACAGATACCTATCTTGCTAGTTTACTCTGGAATTCCATGGAGCCTCATGTAGCTGATATGTGTACTCACTTGGATACATGTAAAGAGATTTGGAAATATGTTCGTTTGCTATTTTCTAGTGACTTAACTCGCATATATGATTTGCCACGTGAGTTTTTCCAACTACAGCAGTCTGGCAAGTCAGTTACAGATTACTTTGCCTCGTTAAAACGAATCTCTGAGGAATTGAATTCTATTCAGCCCTTATCCTTGGATATGAATGAGATGCAAAAGTAGCGTGAGCAGATAGTGGTTCTCCGATTTCTAGCTGGTCTTGATCCTGAATTTGAACCAGTGAGAGCTCATATACTTAGTGGGGCTTCTCTTCCTTCATTCGCTGAGACTTATTCCAGAGTTATGAGGTCTGTATCTCGAGATTGGTCTTCAGTTAGTCACGATAGCTCTCAGTCTACTCTTGCTAGCCAAATACCACCATCTCCCTCTGATAGTCGTGATAATCGTGATACTCGTGGAGGTAGTCGCGGTGGACGAGGAGGTCGTAGTAGAGGATCGCGACCAAAGTGCACAAATTGTAGCAAGCTGGGACATGTTCGTGAAAAATGTTGGGATTTATTTGGCCGACTTTCACACATGGCACATTCTGTCTCTTCTGATCCTACTACAGAGATCTCTACTACTAGTGAGCATCCTCAGACAGTGACTCTTTCAGGAGAAGAGTATTCAAGATTCTTAAAATACCAGACAGCTCATCAGGCTTCTCTTCCTACTACTTCTCTTGCTACTGCTCCTCAAGGTAATTCCCTTGCGTGTCTTTCCACTCATTCTCCTACTCCTTGGATTATTGACTCGGGTGCTTCTAATCATATGTCTGGAGCATCCACATTATTTTTTGACATTCAGTATTCTAATTCTCTAAAAGCAGTTACTCTAGCCAATGGCTTTACAACTTCTGTTAGTGGTATTGGTACAGTAATCCCTTCTCATTCCTTTTCTTTATCCTCAGTTTTATATGTTCCTTCTTTCCCATTTAATCTAGTATCTATGAGTAAACTTACGAAGCACCATAATTGCTCCGTAACATTCTTTCCTGACTCTGTCATTATTCAGGATATGACGACAAGGGAGACGATTGGAGGAAGGCATGAAGCTGGAGGAGTCTACCACCTTGATACTACGAGGCCTAAAGCTTGTTCTGCCTTTGCCTCTCCTACTGAGATTCATTGTCGCCTTAGTCATCCGTCTTTAAAAAAACTGAAGTCTTTATGTCCTAGTCTAAGTCATTTAAATTCTTTAAATTGTGAGTCCTGTCAATTGGGAAAGCACCACCGTGTGTCTTTTGCTTCCCGAGTCAATCAAAGGTCACCATGTCATTTTTATTTAGTTCATTCAGATGTTTGGGATCCTAGTCGAGTCACTTCAAAGTTAGGATTTAAATATTTTGTCACATTTATTGATGATTTTTCAAGAGCTACTTGGATTTATTTAATGAAAGATCGTTCATAATTGTTTTCTATTTTTTAATCCTTTTGTGCTGAAATTAAAACTCAGTTTGATGTGCCTGTGTGAATTCTTCGTAGTGATAATACCAACGAATATTTTTCTAACCCTTTTACTGAATTTATGGCTTCTTTGGGCATTATTCACCAGTCTTCTTGTTCTCACACACCACAACAAAATAGAGTTGCTGAAAGAAAGAATTTGCATTTAGTTGAAACTGCTCATTGTCTTCTAATTCACATGAATGTTCCCAAAATTTTTTGGAGTGATGCTATTTTAACTGCTTGTTATTTAATTAACGGGATGCCCTCGTCTGTTCTTGATAACCGTATTCCATATTTTGTGTTGTTCCCAAACCAACCATTATACTCTATTCTACCTCGGATTTTTGGTTGTGTTTCCTTTGTCCATCAGCTTACTCCAGGATCTGATAAATTAGATCCTCGTGCTCATAAGTGTATTTTTCTTGGGTATTCTAGGGTACAAAAAGGATATCGTTGCTATAGTCCTTCTCTTAATCGCTTCTTTGTGTGTGCTGATGTTACTTTCTTTGAATCTACCCCATTTTTTACTCAATCACAACCTTCAGCTATTCTTGATGAAAGCCTTCCTTTACCTCTTCTCTCTACTGAACCTGTTTCTCCTCCCAAGTGACCGAGTCCAGCTCGTCACTTGCCTCAACCTAATTTGCAAGTCTACACTAGACATCGAGCAGCAACTGCTCCACCTAAAGCTTCATGTGCTCCACTATCGGCCTCTCCTATGTCATCAAATCCTACCAACGAGTTAGATCTTCCTATTGCTCTTCGAAAGGGTAAACGTACTTGTACTTCTCATCCTCTTTCTAATTTTGTATCTTATGATGCATTATCCCCTTCTTATCTGTCATTTGTTACATCTTTAGCTTCTATTTCTATCCCTAATTCTCTTTTTGAAGCACTGTCTCATTCTAGTTGGCGTTCTGCTATGAAAAAAGAGATGTCTGCTCTTCAAGCTAATGGTACTTGGGAATTGGTTCCTCTTCCTCCTGGTAAGTCCAAGGTTGGGTGTCGATGGGTATACACAATTAAAGTTCAACCTGATGGCATTGTGGATAGACTAAAAGCTCGTCTAGTTGCAAAAGGGTATACACAAGTTTATGGTTTGGATTTTTCTGAGACTTTTTCTCCTGTTGCTAAAGTTGCTTCTGTCCGTCTTATTATTTCTTTAGCTGCAATCTATGATTGGTCTTTACATCAGCTGGATGTAAAGAATGCATTTCTTCATGGTGATCTAACTGAGGAAGTTTATATGGAGCAACCTCCTAGTTTTGTTGCTCAGGGGGAGTCTGAGTTAGTTTGTAAATTAAAAAAGTCATTATATGGGATAAAACAATCTCCTCGAGCATGATTTAGTAGGTTAAGCACTGTTGTTACTAAGTTTGGTCTAAATCGTTGTAGTGCAAATCATTCAGTATTTTATCGACATTCATCTAATGGCAAAATTTGGTTACTAGTATATGTAGATGACATTGTTATCACAGGTGATGATACACAAGGTATTATTAATCTGAAGAACTTCCTCCAAAGCAGATTTAACACGAAGGATTTGGGCCCATTAAAATATTTCTTAGGGATTGAGATTGCCAGATCACGAATAGGTATTTCTCTTTCTCAAAGGAAGTATGTTATTGATTTGTTATCTGAGACTGGTATGTTGGGTTCTAAACCGGTGGACACTCCAATGGATCCAAATACTAAGCTGGAGGCAGATAAGGGAGAGCTGTTACATGATCCTGGTCAGTATCGTAGGCTGGTTGGGAAGCTAAATTATTTGACTGTTACGAGACCATATGTGGCATTTGCTACGAGTGTGGTTAGTCAGTTTCTAGATTCGCCTCGTAGTTGTCATTGGGATGCAGTTATTCGAATTCTAAGATACCTAAAAAGTGCACCTGGTAGAGGCTTATTATATAAGAATAATGGGCACACTTTAGTTCAAGGATACACTGATGCAGACTGGGCTGGGTCACCATCAGATAGAAGGTCCACAACTGGATACTGTGTCTTTGTTGGAGGTAATCTGGTGTCTTGAAAAAGTAAGAAACAGACAGTAGTAGCTCGATCAAGTGCTGAATCAGAGTATAGAGCTATGGCACATACGTCTTGTAAGTTGATATAGATACAACATATGTTGGAGGAATTAGGAGTTCATTATTCACAACCTATGGAATTATTGTGTGATAATCAAGCTGCTATTCATATTGCTTCTAATCCAGTGTTTCATGAGAGAACCAAACACATCGAAGTTGATTGTCATTTTGTTAGAGAGAAGATCTTACAGAATATAATTAAAACTGGTCATATGAAGTCTGAAGATCAACTTGCAGATTTATTTACCAAAGCTTTGGGAGGATCTAGAGTGAGATTTATCTGTACCAAGCTAGGAACATATGATATATATGCTCCAGCTTGAGGAGGAGTGTTAGATATTAATGTAAATATAGTAGAAAGATAATTAGTTTCCTAATTTCTTAATTTCCTAATATGTATAGTTTCCTAAGAAGTAGGACTTTTGTGTATATAAATAGGACCATGAACCTTAATACAATATATACAATTTTCATCTTTTCAATTTAATTCAGTTTCATCTACACATCCTATCATTCCTGTTGCCACGATAGTATCGATTATAGGAGATAAATGAGATTCCAATTGAATGTATAATAATCAAATGCATCGAGCTGGAAAGGACTCATGGTTTATAAACTGAATTATTTTTTCTTTCCCTCTCTCCAAATTGATCCTCTTTTAACCAAACTGAATTAATAAATTTTTTTTCACAAACTAAATAAATATATTCAAATGAAGCTTTTACTGTTGCTGCAAAATCTCATTAGAGGGTTGCTGCCATTTTGGGTGTCGGAAAAGGCGGGAGGAGGATCACCAATGTCTTTTTTTTTTTTTTTTTATAAATATGAGTTGGGTTCCGATACCAAATTTGATGCGGAACAATAGAAATTAGAGCAAAGAAAGAAAGAGTGTAAACAAGAGAGGAGGAGGTGGAGGAGGAGGAGGAGAAGAAGAAGAAGAAGAAGAAGAAGAAGAAGAGATTAGAGAAAAGAAAACACAGGCATTATGCCAATTAATAATCTTCAAAATTCAAGTCTCCTAATCCAACACAATCAAAGCCTTTTTATAGGCTAACCAAATGAAGTAATTATTCTAAGATAAAATTAAATCCTTAAGAAAATCAAATTAAAGATAAACATCTCAAGCAAATCTTACAAAATCTCTAATAAAATCCGATTCAAAATAAATCCTAAAATAAAAACTTCCTTAAAATAAAATCCTAATAATATGAAATAATTCGTTAATATTGTATTTCCATTTTGCATTAAAAAGCTTATTTGCCCCAAATTTACAGTAAGAAAGCATACACCATAGTTGCCTCTCCTCATCTCATCTCCAAAGCTACTTACCCAAAAGGGCTTAGATAAATTTCCTAAATTGGCAAATCCCCAACCCACCATCTCAACTGGAGCACTTACTCATCTAACCCACAAAGTGACACTTTAATTCAAACCTCCACACAAGAAATTATTCTAAAGCTTCACAAATCACTCAATCACATCCCAACCAAAGTTTTGTAGAGAGCGGCACCTGAAAACAACAAAGATGCATATAACCCTACATAACATAGCAGCAGCCAGACCCCTTGTAAATCACGAACTGGACTTGAATAACTCCAGCCCATACTTACCATTAGCTAGAAACTACGGAACAAATCAACATATATTGAAGATACCTAGCTGCTCCTCCTCAGCCTTACCAAAATAATTTTATCGTCCACAAAAAGAAAATGACTAATCTCCACTACTACCCCTCCACTTCTACTCACCCTAAAGCCATTGAAATAGAGCCTATTGTGCCTATGCAATCCAAAACAAGAAGGCGAAAAAAAAAAAAAAGGGAACATATAAACCAAACTTAGACCACTCTCAAAATAGAATTTAATGCATAACATAATTTGTGACAAAACCAAAAAATTGTAATGCAAAATAAGTGTATATTGAAGCTATTGCTCCCCTTACAGGCATTGGTGGTTCATAAGACAACAATTACTGCTGTGGAAGCATAGCTTTGGCGGAGCATTAGCAGCAGCATCATAGAAGCCAAATATATCCTTGAAAAGAACATTGGCATCAGAGAAATTGGATTTCAAAGAATTCAATACATCTTAAGTATGTTAAGGTTGTACATAATTTTGTTCCGCTATAATGGGAAAGAGAGTACCATAACACCCAAAAACATCTTAAAGTTGAGGACAGGCAATGTTTCTGGGGAAGAAACTTTAAAAAACAAACACAACTGCCTAATTGCTCGCCTCAAAAAATGCATGATGTGAAAAATGGAGCGTCAAAATATTTCAAACTGCTCAAAAGAGTACTTGAAGTGGTTCCATGACAACTACATATGCAAGAAGTGGAAATTATGCGAAGTGATAGAAAAGGATACGCTTCCGTGGGAGAACTGAAGAAGAAGATTCCAATTTGTAGAACATAGATTGCCTATCAATCTGAGCTTCTTTGGTGGCACACTGCAGAGTTTGCAGCCCCAAGCAACAAGAGCATTGCAATGGAATCTGCAAACAGACAAAATCTAGAAAACTATTATAATCTGGGGAAGCAGAAGAGGGGAGGGTTGTGGAATGCTATAAAGTTTTTAACTCATCAATGTTCACAAATTCAATATCCTTTATTACAGCAATATTGACCAAGTCAATGTCTTTTATGTTAATGTAACTGAAAATGATTCATCATAACGTTTGACCTCTACACAAGCATTCTTACACAATTCAAAGCAAATGGCTAAAGTCTTATCCCTTTTTGGTAGAGGAAAATATTTCACCTAAACATTCAGCGATACACCGAGTCTATTTGCTTGTTCTCGAGCATAAGCACTAAACTCATCTCAAGTTCCACCAGGCATGGTTACAAGTAGTAAAACATGCCAATACATATTACAAAAGAATTGTATCCCTCTCTCTATGCCCAATATGATTTTATTACTTAATGTACTACTTGAATAGGCTTTGTGCTATAAGATGATATCATAATGCTGCCTACAGCATTGCATCTCAGTTGATATTTAACTGCCTAACATGATAATAATCAGAAACAATTCAATAGTTTTTTCTGTCTGGGTACTGAAAAGTCGTATCACCAAAAAACATGTCCTTGAAGAAGCCTACATTGATTTGATGAGTAAGAGACAAAACAAACTGCCAAAGGTAAACAGGAATATGTTGTCCAGTCTCCACGGCATTAAAAATAAATGCTATTCAAATAATCATCATCATTAAGTAGCCATAATTCAGTAACATCACAAATTGTGCTAGATCTAACCTAACCTTAAGTATAACCAGTCCGCATATTTACTATTACAAATGATTCTGTGCTTCCAGTCTTTTACATGTTTCAAGATCTTTGCAAAGTTTTGCTTGCATTCTCCCAAACCCTTGCATATATTAATGCATGTCATTGCCAAATAAATAAATAATGAAAAATCACAAATATATTAATACATGCCAATGTCACCAATATCCAAACCATATCATCAAGTTACCAAGTAGTAATGTCACAGTTAAAGTATCAATGTTTTACATCCGTCTAGAATAAGCTGATCTAAGAAATTAAGCTCAGAAACTACTTTTAGTCAAGTTATATTTACTAATTTCAATAAATATATTCATCCCCAAAAAGAAAAATATTTCCATAAAAAACTTAACGGAGAAATTTTTGCAGTAACCAATCCATTCAAGTTTGTCAAATTTAAGTACATGTCAAGGATTTGTTTCTGATGAGCAAGAGTTTACTACAATTAAAACACCGGTAGAGATCATTGACCAAAAAGAAAGCTTATAAAGAGATAGAGAATCACGGAACAGTAAAGCAGATCCAACAAGTTAAGCAGCCCCATTATTGCCCAGGGAGTGTAAAATTGGTCAAGTAAAGAGTGTTGTCTCTCCTAGCAAAACTGTCTTTAACAAACCCCCGAATTGAGAATTCCTACACCTCCCTCAAATATTGTGGTAGTGGACTTGGTGGTGGCAGTAGTGAATCGCAATGGAGGCAAAGGGATGTCAACGGGGCGAATTTGGAATAAGGATTTTGCCCAACCATACCCCAAACCTTCACATTAAAAACACACGTCCAACCTGCAACAGTTTACACCACCCAACTCCTGCCTGTGTAAACTAACTTGTTCCCAATTTTTTGGCACCCCAAACCCACCCCATTGAGGCAAAATGGAAGATAGAAGGGGTTGTCCAAAGTAAATGATTTATACACATTAGAGGGGATTTGTATATTATTATCATGTATTAAGGATATATTTATACTTTTCTCGTATTAATTAGGGGAGATTTGGGTTTTTAATTGCTAAACCCAGTCCCGCCCTGAACTTGGTTTGAGTTATATTTTTTTTCCATAACCTGCCCCCACCTGTCTAAACAAATTGCATGCCCGTCCTACTAAGGGCTGGGCGGGGCAAGGACCCTTTTGTTTTTCCAAGTTGACATCCTACGATCTATATATTTGTTATTCACGTTCAAACATGCATTGTATTTCCAATCTTAAATTCATAATTCATATATTTGGCTGGTATTCAAAGGGCATGCATCTGATGAAATCATGAAAACAATACATTAGTTTCAATAAAATGAAGCATTTGTGACTTGTTTACACCTTCAACTTAATATGCTAATTTGGTTCAGAAAGTTCTTCGAAAAACTAAAATAAAAACACTTTTTGTTGCTAAGACTTATGCTTGTGTTAAAGACAGATCGAAGCCTCAAGATGATCTACCTGTAGCATTTGTATTTCTTGTACAGTCAGAGACTCAGAGAATAGGTTACCTGGAAATCCAATTGCCTATTCCTCCGGTGGCGCTGCCAACTAAACTGTCTTAGACGCTTTCTCGGCTTTTCTATAGTCTGTTTTGAGCTTTCTTCATGTTCCCCATTTGGATTTTCTTCGTTATTAGGATTAGCAGTTCCAATGTTTAGGGTAGCTCCCCCAGATGAACACATCTGACGGCTGATTTTCCCATGATGCCGGCTGAACGAAGCTGGATAACTCAAACTACACCCAAAACAGCTAATGGAATGTATGGTAACATTATCACCAAAAGCAATACTAGGTTGCTGTTTCTCCAACATTAAGTCAACTCCATCAAATCTTTTCCTCTTTTTCCCAGATCCTGATTTAAATTTCAAAGGCAATAATCAATTTGGCAAATTCCTAATACTATTATACCTGACCAATCTTCAAGAAGTAATGGCGTTAATACCACATATTAACTTAATTGAAAAAGAACAAAATAACAGAGAAAATTATTGCAGTTATAATCGAGGTCACTAATGAATTCACAGTGGAACAGGGATCTTTTATATGGCAAAAGCGTAATTAGAGTAATTAGTGGGTAAGCAATTAACATTTCTTGAGTTGTGTTAATGACATTGAAGCTTCTTCAGTCTAAACTCTTGTGCAAATTGCACACTATTTAATCATATGCCATGCTTCAACAACAAACTTATATCTGAAAGGCCTTCACACATGAATAGAATTTGTTATTCCCTTAAAAATGCCTGAATTAATCGTGAAAATATATATAAATATATTACACGCCCAAAAAGAACTGAAAGATGGGACACTGATGTATTTCACCCATAGCCTAGTGATAGATTTGAACCATGTCCACCATTTTAAAATTACATTAAGCAGTTTCTCATGACCAGCATCGTTAACAGAGGGACCAAGCCACAGGATAATACTTCAGAAAATAATTCTGTAGTTTTTTATCTGCTGGGAGAGACTCTTGTCCGGGTGACAAATTAGTTGATACGGAGTGCATTGAAGAAACAAATCAAGATATAATAAAATTGAAAGATATGAAGGAAGAATTATCTATCAATGGAAAGAATATGAAGCATGAAAAGGAAAGAAGCATATCAAGGAAAGGAATATGAGAAGATACTAAGAAATAAAGCAAGATTTATCGTTTACATCTTTCTGTGTAAATTCCGATGTATTCCTATATAACCCATCATTGGGTAGGTTGTACACACAAGGAAAGAACAATACAATTCAGTTTATCTACAGAGTGGATAAATTCAGGTAGCATCTTTGGAATTAATTTAAACTTGCTCAATAAACAAAAGGGTCAGATTTGGGAAAGTTTTAAATGATTGTGATTGGAGCTGAGGAAGAAAGGAGATGGTAGACGCAGATAGTGATGGGGAGTAAGGAGAGAGTATGATTTGTCTCTCTCTCTAAAAACTAAAAAGATGTCCATTCCATTCCAATATCTAAATTGACCCAAACAAACATGGGAATAAAAATGATCATTCCATTCTAAATTATTAGCCTAAGGATTGACGTGGTCTAGCAATTTGGTAAATAAATTTTAAACCAGATAACAACAATTTGATAATGCATTTTGCATTTATCCACGCTGTGTGATAGATAGGGAAAGGAACAATAAACCGCAAATTGCATGACATCTCTACATTAGTATAAGAAGAGAAAATGAATTTAATGTATAGTAAAATAACTACAACAGATGAATATGCTCCAGTTCTTTACCAAGGACAAAAGAAGAATGCCAATGTTTAGGCTCTGATACATGCTTTGTTTTAAAGCAAACATCACTAATAGGAAAACCTGAAACCTGAAAATGCTTTTTTTGAGGAAGTGGCAAAAATATTGATGTATACTTCAGCAAATAGAACATGACTCCATCCCCGATCTGCATATCATGGAATTAACCTGATCATCAATAATATGCAAGCACAAAGAAATAAAATACAGTGATGTTTTCAAGCAAAGAACATATAGCTGCACCCATTACTTACCCTTCTTAAGAGAATGCCCCAAGATGAACCTGTTAAAAGCTCCACGGCGGGGCTTGAATGGTGACACTGCAAGATATAAATGGTAACTATCAAATTACCAATACAGAACATTAACTATCAGCCAACGAACTGCTTGTGTTATTATAGAAACCATCAAACTCCTTCTAGGAGAAAAAGTAAACAATGGAACTAAAATAACCCTATGTTACCATGAAAGCCCTCAGAGAAGCCCAAAAATCTGATTCTATTCCACAAATACTCAAGATCATTGTTAGAATCATCAAACATTCTAGACTTTCTTTCAGTCCATATAACCCAGAGGAGCCAACACTGCACAGCCCCAAAGATTCATAGCCATACTTCTCTTCCTAAGATCCCAGAATTTTGTAATCAACATATCAAAACAAGTATGGGGGCATGCCTAGCATTCGCCCCTAACAGAGAAGAGTTTCCCCAACAAAATCAAGGACAAAGGACAATGCAAGAATAGGCGGTCAACAGTCCCAAATCTTTCTTTACACACAATGAACAAATTGGGTTGGAGGGAAATTGTAGGCCTTCGTTTCTCAAGCAAGTCATGGGCGTTGATGTGGATAAAAATAATAAAGATAAACATTGATCGATGTGGTCTGATAGAACCCCTGAGCAGAATGGAGAACAAAGGTCCTTGTAGCTTCCCCATTTAGTTGGAAAAGGCTAAGTGAGTCAAGTTAATTGAAATAAGCACAAGCCAAACAAATATTTTAATTTTCATGGGTACTTTTGCCTGCCAAATCACCCTAGAAGGGGAAAAAGGGGGAAGATTTGGCCTATTAGTTAAGACTTCAAAGGACCTGCAAATATGCCTTCCAGGATTTCCAAGGGTCCAAGAATTCCTGCCAAGAATAAGTTGCAAATGACACATCCATCCAAAAGAGAACATGGAAAACACGTCTAACATTTCTATATCATTTGGGTTCCAAAAAATATTGAAATTCCATAAGATTGGAAAGGGAGGAGAATTGGGAATAAGCAATGGGAAGATAGTTGAAAAGTGGCTGTCGGATAATGCATGAAGTAGAAAATGGAACTGATGGGGATCATACATGGAGAGATTTCTAAATTTTGGAATTTTATATTTTCAAATTTATTCTTTAGGTTCTTTTTAGTAATTATTGGGATTTTATTTGTTCAGATTTTATTTGATTTTTATTTGATTGATATTAGGAAGTTCTTTACAAACTTAATATATATAAAGGCTAGAATTGTAAGCGTTAAATCAGTTTTCGAAAAACGAAAAATTGAGTTTTTTTTTTTTTTTGAAAAGATAAATAAATTTATTAAACGGAAATGATAATTACATCATCTAGAAGATGCAAATTACAATCAAGACCAAATATTCGAGGTGCGGACTACGTACCAGTCTTGCCAACGAAAAATTGAGTATTGAATTTAGAATTAGATTAGTTGTAGTCTAGTTTAGGTTCTCTCTCTTCATTCTCCTACTTTGCAACCATGTCTTACATCAAGAACATCACCCCTCTAGCAGTCTTCCCAAAAAAATAAAAATAAAAAAATAACCCCATCACCCAGAACCCATTGAGCGAACATTAAAACCATGTAAGCTGAACTTCCAAGAGCTTTTCAAAGTGTTCATTTCAAAAATTTGAGAATCCCAACCATTGTTTCAGGAGCCATATTTACTTTTGATCATCAGATGCCATGAACACCAACTCCTCTAGTATATGATTTATCCAAATCAACTCGGTGGATGTCTATGCCATAGCATCATGAGCTGCGTCTTTGGCAAAACCGTTGCTAATGACTCCTCGTTAACATAGGTGATGGCACCAAAACTGGAGTTTTATGATTACTAGTAGAGTAGAGACACAGTTTGTTTGCAAGGGAGTTGCATTTTCATAAATGTAGAAATCAACCTTTGGAAGGCATTGATATTTTTCCTGCTGTACAAGTCCATAGCAACTAACAGATCAAGATTTGGAGTTGTATAAAATTTTAGTGATCCATTATGACTCCTCAAGCAAGGAGAATATTTCTTCACGACATGTTTAGAAATGTCTAGAATGCATATATAATGGGAGTTTCAAGGTGTGACTCCACCTGGTGCATGATGCGTACTTGCACCAAGTGAGTCCCCCATGGTTGGGTGACATGGGGTTCGGCGACTGGCACCCATATTTTTATAATTCCATAGCAACTGAAGGATTGCGTTTTGGAGTTTTGTAACTCTACAAGCATCATCAAAAACATGATTAGGTAAAAAAATTTTCAAAAAAAGATGTAACAGCACATTAAGGCTAGTAAGTCATGGAAAAAGTTTTGAACACATAAAGAAGTGAAGCTTAAGGTTCTTAAATACATCAGAGGAATGGCAATTATAGTGAAAATTATAGCAGGTGAAAATTTTGGAATGCACAATAGAGAAGTACAAGACAAACAAAAGCATCAAAGAAAGTGAATTACTCGTGCGGTCAAACCAAAGCACTAGGAATAAGGGTTCTATACAATCATAATGTAATATCAACTTGATGACCATAGCACAAAAGTACAAAAATATAATTTCATAAAGGAAAATTACTTGCCGTATCATAATCACTGCACAAGACATTACGGGATGTGGGTTGCTCGCACATCATCATTTCAATAGTCCTTTTAACAATCTGAAACCAAACAAGTTGTAAAAAGTCAGATATAAAAGGCTTGTGTTAAACTTAAGTAGAGTTCTGCTAGCATTCAGAAATACTTGCTCACTTTTAGAGAACAAGTATTTTGTTTCTCATGCTTTCTAAAAGTAGGATATTTTTTTTTCCCCAAAGGATACCTCCTTAGTCATATTACAGTAGCTGAGGTGGAAAACAACCCAGCACAGAAATTATGATGCATTAATTCAAAAGAAATATACAGGCACAATGATACAAGCCACAAATCAAGGACATCATTTAGTAAATGCATCATAAATGTATGTGTGAAGGACAAAATCATCAGAAGATCACAAAAATTGGGTTGGTGTCACATGAAATAAGGATGTAATTATCCCATTAGTACATAGTTAGCTATAAACAACCTATTTGTAGTTCTAAGAATTAGGCATGGATTTAAAAGAAGAGATCAACATGTTCACTACCTCAGTAGCATTTTCGTAGTTACTTGGCAATTCAAACAGTAGAACAATCTCCAGTTCTCTATCCCAAAAAAGAATTAAAGCTATATATAACGGACAAGTGCAATAAGAAAATACACACAGACGCACACATCACACATATAACTCAGAAAGGGTATATTACCATTTCAAGGGTGGCACTGACCTCCTAAAAGGTCCCCCTTTCAAAGAGGCAAAAGATGTTGGACGAGCTCAGTTTCAAAGTAGTTTCTGAAGTATCTGCCAAACCACATTGCCTACCTTCATATGAGATTCTGGAGTAAAGTTAAAGGCTATACCAAGGTTTCCCAAAGCCAAGGGATGAGGCACATACCTAAATGTAGTAAGCAAGTATTATAGGCCCAGTTATACTTATTTCAAACTATATAACACAAATAAATAAGATAAACTTTTTGACTCATCAACTAAAAGAGTTAAACAAATTGAATTTACCAATTAGTATATGCACATCCAAAATGCCAACCTGCATGCATGCCTAAACGTAGTAAGCAAGTGTTGTAGGCCTTGTTATACTTAACAAACAAGGTGAACCTTTTGACTTATCAACAGAGAGAATTAAATAAATTGATTTTGCAATTGGCATATGCACATCTAAATCAAATTTCTATGCCAATTTGCAACAGCAAAAAATCTAATTATAACTCAAGTATGGGGTAAAATTCTAAACACTAAGAATTAATCACTATAGATATCACTAGAGATACCTATTTCATGTAACCAATCATAAGCTCCTCAATTTAAAATTTCAAATTCAAAATAATTAAACAATATTTGCTAGCTATAAGACACAAATATGACATTTAAGGAATATCAAATAGTGGCCCGTAGAAAACATAAAGACGAACACAGAGAAAATAGAATTACTAAGAAAAATGTGCAACTTTCTTGAGCTGAAAACTCTAAAAGTTTCAAGCCTAAAAGCTTCATGTAAGCCTGAGTGAAGGGACCTTTCTAGTTATAATTGTTGCCCAATTGAGTCAAAGATTTTTTTTTTTTAATAAATAAGTTAGGTGAATTGACAATGTAGTTGTAGGCCTCATCAATCATTAAGTTGATAACTTATCTCATTATTTCTAAAATTGAAGATAAAATAGAAGTAAAATTATAGTTGTCTTAAAGGCTGTTTAGGCAATGAAAATATCCTAGAGATTGCTTTTTCAAAATGCTTTTGCCTTTATACGTATGCATACTTCCTAAGAAGCATAATTACAAATGTGATATAGATTCAAATACCAAATACATTTTGGAAAGATGTGGATACAGATTAGGAGGAAATAAAATAGAAACTATTTTTTATTATTTATCAGAGTAACATGAACAGATCACAAAAAATATGGACTCATGTATCTTTCTTCATACAAACCAGCTCAATCCCAGATATGTCCCAAGCTTGTATTTTATTTTATTTTTTTTCACGGGGGTGGGGGTTGGAGATACCAATTCTACAATTTAATTAAACAGTCCTCATGTCATGTCCCACACTTATTTTGCTGAAAGTGGCATGTCAACATGTACTTTGGCGTATCTAATAAGTATATGTTCGATACGTGTCAGATATGGATACAACACTCATTCTGAAGTGTTTTTGTTTCAGAGCTTACTTGACCAACAAATACGAACAAAGTATTCATTTCATTTCCAATAGCTTGCAATGGTAATGTTAATCCTTTGGTTGCATGATTGTCTATGGTGGACACATCAGCATTGTTGCATGTTCCCTTTTAACAAAAGTAGAACATAAAAGTAGAACAATTTGAGTTGATATAAAGGGCAATTTCAACAAGTAATCTTGCTTGATCTATTTTTAGACAGTTTGAATTGAAAGCTAATACGGGGTGAGTGCCTAGTTGTATATAGCATAGATTAGTAGTACTAGATATGCATGTTAAGAAATGCAAGAAAAAAAGGGAATATAGGAAATACATTTGGAAGAACTAAGTGGTGGAATCTAAAAGGATAAAAACAAGTGACTTTTAAGGATAAAATGCTTAAAGAAGGAAAATGGAATTTAGATGATGACATCAATATCATGCGAAACGAAATGGAAAGATGTATTAGAGTGGATGTAGAGATATTACATATATCTTAGAAAAAATGGTCATACTTGAAAGAGACTTGCTGGTGAAACGATGAGGTACAAGTTACAATTAAAGGAACATACAGAAGGTACAAATCCCCCCCCCCCCAAAAAAAAAGAAAAATCTAAAAAGTTAATTAAAGAAGCTAGATACAAGACCTTCAATCAACTATATAACAAACCAGGGACAAAAAATAGAGACAAAGATACATATAAATTGGCTATAATAAGAGAAAGGAAAAGGAAGCATTTTGATGTAGGACGATAGAGAATAAAGCCAAGAAAGAGAAATAGAGAGAGAGAGAAGAAGTTTAGGAAAGAGGGAAGAAAAAAAAAAGGGGAGGGAAAACAAGTCACGAGACTTCAACAACTCAAATTTTCATATCCATCAATGTATCAAACCCTAATCATCATAAGCCTTTAAATAGGCTAATACATTCTCAAGATTACTAAAAATAAAATAAAATAAAATATTCTAATAAAACCTTCTTAAAATAAATTTAAATAAAATTTTGCCTAAAATAAAATAAATCTTTAATAAAATAAGGTAGAATCCTTATATAAAATGTAATCATAATAAAATAAAATTCTAATAATAATTATTTCATATTTTTTTAACTTCTGCATCACATTTGCATCAAGTTAAATCTATATCATAAAACACATCATGTGATTTAACATTTGTCCCAATCATCACTAAAGTTTCGCCACGTCATCAACAAAGCTCCCCACAACAATCTTTTTCAAATTTTGAAATTTGAAATTCAAATAAATATATCTATTATATTTTGTAAAATTATACAAACATATTATATATATATATATATTATATTTTGTAAAATTATATAAATTATTTTTTATTTATATTATCTATTATTAAATAATGTATGGATACCTATTAGATAAAGTCAACTAAATTCTTTTATTTAAAAAACATATTTAAATTTTTAAAAATTTTATTAAAAAATAAACATTTAAAGTAAGATTTCAATTTTAATATGCTTAAAACTTGAATTTTAAATATATACACTTTTGCACTGTGTCATTTATATAATAAGGAAATTTTAAATTTTAAATTTGAGATATTTTCAACCATTGAATTTGTTAAATGGCCAGAATTATTTTTCTTTTTCTCTCACTCTTCCCATATTTTTAATACTTTTTATGTAAAAGATTTTAAATTAATATTTTAAAAAATGTAACATTCACTTGTACACTCTGTGTGATTTATATAATAATAAAGTTTAAATTTTTGAATTTGAAATATCTTTAATTGTTGAATTTGCTAAATAACCAAGATTATTTTTCTTTTTCTCCCACTCTTCCCATATTTTTTTTTTTTGAATACTTTTTAAATAAAAGATTTTAAATTAATATTTTAAAAATGTGACAATATTTGTAATAAATAATAAAATTTTATACCTTAATCTCTTTTGATTAATGATTTTTATTTTTACATGTTATTTTTGTACTTTTTTTTTTGTAAGTTTGCTTTATAAATTTAAATTTGATTTATTTACATTGCTAAATTATATTTCTGTACCTTCCGGACAATTGCTAGTGCATAAATAATTAGAACCAAAAAGCTTTGGTAAAAGACAAGAATATTAAGGAAAGGTGGAGAAGTTATTTAATAGTCACCACGAGCATTATTAAGAGATCTTAGTAACCCTATTGAGAATAAAAATGTAATTTTTATAAATACGATTAAATTTACAGAAGTAAAGGAGACTCTGAAAAGACAAAGCTAAGTTGTAGGGCCAAATGACATTCCAATTGAAGCTTGAAAGTGCTTAGGGGATGATGGGATAACTTGGATGAATAAAATGTTTAATAAGATCTTACATACCAACAAGATACCTAGCAAATGATATTCAAGATCCAAAAGTGGATATCCAGAAGTACATAATACTTACTAGGGCATTAAGCCTATAAGTCATAATACGAAACTTTAGGAGAAAGTGATTGAAGCTCGGCTAAGAGGTGTGACAAAAATATAAATGAACCAATTTGGTTTTATACTTGGGAGATCTACAAAAGAAATTACTAAAAAGAATATTGATGAAAAAATATAGAAAAAGAACAAGGATCCTTACATGATTTTTATTGACTTAAAGAAGGCATATGATAGGTTGCAAGAGAAATTTTAAGTTAGATGCTGGAAAAGAAAGGAGTTGCTATGAATTATACTCAAGTGATCAAGGATATGTATGACAGATATGAATGACAGAGTAGCCACAAGCGTAAGAACTATTAGATGTGATACAAATAATTGGTATACACCAAAGATCCATTTTTAGCACTTATTTATTCACTTTGGTTATGGACGAGTTTAATAAACATATTCAAGACGATATCTCTTGGTGTATATCGTCCGCAGATAATATTGTAGTGATAGAATAAACTAGGTCTAGAGTTAGTCATAAGTTATAATTTTTGAAACATAATCTCAAGCAATTTTAGTAAAAATTAAACTACGAATGAGGAACTAATACTCTCATAACTTATGGTATAAAGTATTAAGTCGTTTGGAACTAACAATCTCATAAAATAAGCATAGCAAAAATGAAGATGCTAAGATTAGTACGTGGTACCAAAAAAAAAAGGATAAAAAAATAAATATATCTGAAAGAAAGTTGAGATGGCATAAATAGAAGAGAAGTTGAAAAAAGACTGTTTAAGAAAGTTTAGTAATATCCAACATAGACATTGGGATGCACTAGAAAAGAAAAGTGGGCCAATCCAAGTAGAAGGGGTAAAGAAGACAAAAGTTAGATATAAAAATTACATGGATTGAAGTTGTGAGGAATTACCAAGTTCCATGTAATTTCTTGGAAAACATAACTCGTAACAAAAACAAAAATAGGAAGAGGATTCACATAGCCCACCCAAACTAGTTTAGCAATAAGGTTTTGTAGGGTTGAGTTGAGAATTAAAAATTTGTATTTGTCACCAATCCAACAGGGACGAGTGGTACCACTCTCCCAACAACTATACAAAAGCAGCATTGAAACCGATCAAGGCAATTGGAGGGAAGCAAATCTTCACTTTTTAGTCCAAGTTTTTTGAATAGATTGAGAAACATTATTTCTACTGAGCTACCTGAATCCACCAATATTGTCTTCACGTCATAGTCCAATATGCCTAGAGTAATTACTAGAGCATCATCATGCAAGTGTTTTACCCCATAACTCTCATATTCCAAAATGGTGATTGACATGCAATTTCCTGTCTTGGCCTCTTACTCGAGGTATCATTGATTTTCAACACTTCTCGAATATGAGATGCCTTCTGATGCTTGAAACCGATCAAGGCAATTGGAGGGAAGCAAATCTTCACTTTTCATTCCAAGTTTTTTGAATAGATTGAGAAATATTATTTCTGCTGAGCTACCTGAATCCACCAATATTGACTTCACGTCATAGTCCAATATGACTAGAGTAATTACTAGAGCATCATCATGCGAGTGTTTTACCCCATAACTCTCATATTCTAAAATGGTGATTGACATGCAATTTCCTGTCTTGGCCTCTCACTCGAGGTATCATTGATTTTCAACACTTCTTGAATATGAGATGCCTTCTGATGCTTGGCTCTCTCGTTAACGGGTTCCCCCTTTGCATTGGACTCCATATGTATAATATTGATCAAATGAGGTCTTGCTTGATCTCTTCTCGGCTCCCCTGTTCTTCTCTTCATCAATGAATTGCCTCAGGTGGCCAGCCTTTACCAATTCCTCCAAATGAGACTTCAACGACTTACAATTATCTGTTCCGTGACCTGTATCCTTGTGATAGAAGCAATAAAGATTAGCATTTCTCATGCTTAGGTCCCCTACCATTTTCCTTGGCATACAAAGTACGGTTTGTTCTTGATCAGGGGCTAGATCTTATAAATTAGTTCTTTGAATACGGTATTAACTACCTCATAAGCTTTCTTGTCATCTTTACCCTTCTTAGGCCCATCCCTTGTGTCTTTCTGGTCAGTCTGTCTAGTCTCATCTTCCACTTCGGCATATTTCTCTATTCCACACATCAAATCTAACATATTCTTTATTGGTTTCTTTGTCAAGGATAACCATAATCTATTAGTTTTCAACAATCCTGGCTTGAAGGTTGTGACTGTGAGTCGCTCGATGCACCCTTCGACTTCATCATACATCTTAACATTTCTCCTCATTATTTTTCTTCTTCATCGTCAACAGCACATTAGTTGCCCTAGGTTGCCTATTGTTAGCAATAAAATTGGTAACAAATTCATCCACCTAGTTGATTCCAACTACTTATCAACCTTAATGGAAGGCGATGAAACTTCTATAGGGCAATATCCCCCAAAGTAGATGGGAATGATCTACACATCAAAGTATCATTTCTATCACACAGTGCCATGGCCTGCATATAATGCTGTAATGGCTCAGTGGGTTAGTTTTTCATCATAGATAGTGAAAAATTGTGTTATAAATTTTCTCAATGGTTCCAACTCGCATATCTCCTTGACAAATAATGAAGTCGATATCTTGCCAAGCGCCTTTTGAGCCAACACTTGGGTAGTTGGTTCCACCCTATCATACGTAGGGTAATTCATCTATTCCACCGCTTTATTCTTCTCAATTGAATGTTTCAATCTTTTAGGTCTTGGATTGCTGTTGGATTAGCTTGTACTACGTTCGGTAGATTTCCTTTGCTCTATTGATCTTCTCCTATGCTTCTCAGTGTGGTCTTAATAGTGTTTGGAAACACTTTTCTCTGGTTCCGGGTAGGATTTCTTCCCTTCCTATTCCCCACTCCTTGGATGTTGCTTGGTGGTCGTTTCCTTTAGTTGTGAAGACTTGAGGGTTGTTTCCTCATCTGAATCACTATCGGGATCATTTGATCAAAAGGAACTATTTGATTGCCCTTCATCTTCGCATGTTGCCAGTCTTTCTTCACAGTGGCTAACTCATCTTCTCTAGCTCAAATTTGGGCTTCCAACTCCTTCATCTTCTTATGGTTTTCCATATCTCAACCTTGGAACTGGGCTTTTGAGAGAGATTGTAATAACAACCTTGCTACTTCTGTTTCTAGATAAGTAAGTGGAATCTACTCCTGCCTTTCAGAACGTTAAGTAGAATGAGAACGTGCATCCCTGCACTCCAGAGTATGAGTTCGCCTCAAAGTCATGCTTAGCTTTGTTCCAGCAATTCACAGTGGGATTTTAATCTTTCCACAGACGACGCCAAGTGTACGGTATATAAAAATACACCACACGTGCTCAGCATGCCACCAAGATCTCCCTCTTTAAAATGTGAACCTGCACACAAGTGAAAAGTGAAAGAAATTGGTCAAAGGGGGATGCCCGGCCAGAGACTCTCCGACAATCAAGTTAAAACTAGAGGGACTCCTTGAATTTAAAGAGAGTGGATGGTCAATAATGAGCATACCTCAATTGTGCATATCCTTCTGGTATTTATAGATGTAAAAAATGGAGTGAACAGTATTCTAATTTCACTATAGTTCCCTACCATCTCCACTTTCCTCTTCCTTTCCTAAATTATGGATGGTGGTGAGGCGCTCATTTAATATGCACGGTATGGGTCTCAAAGTGTTGATGAGATGTGACAATTGCAAAACATGCCTTTTCCATCCTGTCCCCCGGAGTAACCAGATATACTAAAACCAGTAACTTTCCATCTGATTAATTCAAATCCAACTGAATCATGATAATGTTCTCCAAGCCAGTTTCTAAGTAATGATCCTGGTCGGGATATCCATCCGAGCATTAATCATCTATTCAATAATACCTTATCATATGGTCGGAAAATCTCTTAGACAGCTGTAAACTTGCCATGTGACTGGTCTGTTTTTAGTGCCCTTCACTTAGTCTGAATAATCTTCTCAGGAACTATCCAAAATAAAAGTAGCTAGGAACATGTGAACAATTAAACAGAATAGTAATAATAATAATAACTGTGCGGAGTTTTCACGACCCTGAGGAGTGATCATCCAACCGACAGCCCTTCTTTCAACCCGGCATAATCGAATGGGTACCCACTCAAGCTCCACCTTAATACTTAAGCAATAGAGGGTTCAAGTCGGAGGAGGCGCACCCCAGGTAAAAGCCCCTTGAGGGGGTAAAAGCCCCTTGAGGGTGACAAATATATAATACCTTCGACTGTGCTGGATAGAAAAGAGGGCCGCCGGTCAGACGATCGCTCTCTGAGGTCATGAAAACTCCCGCACATAAAAGGCGCGTACCTACTCAAGCTCCTCCTTAATACTTAAGCGACAAGGGTTCGAGTCGGGAGAGACGCACCCCAGGTAGCACCCCAGGTAAAACCCGACCGAGGGTGACAAATACACAATACCTTTGACTATGGCAGGTAGAAAGGAGGGCCGCCAGTCAGACGATCGCTCCCGGGTCGTGAAAACTCCCGCACAATAATAATAGTACTATTTAACGTAAACAATAACAATACCTTGGTAATTCCTGTCTGCATGATATATAAGCTGCAAACGATGCACTTTCTGGTAAGTTTTAAGTTGCAGATAATATTTAGTTCAATCTTCAATGAGGTTTTAATTGTTTTCAGAATCAATTTGTCATGTCCTGATATAAAACCAACCCAGGATAATTTTGATGAAGCAAAAGGATTTCACAGTTTGCACGCCAGACAAGAAAACAAGAAAGAGACAGTTGCAATTTCATAATTTCAGCAAAATCCTTCTAAAACAAATATTATTATATATACAATATCCCGTATCTCATACATAGACAGAAAGGGTAAAAAAATTTGAAGAGACCTCGCGTTGGGACCATCGACGTTGGGGACTGAAATCCGAGAGCGGAGGCGCATTATCGGACACAACAACGAAGCACTGAGTTAATAATTTGCGATAGTCGCAGGGATCGTCCGGCCTGAGGAGGAACGACATGGCACCGTCACCGCTGCAAGCCAGGCATCGCCGCCCCTTACAACGGCAGTCGGTCGCCAACAGGGGGAATGGTGGAATCAAGGAGACGATCGTGTCGGCTAGGGTGCGCGCGCGGTTGTGGAATAGCCTCCACAGAACCTCCGGGACCCTCTGCTTCTTCGCCATTGCTGGAGATAGTGAGAGAAGCAGAATTGTGGGCTTTTGACCCCAGTACGCCACAGGGTGTCGGTTTATACAAACATAGGTTGATTTAAAACTTTTTTGCCGTATTGAGTACAAATTCGTTTGCGGAGTAAACGAACCCAATTAAAAAGAAATCGTTTACCGAGTTAACGATTTTATTAAATTTTTGCTTTCAAATTCGTTTACATGGCAAACGAATTTAGACTCTGACCGTCCTTCCAGCACTTGTCTGTTAAAAAGTCTCGCTCGGTAAATATAAAGGCTACGTTTGGCATAAAAAAAATACTGAAAATTTCTATAAATCTCTAACAACTCTTTTATTTTTTATTTTTCCGCCACCACTAATTTTAAAAAATTCTAATATTTCGCTAAAAAAATAAAAAATTTGAAAGTAAGTTATTTGAATGTATAAATTTTTTATACAATTATATTCTTCGTGTTGAGAGCTTTCAAACGAGTATCATTGTCACTATTTTTTGTGAATTTTTTTGAATCCGTGGGAACGGATTTGGCAAACCATTCCCACGGTTTGCGAATTTTCAGAAAAAAGTGGCACCAAAATCAACCACAAACCACATTTTATCTCAATTTATCTTATTTTTTCTTACACCAAACGGAACAAAAAGCAAACTATCACCCATTACATAAAGCTGTTAAACAGTGAAACATAAACTATCACAACTTTTTTGTTTATGTTTTTCTGTTTAACAGCTTTATATAATAGGTGATAGTTTGCTTTGACCCCGTTTGGCATAAGAAAAAATAAGATAAATTGAGATAAACTATAGTTTGGGGTTGATTTTGGCGTCACTTTTTTCTGAAAATTCGCAAACCGTGGGAACGATTTGCCAAATCCGTTCCCACGGATTCAAAAAAATTCAGAAAAAATAGCGACAATGGTACTCGTTTGAAAGCTCTCAACACGAAGAATATGATTGTATAAAAAATTTATACATTCGAATAACCTACTTCCAAATTTTTTATTTTTTTAGCGAAATATTAGAATTTTTTGAAATTGGTGGTAGCGGAAAAATTAAAAATAAAAGAGTTGTTAAAGATTTATAGAGATTTTTAGTATTTTTTTATGCCAAACGCAGCCTTTATGTTTACCAAGCGAGGCTTTTTAACAGACAAGTGCTGGAGAGGCGGTCAGGGATCTAAATTCATTTGCCATGTAAACGAATTTGAAGGCAAAATTTTGATAAAATCGTTAACTCGGTAAACAATTTCTTTTTAATTGGATTCATTTACTCCGCAAATGAATTTGTACTCAATACGATAAAAAGGTTTTAAATCAACCTATGTTTGTATAAATTGACACCCAGTTGCCTACTGGGGTCAAATGCCCTAGAATTGTGGAGCCTTTCCGAGGATTTCACTACTCGGAGAGAGTGGGGGTGTTTGGATCCCCCAAATAATAATAATAATAATATAAGAAAAATATAAAAAAATTAATATAAAGATAACATGTATTTAAATTTAATTAAAATAAATTTAAAAAATTGACAAAATTTAGTGAGTTTTAGTAAATTGAACACCCTAGTACCCTTTAATTCAAACAGTTCATTTAAATGGAGCGGAATGAAAAGAAAATAGGAAAAAATTAAATATTTTAAAATTAATAATTTGTTTGAGAATTTTTTAGGAGAGAAAAAAAAAGAAATAGAAATAGAATTTTCTTCTTCTCAAAACTAAAAATAAAATGAAAAGAAGAGAAAATTAAATTAATGAAACTTTTAAAATGATATATTTGTCGATAAAATAAAGAGTAAGAAAAAATAAATTATAAATATGTTATAAGATTAGTTAAATTAATTAAACTCTAAAATCTCAAATAATTTAATGATAGAATAATTATTTATCATTTATTTTCCTCCTATTTTTTATCAACTCACTAAACAAATAAAAACAAAGGTTTCGAAGGGTTAAAGCTTTTTTTTTTTAAATTTTTTAACAATTTAAAGATTTAATTCGATATCAAATTCAACATCTAATATCTGATTTTCTGCCATCAACCCATAAGAGCCATGCAAAATATTTCCTTCAGTGCATGGGTGCTGTCGACGCCGACGGTTGCTGAGGATGGGCCAGTGGCGTCTTTTCTAATTCGATAGATGAAGCATATGCTCTCTCAGTCAGTGAGAGATAAGCGAAACGAATTAAAATTTTGATGCATAGAGGAGGGATTAAAATAGGGATATTTTAGTTATTTCATAAGATTTTTTTAACACCATCCACCAATAGGTCAATAGAAATGGCATATGATTAACTATTTTTAAAAATAAGGAAAGTGTATTTAGATTTGAAAGTGCTATATTTCAAAAAAAGCTATCCCTTTTTTTTTTTTCCTTATATGAATTTTTCCACCAAAATTTGATTTTTTTTCTTTAAAAAATGAAATTTTTAACCATGTCAATCGCATTTGTAAAAAAAAATAAATTAAAAAATTCTTGTCCATCTAAGTAAAACAATCCGTTTGGCTAAAAAAAGGTAACGAAAAAGTTAGTATTTTTTCTTTTACCTTTTACTCAAATTGATGTGAATTTTTTAATTTTTTTACAAATACAATTAATATGTCTAAAAGTATAGTTTTCAAAAAAAATCAAATTTTAGTAAAAAATATAATATAAGACAAAAAAAAACTATAAAAAAAAGTTAAAAATTATTTTAAATTCAAACGAAGCGATTCTTTTAAGTATTCGAAACTTTGAGTGAGTTTTAAAAATTATTAATTGGTCTATGATAAGTTATACTTTGATTTTGACATTGAATATATTAGAGGAGAGACGAATCCTCTTCCTCGTTTTCTGACCTGTGAAAATTTTTACGGGTCCATAACCAATAGAACGTGGAGGGCTCTCGGTGATATGCCTCGAGAAAGAGGACAAGGCAGCTCTCCCATGATACCATCCCCAATGATTCATGTGTTCCCAAATACATAATTGTGGGTTTTCTCAGAAGACGACGGTATTTCCAAATAATGTTTTCTTCTTCTTCGCAAAATCTCAACTTTTTTAAATAAACAATAGTAATTTGTTAGAACAATTTTTTTTGAAATCCTTTCTAATAGATTTAAACAATTTCGTGAGTGTAAGCCAAAATGATAATTATTTGAAAATTTTTAACTCGGAAAACATGATTACTAAAAAAAATTTTTGTACTCGATTAACTTCCTTCTGAATTTTTTATTTTTTTAACGAAATATTGACTTTTGAAATTAGTAAAAGTGAGAATGTGTAAATGTGTAATAGGAAATTTTAGTGATTTATAAAGGTTAGTAGAGATTTATTTTGTTTCATTTTGGTTGTTGGCACACCAAACGGTGCCTTTGTTTTCTTAAATTTTATATTCAATTTCACTTCAAAACTTAACTTTTTAATTGTATTAAACTAGAGCCCGAGGATTTAGAGGCAGTTGGAGTAATAAAAATTAACATAAAATTGTAAAAGTAGTAGTTTCATAATTTGTACGATAAATAAAAAAATTTTTAAATTTTATAAAAATTTGTAAAAAAAATGTTTATTTTGCAGAATTCCAAACATGTCCCATTTGTTCTGACAATTGAAATGTTAGAGAAACAGCTGACAACTAAACTATGGGTGAAAGTTTTGTTTGGCACCCACCTAGTCACTATCTCAACGTGAACAATCCCCTCTTTTACGCGCTCCTGCAAAAAGAAAAATGCCTTGCGCCGAATCCCCTAACACAACTCCTGTAGTGAAATAAGCAAATATAAGTTAAAACTCCCCCACCCAGATAGATGAGAAACAGAACTTCAGGAAGAAGTCAAAGAAGCGAACCTACTTGCCGTGGAAGAAGGGCTTTGTGACTGCATGAAACCGACCCAACGAGGACATCATGAGCCAATGTACATCAAGATAGAAGGTTTGCTAGATGGAAAAAAAGCGACGTTAACAGTTTTGAAAAAGTTAAAAAAATAAAAAATAAAAAGTCTGCGTAAAAATTGACATGTAACTAAATTTGATTGGAAAGGAATTAAGAGTTTTTAAAATCATTTAAAATTTTTTGAAAAAAAAGAATAAAATTTAAAACTCCAAATGGAGCTAAAATGTGAGGCAAGTAACCCAATTTTATTTTTTTTATTCTTTATTGAAATTGTAAACTTTATATATATATATATTTGTAAAAATCAGATTTTGCGATGAATTTGCAACAACCCCTACTTTTTTTTTTTTCCCTTTTTAATTTTGGTGCAGCAACAATGTGGATGTGAATCCTTTGTAGGGTACTATTCCCAATGTGTCACAAGTCCAAGCAGGTCGTACACGGGTAGTTGCAAAAATTAACGAGAGTGGAAGAGGAGCTCAAGAATATAAAAAGACTAAAATTGAAGATTGTATAGGATTGCCGATTGTCTGTTTATGTATTGCAATAGGTTGGATGTTGGTTAACATTTACAAGGAAAAAAAAAAATTGATGGCACAGTGTTGTTATTTAATCTATATATATATATATATATATATATATTTTTTTTTTCTTTTGCAGGGCGAATTTAGAAAATTTTGCAGGGCGAATTTAGAAAATTTAAATCCTAAAGTGAAATATTTGATGAGATCTAGATAAAAACCAAAAAAAAAAAAAAAAAAATTATTCTACTAAAAGAGTTCTTGATGCATATTGAAATTGCTGTGAAAATGTAAAGTCAAATTACAATGAAGCATTTTCAATTTTGAAAAAAGAATAGAATTGCTGCAAAACTTTTAATTTTACTTTTTGAGAAAGGTTGCTCAGAAGCTAAAATATTTCAGGAAACCTATCTTTAAAAAAAAAAAATCTTCTACTAAAAGAGTTCTAAATGCATATTAAACTTGCTATGAATCATTTAATTTTGAAAAAGTGGTAGTTGTGAAGTTTTTAATTTTATTTTTCATTTCATAAAAAAAAACAATTGTGAAGCCGGATTGCACGGATAAAATTGAATTGCTGTAAAGTATTTAGTTTTAAAAAAGGATAGAGCTACTGTAGAGTTTTTAATTTCACTTTTTTTTTTTTTAAATACTAATGTTAAGTTGGATTATATGAATAAGAAGAGTTTTCAAGATTTCAATAATAAATATCATCATTATATATTTACATGGATAAAATTGGATTACTGTGAAACAATTATTTCAAAAAAAAAAAAATAGAGCTGTTGTGAAGTGTTTAATTTCACTTTTCAAAAAACAGACAAACAAACAACTGATGTTAAGCTGAATTACATGAATAAGAAGAATTTTCAATATTTCAATAATAAATATCATTATTATTTATTGAAATCCTCAAGATAAGAGGCAGTCTCAAGGTAAAACCATTATTGACTAGAAGAGATCTTACAAAAATTGAAAAACTAGTCTCAAGGTAAAACCATTATTGACTAGAAGAGATCTTACAGAAATTAAACGTTTTTCAGTTAGTAAGTTGGATGTCCGCATCTCTAAAATATATATAATCTTGGGAAATTAATGTTAATCACTATATAACATCAATTGACATGCAAAGATTCATTACTTTATAATAACAGAATTGTAATACAACAGAAGAGTTTACGGTCAATTAAATTTATCCCACAAAGAATTTGATTTAATCGAAGCATTCCATTTAAAAACAATAGTCCCAAGTCCTTTAGCATGACAAATACCCAACTATTCTTAATTATTTATGAATTCTGAGCCATTCAAAAATATAATGCCTCATTTATTTTCAAAATATAGTTCATGATTTTGCATTCAAAAAATATAGTTCCAGTCAGAACCAAGTTCCATTCAGTAAGTTTAAATCTTAGAAACTGAGTCTTCGTTAGCCTTCATAGCAATGCCCTGACAGATGAAAAGGTCACAATGCTTCTGTCTCTCCATTAAAACCTTTTGAGTGCTGGTAATAGGCTGACATGTGTTGGTGGTGTGGCATGGCTTGCAGCTGCTCTGCATTGTCACGCCCCGTATCTTGCGATCTAGGACACAAACTAAATTGTATATAATCAACCACAGTCATCACAATTATTATATTTCATCAAAGCCACACACACAAACGAAGCAAAAATGTAAAATAAAATTGTAAATGTTAGAATATTATATATTCGTTTATGATATATTATTTATATATATTACCTATATTAAAATATTCTATATTTTACAATTTAGTAAGTAATTAACTTTTTGGTATGCAGACCATTATTATATATAACTCTTATTATAAACATATTTAAAGGTCTCTTCTTTACCTTTATTATATATCACAAGATGTAGACTTTTAATACTCTCTTCCCAAATTTGATTTTCTTGTTCTTTTATTTTTTTATTTTGACATGGCATCAGAATTCAAGATTTTCAATTCCGTTCAACTTCCATCAATATTGCCATGATCTTATTTTGCTGTACTATTTTTCATCACCATAATATATAAAGAGAATTCTTTCATCTTTTTTTTTTTTTTTTAATACTAGCAACCAACCAATGTTTACGACACTCTTCGACTAAAATAAAATATGCGTATATTTTTGTACCTTCTCTTTTTCTCTATCAAAAGTAACATAATATTGAGAAATAAAGTTTTTATGTTTCTACCTTTCAAAAAAAAAAAAAGTTTTTATGTTTCTTATTACAACTCTGGAAAGTTTGTAAAAGATTTCAACTATTTGTTGAAGAATAAAACTCAATCCCAACATTTAGATTTTAATTTTAATTTGTAGGAGAGACATTTTTAAAATATATTGTATTTTAACCTTATCAATTTAAATTTAAAATTAGAATATTAGAAAAAAATAAAATAAAATCCCTCCGCAAAGAATTTTATTCAAATACTTGTAAAAATATAAAAGAGTAGAACGATGAATATAAAGTTTTAATTAGTTTTGTAAAAATAACTCAAAATAAAAAATACTATTATTTTTAATTATATTTGCTTTATAAAATAAAACAAATATAGACAATATGACTAGTTTAAATTTAAAATTAGAATTTTAAAAAACAACTACCTCCGAGTCTAATTAATATTCAATATTTTTTTCTATTTTTAAATGTTACAAATACTCAAAGTTGTTGTAAGAAAAATAACCTAATTATTATTTAAACTTTTTCAATTTGTGTTTCATAATTTAATTCCATTTCTTATTTGTATTTTTAATTTAATTGCCAATATTATTGAAATATATAAATTTAATAACATTATTAAATTTTTAAGCAAGTGAGTCCGCTTTTGGAACCCATGAAAAGATGGGTCTCTTTTTAGAATATGGGTCTCTTTTTAGAATATCGGAAGATGGGTCCCTTTTCAAGAACCCATGAGTCTTCTACATTTATTAAGATCATATATCATAATTTTAATGTATTTATAGGCAAAAAGAAAAGTGAAGTTGCAGTGTTTTAACGATGTGGGACAAAATAACAATAGTTTTGAGTGAAAGTTTTAGTTTATAAAAGATCTCTGCCACTCGTTGAAAAATAAAATTCAATCTCAACCATTGAATCTTAGTTTGTGAGAGGGATATTTTCAAAATCTGTCTTGCTTTTATTATATATATGGTATCAGAAATTTTTGCATTTTTCTTTTCCACCGCAAAAATCTTTTCTTCTACATTCTGAATCATATAAGAGGTTTCTGCAATTTTTATTCTTTCGTAATGTTTTTATTTGTAGAGTCTTACTCCGCCATAGTACCACCACAAACATTGCAAAAACTATTTCTTTCGCATTCTAAATTAGTTCTTAGATTTTTTTTTTTGACTCTTTTTATTTTAATTCTGACCTCTGTTTTTTCGTATTTTACCATCTCAGTGCATTTTTTTTATTTAGGATAACCTCTCAACGTTATATCGTTTATTTTATTCACAGTATCGTTTTCTGACAGAATTAACTATAATTTACTAACAGATATCAGTCTTTCTTATTGGTCGTAAACTCTAGAGAACAAAGTGCTGTTGTTTTCTTTCGACATTTTTTAGTCTGTCTTTTTTGTTTCATCTTCGTGCACTGTATATTCTGTTTAATAATTTTTCAATCTCTAATCTGAAAAATAATTATTCCGGTGGCAGTGAAATTTTTTTAGAAATTCACCGTCAAAACTTCGTCATCACTAGCAGCCACACACCTCTAAATTCTACATTCACAATTTATTCTGCTATCTGGTTCAACTATTTTTAGAATTCTCGTTTTTCCAAACTCAAATTTGTTTGAGTTTGAGAGAGGGTGTTAGAATATTGTATATTCAGTTATGATATATTATTTATATATATTACTGATATTATAAAATTTTATATTTTAGTATTTAATAAGTAGCTAGCTCTTTTGATATGTAAACCATTAGTATATATACTTCTCATTCTAAATTTATTTAAAGGTCTCTTCTTTACCCTTATAATATATGACAAGATGTAAGTCTTGTAATTTCTCTCGCTAACTCTATTATCTATTGTTTTTTATTTTTAACATGGTATTAGAACATATTGAAATAAAAATAAAAGACAAAAAATAAAATTAGAGAGAGAAATTACAAGATTTACATCTTGTCATATATTATAAGGGTAAAGAAGAGACCTTTAAATAAACTTATAATGAGAAGTATATATACTAATGGTCTACGTATCAAAAAACTAGCTACTTACTAAATACTAAAATATAAAATATTCTAATATAGGTAATATATATAAATAATATATCATAACTAAATATATAATATTTTAACAATAAAAATATTAAAATTCTAAAAAGGCCTCCAATGAACAATCGATTAATTAGTTGAAAAGACACAAGATTGATAATGAAGAAACTCTTACCAAATAGTAAGATAAAACTCTGGATCCGATTTTGGAGACCACCTAAACAATTTCTATTATAAAATTTGGTTACAAGAATTGAATCTAAGCACTCTACGACTCCTCCTGCATATTCATTCAATCTCTTACTTGACTCCTCGATGCTCCAAAACCAAGTGGAAAAACATTTTTTGACTTCTCAGAAAATTTTCTTGAAATCCTTTAAAACTTACAAACTCAAAGCATGTAAAATAATTAAAAAAAAAGAGAGAGAAAAGACCCTAAACTCTCACAATAAAAATTTTCTCCTTTAATTCTATAATTTGCTCTCTGTGTATTTTTTCATTCAGAGCATATGCATATTTACAAAATAAACAAACCCAAATAAAATAGGGAATAGGATCTGTAAAAAATTTGGCAGGTTAAACCCTCTGGTTCTGTGTGCCTTCCTATGAGCTGTACTGATCCTTGCTCAAACTTTATGTGCCTTCCCTGAGTTTCACTATTTTAAATTTTTTATCTTTATTTGTAATGTTTGAGGCTTTGGGTATGCTGCGGCTTGCTTGCAGACTATAACTGGTAATCTTAGTTTGAGAGAAATCCTTCCTCAATTAGAATTTCTCTATTTTTCGACTTCTCAGCTATTAAGAAACTTTAAGATTGTAATATTCTTCAGATTTGGTATTCTATTCATACTTGAGTTAAGAAACAAAATTCTATGTTAATTTAATACAAATTTTGTTTGAATTTCCCACCTAAAGATTTTACAAATTTAACAAAAATAAAGTCTTAACCACTACTAGGCACAGCACTCTACAAAAATATACAAGGCATAACCCAACTCGATACAGCCCCATCATTAACAAAATATATGAAATACAAACAATTGTCACCCCTTAGAGAGCATGAAAGAATAATGGAAAATAATGTACGACCTTACACTTAAGGTACTAAAAAATATGGTGCTGTTATTTGTAACCTTATTTTTTCTCTACGTAACCCACATAATTCATTCATCCTATGTTTTCTCCATGCAACCCAATAATTTCTTTATGCAATTCACAAATTGTACCTAAAGTTTCAAAAATACTCCTTCACCTTCTAAAACCCTTAAAATTGAAAACCCATTGTTGAAATAATGCAATATTTTCATTAGATAAATACCGAAATTTTATACTTGTTTCAATAAGAGATTGTTGAAATATTGTACAGTCATTGAAAAAAATCAAAACAGCAAGAGCCTATTGAAATATTTTAATTTTTTCATTAATCAGTTGCTAAAATATTTCGTTTATTTGGGTGTGATAGGGTTGAAAGTTTATGTGGTTAATTGCTAAATTTTTTCAGTAACTAATTGTTGAAATTGTTTGATTTTTTCAGCAAAAACCTGCTAAAAATATAGAGGGTAAGGAGGTTATTTTGCATTAAGATATTTTTGTCCTAAGATGGAAAAAATTTAACTAGGTAATGAGAAAAAAAATAGGATTACGAATAACGACACCCAAAAAATATGAAAGTATACCAAAATAAAGCAAAAGAAAATGGGAAAACTAAATCTTCCACTCAGTCGATCCTGTAGGCAGTACATCTCAAAATCTACACACGAATTTGTAGAAAAGTGTGCACTAAATCATGTGTGCTCATTACAACATACATACATATATAACATATTTTATCATGCCACCATACACGATTATGCATCTCAACCATCCATTATAACATGATATCAGTTCAATTAAACATTAAACTAATTATGCTCGCAAAAACATCATCATCATAGTTTAATAAACATTAAACTAATCTTCTATCAATAACTTATCTATCATATCATCGTTATAGGTATAACATAGCATTATACTCAACGTTTTACTATAAATTCATACATCAACGTCATACCATCTAAAAATAATATTAAATAGTTTATAACATCATTCACTAACCTCATTATCATTATGCATACCATTATATTAAGTTTAATATAAATATTATTATCATCATCACAATATTATATGATTAGCAATTCATCTCAATTGACTCATCAACACAATCCATGCATGCACAATATATAACACATATGGGCAGGTATTCTGCGAGATTGGCTTGTGGCCATGACGCCCTATCACCAGTACACTATCATATGTACTAATAGTCATTGCCAAAGCACTAAACCTATGCCATCATAGGCATTTGTGACTTTGGTATAAACCAAAGACAATCACGTATCTTAGGACATCAAATACGCTTGGAGAGTCACAGTCTATTAGAAAATAGTATTCAAACCCTGTACAGATTTAGAGATTTTTAACCCATAGTTACATATATCTTATATTTAATAGTACCTTCTAACACAAAATTAAACCCAACTCACACTTTCTCAGCAAAATATCATTGTCCACACTCGCACAAAAAAATAAACAAAAAAATAAAATTGAACTAACTTTTAAAAAGTTATACATACGCACACGATGAAGAAAATGAGCTAATATTTACAATAATTTGAAATTGGGAAATATAATTAATATTTGATTTGAAAATTAGATGTTCTTCATAATTTTTAGCGATTTCAAGTGCTAATAAAAGGACTTTGAGAGTAATAAAATATAATAGATAGACAAGTGTTTTATAAATATGTAGATAAATTCTCATAAACTAATCGCTATTTCTTGCTTAAAAAAAATAATCTTTCAATTAAAATACCAAGCTATATATTGGTTTGTATTTGTTATTTGTATAAATGAAAAAAAAAATCAATTAATCTCAAATATTTTGCAGAAATTAAATTGTTTTATATTCGTTGTGTATAAAAAGGAAAAGCCCCACTAGAATTGAATTGGCCTTTGTTAGAAAAGTCGTCCAATTGCAAAATTCCCTCTTCTCGAAGATCAAAGAATTATCTCATGAACCGGGAATACATGAACCTCAACTATTAAATATACTCTATATAAGTGTGAATATGTTTCCATTTCATATTATGGTAGGCACATTTGCTTCGTCCCCAATGGCGCACTTGGATAATTTCTCCCCAGAGACTACCTACTAAATACCTATATATTTGAGGTTATATATGCTTAATCAAGACAAGGTTCGCATGATTAATCACAAATTTCCAAACTTGTCTTACTATCAAAACCTTAGTAAAATTGAGCGGGGCTATTCTTTCCTCCTATGGCTAAGTTTGATTGAAGGAATATAATAATACCATAAAATAGTATACAGGATTGAATATAACATGTAATTAATTTTATATATGAAATTATTTTATTAGTGTTTGTTTGGTGAAATATATTAGCTAGAGATATGATTTGATAAGAAATATGATAGGAAATAATTTTAAATCTTTAAGAGAGAAAATAAATCTGAGAGTGGAGATATGCCATCATATTCCCATAGTATTACTAATTTCACATTTTGAGGGATCTTTTTTTTTAATCAATATTGAATTTGTGAAAACCACGGATGACAAATCAAATTTCAAGTCCTCCTTCTTCCAAACAAACAGTAGGACTGGCCGAGACCAAAGTGATCGGATGAAGAAATATATAGCACAAAACGGTCGATTACAAATACTAGAGCTGCCCCTTACTAAGAATTTCCTCAAAGGTAAAGCCATATATCACTTTTTTTTTAATTATTATTTAAAAGATAATTGTTCAATGGCATAGCTCTTTATGATAGAAACATGAGAAATGCTATTTCATGAGAATTCTTATCCATAAACGTGTACCAAAATGAAATGATAACTAAACTTGTTTTAATATTTTTTTTTCTTTAAGCTCTCTTTTTTTAGACATTGGATTTAGAATTTGAAACGAAAATTTCCGTCAATTAAACAATTCTCATGATTATATGATATTTAACCAAGAAACTTGAATTATGAAATTTTCATTTTTATGTTATGTTTGATTGGGCATTAATTAATTAGTTTCAGGAATTGAGATTGAAATTTTGGCAAAGAATTCTTATATTTGATTTTTTTTTTTATTGAGAAACTCAAAATAAGGAATTCCATATGGCATAAGCTAAAAGCAGACGATGATTTTATCACCAATAATAGAGCCACTAATCTATGCATCTTGGAGCACAAAAATGGGGGAGAGTTTGCATGGACAAGGAGAGATACGAGTGAACTTGGAACCTCGTAACACTCTCAGTTGATATGTTGATAGCCATTGCTATGCTTGCTAGTCAATGATAAAGGAATGGACGTGGACAAAAATAATGATAACTGACTTTTAAACTCTTTTTTTTTTTTTTTTTGGGTAGGTGAATTTTAGATATTTGGTGCGTTAATATTGATTTATTTTTTTAATAATATTTAGACATTGTTTGGATAAAAAAAATAAAAGTAATAATAATAATTATTATTATTATTTGTGAATTGATTGTTTAGTAAAATATCTTTAACACAATATTTAAACACTAACTTTTGCTGAATTGATTGGGATATAATGCTGATATCATTTTAAATAAGCTAGAAAGTTTTTAAAATTTTACTTAGACACTTAAAAATTATTAAAAATTTTTATTTGTTTTATAAAACACTTAAAAAATTGTTAAAAATTATTAAAATTATTTATTTTACTAAATATACAACAAGTTTTATCTATTAATTTTTGTTAAAAATTTATCATAAAGTATTAAAAATTTGGTTTCCAAACGGGGGCTTTGAATCAAATCGCCAACCAACCAAAACCAACTGGGTGGCTTTAGTCGAGGAATTGTGGGGGTACTGTAATAAAATTACAATGCAAATCCTAATATGTTAAATTTTAATTAGCTAATTTAATCGACAGGCCATCGCGCGTTTAAAATTTTCCTGGTAGTTGATATGTCAAACAGATGAAAAAATAAAATTAAAAAAAAGAGAGAAAAATTGAAGGACACGTGGTAATAAAGTAGCCACACAGGTGGCAGAGAACTAACCTTTTGACCCGCTCAGTCGAAATCCCAATTAGTGATCTACTTTATGACAATTGTTCACCCCTCGTTCGTTGATTTCATCGAAAGTGACTTTTAAACCCTTTCTTTTTCAGCTTTCAATGCTTTTATAGGTGCATTTCGCGCACCTACAACCGCTGGAAAAATTTTTCAGAATTTTCGATAATTTTTAAAAATTTTTTATTTTTATTTTATTATCTCGTTTTAGCGCGTTTGGCGTATTAACTTCTACCAAAACTTACAAAATATATTTAATTTTTTAACTAATTTTTTTATATTTTTCTCGAATTAAATTTCTTCACATATTATATTTATGTCACATTTTTTTATTTTTATTATATTTTTTATTAACTTTTTACTAACCAAACATACTTTTTATAAATTATAAACTTAAAAATTATTTTAAATTATCTCATTTTATTACTTTTTTTATCACTTCAAACGACCTATTTAATTCTCAAACGACACTTGCCCAAAAATATCTATATCTTTTTTTTTTTTTTAGGGGACAAGTATATATATATATCCATAACTAAATCTATGTCTATATCTCTGAAAAGATAAACGATGGCTGATAAATAAATCCAAAGTCTCCCAACGCTTTTCACACACAACCCAGAAATTTCCACGCGGACCTCTTTCTCTCTCATATCCTGTTCCGTAGTTTTCTCTCTCTAGAAACCAGCTGAGAGGCGGCGAGATGTTGCAGCTGTTCTTTGCGGTGGCCTTCTCTGCGGTCCCTCTGACTCTATACGTGCCCCCCGTGAGGCTCTTGAATCTCTTCGTAGAGACGATGGAAGAGCTGTACAGGGAGTCGAGTTCATACACAGGTAGATTCTACCCCCGCCTAAGGCAGGCTTGTTCGAGGCTTTTGGATTGCATGCTCTGTAACAACACCGGATGAATGAATATCGTCTTCTTTGTTATTAATAGCTTCAGATTCAGATTGGAATCCTATTCTGTAAATACTCCTTGGTCTTAGGTTTGAATTGAACTCTCTCTCTCTCTGTCTCTCTCTCTCATTTTTTTTTTTTTTGGTGGTTGTTAGTTAATTACTTGTTGCGGAACTGTTGTCCATATGTGATTGATGCAAATGAGAATTTATAGATCTGGGTTTGTCTTCTGAAATGTTAAGTCCCCAAGGGAGAGAGTTCAAATCTATGGGTATGTTGTGGTTGGGATCATGTGTATTGATGGTTAAATCCTAGTTTATTTGGATTAATTATTATTACTTTGTCTGCTGCAGAAATTTTGGATTGATCATCATCGACCTTGTGAAAATTCGAATGAAAAATTCACAATTTCGATCATGTCAATGTTGTTTTCAATATATATATATATACATATATATATATATATATATATTCTAATTAAGCACATTACCGAATTAGAATATAGTTCAAGATTTGATAAATGTAAAGACTTAAATAAGGGGATTCACTGATAACTCTTTTAATCTTCAACGAAATTTCCATCGACCAATTACTATTTTTTTATGCCAAATTATTAGGGGTTCAATGGGCTGCAATGAAGAAATCTATTGCAGGAACTACAGTAGAAAATCAAAAATTGAGATTTAATTATTTTTAACCGAATAGTTCTAATTTAATTTAACTAAAATAATTTTTAAAATAAAAATAAAAGTTAAAAAAATTTGATTGGAACACAATTAATACAGAATATAAAAAATCATGTGTCATTAAAGTGAAAATAAATTTTAATCCTTCACTACAGTTCCTACAGTGAATTTCTTTACTGTAGTCCTTGCAGTTTTGGACCCAACTGGGCTGAATTGCATTTAATTAAATTAAATTAAGGTCATTAGATAATTATAAAAAAAATCAAGACCGTTAATTAATATAATTAACACTTTTAGTTGTTGAGGTACATTTTTACCGTTCAGCCTCTCTAACCCAAATTATTATACATTGTCTTCCATCTATATTGTAAACAGTCGGGGCTCTTTCAGATATTTCCTACTTCTTCCTCCTTATTGTTTGAAATCAGCATTAATTAGCCCAAGGTATCTTTAATTGTTATTAAGAAAAAGAAAATAAAAAAACTCAAAAAGTGAAAATAAAAGAAAATAAAATTTCAACGAGAATACAAAAGAAATTATAATGGTTTTCGTTTTATATATTTGAGAGTTTAGGGTGAAGGTAATGTATTTTTTTTTTCTTTATTTGTGGGTTGAGGATAAATGAAAAGGAAATGAAAAAAAAAAGTGTATGCCGTTATTTTATTATTATATTATATATGAATTTTTTTTATTGTTTATTGGACGGAAATATGAAGTATTTTAAAAAATTTATTAATGATTTTTTTTGGGGGGTTTCATTTGAAAATGAGGAGATTTTTAAGTGTATTCTATTTTTTTTTTAATATATCTTTGTTTTAAGTGTAAAAAACGAGCCGAGTCGAATTTTAACTTATTCAAGTTTAGTTTGATAAAAAGAATTTAAGTTAAAGACTAGCTCTCGAATAACTTAATTAAATCAAAACGTAGTTGTTTTAGTATAAAATATAATAAATAAAATATTATTAAAATATTATGAACTATATATATATATATTATATTATCTGAGTTTTTAAGTCAAATTTTTTTAAGTTCGTGCCCGAACTCAATACTAAATAAGTCACAAATTGAATTTAATTTAAATGCATTTTTGTCACAAGTTGAGTTCAAACAACTGGAAAAAAAAAAAAAAAAAAAAACTTGGCTCGTTTTAACCCTTATTTTATTAACTCACAAAACAAGAGTGATTTTTAATTTTTTTCTCTTAAATTGTTTTCTTTCCACTTTCATCCCAACAAACGGACGGTAGGTAAATGCTCTGATATCGGGCATTCTATTTTGCGCCAAATAATTACTCCATTAAGAGTATATATCGTCCTCCATCATACATCAAGATTAGAAAGAAAGGACTTCTTAAAAATAAAGAATAAAAATTTGTGTTCAGTTCCTTGGAAAAGGAGTAGAATATTGAACAAGTGAATTCTTTATTACAATTTCTCTCTCCTCAAAAACAAACGAATTGAGAAAGGAGCAAAGAATAAGAGAACTAGTTTTAACAATAGAAAATGTGAATGATATACTACTAATGAGAAGAAAATGGGGAAAATTCCAAAGGTAAAAATGAGAATAAAAGAATTGACTTTGAGATTCAGGCTTACTGTGGCAGGGAGCTGCTTTAGCTAGATTGTGTGCAAGGCTTGAAAAACCAGAAAACATCCAAGGTTCTTGCTTCTTTTTCCGCTGCAATGGAAGCAGTTCTTCCACCATTGTTACCGTCTGTATGTGCCTCCTTCCTCAACTCTGTATTGCTCTGCTCCATCTCTTGAAGGATTCTTCTCTCCTACATTATCAATAACCCAACATGCAGATCAGTTTATAAAATGCTTATATTCATATACTTAAAGCTGGATTAAAAAATCTTTTCTCTGGAAACATATAATTTTAGGGTTTGAAGTCAAACATAGACAGCCTTTTTTCTGGAAGTAAGGAGGCTAATTCTAAGAATTGAACCGTTGATTCTCATATTTCATAATGAAACAACTTTATTGTTGCTCCAAGGCATCTTTTATATATAAATAAATCTGTAATTATTAAATCATTCGCTGCATGGTTGGGTTGAATTCCCGTCCTTAGCAGTCATGATTGGCTCAATGGTGCCATATGTGGCAGTTGGATAAGTTCAACTTGAATTAAAGAAAACCCTTCAAGGAAAAAGGGTACATTTAAGAGAGACTGATGTAAGATAAGCATAGCATAGTAACTGCTTATTTGTGCTGTATGGTTCAGCAAAAAATGAGTAACCTATTGCCCAGGTCAGATGTGGACAGTTTTTTTTTTTTTTTTATCTGTTAGAAAGTTTTATTACAAGAATTCGAACATATGACTTCCAAGTTGTAATGGAACAACCATCTTTTGCTGCTCCAAGCAAAGATAAAATTACAGGAGCAATGAAACTCAGCTCAATTAAACTTTGGTTCTAAATTAGTTGGAGTTAATTACATGAATCATTTTCTTCCACTCAGAATAAGTTTTTATGAGGTTATTCATATTGTCAAGCTGTATAGAAAAGTAAAATTCAATGAGTAACCAGAGTGTTTTCTTGAGCACATTACCTCGCGAAACTATCACTTCTATTCCTGCTTCATAATGGATACAAACTGTTGTAAAACTATGGTAATGTGTCATCTAAACATTGCAAAATTATTTCACCCAGATTTTTCTCAGAAAAATGAGACATCAAAGTAGTTTCAACTGTCAGTTGGTGGACTTCAAATGAAATGAAACCGAGCTTCCACGAACAAAGACCAAAGTCTGGTGGCAATTGTTTTATAATTACATCTCCTTCTTTGTCGGTTATTTAATTATTCTTTTCCATCCTGCTTTGGTCCAAGCAAACAAGCCAAAATAATACTCAGATAAAAGGATCACCTTATTAATGATGATTCCAATCTTAGTTCCTAAAAATTTACACAAAGAAACTGCAACTAGTGATGTAAAGAGAAGTGGATTAACCCTAACACTATCCTCCCCCCCCCCCCCTCAATCCTAGGTAATTGCATTTTAAATGTAATTACATTCATATAAATCCAATAATCTGTATACGTAGCATTACAATTACATTTAATTACAAAATAAAATGTAATTGGCGTTACAATACATATATATATACATACATAAGACTAACTGGACAATTATCTTATTTTAATTTAAATTTATATATGTTTTATTTCACATAATTTGTTAAAAAAATTATTAAGAAATACATAGGATCAATATATAAGGTTAGAGTCAGATTTTCTTGACTCAGTCAACAATGGGGCAAAGAGTGATAGGATCAGGGAAAGGCAGATCAACCCGGACCTTGGGCTGGGTTAGCATCGATTGATCTGATTTACATGCCTAAAACTGTTAGTTATTATAAGTTACTATTTCATCTCCCACTCTGTTAAGAGAATTTAAAAGAGCATATTTCACTGCGTACCTGAGATCTAGATTTGAAAGCTTGAAGAGGGGTTCCTTTCTTGGGGCCATGACCAGCTGAAAAACATTGAGGAGAGGGAGGACAAGTTCGAATTGGCATCACATTCTCACCTTCTTTCTGCTTTACATTCTTCAAATCCAAAGACATTGGGATGTTTTCCGCCTCTTCAACTGTCCTGCTAAAGATACAAGAAATTCAATCACCTAAACAATCTTCCTTCTTATTGAAACCAATATTGACTACTGCTAAAATAATGTGTATCCAATGTCTCTCGATAGAACATCCATGCAACAATCCATTCTATAATTAAGATCATATATAAATGGTTAGACTCTAAAAAGTACAATTTGAAAATACGATATGTAAATCTTTAAAAAAATGTAGGAAGCAACATGGCAAGTACATGCAAAATATATATATATATATATATAATATATATTCAAAGACAATAAAAAAAAATACAAGAAATCACTAATTAGAATTTAAAGAAAAAAAAAACATCTACTCCATATCTTCATTGTTGTAGTATCCTTCAATCAACAATTACCTTCTATTAGATTAAAAAATAAATAAATTTAATGCATTACTTAAAAAAAATATAATTTTATCATAAAAAATCATAATATGAAAATATGAATACAATTTATCAACTGTCCCTAATTCACAATAAACATTTTGTGTTAGCATTGAAAAGTGTTGGAGGCAAATTAAGTGTATCCCTAGATGTAATCCTAATGTGTTGCCAACGTTTTCCTAGAATGTCCAAAGCACAAATAATAATAATAATAATAATAATAGATAGTTTTACTAAAAATTGGGATACACTTAACTGAGTTTCCAAGACGTGTTGGTCACGTGTCCATAATCGGAGAGTATCCAGCACTCATACACTCTTAGGTCAGATTTTTTTTTTCCTATCATTTAAACTCTTTTGATGCCAGGATGGGAAAAAGTATAGGTAGTACCATACGTCTTGCTTTATAAGATGTGAGACCCATTAATTTCATATTTTAAAGTGATCTCAATGGAAGATGCACCTAAAAAGGCTGGTGCAGCCATACTATTAGACCCTTTTTCCCTGGGGCTGAGGGTTTTCCAAATTGGGTCCCTGACTACTGCCATATATGAAGTAAATGGAGTTGGACCAATGACAGCACTAAAGCCCTGCAATTTAAAATGAAGAATCATCCTCAAAATAAAAAAAAAAAAAATCAAGAATCATCTTTATAACTAGAATGTTCAACAACCACTCGACATTAATTCATCAAACTTCTGCAAGGTTACGAACCTGATGAATGTCCATATCAGGAGTAATATTTCACATGTTAAATAAACTGTGTTTCATACTCATACAAATTTTATCTTCATTTTTCATCATGGAAATGGTACATATTGCAGTCCAAAAAACCTGATGGAACAATCTTTAGCATTTAGCAGTGTACTAGCATTTAGCATTGAGAAAGACACTTACTTCTTCCTCCTCTGCTTCTCCTTGACACTGCTTTTCTCCATTGCATCAATTTTCTCTTTACTAACCTCAAGCAACGGCTTCCTCCTCTCTCTCCCTCTCTCATCCAATTGCCCCAAGTGATCATCACCATTGGAGCATTCTTTTGCCCCCTGCTGTTTCTCTACATCCATTGGACTCTTCCCATTTGATCTCTCCACATTTTCCCTCTCTTTTGTCCTTGTCGCCAATCTCTTCAACTCATTGCAAAACTCCGAAATCTGATTCATTATATCGCGTCCTGCAAATAGATTCTGCGCAGATAGGGTGCTTTTAAGCCGTGGCCTCTCTTCCTTTTGTGAGGAATTATCAATCTGCTTCTTCTCTGTGCTTGATTTGATTGCAGCTTTCATGATGTTGTATTGGCGACTTGGACTAGAATAAAAGTTAGGGTGCTGATTTTCCCCATCTTCAACAAATCTATCACATTTTGAGTCCTTATTTGATGAAAGTGAAGGTTGAGCAAGCCCTCTCCTCTTCAAATTTCCATCTCTGAAAACCAACATTACAATGATTTTTTAGCACAAATAGGCAAAAACTGGATTGAGATTAAGGTTATGTTTGTTTCAATATAAAATTTTTCATTTTGCATTGAAATTACTTTGAAACAAACGGAAAATCTAGATGCTAATAAAGAGTTGTGTGCTATTGGTACCTTGTATTTCTAGCACCTAGTGGAAGGATTTCAAACACAGTAGATAACCTCTGAACCTACACAGAATTAAAAATAATAATAATAAATAAGGAGAAAAAAAGGAGAGTTATTAAAAGCAGATAACTATAAGGGCATTACATTAGTCCTATGGTAGGCAGCTGAAATGGTGCCAGAAAAGAAAAACAAAGTTGAACTCCGAATCCAATCTAATCCACTTCGTTCATTTTTCCAGATCCCATTAAAAACAGAAAACACAGGGTCTGCGTAATTTCTTTTTCTTTCCACTCATTTTCTCTCGGAGATCAAACAGAAGCAAATTGCACAAAAATCAAGGAATTCAAGAGTTTTGGAACCTTTGAAGGAGGCGTCCCTTTGAGGAAATCTTCAACTTTCTTCGGATGATTGCAATCTGCACTCGAAAATGGGGAGACCGAGAACATGAGATTGAAACACAAGATTTCTCGGCGAAATTCGCCAGTTAGCGTAATTGCGAGTGTTTGTTTGAGTATATGTATATATTACCCGGTTTGCAGAACCAAGCTTCGTCATCGTCGTCAACAGATTCATCTAGAGCAGAGAAATCGACCCATTTGGGAGCGTTGATGTGCTCATATAGATCGTCCGGCACAAATACCGAGTCTATGGTCTTCCAGTCGATCTTCGCTGGCTCCATTCACTTAATTACCCAGGAGAGAGAAGAGCCGCTCAAAAAAAAAAAAAAAAAAACTGGTGAGAAAGTAGAAGTTGTGGAGATTTGTATAATGCGTAGAGAATACTCTCCAAGGAGAGGAGGCGATTGTTGATTATTGCACAGAGAAAAAGAGAGAGAATGTCAAGGGGTGAGCCTGGTTGGCGAGGAGGAGTTGATTATTATTAGTTGATTATTTTTTCGACCGTTGGAGATTTGTCATTTATTTACTTCATTTATTTATTTACCCGTTTAATGCTTGAAAGCCACTCTACAGGGTTTTTTATAAGACTTGGAGGGCCTAATTTTTCAATTTATAAAAAAAAAAGTCGTTTTTGGAATTTTAATGGCCTGATGAACACTTCAAGAATTAATGGTGGTTAGTTATCTAATTTTCTATTATTTTTCATCATGTTTTTGGATTATTTGGGAGTAAAGACCTCCATTTTGTATGATACATCTTTAATAGAGCTAAATTTATAAAATAACATAAATTTAAATTTTAAAAAATAATTAGTGTCGAAAAAATTTATTTTTCATCATGTAACATTAAAAATATTTTTAAATTCTCTACAAGATTGTTTATATAGACCGATGAGCTTTTAGATTCTGATAAAATTCTTATTTTTTTTTTTGTGATTTTGATAAATTTCTTAGTTTTATATATTGATAAACTTTTTACACTTTATACAAATAAACAAACTCTATTCTTATTTATAATCACTCACTTTTTTAACAGATGGTGGATATTAATTTAATTCAACTATGGGAATTATGCCTTGAAAATCAACTACCAATGTATCTAAGATATTTATATTACTCATATAAACTTCCACAATTCTACAAAATTCTCTTAACTTCTATAATATTTTAATTTATAAAATTTATAATATTTACAATAGTCTACAATATTCGAATCCCTTCTTAGAAATTTTCATAAATTCTAAAATGATATAGAGAAACGTAGAGTATTCGAGTTATTTTTAAAAAATTCAGACCATATTAAAAAAATTTTGGAACCCGTAAAATATTTCAGATTATTTTAGGACACTCTAGAATATCGTAGTAAAATTCAATTCAAAAACTCATAGGTAAATTACAATAAAGAATGAACTCTCTTATTTCATTTAAAAGAAATAGTTTAAAGAGTGAACTATTATTTATAAATATATTTAACACAAAAAAGTAGAAAGTGAGAGCAAACTAGAGTGGAATATAAAAATTCAAGTAGAGAGAAAAAGTTTGTTTGGTTTGAAATATTTATTTTAAAGAAAATAATCTCTAAAATAAATATATATTTTTATTTTTTATTTTACAAAAAATACATAAAATATGTGTAAAATGGCCAAATTAAATGAACACTTCAATTGTTTCTTTAAAAGAAAAATAAAAAATAAGGAAGATTAGAGGGAAAGTTAAAAAAAAAAGGATTACTTGATTTATATTTTTTTTCTTTTTATTCACTCCAAATCCAAAAATCAAATATTGAAGTGGAAGAAAATTTTATTTTTTTAATTTATCTTCTCTCCAAACTATAATGAAATCAGTATTTTTTATTTTTAACTTTTTCCGACAAAAATAATTTTTATTTGTAAAAATTAGTGATAATTTTAGCTCCTTTTATTTCAAAATAAAATATTTTTAATTACCAACAAAATAAAATATTTTTTGAAAAATAATCTTCATTAAAAATAGATAGGAATTAAAAATTTATTAAATATAGATAAAGAGTGGGGAAAAGAGAGAGAGAGAGATATGTATTATAAATTTAGATTGCAAAAGTGGTACATATGTTATAAGTATTACAAATAGAATGAAATTTGTTTTGAATTGCTTATTACAAATTTAATAGGTTTTATAAATTAATAAATTTACATAGATGATGTATACTTTAGAATCATAATAATTTATAATGAAGAAAACTTTTTATATTTTTCCTTTTAGTTTTGTAACCTAATTAAGTGTTTTTAAATACTTCATTTTTTTAATTTTTTATTTATGAGGTTTTATATTTTTATTTTTAATTTTTTTGTTCTTTCAAGTAAAGGTTTTTAATGCTTTGTTTTTTTTAATATGAATTTACAAATTAAATTTTTTATAAAACAAATTATTTTTATGCATATTGTGCACCTCCTACTAGCCTATACTACTACTACATAATGAAACACCAAGGCAATGGTGTGGTTAAAATTTTTATAAAGCCACTGTTTTGGTGGCGCCTTGTTTTATATGCATCCATTTTTATTTTAATAGAAGTACCTTCTATCAAAAAATATACACTATTTTAAACTTAACAAAAAAAGATTATTTCTATAATAAAACATAATTTAATTTCTGTAAATCAATTTCCTAATAAATTAGTTTTAACCTTAGTTTCCTTAAAAATCAATTTACTTAAAATAGGTTTAAACAATAGTTTTAATCCAAAATTGAAAATTGTGCTCTAACTCCTATAAATCAATTTCTTATAAATAAGTTTACACAGTAGTTTCAATCCAAAATTGCGTCATTGTGAAAATTTTATTCTTCAAATAAGTTGGAATTGCATGTGGAAATAAGTTCAAATTATGAATTTTTAATACTTTGGTACCTACATACATTACTTATTAGTTCCTGCTTTCATAATTTCGGTTCCTTGTAAATTTCTAATGGGTTAGTGACTTCAAATGTTAGCAGAAAATTTTCTTGGTAAGATTTTTAACATTTGATTAATGCTAAATTTCTAGATATTTTTTCTTTTATAATTTCAAAGATAGTTTTCATCACTTATCTATGAATTATTTTTATATTCTCATCTGTCCACAAGGATAATCACATACGAATTTTTAATAGTCATAGACTTCTATATATCTGTGTATATATAGATATATATTAATAATTATGTGATTCTATGATTAATTTATTTATTTATTATTTTTCTTTTGTTAATGTGATTAAGTGATTTTTTTTAGGTCAATTGTTCGATTTTTATAGTTTTTGAGTCTTTGTGATTTATTAATTTTAGCATTTGTTCAAGTTTAGGAAGTAATTGGTCTTAGGATTAACTTTTTTTTATTTTAGTTAGTTATATTTATTCTAAAAGAATATTAAGTTTATGAAAAATTAATTGTGACATTTTTATCTAAATTAATTAAAAGTATAATAAAACAATTAATTATCTCCTAAATAAATTTAAATCTTTTTATTTTTAAGATTGTAAATATTTCACATACATTGCGCGTGCATTTGCTGCCTGCTAGTTTATATATAAAAGGAGAGGAAATTTGAGCATATATTTTAGGATCTTTTTCCCCATTTTAGCTTTAGGGCAAAGTTTGTGGGTGAAATTTTTACCTGAATAGAAATGATGATACAAAAAAATATTAAAATTAAATCAAATTAGATTTATTCAGTGGAGCAGAGGTAAAGTCGTACTTCGTTAATGAAGTCATCCCTAGGATATAATTTTGTGGTTTAGAAAAATTTAAACAAGACACCACTATCATTGACGACCTTTCAAAAAATTAATACCAGGCCTTTGCTTCCATTGGCAACTTCTGTGCAAAACTTCAACTGCTTAAGGTATATTTCTCTAACTCCACTAACAACTCCAGACCACAGACTTTAGGTACACTAAACAAGAAAATAAGAATGAAATGTGAAAATGAGTATTCCATTCCCTCAAACAAAACATAGCCACAGGGGGTTACAACCTATGCAAAATCATATTAAGGATTTTAACAATGGGTTGATAATAATGTTGAATAATAAATCAAAAATTTTCTTGCTATTGTTACAATGTTGTCCAATGCCTGATTTCTTGAGTATAAAGGTTCTAATGACCACTGGTACCAAAAGTTGGGTAGTTGGCTTGAGAGTGACCGGATTTGAACACATTTGTGCACAACAAATTCCACAACAAAGACTTAAAAGAGTGCTCAGCCTCATAATCTGCTACCAATAGTCCCCACAGGAGCAAACCCCATCCCTAAAATGATGATAACGGATTGGATCCCTGATAACAATGTTCCGATTCTCCATCTTGGATAAGAGTTTTGCAAAGACATGACAGTCCCCACAGATCCTGAGGTTTTTCCTGATTCTAATAGTCTTTTCCCTTGACAAGGTCATCATACCAAATATGATTGCCAGTTTCTCACTGTGGTATGAGAGTGAGTCTTCCTTTTGTTCCCCTTCAAGATCTTGCAAGACAAAATTTGTGTCTGGAACATAACCCAGTTCCTTTAATCTCCAAATCAGCCGGTTCAGCTCCAGGATGATCTCTTCAATTTGTGGGTGTGACTTATCTCCTAATATGAAGGCATGGATCTGTTTATTTACTTCAATCCAGCTGCAACCTGGTTCCTTCCTTACTCCATGATCCCTCATGGCCCTCCTAACGGCTGCAACATCTTCCCACATTTGAGAATTTGCATATATATTGGACAAAAGTATGTACGTTCCTGCATCATCAGGTTCAAGGTTTAGAATCTGCTTTGCAGCATATATAGCTAGATCAGTGTTGTGGTGAACCCTACAGGCGCCAAGTAAAGTTCTCCATGTTACGGCATCTGGTTCACATTCCATTTCATGTATAAGCTTAACTGCTTCATCAAGCTTCCCAGCCCTTCCAAGGAGATCAACCATACATCCATAGTGCTCTCTTCCAGGATCAATCCTGAAATTCTTCCTCATTGATCGAAAGTAGTACTGCCCATCTTCTACAAGCCCTGCATGGCTACACGCAAACAGAACCCCAAGGATCGTAATGTAGTTTGGTTTGGTCCCTGAAACTTTCATTGAGTTAAACAATTCCAGTGCTTCCCGACTGAAACCATTTTGGGCCAAGCCAATGATCATGGTGCTCCAAGATATGACATCCTTCTCCACCATCCGAGTAAAAGCAGAGTTGGCATCTTCTAGATTGCCACACTTACAGTACATGTCAAGAAGAGCATTGTTAAGGATTAGATCTTGATTGAACTTGAGTACATGAACATGGACTTGTCTCCCCAGTTCCAAAAGCGCTAAACCAGTACAGGCTCTCAATATGCTGGTTAGCGTCGCTTGATCAGCCCAAAATCCAGCTTGCTTCATCCTCTTAAAAAGATTCAAAGCTTCGTCACCATCTGTGTTCTGCGCAAAACCACCAATAATCGAGTTCCAAACAATCAAATCGCCCGTCACCATCTCATCGAAAACACTCAGGGCATTACCCAATTCACCCCATTTTGAGTATGTGTCAATCAGAGCACTCCGGACAAAAACATCCGAGTCCAACCCAGTCTTGATTATACTAGTGTGGAGCTGCCTAAGGGTGGGTAACCCATGGCAGGCTCCCAAAACAGAAGAGTAAGTGAACATGTTAGGCCTGACACCATCTCTCAGCATCAGAATCAAGAATTTAAGGGCCTCGTAGTTGAGCATAGCATTAGTATAAGCAGCTATCATAGTTGTCCAGGAGACAACATTTTTCTCAGGCATTTGATCGAACAGCTTCTGCGCTTCATCCAAGAGATTGAATTTGACGTACATACTCAGGAGGACGTTGATGAGGAAGGTTTTGGGGTGGTGTCCATTGGAGAAAAGGTGGGTGTGGACGAGCCTCCCTTGATGGATAGCCCCGCGAGCCAAACAGCACTTGATGAGCTCAGAGTAAGTGATCGAGTCAGCCCATAACTTGTGTTTCTGCAGGGAATCCATGGCTTTGATGGCCTTGGGAAGGTCTCTTTGATAACAGAATTTGGTGAACTCATCGATTAATAGAGATGAGGAGGGAAGGCTTGTGTGTGTGAGAGAGAATGGAAGCGAAGGGAGGAGGAGTCGTGGAGTATGAAGTAGTAGCAGATTAGGTCGGAATTGGAACTTGTACTTGAGGAAGTTCGAACGGAGAGTGGGTTTCATATCTTGTGCAATTCTTCATTGGATTATATGCCGAGTCAAATTTCTAACTGTGATGCAGGGGTTCATTATAGGACTTGGGTGAACGATATTGCCACTTCGTCAAGGTTTTATAGGCAGAGACTCGGTGGTCAATTTTTGGGTTTATAAAAAGTCATTTTTCGAATTTTGATTGTCTGGAAAACATTAAAAAATTAATGGTGATTAATTATCTAATTTTTTATTACTTTCTATAATCTTTGGGATTACTTGGGAGTAGAGACCTCCATTTTATATAGTGTGTGTTTGGAGTGATAAAAAGGAAAAAAAATGAGGTAAAGTGAGAAAAGTTGTGAGTTCGTAATGCGTGCAGTGAAAGAAAAAAGTTGATGTGATAAAAAGTTTATAGAGGTTTATACAGTTTTTTGGAGCTTTTTAGAGCTCCAAAGGGTGCCATAATGTACCTATAAATTTCTTGCTTTTGATTGTCAATAAACTTCTTCACATCTCCAAAAAAAAAAAAAAAAAACGATGAACTTCTATATTCCAATAAATCTCTTTTTTTCTGTGATTTTCATAAATTTTTTGGTTTTGATATACTGATAAATTTGAAGATTAATTTGATTCAATGATAGAGATTATACCATTAAAATCATCTATCAAAATATTTACGAGTTCTACAATTCTACAAAATTTAGCACACTTTCATAAACCCTCTTAGAACATTCTACAATATTCTAATTTATAATACTAGATATTCTAAACACTTCTTAAAAATTTTTCTTAGTTCTAAAATATTATCGAAAAACTTAGAGTATTTTAGTGACTTTTAAAAAAATTCAAACCATATTAAAAAAAAAAATTGAAACCCCTAGAAACTTCAAACTATTTTATGACACTCTAGAGCACCATAACAAAATTCAAGTCAAAAACTCATAAGTAAATGACAAGAAAAAGTGAAATCTGTTATTTCATTTGAGAGAAATAGTTTAAAGAGTGAACAATTATTTATAAATATATTTAATGTGAGAAAGCGGAAATCGTGAAGGGATTGGAGTGGAATATAAAAATTCAAGTAAAGAGCAAATGTTTGTTTGGTATGAAAAAAATATTGTATTATTTTTTCTAGAAAAGACATTTTACAATTCTTGATTTTCTATAAAGTATATTTTTAAGAAAATATTCTCTAAATTAAATATATATTTTTATTTTTTTACAAAAAAATTAAAATGTGTGTAAAATGACCAAATTAAATGCATGCTTTGACTTTTTTTTTTTTAGAAGAAAAATAAAAAAAGCAAAATTAAAGGGAAAGTGATATAAAAATAGGACTCCTTGATTTATATTTTTTTTCTTTTTATTCACTCCAAATCCAAAAATCAAATATGAAAGCAAAAAAAAAATTTATTTTTCTAATTTATCTTCTCTTCAAACTATAATGATTAAATATTTTTTTTATATTCAACTTTTGTTAGCAAAAACAATTTTTAGATTGTATTATTTCAAAATAATTTATGAAGGGGGGGGGAAGGAGATATGTATGATAAATTTAGATTGCAAGAGTCCTACATGTATTACAAGTATTACAGAAAGAATAAATTTTGTTTTAGATTGCTTATTACAAATTTAAATAAGTTTTTTAGAGTAATAAATTTATATAGATAATCTGTACTTCAAATCCCAATAAATTTACAATAAAGATAACTTTTATATTTTTTCTTTTAGTTTTTGTTTTCAACTAATTAAGTGTTTTTAAGTACTTTATTTTTTTATCTATTTATGAGGTTTTATGTTTTTATTTTCAAATTTTTTTGGGTTCTTTCATGTAAGGGCTTTTAATGCTTTGTTTTTTTTATATGAATTAAGAATTAAATTTTTATAAAACAAATGATTTTCATTCACATTGTGTGTGCACCTCCTACTAACCCATACTACTAACATAATGAAACACTATGGTAATGGTAAGGTTAAAACTTTCATAAAATCACATTTTTTATGAGGTCTTATTTTATATACATTTATTTCTATTTTGATAGAAGTATCCTCTATCTAAAAACGTATATCATTTTAAACTTAACAAAACAAGGTCATTTCTGTAATAAAGTATAATCTAACTCTCACAAATCAGTTTTCTAATGAATCAATTTCAACATTAGTTTTCTTATAAATCAGTTTTCTTAAAATAAGTTCAAACATAATCTAACTCCTACCAATCAGTGTTCTAATAAATTAGTTTCAACATTAATTTCCTTATAAATTAATTTCTTTAAAATAAGTTTAAATGGTAGTTTCAATCCAAAAGTGAAAAATTGTGTTCTAACACCTACAAATCAATTTCTTATAAATAAGTTCAAACAGTAATTTCAATTCAAAATTACATCATTGTAAAAGTTTTGTTCTTCAAATAATTTGAAATTGCTTATGAAAATAAGTTCAAATCGTAAACTTTTAATACTTTGATACCTACATACATTATTTATTAGTTCCTACTTTCATTATTTTGGTTCTCTGTATATTTTTAATGGGTCATCAACTTCAAATGTTAGTAGAAAATTTCTTGATAAGATTTTTACAGCATCTGATTAACGCTAAATTTCTAAATATATAAATATATATTTTTATGACTTCAAACTATTAATTATTCTTACACTTCTCATCTATTCACAAGGAAAATCACATGAGAATTTTTAATAGTCATGGATTTCTATATATCTGTATATCAAAAAATATATATTAAAAATTATATTATTCTATGATTAGTTTTTTTTTTTTTTTTGTGTCGATGTGATTAAGTGATTTTTTAGGTTAATTGTTCAATTTTTACAATTCTTGAGTCTTGGTGATTTATTAGTTTTAACATTTGTTCGAGTTTAAAAAGTAATTGGTCTTAGGATTAAATTTTTTATTTTATTTTAATTAGTTATATTGTTTTAAACGAAAATTAAGTTTACGAAAAATTAATTGTGACATTTTTATCTTATATTAATTAAAAGTATAATAAAAGTACTAATTATCTCCTAAATAAATTTAAATCTTTTTATTTTTAAGATTGTAAATATTTCACACGTATTACATATACATTTGCTACGTCATCCCTAAAATATGATTCTATGGATTAGAAAATTTTAAACAAAGTCATCAGTGTTATTGATGACTTCTTAAAAAAAATAATACTAAACTGTTATTGTCATTGACGACTTGTGCAAAACTTTAACTACTTTTAAAGTATATTTTTCTACATCCATTAGCGACTCCAGACCATAGACTTGAGGTATATTTCACTACTTCCACTGACAACTTCAGATGTAAGCCTATTTTGCCTCCCATCTTCATGATTACAGAGAGTTTTGTGCATGATAGTCAACTAGCATTGGAATTTGATTAAGATGTTTAATTCTTCGTAACCCGATTTGAGCCGTTACCTTTGTTTATATCATTTTCACTATTACAGCCTTTTTGCGTATTTTTCATAATTGCTTCATACATGTATATATATATATATATATATATACATTTTACTACGTAATTGAGTGTGTTCAAAAATCCACCCAATCAATACATAACAAGTTTTACAATATAATTATGAGGCTTAATCTCTTGAAAGGTGGTCCAATCCAAGTTATTAGTGAATTCCATCGAAGTTTTTGGAAAAATAAAAAACAACCCTTATGACATCTATTATACAAATCAGCTCAGTGTTTGAATTAGACATTTACATACGTGTCAACGCGCGAGAGAGAGAGAGAGAGAAAAGGAGAGGAGGGGGCGTGTTGGGGGCGAGGGAGAGGGGATGGGGCCGGGGAGAGAGAGAGAGATGGGGGAGGGAGAGGGGGTTGGGGTGGGGCCCGGGGTGCAGGGGAGGGACGGGGGTGGGGTGGGGCCCAGGCATGAGAGAGAGTAGGGGTTGGGTTGGGTTTGGTTGGGACGGGTGAGGTTTCAAAACACAAAAATGAAATGTTTTTAATATAAAAAATAATATTTTATTTAAAATAATATTTTAATTTTAATTTTAATTTTATATAAAGGTACAAAAATATTTATTTATTTAAAGGTACAAAAATTTATATAAATGTACTCAAATGTAAATTTGTTTTTAAATTTATATAAAAAATTATAAAAATAACAAATATTAAATATTTTTCAAAACTAATAAAAAAATGCGTCGTAAAATTTTATTATTTATTACAAATATTATTACATTAATATTAAAAACGTGATAAAAATTTTTTATAAAAATTTGTAATTTAATATTTTTCAAAATGTGATATCTTTTGATTAACAATTTTAATTTTTACAGGTTATTTATACAATTTTTTTATGTACGTTTATTTTATAGATTTACTAGCAATTGCCTATGCCTAAAGACACAGAAATATAATTTAGTGTGTAAATAAATCAAATTTAAATTTATAAAGCAAACTTACATTAAATAAAGTGTAAAAATAACCTATAAAATTTTATTATTTATTACAAACATTGTCACATTTTTTAAAATATTAATTTAAAATCTTTTATATAAAAAATATTAAAAAAACATGAGAAGAGAAAGAAAACATTTTGTCTATTTTAATACTTTGTCTATTTTTTAATGTATCATATTACAATGAATTATTTATTTTTATTGCATCATATTACAGTTAATATGTATCATATTCATTAATAATTAATTTATTTTTACTAAATAATTAAATTAAATTAAATAGTTTTTAAATTAAATAAATAAGCAGTTAATTTAATATGAAATTAATTAATTCATATTAAATTAATATAAAATATATATTATTGAAATTTAAAATTATATTAAATAATTGAAATTAGTTAATATATTTAATAACTTAATTTAATTTAATTTGTTTAATATCAAATATATTTTTTATATTATTTTTAATAAATATCATAATTAATTTAATTTAATAAACAATATAATTAAATTAAATTAACATGAAATATATTTATTAATTCCAATTAATTTTTTAAAAACTAATTGTAGACAATATTTAATTTCCAAAAGCAGTTTCAGCTTTCATTTTAGAAAAAAAATAGATAGCAAAAAATAAAAAAGTAAAATATAAACAGAAAAATGATAGACGAATATTAAATAATGTATGAATACCTATTAAAGAATGTCAACTAATTTTTTTATTTAAAATAAATACTTAAACTTCAGTTTTCTTAAAAATTTTATTAAAAAATAAACATTTAAATTGAAATTTTAGATTTCCTTATGGCTAGAATTAATTTTTCTCTTTCTCTCAAATTTTTTATTTTTTTGAATACTTTTTAAATAAAATATATTTGATATTAAACTTTTAAAAATGTGATAATAGTGATAATAAATAATAAAATTTAATACCTTAATCTCTTTTGATTAGTAATTTTTTATTTTTGTAGGTTATTTTTACACTTTTTCATATTGGTTTCTTTTATGAATTCAAAATGGAATTATTTATACGCTAAATAACTTATGATTTGATATTTATTCTAATCATCGCTAAAACTTTACCGCGTTATTACTGCTATATTTTTCAAATTTATATAATAAAATATATTAGAAAGAAAAGAAATATTTCTGTACATTTAAGTACAGGCAAAAGCATTGGAATTTAGTATTTTTAATTAATGAATTTATTTAATGGTTTGAATTATTTTTTTTCTTTTTCTCCCCACTTTAATTATCTTTTCAATCACTTTATATGAAAATTTTTTAAAATGTGATTACAAAATTATTTTTAATTTTTTATATTTTTATTAACTTTTTAAAATTTTAAAATATTTTTGAATGTGATTAATATACTTCAAACTGCAACATGCCCGCTCGACACACACGTAAACGTCACATCCAAATATTCTTAAAACTTAAATTTTAAATACATACACTTTTACACTATATGTTTCATTTATATAATAAGGAAATTTAAAATTTTTTGCTATTGAATTTGTTAAATGTTTAGAATTTTTTTTCTTTTTCCTCACTCTTCCTATATTTTTTAATACTTTCTATATAAAAATGTCATTTATATAATAAAAAAGTTTAAAATTTTGAATTTGATGTATTTTTAACTGTTAAATTTGTTAAATAGTCAGAATTATTTTTTTTCCTCTTCTCACTTTTTTAATATTTTTTATATAAAATAGTTTTAATTAATATTTTAAAAATGTGATAATGTTTGTAATGATTTTTATTTTTATAGGTTATTTTTACACTTTTTTAATGTAAATTTGCTTTATAAATTTAAATTTGATTTATTTATACCCTAAATTATATTTCTGTGCCTTCACGGGCAATTGCTAGTGTTTGATAAGGGATAAAAATTTTGAGAGTAAAAAATTACGGAGGTAATTGTTACCCTGATAATAGTTATTAGAGTAGCAAATTTATGATACTTATGTTTGAAATGAGAGAGTAAAATTACCTAGGAATAATTATATTATGTTTAAAATATTAAAAATTTTGAAAAAGTAAATTTTAATTGTGTTTAGAATAAGGATATATTTAACAAGGGGTAAAGTTAATGTTTAATTTTTGTAAGCTATTATAATAATAAATCATCATAATAATTTTTATTTTAATAATAATTAATTTTAATAAAATATATATTATTAAAATATATAATTTTACATAAAAATATTAGTTATAGAAATAATTTTAACATTCCTTCAAAAAAGATAATTTTATCATAAATTAATATTTTAATAGTAATTAATTTTAATAGTGAATTATTATTTGTTAACAACTATTTGTATATGATAAAATAATTTATAAAAATAACTAATTTTAGTTTATTTAAATAAATTATTAATTTTAATAGCATATATTAATACATTACATAATCTAGTAAATTATTATTTATGCTATAAAATTTTATTTAATAAAATATTTTAATAAATAAATAATTTTAATAAGTAATTATTATTTATTAGAAATTATTTTAATTTGAAAAATAAATAATTTAGACATAAATTAATATTCAAATAGTACTAATTTTATAAAATAAAATAAACAATTTTAATAATAAATTATTATTTATAATATTATTTTGATAAAATAATTTCATAATTAATTAATTTTATTTTGATGAAATAAATTATTTTATAATTATTATTATAATTATTTATAACATAACATCGTTTAGGATTTTATAAGTGTGTAAAGGAATGTTTTACAAGAATAATGAAAAAAAAAAGTAAAATTTTCTATTACTCCCAATTGCCCACCCTCTCTCTAGGTAATAATTTACCCTCATACGGGAGTAATCATTACCCATAGGATAATTTTTACCCTCTTTTTCAAATTAATATAGTGAAGAACAAAAATTACCATAGTAAATTTTACCTTTCATTACCCTCAAAACAAACACATCCCTATTGTATTAGAGGGAAAGAGTCAGGAGAAGGGTTAAAGTGAAATATTTTTTAGTTGTACCAGATAAACAGCGTACAATTATATTGATATGTATTGGATTAAAATTTATTTATTTTATTAGACAGACACAATTTATATTGGGTTAAAAAAAGAAATTCATCTCTTGAATGGGGGCACACAATATCAAAAGAAAAAAATAAAAATTAATAGGTAATAAAAAAGTTTTTTTTTTTTTTGGGTAGGCACGTGCCCCCTGAACCAATGCCAACTCCACCCGAGATTAGCAATCCAAAAACATTACTGATCCCCTCTATTTTTGTTGTTACCAAACACTGATTTGTGAGTCCATCCTTTCTCTAATTCCCAAACAAATACTGCCTATGTCCACAATTCGCCACTTCCAACCCCCTAACACCATCACCACGACGGCCTACTTGGTCACCTCCACATCTAGAAATAACTAGCTGCATCTTACATCCAGAAATCATGACCCCCAATCCCCACTTCCACCTTACACTTTGTCACCCCTACGCCCCTCTCCACCACCACCACCACCACCTTATATCCACAAGTCACCACCACCCCTCCTCAATCACAGACAACACCTACAATTTACAAGTCAACCGAAAAAAAAAAAAAAAAAAACAGAAAACTCTTTATCACACCACCGCCTCCTCGTGTCTTCAATTCACTGCCTCCATCTTATATCTATGAATAATCAACTCCTGCTTCATTTTGCATCCATCTTATATCTATAAATAACCACCACCCTCTTACTTCTATGAAATGGGGATGCTGACATCAACCTTAATGTCAGCTCTGTGATATCAAAGGTAGAAACCACTAAATTAAAATCCAATATCAAAATTAGAAACCATTAAATTAAAATCCAACGGTTCAAATGCATTTATATTTTTTTAACTTAAAAAATACGTAAATATATTTGAATCGTTAAATTTTAATCCAACAGTCCCCGACTTACTATTCCGAAATTGACATTGTTTTTTATGTCAACCCTCTCCCTCCCTCCCTTCCACAGCCGTACCCACACAACCATCACCTACTACAGATCATTGATACTATTTGCCCCATCACCACCACTTATGTTCAGTCCTAAAATAAAAGAGATCACCACGTCAACTTTGACAGCTTTAGTTGTCCAAGTTGCTGGCATCCCCCTCTCCATAATTAAACTATTGCTTCCAGCCTTCCACCACAATGCCTGATCGGTGATGCAAGAATATTTCCTTTCCATCCATTTGCCAAAGCACATGTAAACCTGCATTAACAAGTCACCAAGCTAGCTATTATGTTTTTACCTCCATCATGTGTGTGTATGTGCACGTACACGCGCCCGTGTGAAAATCAAAGACTGTTGTTAAGAAACAATAAAGCACTAAAGATTACGTGCACATACACGGCACCCGCACTCCAGGAAGTGTAAAGTGTTTCCTCAATTGTCCACGATAGATCAAGAGGTGCAAAGTGTTTCCTCAGTTGTCCGCGATAGAACATCTGATCAGCGGTCATCATACCTGTAATACAACTTGGGATGCCCAGTTTTCCAGTCCTTCACAAACGTTGAGAAATTCTGAATGTGTTTAAAGCACAGATGAAAGTATACAAATAGTTTGCCTTCTAATAATAACACGAATAAGAAACATGCACTTCGCGCGCAATTTTAATGCTTTATTAGATCTCACATGCAGCCAAATGAATCATCAAGTAATCACTAATAAACAATCAGAGGCATTGAAGTTATTCCCAGAAACCTAAATGGGTTCAGTAACCAACAACTTTAGAGGAGAAAAACAGACACCCATAAATATATATATATTGATAAAATGAAGCAGATAAATATTGCAATAGGAATAGAAAGCAAGAGTTTAGACAGTTACTAGTGTCTCCCAATGCAACCAGATTGGATGCGGATATCCATCACCCAATTATATTCACTTTACATTAAAACTAAGATGCCTCTTCTACAGAACAAACGTGTAAGACAAAAAAGAATAAAAAAGAACTGCCAACCTTAAAGCTAACTCTATGTATCTCTCGCGCCCCAAAAAAATAAAAAATAATAAAATGAGAGAGAGAGAGAGAGCAACTGTGTGAAAACTCGCGGAGCAAGGAATACTAATTTTGTTTTAAATTCACCATTTGATGTTTTAACGCCTTGATTCTGATTCCTCACCAAACACTTCAGTGTTGCAAATTGGACATGTCTGACACAAGCAGAGCAAAATCAATGGTGAGAAGTGTTAAAAGACTGTTGGTGAAAATTTTTGATAAATTTTAGCTCCAAAGAAAGCATAGACCCACCTTGTTGATGCTGAGCCATTTGGTGCAACACTCAGAATGATAAATATGCTTGCATGGCAAATTTATTTGCCTATCCCCTCTCTTATATCTCGTTTGGCAAATCACACATCTGTTTCACAAGGATATTATGAGCAAGTTCAATAAACAATACAGAGATAGAAAAGTCAATATCTATACACACTAAACACCCCAGCTTGGTGAACCCATTCGGGTTCTCTCTCTCTCTCTCTCTCTCTCTCTCTCTTTTTGCCCTGAAGTGTCAACAGCTTATAAAGTTTTGACAACTTTTTTTCCCATCATTTAAGGGTAAGGTGAAAATTTCCTAACTTGCCTCTTTTGTAGAATTTTGTGGTAGCTACATAACTGAAAATATACTAGAGTCGGCTAAATGTGGTGGATAGATAACATATAAATGGATATTGACAAAGAAAAAAAAATCTTGCAAGTTCAAATTAGAGCAAAACACACTTAGTACTCCTGTATTATACAACCACTTTAGGACCTGTAATTTCAATTGTGTCACTTTAGCCCTTGTACATTTAATCTAGCTCTAATGTGGCCCTTCTCTTAGTAAAGTTTGACCAAAAAGGCCATGTGTCAATCATGTTTAACAGACACTCTGTCAAATTAAATGTACAAAAGGGCCGCATTGCAATTGGATTGAATGTGTAGAGGGCAAGGTGGCACAATTGAAAGCACAGGTCCTAAAGTGAGATTAGTGGTAAAGCACAGGTGTGCTAAATGTATTTTACCCTTAAAATTAATGGATGAGATATGGCAGTGAAGTGTGTGGGGGGCATAGTGTGTGCCACCCCTCTTATGCATATGTAGCATCAGACAATTTCAGAAATTACAAACAAGATGGCTAAAAGAGGATTGGAGTGGGAAGAGTGAAAAACTAAAACAGGTTACAACTTATAACAACCCCTAAAGGGTGATGGAAACAAAATTAAGGTATACAATCAAAAAGAAAAGGTTAATGGCAAGAATTTAGTCAGAAAACTCATAACAAGCCCAAATATACACAATTTTGAGGTTACATTTGGATGAGATAGAGGCGCAAACTCTCATGCAGTTCAGTTTGTAGTTTGCTTGAAGTTCTTGCAACATGATTGTCACATGCCTTGTCCATTTAACAGAAGATAAAAAAAGGCCTCTTTCAATTTGCAAGAAAATTAATTCCTAGCAAACACATCTCCAAGAAGTACTGCCCTAATGTCTAAACCTTTTGATTCTTTTTGCTTTTGGAAAATAAGAAAATCCCTGGAGGTCGTGACCAGGCAGGATTGCAAGTCCTCATCTGCCCAAATTCTGTGGTGTGGATTCAAATCACAGGAATTACCCTTTTTGCCCCCAAAAAAAATAATAAAATAAAAAAATAAAAAAAATAACCCAAGGGTACAGCAGTATATATTACCTCTTTTGGATCTTGCCCTAAATTGGGCGCCTTGGGCTAGTTATTGTCTTCAAAAAATAAATAAATAAATAAATAGTGAATCCCTTAAATATGGCACTTATTTTCTGGTCTTCGTGCAATTTGTATATCATTTTCAAAGTAACCTTCAAAACAAATTTTATGTCATTGTAAAAGAAAGAGGAGAACACTGAGTCATTCAGTTGGCACACTAAGGGCCCATTTGATAACGCTGTCGTTTTTTTATTGTTATTTTTCTGTTGCCGTTTTCTGTTTTTTATTCTCTGTTACCGTTTATTTTTTCTGAAATGAAAACTGAAACTGCGTTTGGAAATACAAGTTTGTTTATAATTATTAATTTTTTATTTTAGAAAATATTTAATTTTATTAGTTTTAAAAAATTAATAGAACTTAATAAAATATATTTTATATTAATTTAATTTAATTAATATAATTAATTAAATTAGTACAGTAAATTATTTATTAAAATCATTTAATTCAATAAAAATATAAAATATATTAAATTACATTATTTATTAAAAATAATTTAATAAAATATAATAAAATATATTTCACATCAAATAAATAATTAAATTAGATTAATTATTAAATTAAATTATTTATTTTTAAATTAACTAAATTCATTTAATTATTTATTAAAATAATTTAATAAAATATATTTTATATAAATTAAATTAACTAAATCATAAATAATTTAATTTAATTATAATATTTATTTAAAATAATTTAATAATTATTATTAAATTAAATTAAAAATTAATGTAATTTAATTATTTATTATTAATTATTTTATATAAATTAATTTAATTATTAAATTAATTAATTTAGTTTTATTATTTATTAAAAATAATTTATATAATTAATTTAATTTATTGAATTTAATTATATTATTTATTAAAATAACTTATTTTAATAAACTATTTGATTAAAATAATTTATTTTTATGTAATGTAACAAAAATAGACAAAGTTTTAAAATTGACAAAATATTAACAACAGAAAAGAAACTAGAGTGAAAACATCTTTTTTCTGTTTACGTTTTCCTGTTTATATTTTCATTTTTTTTTTTTTTTTTTGGGAAACAAAAAAAAAAGCGTAAACAGGTTTATCAAACATGTTTCTATTGACTTACCAAAAAAAAAAACATGTTTCTGTTGCGAGTTTACAAAATTTTGAAAACATAAACAAAAAACAAAAACGTTACCAAACGAGGCCTAAGTTAACTCTTTTCAATACCTTTTTCTTTTCTATTAGCTGACCAAAGCTAGAAAAGTCATTTCACTACATTATGTTTCTTCCATTCACCTACATACTTTGACTGAGGGCAGTGTAATTTTCAGAATGTGGAGGAAATTGAATCAGTTGAAAACCACAAGGGAGGTTAAAGTAATTTATCATAAAAAAGAATGTGTCTTGACAAAATCTCCAAAACTGCAAGGGAGGTTCAAGTAATTTATCATTAAAAAAGAATGTGTCTTGACAACATCTCCAAACACCCCAACCAGAAAACAAAGGAAAACAAAACCCAAGTAAGATAGAAGAAGATGAATAATAGAAAAGGAAAGAAACTCACCTCTCTCCAGATTTTTTTCTTGAGAAGAAACCACCAGACTTGTACCTTGAAGTTGGAAGCATACTAATTAGCTCTTGGGAAAGACCTCGACTCTCAGTTCCAACAGCCTCGCCTAAATCAAGTAATTCCTACAGGAGAAATTAAAAATCAATCACTTCAAAGTAGTTAAAGTTCAAATTATTAATTTTTAGTTGCTCAGCATAGTACATCAAAATTAAGAGATTTATGAACACACCAGTTGCAACATTGCATTGCAACTGTCACCCAATTAAAAATTGGGAAAACATTTTGGTGTTGTGCTTGCCAGATATATTATGGAAGTTATTTTTCTGCTTTTTTCTTCTTTTGATAAATAGGAAGCTATTTTTCTATTTAGGAGCCTTATTTCTGGCATATCAAGTCAAATAACTAGATAGCCAAGTTTGCCGATTAGTTTCACCTCTGCAACTCATAGCCTTATACAATGTTAATATAATTCACGGGTTTAACTACCCACCATTAAGGGAAAATATATAACAGAATGTATACAGGAGACAGCATATATTTGGTACTTAAAACTTTTGAAGTGGGAAAATATCCTCTTACACCAATGTAAAACTTTTCAAAAGGGAAAATATCCTCTTACACCAATGTTTTACTTATCCAATACGGCCAAACTCACTCCTTGTTATATGCACATCAAAAGAAAGGAGAAGTTCTCTAGCTCACGAAGAAATGCAAAAGGCTACGTGTTAAGAAAGGAAAACATAAAGAACTTCGTGCACAAACCTCATAGGTCATGTTATCAGGATCAACATCATCTTCCCAAATGACCTGCAATAATAAACATTAAAATGGAAGGTTTAACTAGCATCTTGCACTAAAGCGTACAACCCGTGGATCCAACCACAAACAGAAAGTAAGTTCAGCATCCAAGAGAATTCTTTAAAACTCGTTTCGCATCCAAGAAAATTCTTTAAAACTTATTTCTTCATGTTTATCAAAAATTCAACTTGTATAAGAAGATTAAGAACCCAATGACAAACAACAGTGAAAAATAAACGAGAAATTCTGAATAGCAATTTCTTGATGGTTACAATCAAAAGTAGCAACAAAGTATTGACGTGTATATATTTTGTTGCACAAACTTGTTTCAAGCCACAGTATTTACAGCAGTTGTTTTCAATGACGATAGCAACCAATTAAGCAAATGCAGATTCCTATCTCAAATAACTTCAAGCTGAAGCCGTCTTTGTACAATAAGAATACATATCAATATTGAATTATTGATATAACATCAATATACTTGAAGGCACGTAATATCTGTCAAATGCAACATTTGTTAGGATAGGAATATTAGTGAGGAAGCTTAATACCTGAGAACTCGTGGCAGTTTGATTATTTGGACTGCCTGCAAATTCAGGAAAACAATATAAGACTCCAGAGCAAATAATTAGTAAAGTAGTGCACTTTTTGAATCAACGGAAGTTCATATAATATATTAAAACAAGCCAACAGCTTCACAAAAAGAGTCGTGAATAAGGATATCACATAATGAACTCCACAGTTCTGGTAACCCGACAAAGAAATTACCATTAAGGTTTAAGCACTTCAACGTAGCCAGCATTCAAATCATGATATGTGTCATGCTACATAAGATGTTATTATTTTCTCTTTTCTTTCTGAATAAAGTAGTGCATTCACAAAAACAACATAAGGCTTAAGAGCAAATAACTAGTCAGTGGTGCAGTTTTTGAATCTATGGAAGTTCATGTAACATATTAAAACAAGCCTACAGCTTCACAGAAAAGAAACATGAATAAGGATATCACATAATGAACTCCACTGTACTTCTGGTAAACCAACAAAGAAATTACATTAATGTTTAAGCACTTCAAAGTAGCCAGCATTCAAATCATGATCCGTATCATGCTACGTAAGAATTTTTTTTTTTCTCTTTTTTTTTTTTCTTTTTGAATAAAGTAGTGTATCAAATCATACACCATAAGATATTTTGATTAATTAAAAATTGACACAAAGCAAAAATATTGATGGAAAACACTAATATCTTGCAAGAACAAAACATTGGACATTGTACAATTAATAACATGACAAAAAGTAAGGCTCTTAGAAACAAAGATATGAACGCAACTTAATACATTTTCAAAAAGTAAAACAACATTTAATAGATATAAAATAAAAAGTGAAGACACACACACACACACACACACACACACACACAAAAGATTTATATAATATACTTAATGCAGTATCATGCCACTTGATCAAATAAGCTTCATAATGTTTTAGCATATGTTTTTTAAATTAAAGATTCAGACCCCACTACAAAGAAAACATATTGGTTACCAATTAATAAATCAAATGTTCTATTTCCAATTTTGAACTTATTGCAATACCTCTACACAAGAAGAAAAGAAAAAGAAATTGAAACTAGAAAAGCGTATCTAAGTATAACCACGTCTAAAATTTTCTTGTCCTTCGTAACAGTGTAATAAATACATTTCTTGCACCATCTTAATATGCATTTTAGGTTTCTCCCTTTACTGATATATAAGAAGGAAACAGACAAACAGACAAAAAAAAAAAAATAAGGGCATTCGATAAAACAATTCACTAAAAATGTTTCTAATCCTTCATTACTGCATAATATATATGTTACCCTTATCCCCTGAACATTAACGCATCACTTACGTGTTAATTTTTAATTTACAATTTTTAAGATCTCTACTGCCATCGTCTATAATAGAAAACTTTAAGCTTCTCTTGATGCAAGCGGACAAAAATTAATGCCATATGATCCATGACACCAAGAAAGTTGATATTTGTGAATAAGGCACACAAAACTGAAGTTTAAAGACCCTTTCAGACAATATTAAGTTTCATTAGAAAAAGTTCAATTATAACAATATTAAAAGTGTTTTTTTTTTCTTTTGTCACAGTTGTACAGTTGGGTAAAAGGCAATAGAGAGTCAGATCTAGAACCCTTTGTGAGCTTTGTTGAGAGCCCACCTTGCCGATTCAGGGTTTCTGTATATGGCATTCTCTTGATGCTTTTTTTCCCCCTGCTTTATTAATAAAATTCTTTATTTATCAAAAATAAAGGTTCAATTATATTTTCCAAAAATGCTAAAGAAAATCAAACTATTCATGCATCGTATGTTTGGCATGTGCATCATAAGATACATTTAACAGAAGCTATCTATCATATACTTGCATCATACATCGTAAAATACTGCAACAATGCTGGCTGGTGATTGAATATTATTGCATGCATTTTTTCTTCTTGCAAATAATCCCTACGGTAACTGATGCTTTATTAGCTGGAAATATAGGAACATAAATGAGACTAACATTCTTCAGGAATCACGTGCATACTCAGGTCCGTATTCCCTCCAGAAACAGTGTCTATTACTGTAGGCTCTTCGACATTCATTGCTGAAGGGTACTCCCAAGCCCTCCTGCTGATATCCATCCTTGATAAATGATCATTTATCTCGTAAGGATCAAAATAATTACTACTCCCTTCTCCAGGATATCCAAATTTGTATGAATTTATATTCATTAGCCAGTATGCATTTTCCTGGATAGAGCACAGAAGAAATACTTTATCACAGCAGCTTTCACTTTGCGTACAAAACAGTTGATAACAACGACAGGGTAACACTTAACACAAGATAATTTTCAGCACATATACCCAAACTTATCTTCTTGAACAAATAATTCTATCATCAATATCATAATTCAATATATCAATGAAGATCTCTACACAGGTGGTTAAATTATATGGATTGACATCTGTAAATTTTCTTAGAGCTTAAAGAATCGGTGCTTTGCATAAGCATTATGATACTCAGAACCCATCCGAAAAAGAAAATTTCTTCTTGTAAATAATTGACGAAGTAAAAATAAAAATAAAAACATCAGAAAAATTTCCTCATATCACAAAGCATGAAAACCATGAATCTACCAATCTTTTATCTAATCAGTGTCAGAAGAACATCAGTTTATTTACATACTCTCACAGGTCAAATTCCTTTAAGCTATGTTCGGAACATGGATTTGTAGAGAGAGAGAGAGAGAAGGAAAATAGTAGAAAAGCAAAATAAAGTCAAAAAAAAAAAAAAGTCAGATTTATTTCAATTTTTTGGTTGGGATTGAAAATGATTAAAAAAAGGAATAGCTATCTGTGAAAATTTTGAGTTTTCACTAGGTTAAGTATGAAAAAATAAGATAAAATAGTAATTTTACTTTCCCTTCAATTTTCTTTTCCCACTGCAAATCCACGTTCCAAACATAGCCTTAATCCAAGACATTTTTTTTTTTTTAACATATTCTCACATGTAAAATCTAGTTACCTGCTCGTGCAAAGATCCAATATGGGAATACTGTATTGGTGCATGTGTGAGGTCTTCAAAAAAGTTCATGAAACCTCCAGTAACACCGTAAGGAAAGCCCATATTTCTTAAATGCACCTCCATCTGTTGACTCCCATTCATTTTGAACAACTTTTCCAACACGGATGTAAAACAAGCTGCAAATAAACGTTGACATAAAAAAGGATGAGCTGTAATGAGGATATGTAATAGAATAAGATGTGTTTAATTATAAGGCTCAAAAATGAACATTATGCAAAAAGGAAAACAAGACAATTCGACTTTGCTGCTGAAAAAATTAAAAATACAACTTAACAACAACAAAAAAATATCTATGTAATAAAACAAAATAGTTTTTGAAAATATCCCTCTCATAAACTAAGATCCAACGATTAAGAAATATTTTTCTTTCATTCAACGATTGAGATCATTTTTATATTTTTAACTTTTCGCTCAATTCTTATTTTAGTAAACTCCATTATCATCTATCTCACAAAACAGTTTGAACATTTTAAATTTCACTATATTCAAGGGTAGAGAGTATATATAAATCAAAACTACCAACCTAAATTCTGCTAAATTATGGTTTCTTATAAGTTGAACCTTTTAAATTAAAGCACCATAATTTGTGTTTTCTTTTATAATGCTTATCAAAAATTAATTGGAAAGAGAGACCAAAACACATATAATAACTGCTAAAACCTAAAGTTTTGGAGAAAAAAATTAAAACCCATGAATTATCATATTTTTTTAATTGAACTTTTTGTCTAAAGTTTCAACTATATATAAAACTTAATACTAATTTTGATCAGAGTGCCGTAGGCACGGATTATTGCTAGTATATACAAATATATATTTTACATAAAAGTTTTGGTTCACAAGTTTTTCCAAATTTGTTCCATTGTTCAGATGATGAAGCATCTTTTCCCTAAAAATTATTAGTAGTGCTTAGGGATTTACAAGTAATTTCTTCTGATTACAACACAATAAAATGAACCGTGCGCTTTTATGTTCTTCCTTCATAGTGATTCCATTGAATTTCTTTCCATGAAGCAAAGTAACCATAAACCTAAGCTACTTTCTAGACATTGGGTAAAAAGAAAAATCTCAGACTCAATGAATTAAACTGGCATTGCAAGCAATAGGAGATAATTTGTTGAACCCTTCATCCTCAATTTGGTTGCTAAGAAAATATAAGCAAATAATTTATTTATTTTTCCAGCAGTTAGCAAATATCCACTTGATCTTTCAATTTTCTTTGGGTGCTCAGATAGTAAACTTCCGCTCCAGTAAATTTGATCAAAGATGTGGCTTAAGCAGGGTGAGTTTTCCTTTATCCAGAGACAGACCAAGAAAATTTGAGTTTCCATTTATTCAGAAAAAAAACCAAGTTAACTTAAAAAAAAAAATAATAATAATAATAAATTAACTTTCTTTCTCAGACCACAAAAAATAATTAAAAAAGCACACGTTAGAAGGTTTATGTCGGGATTTCTTCAAAATCAAAGAACATGAATGTCCACACCTAGTTCATCATGACCGCCGTACGTTCTCCAAGTGTACATATATATGTATCTACAAGAGAATCAAAGAAGAAAAGCAGATTCAGGCAACTTATGCTTGAAAATTGCAAAAACCTGACAACAATACACTAGTAACAACCGAATCCCTCGAATTCTAGGGCTCAGACATTCCTAGACAGTCTCAGTTTATGCACATTTACAGAATAAATTTTCGAAAATAGAAAAAAGAAAGACCTCAATGAAACCGTTGATTGTTCGGAGAGAAAATTGGCAATTAGATACAGAAACGAATAGAAGTAAATCAACAAAGAGATGAAATAGAGGCAGAATTCACAGAAACAGAGAGAGAAGAACGGACATTGAAGAGCTGTGACCAGGGCACGAAGCTGAGAGACGGACAAAGCCAAAGCTCTTCTGCAAATAGAAGCATGAAAGCGAAACAGAATGGGCCTGGCGCTTTCGATCTCTCTCTCTCTCTCTGAGTCTCTTTCTATCTCTGCACTTTCTAGTTGCTCCGTCTAATCCACTCTCGCTCTATACTTTCTCTCTCTAAACCATCACTCGACAGTCAGAACATACTCTCTCTTTCTATCTCTTCGCTCTTCTCTCTCTCCCTCACAGACGCTGGCTTGGGAGGTTTGCATTCCGCATTTCAGAGGAAAGGCAATCCTAAAACAGGAACGAGAAATTAATCAATGTCTCGTACCGCGATATTTTGATAGACCCCCACCTTTAAAACCCATAACGAACCATGAAGAAATTAGATTTTAGCTGTTTTTCAGTTATAATTTTAGAAATTAATTCTCAAAAATAATTTAGAAAATGAAAACGATTTTTGTATGTTTAATCGATTTTGAAAATAAATTAATATAAATAATAAATACTTTTTGAATTTGATAGATATATAAAATAGTTAATTTATTGCATTTAGATAATAAATTAATTATCAAAAAACTTGATGATAAAAATAATTAATTTATTGTGTTAGATAAATTAGATAAATTATTGTACTAAAGGGCCACTTGGCCGCGCAACAAAAAAAAAAAAAAAAAAAACAGCTTTGCATAGGAGACTAACAAGGGTGAGTTTGGAGTGAGGTAAATTGAGAGTTCGTAATACGTGTAATGAAAGAAAAAATTTGATATGATATAAAGTTAACAGAGATTTATAGAATTTTTTTGGAGTTTATTTGCAAACTAAACTCACAAGTGGTACTTTAATAGTTAATTGAGTATTTGGTTAAAATTTTGTAAAAATTAAAAAAAAAAGTTTAAAAAAATGAAAAAGATTGAAGTAAGTTGGTAAAAATAAAAAAATATAGTGAAAATTAATAAAAATTAAAAAAATTGATAGAAATTAATTTTGTTGTTTGGTGGAGAAAGTTGAAGAAATTAGTAAAAATAGTTGTTTTTCTTTTTTTTTTTTTTTTTTGAACCATCTAGTTTTAGAGATAAATAATCTACTTTTTATAATAAGATTATTAAATTCGACTGATTATAGGAGGGTGTCTCATGGTTTGGATTACCCAACCAATGATGGGGATTGACAAAAAAAAAATCAATTACTTTTTTAGGTTAACAGCCCATTTTTGGAGCTCCAAAGTTTTTAAAAATTATAAAAAGAAAAACTTAGAATGCAATAACTTTCATTATTTGCAAATGTATATATCATTAAAAAAAAAATAAGAAAGTGAGTAATCATTTGTCAAAAAAAAAAGAAAGAAATAAAATCAAATAATAATGCTCTACTCAAAGGTCAAAATAACTTCCATTGTGGTACGTCAAAATCCATTTAAACAAATTATTTACAATTCATTCAAACGGATTTAAAATTTTTTTTTTTTTTGACACTTTGATTTGGCCACATTCGTTTGAAAGAATTTTGAATTTTTTTGACATTTTGATCTTGCCAAATCCATTCAAACATACTATTTACCATCCGTTCAAAGGAATTTTAAATTTGTTCACCTTCAAAAAGTTCTAAAAACTTCAAAAGTTTTCTAACTTCCTCGAATAAAATTTTGTCACGTAGAACTTTTGCACAATTTTTTTGTCAAATCATACATAAATATTCAAAAAAAACCTTCAAAAATTATTTGACATTCCAAATATCCAAAAACTCCAAATTTGAATTTTTCGCTAAAATTTGGACCTCCAAACAGGCTCTAGGCGCGAGTTTATATAACAAAATTTTAATCTAACTTCAATTTATATAAAAATAAATAAAAATAAGTATAATTTATTTATTTTATATATAACATTTTAATTTTATATATAATTTATAATAAACATATTTTTAATATATTATATTTTATCTCAGGCTCGTAGTAAGATTGAAATTTAAATTTTATTCAAGGCAGGGCTTAAAATTTCTTGAAGGCAAACAAAGGCTAAAACTCTTAGGTTGCATTTGGATTTTGGAGAAGTAAAATAAGGGTGAAATTAGTATAAATATCCAATTCTTTTTATTCGGTTGCATTTATAAAAAGTAAAATATCATACTCATTCCATCATTTATTCTCTTATGGGAGAATGAGCCTTGATAGGACACTTAAAAAATTATCTTATATAAAGTGTAATATCTGCTGTAATATTAAATAATTTTAAGTATTAAATTAAATACGTTGTTAATTTTTATTTCATCCTATTAAAAAAATTTATTTTATTTAAAATTAAAATTAATTTTTAGTAAATAATATATTATTAAAATTACTTAGTTTATTAAAACTAATTACTATGAAAACAACAATTTATGATTAAATTGAGTAATTTTATTAAATTAAAATTATTTTTAATAACTAATAATTTATTGTTAAATTATGCTATTTATTAATATAATTTATTAAAATTAATGATTATCAAAATAAATACTAATTTATTATTAAAATATTTTACTAAAATTAATTTATTTATAAAATCAATACATATTTACTTTTGTTTATAAAGATAGTATGGGTATTTATCTCATATTTTCATTCTACTATATCTTACCAAATATAAATTATTTTTAATTTCAAATTTATTCTTCATAAATACTAAACATGATTACTCTCACCTTTCCACTTACTGTATTTCTACCCTCACATTTACCAATTACTTGTCTCACATCTACTCATAACCAATTGTATCTTTGTACTCTTGTTGAAACTCAGCTTTGATGACCTCTAAGTTGTATTTAATTTAGGATATAGGTTTAGAACAATGCGATTTAATTGTTACTCTCGGTCGTTTAAGGATAATATTTATTTTAATATTCTGTTTATTTACAGGATGATAGATCAACAGATAATGTATATATCTCTCAAAATGAATATATATAATACCACTAAAGATACAAATGAGCCAAGTCAAATTAAATTTTATTACGGTGAGATTCACCTCATTAAATCTCATTTTATTAAAATTTTAAAAATTTAAAATAATTTATTAAATATTACCAAATCATTGTTATATTGATTAATAATCTCTATTATAAAAATAATTAATATTTATGATAATTCAAATTTCAACGTTTAAAATATTTAAAAATTTAAAATGAGTTAGTCACAATATAAAAGCCCAAGATGAGATTTAAAATAATTAACATTTAAAGGCTCATATGGTATATTCCACAAAATGAACATACACAATACCACTAGAGGGGAGTCAATCAAGCTATATCATGGCTCAGGTTTGACTCATTAAATATCATTTGTATTAAATTTTAAAATTTGAAATAATTTATTAAATTATTATTATATCAAATAATAATCTCTATTATAAAAAATAATTAATATTTATGATAAGTTAAATATCAACATTTAAAACATTTTAAAATTTGTAAGGAGTTCGTCGCAATGTAAAAGTCCAAAATGTTTCACCTTTATAAGGGGACAAAATGATTCCTCTAAATTAAAACAAACAATAACAAAATATTTAAATAAACAAAATATCTCAATAAATAAAATATTTAAATAAATAAACTGTCTAAATAAGGCCTTCTAGAAAACTCTTACTTATATTCGATGACTTGAATAAGCAAATGATTAAAAGGAAAGTATTTTTTTTTTTGAACTTAAAAAGAATAAATTATTTAAATTTTAAATAATTTATTTATATTAATATCTATTTGTACATACACATATTTATATTACGTACGTAATAAAATCATAAATTATATTATTAAGCTATTAAACTTAGAAAGTTGAATATTTTTAAGATCAAGTTTAACTTATTTAATAAACGGTTTTGAAAAAATACTCTCAAATTCAACTAATTTATTTAAAACATGGAGATTTAGCATGCTATACACAAATAACTTATGAACGATTTAGCTAATTGATATCAGCCCGCTTGAAGGATTAGTTTTTGACATAAATTTATTAATTTTTAAAATTTGGGTGTTTGAGAAAATATTAAATTTTACCTTTTTTTACCTACTTAGTAACTTGCTCAGCTTAAAATTATTAAATTTTTTATTAAACACATAAATAATTGTTAAAAATTGTCAAAATTTTTTATTAAACACTTAAAAATTATCAAAATTTACTAAAAATTGTTATTTTTTTTACTGAACACACAAAAATTTTACCTAATAAATTTTCTCCAAAAATATCAAAAATTACTAAAATTTAAGCTTCTAAATAGGCCAATCCTTAAATACTATCACATATTTATACTCTCATCTTTGAATTTATTTTTTATTAAAATTTAAAAGTTTAAAAGTATTTCATATCAAATATCATAAAAATTACATTTTTTTATTTTATTTTATATTTTAATAATTCAATAAAATTTTATTAAAAAATTAATTTTATAATGTATTTAATATTATATGTTATTAATATAATCATATTTGTTCTCCTCCATCCAAATTTTCCGATAAGCGCGGCATAGAAAGACGGGAGTGGCAATGAGCATACATATACGACTGTAAAGCCGTTTCCACAGCCGGTTAGTTTCACAGAGAGCTAAACGCATTCCCATAAAACTGTGGGCACACATTGCACAATCTTTGTGCCGTACAGCTGTCCAAATCTACCAGGGGACCCCTCCAGCCCACCAATGACGGACAAATTCTTTCCGCGCGACACGTCGAAACGCACCTCACGGCTCTCAAAGCTCAACTAAAGCGTAACTTTGCTTAATCGAACAGTGGTAAGGCACCGTTTGGCGGAGGGGGAAAAAAAAAGAGCAAAATAATATCAGGTGTTTTTAATGTTTGATAAAATATTAATTTTTTATTTTTTACTGAGTTGGTAGTTTGCCCAAACATCACTTTTGTTGAGTTGACTGAGTATATAATAATTATTTTAATTTAATCTAATTTAAAAGTTATCAAAATTTTTATTAAATTCCCAAAAATTTTCAAAAGATACTAATTTTTTTTAACTTATCATTTACCAAATGCCTAAAAGTTATCAAAATAATATTAAAAATTTTTATTTGTTTTACCAAAAATACGAAAAGTTCAACCTGTCAACTTTTGCCCAAAAATTATCAAAATTTATTAAAATTTTGACTTTTAAATGGGGCCTAAGCTTATTTTGATTATTTCTTTATTTTATATTTTTTATTATTAAAATATAATTTTTATTAATAAATTTTAAAGATGTTATTAATATTTTTTTTATTTAAATACATTATAAAAATATACGAGAAAACAAGTTTATAATTATCAAAAATATATTTATTTTTTATTTGATGAAAACATGCTTTATTTCATTTATATATGATTGTAGTTCATTCATTATCTAAATAATATCTTACAAGAAAAACTTAAAACGGTCGGGCTACTATATATCATGAGTTTATATATATATATATAATAATAATTTAATAATTGATCAATAAATCCAATTGTCCAAATATTTATTTATATATATATATATATATATATATATAATTATCCAATTTTATATGTACATGCATAATTTGTAAACGTGGCGCAAATTTTATTAGAAATGATGGCCACTTATTAATGTTAATATTTATTTATATTAAATTTATAAATATTTAAACCAAATCAGAACTTATTATGTGTTAGAGTTGTTACTTATAATTGTTACCCTCAAACTTCTTTCACTCAATTACTTGTCCGTTCAAATTAATATCGGTTTATAGGAACACAGAAAAGGTTGCAATGTATGGGCTTATTTCTTACGGCACAGTATGGTAGTACAGCAACCGGCTGGTAAAAATGAGACGTGTACAATTACAAAGAAAACTCACTAGATGATCGGATGTCGCACGGTATTACAAAAAGCACAATGTCACGACAACGTATTTGCTGAGAAGATCGCTGGTTTTCTTAGATAAAATAGAGGTATACAGGGACGGAGTTAGAATTTTTCGTTAGGAAGGTTAAATTTTATTTTATTTTTTCTTAAGTTGAATTTAAACTTAGAAAAAAATTATAACTAATATTACAAATTATATCTAATGAATAAAAAATAAATTGATATATATACATAGATGGTATAATCAATTAAACTTTCAAATTTTGGATTATATATAACAAGTGAAAAAAATAGTTAAATTTTATAGAAATTAGTCTATAACCCAATTTTTTTAATTTAAAAATTTATATGTACTAATGGTGATGTTTTTCTAACAAGATTAATTATTTTTTTAAATTTTAATAAGACCAAATTATAGTATAATTTTTTTGTAATTAAAAATTTACATGTTGATGATATTTTTCAAAACTCAGCCCCCCTTGGCCTCGAGAGAGTTTCATCCCTCGAGGCATACTATTGCACTTGAATGTCTAGCTGGGAGGCTCATCTCCAGCGAACAGTGTGATCCTACATTGTTCAGAACTATTTTAAAATCTGTTTTTTTTCTTTTATATCAGGTCTTTTGTTTCAATATATATACAAGACGTATTGTACATAAGAATTTTACGTAAAGGTTTAATTATTTTATTTTTTATTTTTCAATTAAAGCTACTAACACTTATTTTAATCATGACTATGACGGGGTTAAATTTTACATTTGAAAACTTAATAAAGATGAATGAAATTACATTTAAGTTCAAGTAGGTAAAATATAATCACTTTAAAATTTATTGTGCTCATCAACATGTAAATATAATATAATTATTCTTGCACCCAAAAAAAATATTAATTTAATTTTTTTATTCAAATTAATCATTACTAATTAAACAATTCAAACTCTGAATCAGTTTATTTGAATATAAATTTAAAAAATGCGAAAATACCTTAATTATCATTCTAATATTTATTTTCTTTTTTGTCGTTCCAATATTTTTTTATCTTTCTTATGATTCTAACTGTAATTAAATAATCCCGTCTGCTTATACTCTTTTTTTTTTTTCTTTCTACTTTTATATGTAAATTCTATTTTATAAAATTTCTAATAGCTTTTAAATAAATATTTTTAATACTTTTATCAATGAACTAGTCATAACAAAGTTTTTGGTAGTTTGATTAAGATTAATTTTATCTAAATTATTTGGGACGAAAAAAATTAATATAAATTATAATTTCATAGTTTTTAGAATAATAATTTATATTTATTAAAATAATTTAAATTATTATAATAACAAATAATTTTAAAAACTCTAAATGGGAAAATTTATCAAAATACCTTCTATTTTTATCATAAAAAATATATCATAACTAAAATTTTTAAAAAATTTAAGGGACAACTGCACTGTTGAATCACTCAACGTTGCCCATTGATTGTAACCCTTCTAAAAAAGGAGAGCAACTAGCTTGGATCTACTTTGATGGTCAACATAAGAGTGTGCATGAATCAATGTTAGATTCATAATTTGTGGAGTTTATTATTAGTCACATTGATTACTGTATAGAGTTGATTCAATTTCATAACATATATAGTCATATTTTATTTAGAAATCAACTTGCAAAATTAAATTGGATGGGATCAATTCAAGGTGGATCACAAAAATTTTTCAGCCTAAGATTAAAAACAAGTTAACTGATTTATCAATTTTTAGACCCCTTACCGAATCAATCTTATAATTAGAATCCAATTAGTTCGATTCAATAATCACTCACGTAATAGAGCATTCACGTCAAATATTACTATTCTTTTTTAAATACAAAGTGAAGAGTAAAAAAAACATTTCACTCGAACATCTATTCTATTTTTATATTTTGCAGAAGTACTATACCATCTCTTCAAATGTGCTACAATAATTCTCCAAACCACCATGATGCGGGCTTATATCGCGTGATTTTGGTGACGTAGAGCATGTGCTCTATGAGCACTAAATGATCTCTCAATGTGAAGAATAGAGTAGATTATAACGGTGTAAACTTAGTTGGTTTGATTAACCTGATCTTATTATTACGAGTTTGGACAATAGAAAATTTTCACAAACTCAATCATATTTTTAAAAGCTTAGACAATAGAACGTGTTTCACGTGGCATACTTAGATATAAATTTAAGCTGTTAAATTCTTTTACAAATTAGGCTTGAGTTTATGTATATATGTCCAACTCTGACACGGTATATTCTTAATTAAGCTTATAAACAAGCTTAAGCTTACATATTTGTTCTAGTGGGCCGAACTTTGGAATTACAAAGGTTCAAAATATCATGTTGATCTAAGTGTAGGTAGAGAATATATTTAAATACCCATACATCAGAAGCTCAAATTTAATCGACTAAAATGTAGAGTCATACTCTTTAACATATTATAACAATGGATGGGTTTATTTGTTTCTCTACAAATGAATTATTGCACGTCACTTTACTTTTTTTATTAAGTAAAATTACATAATTATCCTTATTTTTGTAGAAAGATATTTATGATATTAAAATTATACAACATATCTTATTAGAAAAATAAAAAATATTATTTAATATATGTCTGGTTTTTCAAATCAAACAATGTTTTGGAAAATGGCATCGTTGATAATATAATTTGAATTTTTTTTCTTTTAAAAGATATGACTCCTAAAAGAATTTATTATTACAAAACTAAAGTTACTAGAATTATAACTATTTAAAATATAGTTATTATAAAAATATATTTATTAGTGACTGCTAAACCGTGAATAAAAAGGTAAAGATTAGGAAAATTAAATGGTGTGGAGAAGTGGTTAAAAAATTTAATGCCTAATAATATTGAAAAGATATTTCGTAAAATAAGAAAATATATATATTATTTTTTATTGTACCGTTGGCTACTCATCAATCAATTAAAGTCGGTCTTTGTATAAAGAATGTGTGGCTGAGATAGGAATAGGCACCGTCGATTTTATGATATCGCAGGCGCCTTGGGTGGTACGCAAATGAAGAGAGGGACTGAGGATGCCTGAAAAAGAAAAGGTCGCTTTACTCTTTGCTGCGCCGCAAAGGCCTGTTCCGTAGCAGGGCCCTTTCCCCTGTCCTTTGGAGTCTTTTATTTTGTTTTGTTTATTTTAATTTACTCCCCTATGGTCTTTTTCTTACTTTTTTTTTTCAAATAAAAGAATGTGTTTAAAATTATAAAAATTAGCATAAATTTGTAAAAGTTATGATTGAGTAGAAAATTTAGGTGATATTTAGTTTATTTTTTATTTTTTATTTTTATATATATTTTCTATTTTGATCTCATTTTTCATTTTGTGTTTTTTAAAATAAAAAAAAAACACTTCAAAATACATTTGGTCACTTGTGTTTTCAAATTTTATTTTATAAAACAAAAAATAAATTTACACATAAAATGAAAAATAATAAAAAATCTTTTTGATCATTTTTAATCCAAAATACTAAAAAGTTCAAAATAAGAAAAATAAAATATTTTTTGTTTTTTGTATTTTGGGATTTTAAAATATAAAATACGTAAAAGAAAAATAGAAAACAAAAAAGTAAATCAAATGCTATCTTAAATTTTGTCAAATTTTTAAAATATTTGTAAAAATTTAATGTGCTCTAAACACACCAAAAAATTGAAAAAAAAAAAAAGAAAAAAAATGTTTGGAAGATGAATCCTTGATAACTTGGTCTAACTAATATGAAAGAAAAAGAAACTGTTATACTTTTCAAGGAGCGGAGCTGCATTTACGCAAACTAAAGTGTTTTCTATTCACTTAATTATATGCGCAGTTAGTTCGTAGAAGTATGGAATCGAATTTGTTTCTTGCTTGAGTTTTGTTGAGAATTTAACCATCAAGTGTGGTTGGGAGTGTTCTTTATTTATTTGGCATCTTCTGAAGGTACCTGTTAGCATGTGCACACAGTCTAAATTATACTAACTGATTTAAAAAATTGTACTAATATATTATTGATTTTGTTATTTTTTTAAAATTATACCTTTTTCCTATTGTTATTAAGTTTTACTCTCATTGTATTTTTATTTTTGTCTTTATTTAACTTATAAATGTAAATTTATTTGAATTAATTATGAATTCTGAATTCACTATTGTGTGTTAGGTTTTTAATTTCATTAGTATTAGCAATGCATCATTAAAGTAGAGTTATAATACATATAAACTTAGACATAAGTTAAGATATCAGGAGTGTGACTTTAGCTCAGTTGGTTGAGATCATTCTTGTCCGCTCACACGGCTCGGATTTGAGCCTCCCCCTTCCCCCTTAACTAACAAAAATAAAAAATAAAAAAAAAGTTAAGTTATCAAGTTCATGATTTGAAAGGTCGTTTCTGCAACTGTCAGTTTAACATTTTTTAAATTGTGTTTTAGAAACCTGTTCGTTTGTGATTTCGTACCTTATATAATACGAGACGTATTTAAGATTTCGATAAAAAAGTTATAACATCATAAACACATTGTACTTTATAAATGCGGAACATTATATATATACCACTTTTTTCCTCTACTAAGACAATGTGAGATAAAAGGCATTATCTTTCTTTTTTACCTCTTACTTCGCTCTCTTCCAAGCAAGCAAAATTTTTTACAGACAGATTTCTCACAGTTCCTCACATTTATGACTTTGAATAAACATTTTTCACTTAAAAATTGATGAATCAAGGAGGCAAAATAAAAGATCAACGTAGAATCATTGATTCGAGTCTATTGAAAGGTTTTATTTTGTAACTAAGTTTGTTTATAGTAAAAAAAAAATTCGATATTTTTTTTGGTTTAAATTTTTCTCATTAAATCTTGTACTTTTGTATTTTTCGTTTTACTTTATTGTTTTGCGATTAATTATATTGGATAGCATATCGAGCATAATAACTTTTGTATAAATTTATAAAAAAAATTATTGATAAAAATTAAAAAATTTTACAAAAAGTCTTTCTTTTGATAATATTCTCAATTTTATAAATTAATAATTAATCAAATGCGTTGTCAATGTGAGGACTGAATGCAGGCCGCTCTTGGTACAAAGTGTATCAAATATAAATAATTTTTGTACTGGTACATTTACAATTTTTTTCTAACGAAAAACGCTACATTAGGAAACGTTTGAACAACGTACTGATTTGCTAACGAATTCGGACGTTCACGGCATTTAGATGATATTATGTTACAATAAAATATAAAATTTTGGATAAATTACATTATTATTTTTAAATTTTAATAAAAATATAAGAAATATTTAAATTTTAGAATTACACTGATTATCTCCATTTTATATTCTATTACTAATTTTTCCAAGCGGTAGCGTGCTGGTGTTCCTAAAGCTCAAAGCAACAATTTGAAGGTCAAAATAATTTTAAATTGTCAGAGTAATACATATCTAAATCATGATATTCAATCATGTATGAGTAGACACATATTGAGAGAATCAGATCAAATTAGATCAAAACTGATTTGTCTCGAGAAAAATAACAATCGGGAAGTAATTTCAACAACTCAAACCATTCAAGATAATGTTGTGGTTTATTTTGAAAATTTCAAAATAAGAAAAATAAAGTATTGTTATGTTTTTCATGTTTTGAGATTTTTAAAATATAAAATACATAAAAACAAAATAAAAAATAGAAAAATAAATCAAATGTCATCTTAAATTTTGTAAAAATTTTAAAATATTTGTAAAAATTTACTGAACTTCAAACACACTAAAAAAATGAAAAAAAAAAAAAAGGAAATGTTTGGAAGATGAATCCTTTACGCCTTTGTCTAACTGATATGAAAGAAAAAGAAACTGCTACACTTTTCAAGGAGCGGAGCTGCATTTACGCAAACTAAAGTGCTTTCTATTCTCTTAATTATATGTATAGTTAGTTCGTAGAAGCGTGGAATCGAATTTGTTTCTTACTTGAGTTTTGTTGAGAATTTAACCACCGAGTGTGGATGGGAGTGTTCTTTATTTATTTGGCATCTTCTTAATGTACGTGTTAGCATGTGCATAGTGTTCTAATTATCCCAACTGATTTAAAAATCACACTAATACATTATTGATTTTATTATTTTTTTAAATTATACCTCTTTCCTATTGTTATTAAGTTTTTACTTTCATCGTATTTTTATTTTTGTCTCTATTTAACTTATAAATGTAATTTATTTGGACTAATTACAAATTCCGACTCCACTATTGTGTGTTCGGTTTCATTAGTATTGGTGATGCATAATTAGAGTTATAATTCATGCAAACTTAGACATAAGTTAAGGTATCAGAGTTCATGTTTTGAAAGGTCGCTCCAGCAATTGTCAGCTTAACATCTTTTAAATTGTGTTTTAGAAACCCTATTTATTTGTAATTTCGTACCTTATATATTACGAGACGTATTTAAGATTTCATCAAAAAAGATATAATATCATAAACGCATTATACTTTATAAATGTCAAATATTATATGTATATTACTTTTTTTCTCTACTCGGACAATATGATATATAAGGCATTACTTTTTTATTTCGTCTCTTACTTCGCTCTCTTATAAACAGAATTTCTTATAGATATGTCTCTTGCAATTTCTCACATTTATGACTTTGAATAAATATTTTTCACTTGAATAATGATGAGTCGAGGAGTCAAAACAAAAGATCAACCTGGAGTCATTGATTTGAGTCAATTGAAAGGTTTTATCTTGTAACCAAGTTTGTTTATAGTAAAAAAACTTGTTTTTTGTTTATTTAAATTTTCCTCGCTAAATATTGTATGTTCGTAATTTTTGTTTTGCTTTATTGTTTTGCAATTAATTATATTGAATATCGAGCATATGAAATTTTGGAATGTACTTATTAGTTTTTGTATAAATTTATAAAAAAAAATTATTGATAAAAATTAAAAAATTTTACCAAAAGTCTTTTTTTTGGTAATTTTCTCAATTATATGAACTAATAATTAATCAGATGCTTAGTCAATGTGGGGACTGAATGCAGGATACTCTTGATTTTATCTTATATATATGTCTCTTACCGTTTCTCACATTTATGACTTTGAATAAATATTTTTCACTTGAATAATGATGAATTGAGGAGTCAAAACAAAAGATCAACCTAAAATCATTGATTTGAGTCAATTGAAAGGTTTTATCTTGTAATCAAGTTTGTTTATAGTAAAAAACTTGATTTTTTTTGTATTTAAATTTTTCTCGTTAAATATTGTATGTTCGTATTTTTTATTTTACTTTATTGTTTTGCAATTAATTATATTGAATATCGGGCGTACGAAATTTTGGAATGTACTTACTAGTTTTTGTATAAATTTATAAAAAAAAATTATTGATAAAAATCAAAAAAATTTACCAAAAGTCTTTCTTTTGGTAATTTTCTCAATTATATAAACTAATAATTAATCAGATGCCTTGTTAATGTGGGGACTGATTGCAGGACACTCTTGGTACAAAGTGTATCAAATATAATTAATTTTTGTCTCGGTACATTTATGATTTATAATTTTTTTCTAATGAAAAACGATATACTAGGAAACGTTTGGACAATGTACTGATTTGCTAACGAATTCAGACGATCACGGCATTTAGACGATATTAGGTTACAATAAAATATAAATTTTTAGATAAATTACATTATTACTCTTAAAATTTAATAAAAATATAAAAAATATTTTTATAAATTTTAAAATCACACTGATTGTCTTTATTTTTATATTTTATTACAAAATTTTCCAAGTGGTAGCGTGTTGGTGTTCTTAAAGCTGATATCAACAATTTGAAGGTCCAAAAAATTTCAAAACGTCAGGGTAATACATATTTAAGTTATGATATTCAATCATGTATAAGTAAACACATATTGAGAGAATCGGATCAAATTAGATCAAAGTTGATTTGTCCCGAGAAAAATAACAATCAGGAAGTAATTTCAACAATTCAAATCATTCAAGATAATGTTGTGGTTTATAATAATGATATGAAATATTGGTCAATGTCCTATAAGATTTTAAGTCACATATCAAACAGTGAAAGCATTCACTAACGCAAGGGGGAATCTTTAACAAAATTTAAAATGTAAGTGTAGTTAGAGTAATTTTATAAATCACATGAATACTTTACGTATTTTCATAAAATCTTAGGGGCATATAATGTAATTTGTTCTATTTTTTGTTTTTTAAAATTTCAAATAACTATAAAAAAGATTTATATTAGCAATAGCTAAAATTTGAAATTTTTTATTAGGCTCATTATTGTTATTATTATTAATTTCAACTTATTTAGAAGTACAAATTTAGTTTCTTATATTGGGTCCAAAAACAAATAACCAAGTATAACACAAAGCAATTAATATATTTTGGTAATTTTGTCCGAGTCCACAATCCAAGTCCGATAACATTTTCGCCATATCAAAGAGGAGGAGAATTACCACCACTTAACTCAATTCACTGACTCTCTTTCACTCATTTTTTATCTGTCCACAATCCCGTTACACAGCTCAACCACCTCATTCCATGGGAGTTCTCTACCTCTACCACATTTTCTCTCTCTACATTTTCTCTTTATTTATACACAGCAAATTAAGGAATAATGGCAATAAACAAGAAAGAAACAAATAGCCCAAAAAAATCTGAAGGCTTGAATGCTTGCACCTCTTGAATTCCAAGACCCTGGATGCTTCATATGTCATCCTAAGTATGGATATCTAACACTTTATGCATTGATTGGCTATATATACATCACGCTATTTTATTTATTTATTTATTTTTTTAAAACTCGGTATATTTGGATCAGTTTGTACGTATCTCGACTAATTTTAGAACCCTACAATTAATGATCAGGTAAGCCTTTTAATAATTTTGATGTGACTCAAACTAGTGACTAATTGGGAATTAGCAAACTCAAGATTTTACCAATTAAATTACTACTCTGGGTTCACTATGCTATATTCAACTCTGTTATTCAATTAACTTAAATTAATTGAATGTTTTTTAAGGAGTAATTGTCATTATATCTACTTAAAATGAAAATTATTTACACATTCTGAATTTTAAAAACTTATCTTATACCCCTCGTATTCAAGATTTTACCAATTGAACTACCACTCAGGTTTCATTATGCTATATTCAACTTTGTTATTCAATTAACTTAAATTAATTGAATGTTTTTTTTTAGGAGTAATTGTCTTTATATCTACTTAAGGTGAAAATTATGTACACCTTCTGAGTTGTAAAAACCTATCTTATACTTGTTGTATTTAAGAATAAAATGAAATTATAAATTGTGTTAAATTTTTAAGTAAAAAGATAAAATAATACTGTTGAGAATCAAATAAAACCAATGAAGATATAACACAATTATGAATTACGAAGAAGAATGTAAGTGTATTTTTAAAATTAATAAAAGTTAAACTGTTATTTTTGAAAGATTTTTTAACAATTCCAACTTTAGTTTAGAGCATGAGGAGGTATAAAAGCAAATTTTTTAAATTCAACTGTTAAAAGTGATTTTTATTTCAAGGACATGAAATATAAAGACAATTAACCTTTTTTTTTTATTTAGAAGGTTGACATCTCCTACAATCGTTCTATTTCAGAAAATTTCTTATAATAATGAAGTGGAATGATCACTTTTTGACTTCCAGCAAATTCTAATATATTTTCTTAAACTGAAATCAATCAAAATGAATCTCTATATTTAAAGGTCAGTTTAACTTTTCTAAACTAATTATTTTAATATTTTTAAAATTTTTATTTGAATAAAACTTATGATTAACATTGAAAAGGAAAGTTTTTGAAAATAAAAATAATAAAAAAAGATTTGAGAATGAATAATTTAACGTAGGAGATGCTTTTTATTACCCAGTTATTACAATTTTTGGTCTTACTTTTTGTTACACTATCAGGATTCTTTTACCAAAACTTCTGGCATGCAATTAAGCTTATTATTTTTAGAAAGACAATCAACTAAAGAGTCATTTTATTACATAAATATTATTACCACATTTTTTTGATCTTAAATTTTTGACAAAAAATTCTGAAGCAGTATATTTTTCTATTATTATTAATTTCAACTTATTAAGAAGCATAGTTTTAATTTTTTTTTATGCATTAATTGGATGTACATTAGTCAATGTTTAGCCCTGTTATTCAATTAGACCAAATCGATTGACTATTTTGTACATTAGGAATGTTATTATCTAACAATTATAAGTATTCTTCGTTTTGAACACAATAAAACTTCAAAAATCTCCATAAATTATTATAAAATTTTAAATTTTTACAAACTAGACGCATTATAAAGATGTAACTTTTATCAATTTATACTAACTTTTACACGTTCCCAACGCATATGTATTGAAAATAGACAAAAGAAGAAAAAATCTACAAATTTAAAAACTTTGAGGTAAAGATAAACAATATTCCCATTTCCTTTATCGTTTCTAACAAAAATTAAAAATCTTACTAATATTTAATCTATAATTAGTGGGTACACATATTGTGTGTGTAATTTATTTAATTAAATATTTTTTTTCATTTGAATTATCAAAAAAATTAAAATAAAAAATTATACACAAGTGATTAGTCGACAGTGAGTTGTAAACAATATTTAAGTAAATAATTTATAATTAATTGATAATAAAAAAAATAAAGGTAGTGAGTGGTTAAAATAGCATTTAAGAAGTATTGAAAAAACAAAAAGTTAAATTTACTTAATTTATTACATTGAAGTTATTACTAGTTATAAAAAAATTTTGTTTTTTTTGTTTTTGGTAGTTAAAAAAAAATTGAGATATATTAATGAAAGAAGGTAAAAAGTTCAATTATATTTGAGTTTTCACCAAATTTAAGACTTTTTAAAAAATATATATATTTTTTTACTATGGTGGTGTTTGGTTCACTAAAAAAAAAAATAAAAGAAAAATTAATTTTTTTAATTTTTTCTAACTTTCTTAGTAAATACAAAATCAACTTTTTTCTTATTTTTATCAGATTTCTCTAATTTTTTTTTAACTTTAATAAATTTTTACCAATTATCTAATTGCCAACAAAATTGTACTTTTTTTTTTAAAAATGTTCCCCATACGATCCCTTGGGGGAGAAGGACAACTCGTACCTTGCCTGATTTTGTTCACGAACTTTAAGTACAATTCCAAATTATGGTCGGTATTCGACAAAATAATAAATAAGGATGCCTTATGTAGGGTCCGTTTAGTTGGTTAATTTTTTGTCAAAAATACTATAAAAATAAAAAAATATGATATAAAGGTGATAAGTGTTAAAATTTTATTAAAAAAATATAAAAAATAATTAAAATTTAATAATTTTTAATATATTTTAATTGACCAAACAGTCCCGTAATTAAAGACAGTTGGAAGATAGATAACTAAATGAACGGTGACTATGACAATCCCATGAAAAGGAGTGAGCAGCTAGTTTGTCTTGTCACTTAGAGATTCCTAAAGGGAATTATTCTCAGTAGTTGGATGGCTATTTAGTTAAAAGTAATGCTAAATTTACACCTTTTTGTATATATATTTTTTATATTTTATTGGTCATGACGGATCATAATCAGTATAGTCTACTCAAAATCATCACAGTCATTAGATGCCATCTTCTACGTGTGGTTGTGATGATTTTGAGTAAATTATACTGATTATAATTCATCATGACCAATAAAGTGTAAGAAATGTGTAAATAAAAAGGTGTAACTATAGTCTTACTATTTCAGTTAAAATAGAAAAAATGTGGATGGCCATTTAAAAATAGTCATTCGGTTGGTCTACTTCTTGTGAGTTAAGACCCGGTCCCCTCCTCGTTTTGCTTTTTTATTTTATCTAAGAACGGATAATACAATTTGTCTTAGGTCTCATTGTATCTATTTTGTATCTATTACAAATTGAGTCTGTATTGTTAATTTTTAGATAAAAATAAAACACAGAAATTTACAATAGTAAAAAAAAAAAAAAAAAAAAACAGAAATAAAAAGAGTAAAGGAGCGAATCCGTGAGTTAGATGTGTTTGTCCAGAAAACATATAAATTAAATTGTACTTCATAAATTCTTTACTAATGTCAAATGTTTCTAATTTACAACATAGGCCTCATTTAGAGTAAGAAAAAATAAAATAAAGTAAGATAAAATATGGTTTGGAATTAATTTTAACGCTCTTTTTTTTTTTTCTGAAAAATAGCAAACTGTGGAAACGATTTTTCAAATCCGTTCCCACGGATTCAAAAAAATTCACAAAAAATAGTAATAATGGTATTCGTTTGAAAACTTTTGACACGAAGAATACGATTGTATAAAAAATTTACACATTCGGTTAACCTACTTTCAGATTGTTTTATTTTTTTAACAAAATATTGAAATTTTTTAAAATTAGTGATGGCGGAAAAATTAGAGATAGAGGGGTTGTTAGAGATTTATAGAGTTTTTTAGAGATTTATAGTATCCCAAACGAGGCCATAGTTATCATAATTTTACAATGTAACTTGATATTAATGCATTGTCATTCGTTTGTTTGAATTGTCAAATGCATCTAATTTACAATATAGTTATAATTGTACATTGACGTAATGTTACCTGTATATTTAGAAGCCATTTAATTGGTAAATTTTTGTCAATTATTACTAATTTAATTTTTACTAATTTTTATTAACTTTTGTTAATTTTTTTTTCAAAGTTTAAATAATTAATCGAGACAACTTTATTTTGGTGCACTCACCAAATACCAAAAAATAAAAAGGTTACTAATTTTTTTTTTTGAAGTTACCATTTTTTTTAAGTTAATATTTCAAATGCCCTCTTACGGGAGTTGAAATGAATTAAAAATTAAAATATGAATATTAATACAATCGTGGCTTTCCTTAACAACTTTTTTTTTTTTTTCCTCCCAAACAAATAACAAATTATTGTTACCGTTGTTGGTATTTACTCAATGCTTAAAATGCAATTTATTGGACTTCTTTACGGAATGCAATGCCATATTTGGTTTTTGAAAATTGATATGGAAAACCATGGTTATTTATAAGGCAAATAAACATTACTCAATCATAATTGGATTTTAAGTTCAAAGGGAGAGGAACGGAACCTGTACAATCACTAGCCAATTTAAGCATTTGTCTCCATCTAATAAAATGACCTCAAATTATAAAAAATATATTAATATTATATTTACTTATATTAAGTTTATATTCTCTTTAATCTCAATACTTATCTTAATTTCAAGTAGTTTCATAACTTAATTATATAAATAATACATATCTATATTAAAAATTTAATTTAAACGGACACTATTTCCTTCTATTTTCACCAATGATAATGTATTCCCCTTTATCTTTAATTCTACAAATGATTTAAAATATATTTAATAATTATTAGTTCCAGATTAATTATATAATAGTCATATCAAATTATTATTTAAAAATTTATATTAAAATTTAATAAGTAATTATATATTTCAAATGACTGGAAGAATTATCTTTAGATAAAAATTTTAAAATATTTCAATTTTGCTTCAAGTTTAGATAGAATTCACGTATTCCCAACTACTTTTTGAATTATTCCCACTTTTTGCACGAATAATTCCTCACTTTTACAAATAATTCCTGTTTGAAAAATAGTGTGAATGTATATTTTATCTTGACTCACTTGATTAAGTTTACATTATTAATAAACAGATGTACTATTTCTATTTTTGTTTGTTTTATATATCTTTTATCAAAATTTTATCATGTTTTTATTTTTTTTCGTACCTTTTAAGCTTGTCGTTTTGTATTTATAAGAAACTTTTTTTTAGTTTAAAAATTTTAAATACTTTTCAAGTCTAAAATATTGGTACATTAAAACTTCTAAAAATATATAAAAATTTTTTAAGCCAAAAAGTCTCTCTCTCTCTCTCTCTCTCCTCTCTCTCTCTCTCTCGTATTAGTTTGGTATAATCCTGCAGAGGAATTATGCTAGAATAAGTATGTATGATTGGCCTTTGGACGAGAACAAGGAATAGCTTAATCTAAAGTGTTTATTTCGCTTGTAGGTTGATTGGTTTATTTAGGCCTTTGGTAATATTTATATTTATTATTTTTTTACATTTACAAAATTTTTTAAAAATAAGTAATAAAAACATGATTTTATTTTTTATTTTAAAAATAAAAAATTAAACAAAAAAATGTAAATGAGAAAAATTTCACTCTTATGTTTTTTTATCAATTATAAACATTTCGTTAATTTTAATATTTTATCCATTTTTGTTGTATCACATTCAAATGAAATTATTTTATTCTTATATTTTATTATATTAAAATTATTTTAATAAATAATTTAATTAATTTAAAAATAAACAATATAATTGAATTAATTAAATTAAATTAAATAATTGTCATTAATTTAATTATTTAATTTGAATAATTAAAATAATATGAAATATATTTTATTAAAATATTTTTAAAAAATAATATAATTAAATTATATTTTATTTTTATTAACTTAAATTATTTTTAGTAAATAGTATAATTAAAAATTAGTTAATTTTTATTAAATTTTAAATTAATATGAAATATATTTTACTAAAATTAATTAATTTTTTAAAATTTAATAAAATTAAATATTTAATTAAAATAAGAATTAATTATTATAAATAAAATTATATTGTCATACTTAATTTCAATTTTTGCTTCAGAAAAAAAAAATAACAACAAAAACTAAAAACCATATATATTTATAGTAAGATCCACTCACGGGGGTAGAGTCGGGTTATGGGTCGAGGAGGGCTGCCCCTGTCATGGCCCGTTTCGCGTAAGAAAAAACAAGATAAATTGAGATAAAATGTGATTTGAAGTTAATTTTGGCGTCTTTTTTTTTAAAGTAATAAATCGTGGGAACAGTTTTTCAAATTCGTTTTCACGGATTCAAAAAAATTTACAAAAAATAGCAATAATGGTACTCGTTTGAAATATTTCGATACAAAAAATATGATTGTATAAAAAATTTATACATTCGGTTAATCTATTTTCAGATTTTTTTTATTTTTTTAGTGAAATATTAGAATTTTTTGAAATTAGTGATGACGAAAAAATTAAAGATAAAGAGGTTGTTGGAGATTTATAGAAGCGTATAGTATATCAAACGGGGCCCATGTAGCACAAACATAAATTGATATTGAGGGATAACAATTGCCAATAGTAATAATAAAAAGAACATTAGCCTTGGGATATTCCTGGTTTCGAAAATGATAGATATATAGGATTCCCATTGAATTTTGATTGAAAACGGAAAATCTAAGAGTCTATTTGGTATGCTTATTTTGTTTTTAAAAATAAGGGAACAATTCAAAATAAATTTAATTACTAATGTTTTCAAAAAGTCATTTTAAAAAATAGAAAATGAATTTATTTATGTGTCATTTAGTTTGTATTTTTATTTTATGTTTTATATGTTTTATTTTTTGAAAATCTCAAAATAAGAAAAACAAAAAACGCATTTAATTTGATATTTTTTATTTTTCATATTTTGAAATTTTTTTTTTATTTTGGGTTGAAAATGCTTAAAATGGTTTTTTTATTCTTTTGTATTTTATATGTAAATTTATTTTCTATTTTCTAAAATAATAATTTTAAAAAAACAATGATCAAATATGTTTTAGTTATTTCCTATTTAAAATTATAAAATTAAAAATCAGCTCAAAACAATTTCAATAAATGACACCTTGGAGATTGTAAAATGATCTAAAGTCAATTGGATGTTTTTAATCTAAAATAAGAAGAATTTTAAAAAATGAAAAATAAAAAATATCAAATTAAACATATTTTCAATAATTTTTAGACATGAATTTTAAGATAAAAAATAAAAAATAAATGCTCTTTAAACATAGTTATTCTTATTTCTGGGGAGAGAAACATCCGGAAAAACAAAGAGCTAAAGATATTTTTGTATCGCCTCCTGTCACTTCCTCTGCAACTTAGGGTTTCAATAGCGTTTCATCTAAACGATTGTGAAGTCATTGGCAGCTTCCTCCCTCACTGCGTGTGCATGCATGTCCATATAATTCTTGTCTGTCTCTCTTCCCCGTATATTCCCATGGCCATAACGCTATTGGCGCCCTATGTGTTTTGACTCGAGTTTCGGAAATTTTAACGATGGTGGTGGTGCGAGGACCAGAAAAAAAAAAAAAAAAAGGAAAGGATGAGAACAACAAAACTATAAAAATTTGACGAAAAAATGATATTATAAAATTTAATTGAAAAGAAATATAAAAAATTAATAAAAATTATTGGGATTTGTTTAGTTTTGGTAAACTAAACATTTTAGTTATTGGTGTGTTTGGTTTGTTAAAAAATATTTAAAAATTTTAAAAATTTTTAAAAATTATTTACGTTTTATTTTACTATACAAATTATGAACTCATAAATTATTACATTTTATTTTAATCTATCTTATTTTTTATCACTCTAAATATCGAGATGTAACTCAATTAGTTAAAAGTTTTGTATTACCTCGTGATTCATCATAACTTATAACTTGAGTTCGAGTATCACTCCCGCTTACCTACCTAGCTAAAAAAAAAAATTGATTGATGTATGGGCTGGCCCTAGAATTGTCAAGCTAGTCTCCTTGACGGGCTTGGCCAAGTTCGGCTGACACATTTCTCAGCATAAGTGGCACGGCCCAGTCAGTGTTCGTCCAAGTTGTCCAACCTGTAGGGTCAATCCCGTCGGAATCTTCCCCACTCTCCGACGGCCGCCGAGGACTGAGCTTGTTCACCGTCGTCGAGCCTGCCGCCGTCGTAGATCCAAGTGTAGTACCGTTGTTAACACATCGGAAACCGATACTAGGGTTCTCGGAGTTTCAATTGCCAAGGCTCGATCTCGCCCTCCATTTTACCTTCCGTGGAGGCACCATCCGCTAGGAAGCTTGTGGTGTGCTCGTTGTGGTCTTGTTTTACTGGTACTTCTGCCTCTTCTTTTCTAAGCGCCAAGTTTTTCGCAATTTTTTATCATAGAAAGTGAACCTGTTACCACCACCGGCCAAGAAATTTTGATTGATTTGTTGGAAGCTTTAATTTAAGTCTACTGAATTGTTGATTAAAGCAAATTTTTGCGCATTATAAATTCTATCAGTCTTGACATTGTGCTATAGCAACTAAAAGTGTTCTGACTAATAAGAATGATTTGTTTCTGTTAAGTATTGTTTCCGTGAGCAAATCATTTCTCCCCAGCCAAAAAATAAATAAATAAATAAATAATAAAAATAAAGGTGGCGGGTTTCGGTGATGAGCAGGTCCTTAGCAAATCTGGGAGCTTGATTATTCATAATTATTTGGGGTGCATCGACTTGATAATGATGACCATACCAATTACAGATTACGCTATTTGGGGTAATACGAAAAACATGAGCCCACATTAATCTTGATTGACAAGCATAAGGTCAAAGCATGCAATACTTTCATTCCAGGATCAGTAATCTAAATATATATATATTTTTTTCCCGGAGCTATACAAGCTCTGATGTCAACTTCTTAATATCGACAGCTGGAGCATGTTAATTAGGAAGTGAAAAATTGAAAACAAATATTCAAATATATTATACATGCTTTAATGAGTTTTCAAGGAATTATCCTTATGCCTTGACTGATGCTGTTATTCGCCTTTCATTGTAATTGCAACCAACTGTATGGCTGCCAATATGTGAATAAAACCTCGATTGTGTTTAGATAGAGCTTTGAGATATGCTTGTCTTGTGTTATATTTGAGATGCATGCTATATGGTTCTCCACCATGTGGCATCAAGAGCTTAGATGGTTCACCATGTGGCATCATGAGCTTATATGGTTCTCCGCCATCATCTCCAATAATCTTTCATCAGGCTGCATACATAATTGCCATATACACTACGAAGCAATGGTCCTCGGGATGCCAGCATGAAAAGACATTCCTTGCTTGGCCAAGCAGAGTACTTAACCCACGCCACTCTTCAATGGCCCCATCTGGCTAAGAGATCTTCATCACCATCAAATGACAGCACAGCTAATTAAGCACCCTGGTCACTGTCCTTCTGGACCCCAGACCAGGTAACTATCAAATCCCTCCCTTATTTTCAAAATACATCAGACTCTGTGCTACTACTGATCCATTGTGTTCTGTCTCCCTCTTTTATTCTAAGTTTGTGAATAGAGAGCATGAACATTTAGTAGCCAGACTTGGGCTTTTCCCTTAACTTGGAACCTGGGTAAAATTGCTCACTGACGCGATGTGGGTGTATGGATTGCGAGTGACTTAATTGGTGTGTTCTCGGTGGAAACTAGGACTCAGTAATTGCGTATTTCAACATGTTCTATATTTTGCTAGTTGTTGGTGCTATTTTTTTGGGTGAAATTTATCAAGTTTGTGAATAGGAGTTTATGAATGCTTGTTGTTCCCTACCTATCCCCCCCCCCCCCCAAAAAAAAAAAAAAAAAAAAAGCTTGTTGTTCTCTGAACTGAATGATTTAACTTGGTGTGGGACTAATTTTAGTAGCATGATAGCGAAGTGATGAACTTGGAGGGCTTGCTATGGAGGGCTTACCATGGAGGGCTATAACACGGATGAGATAGTAGGCTTGGATTTGATATTGAAACAAAAACCACATAATCCACCCCCACTCCACTTGATTTTCTTTTTCGAAATTATGTTGTTCCTTTTAAAGCCCACAAACATTTTGTCATTCTGAGACCTTCAAAATTTCTCAGGACTTCGAAGTGTGATGACGTTGATGAATAAGAGCGAGTGGGAAATAGTTCATGTCCCGGGGAAGCCACCTATTTCACCTCACCAACAACCAACAGGTAACTTTACTCTAGAACTCCATCTTTTTTGTCTAAATTTTCTTCTCTCTAAGTAATGTCTTTATATTGTGTTTAACCCCCTCTCCTTATTTCTCACATACAGTGAATGCCTATGCTGCTGTGCTTGACCCAAAACATGCTAATACTCTTGTAAGGTCTGTTCAATTTTATCCTTAAAAAAATAATAATAATAAAAAAAAAAAACGTGTTCTTTGCTATTTTTTTATTGTTTTTCTTTTTTGTTAATGTGTTGATTTGATTACTAGGGGAATTTTTCTATATCATTTATTATTATTATCTTTTCCCCAAATTGTTTTGAACTTTATTTGTTCTTGTGCAACTGTTTGTATTCTTATTTTTATTTTTCTCAATGATACTGGATTCTAAATTTTGATTAGGAAGTTAAACCAAATTGCACCATTGGAAAATCTCCGCCACGTGAAGCGTGTGCGGAAACAACTTCTTGAAGGAGGTGTGCTGTCAACTCTCTCTCTCTTTTTTTCTTTTGTTCTCTCTTCTCTCCGTATATGTACGTATCCTCAAGCACGTAGATTTCACCCCTCTTGCCCACCCTTCACTTTGTCCTTGGATCTGTTTTTAACAATGAACAAAATATCATCTCTTTTCCATGAAATAGTCGAGAAGTTTCCGTTTTCTAAGAGATTGAAGTGAAACACTAATAGAATAATAATTCAAATGTTTCGATCAAAATATAATAAAATACATCAAAATATAGCATAATAGACTAAAACAATAAATTAACTTGTTATTAGGCTGTCATATATTTAGATATATTTCAATTTATGCTTTTAATCATTTCAATATATTTCAATATCTGTGTACCAATTTTGAATTATTTTTGATACATCTTTGAAGCATTTTCAAAATTTTTCAGTTTTTGTGCTTACTAAAACAACATATCAAAACAATATTTTAATCCTTGATTACTGATTAGTAAGTCCTTTAATATTGGTTAATAGATGTCCAACAGTGTTCCGTTACTTCAGCATAGGTAATGAAGTAAAACAATATTTGAAATTTTTTGTTATATGCTAATAAATATTTAGGAATAATGCATAAAAATCCCCGAACTTATAACCAATGTACCAGTGCAACCCTATAGTTTAATTCATAACAATTTCATTCCTTTACCAAGGAATAATAAATAAATTAGCCTCCGAACTTATACCCAATATACAAATCCACCCCTTGGTGCAAGGTGGTGAAAATGAGGATGTGGAACTCACTTAAGAAAAGACACCCAAATAACAAACCTCTTCCCCAATTTTTGGCAATCAAAACCTTGTCATTAATTTAGACAAAGTCAACCCAATAAAATTATCAAACATTCATTAAAATAGTGGTTTGACTACGAGACAGTTGAAGGTGTCAAACTCCCATGAGACAATTTTCTCTCACTGTTAATGTTTCAAGTTGACATAATAAAATTTTGGTCCATGTCAACATGTTGTCTAATTTTTTAAACAGGATGGAATTGTTATAAATTGAACTATAGGGGTCTATTTGTACACTAGGTATCAGTTCAGGGGCTTATTTATTTATTATTCGTTGGTTCAGGGATGGAATTGTTAGAAATTGAACTATAGGGGTGTATTTGTACACTATGTATAAATTTGGGGGTTTGTTTATGCATTATTCCAAATATGTATGCTTCTATTATGGTGCCATGTCCATGCTTGGGATGAACACTTGGACAATTGAGACATGTCTAAACATATCCTTTTATTAATTTTTCTCCAAAATTGGGGTACTTTGGATTCTATGGACATGTATGTATATTGGTTACACACATAGAACACATATGGTCCTTGGGACAAATTTGTACAGCATAGCATAGAGATCAATAATTAAAATTGAAGCTATGTGAATTTAAATCTATTAATCCCTCCCGTAGGCTTTAGAAACCCTAAATTATAATACTTCCAATTTGTTAGATATAATTCTTTTCAAATGGATATTTGAACTCTCAATTCACACTTCCTTTCCGACATAGAATGTGGAAAATGAGTATTTTCTTACTGTTGACATAATTTTAATTATATTTGTAACACAAGAAATGGATAACTCATTATTTTGCATAAAAATATATACGTATATATATTAAAGAATCTATAATATTTATTTTTTTTGTCCCTCTATCTCTGTCCTGATCTGTTTTTTGAATTTTCTTTGTTGGCATGTCTGTATCATGATGTATCCATCCCTCATATTGGTATATCTGTTTCTTGTTTAGTTGTCTGCTTTATTACAGTTTAAATTTGAATTTTCCATTGCTAATATTAGTCACAACTGGGGCTTGTTTGACAGGGAAAGCTCAATTATCAATAATCTTATGCCTAGCATCCGATAATGGATTGGAAAGCATTCCAAATGGTGTATTAGAGCTTATCAACTCATACCAGTTAAGTGCTTTCATCACAAAAGTGAGTCATCCTTTTCATCTTAAAATTTTAAAATTAATATTTACATTTGGTGTTGGGCAGCAATACTTTAGGTGCAGCAGCAATTACACTCTGCAAATAATGAAATTCCTTGATCACAGAAATTATTGACAGACATACCATTTGCATATTCAGACTAGAGTCCCTAGTTTTGATTTCTCAAATTTCTAGGGTTATCTTCAATAAGCTATGTCTAGTCATTCATATCTTATTTTGTTTTTTATTTTCTCAACTTGTTAATTTTGATGATGCATTTTATGTGTATTAATGTTGTGGATCCACTTGTTTTATATATTTTAACCTCAATTCTTTGCATAGTTGGCATTCGACTCAAATTTTACGAATGTATCATTTGTATCTTCCATTTACTTGAACGGAAATTTATAATGGTTTTAGGATATGTTACTTGGAGTCTTCTAAATTTACAAAGTACTTGTGTTAGTCACCAACATTGGGGTTAGGCTGATAGATAAATTAATGATGTAGCATTTTACTGATCTGGGTGGGTTCTAGCCGTTAGTTTTCTCCCCTCAATAATTTTAGAATTGACTTACTCAGAGGAAAGAATCATTTGATTGTTTTGTCTTTACCAATGCATCCTGGATTCTTTTGAATCTCTTAATATTATTTCAGGAGTGTTAAAATTCTGTTTCAATACTTCATTCCTTGATGTCTATTTTAGATATGGTTTCCGTCATGTTTATAATATTTGGTGATTATATTCCTCACAAGCTGAAGATTTTTGCTTTGAAAGCTTATCTTCTTACCTTTACTTCTTACCTTTAACAGAAGAAAGGTTTCCCAAGCTGTGAGCTCCCTTCTGCTTATGTATACATACATATATATTTTGCATTCTCCTATATTAACAGCTTCATCCCCTTGCACCTACTTCATAATGTTTGATCATAAAAACTAGCAGTCATTATCATTGGTTGTGCATGCCTGAGAAATGGGTTTAGGATAGTGAGTGGTGTCTCTTGTTTTGCATGGGCAAAGGTTTCCCAAGCTATGAGCTCCCTTCTGCTTATATATATATATTGCTCCCTGTTATATCAATAGCTTCAACCCCTTGCACGTACTTCATCAAGCTTGATAATAAAAAATGGCAGTCATTATCTTCAGTTGTGCATGACTGAGAGATGGGTTTGGGATTGTGATTGGTGTCATTTGGTTTGCACTGGCATCTCATTTAAATGGCTTTGAAATCCTGTCTTCGGCTGGGACAATTCTGGTTATTGTTGTAATTGACATGAAATCCTATTTTGTAGCTCTTGTTTGAAGTGCCAAAATTTGGTAAATAAAATTGTGTAGTTGGATGTAGATTTAAACATTGCAATGGCTTGATAGTTAATACCGTGAGAAATCTCTAAATTTTAATTATTTCCTCTTTCAAAGTTGTATTTAGCGGGCACAAAGACATGCAAAAATCTTGAATGACACCTATATTAGCCTCTTAAGCTGGTAAATTGAACATGTACCAGCAGCACCTAGTTAAAATTAATTTCTTCTAGGTATTTTATGTCTATTTTTCAGTCATCATTGTGTTTCTTATAGACTTCACACTTTGATGGACAATATTTGATCTGTTAAGGACAGACTGTTTTACATTTGGATTCAACTGATTTAGGTTTGCAAATATGCTGCATTATCAAAAGAAGAGTGGGAAGAACAATGCAAACTATGGCCAACTTCATATCATCCACCGACCTAGTAAGTGTCAATCATCCCACTAAAATTTTTTTGTGGTTTCAATTTTTCTTGGTTTCCCATGTTTCCCCATCAGTGCACCAGTAGTTGTAAGTCTGATAGGTAAGAGATGGTAGATTTGATGTCCTGGATGCTTTCTCATTTTCTTCCTCCCTTAAGAATGATAAGTCCAGGAATTGTTTTAGCGAAATGTTTGGCACGCTGCTTGGCCAGCCAATTTGCTCAGCAAGGCAACTTCCCTTGTCTCTGGAGCATTGAGCTACATGGTTCCTTGGTCATTATCACCACCCAAGTGTTTTTATAGCTTTTATAAGCAAAGGGTGAAGGGTCATCAATAAAGGAAAGAAAGACATGCTGTTTGATTCCAAACATGTTTCACTAAGTGACAGGAAGCCCCCATATGAGATGCTTGTTTGGATTGGTTCTTTGTGGAGAATCGTATTTGACTATCTAGAAGGTGCAATTTTAATTAGGTTATTTGTTGGATGAATGCTTGAGTGACCTTTTTCACACCATCCTACCGCAAGGCTTTGTCCTTGTTATTGCCCTAATCTGTTTGTGATTTGGTCTGACTTGTGACAGCACTGAAAGATGGGTATCTATTTTGAATTATTTGGGAAAGGTTTTGTTCTCATAGCTATTTGCTACCTTGGAGCTTGTTAAGGATAAGAGTGATGTACAATAGGTAGCTTGAGCATTTCATAGAATTGGTAGCAGTGGAGACTAGGGTTGGACGCATTGGAGTTTTTCTTACTCTCTAATGATGTCACAGTTGATTTGGAAGGGAAGGGATATGGGTAGCTTTAAAAACTTTGAATGTGGACAAGGCACCAGGGTCAGACGGAATGACTACGGGTTTTTTCATGAGTTGATGGGATGTGATGAAGGAAGATATTACGATAATTTTTGGAGAGTTTCATGAAAATGAGGAATTTTTAAGGAGCCTGAATGCAACTTTCATAGCATTGATTCTGAAGGGATGCAGAAGACATTAGAGACTTTAACCGAAAGGCTTGGTGGGAGGGTTGTATAAGTTAGTAGCTAAGGTTCTTGCACTTCGATTGAAAAGAGTCACTGAGAGTTTAGTGTCAAGCAGTCAGCCTTTGTTGAGGGATGTGAGATACTAGATGCTTTCTTAATGGCCAATGAGTTGGTGGATGTGAGGATTAAAAGCGAAAGTCTAGGGTTGATTTGTAAACTGGATATTGAAAAGGATTGCAACTGTTTTTGTTGGGATTTTTGCTTTACATGGAGTGTATGGATTTTGGCATGAGATGGAGAAAGTGGATCTGAATGTGCATCTTTATGGTGAAATTTTCAGTTATTAATAGAACCCTGGTGGGTTTTTCTGATTCTTCCAGGGGCTTGAGGCAAATGGTACATGGACTTAGGTACAAGTGTCGGATACTAGTACATGTTTAAGAGTTGGATCCATTACTTCTCTTATTTTAGGATTTGTGGACACAGGAATATATTCATATATTTAATATAATTATTTTATTTAATAGACTAATATAGATTCAAGCAAGAAGCTTCTTATGTTATTAATGAATATGTTATAAGAGGGAGACTCATGTTTTTGATTTGGTAATTGCAGTAATATTGACGGCATAACTGGATTTAGCGAAGAGGAGTCCCATATGGTTCTTAACTTCATGAAACTTGCAGTTGATACGGCAAAATCTGATGATGGCCAGGTAGCAGTTTTTCTTTTGTGCAAAAAGCTCATATCTACTGAAGGATGGAACGTGGTTAATGGGTCTGTCCTAACACCTAGCCCAGGGAACTGTTGGTTTTACCTGGGCAATATCTTTATTGTCACTGAAGGCTAATTACCAAACTTAATTTATCTTGTGCTAAATGTGGCTTGGATTAGTTTAGCTTGAGTTGTGTAATGCTACTAGTAGAATTTTTTTCTACTTTTATTTGGTTAAGATACAACAAATTATGACACAGAATTTTCAGCACAATGTTCAGCGAAAATTATGAAAAACCCTGTTTGGTTATTGGTTTCAAAAATAGTTTTTCTAGTTTTATTTTTTTGCAACTGCAATTAGTTGTCTTGTTTTTAGTCTTGTTTTCCGGAAATCAATATAAAAAAAATCTGATAACATCAAAAAGATGTTTTTAGTGGTTTTGAAACCAAAGTTGTGTTTTTTATTTATTTATTTATTTATTTGCATGTTAATATGCCATGAAGTTATACATCTATACTTCATTTTCATTTCTATCCACTTTTTTTTTTTTTTTTTTTTTTCTTATTCTCTCATTTTAAAATTAATTTTTGGATGCAATCACCAAACACATTTTTTTTTTGGTAATTACACCAAACACATTTTTTGAATTACAAACTAGTTTTCTAAATACTTTCTGAAAACATATTTTTGAAACTATTTTTCTGAAACCAATACCAAACAGGGCTTCCATCCGTGTACTAAAGTTAAATATTCTAAGAATTATGTCATTCCTGTCCTTTGAGGGTGTACCTGTTTAGTTGTGAATGAAGTCACTGTATGCTCTTTGTCCTCTTTTCCCTTGGGCATATTTGGATTATGATTTGTTTCCCCCTCAAGTTGCAAATGATAACTCAGGAATTTTTAGATCCTTAGACTTACTTAATCTCATCACTACGTAATCAGTACAAAACACTTAGACCCCGTTTTGTACAAGGGGATGGGATGGTCATTCCTACACTTCCATTCCATTACCATGTTTGGAACGCTTATTTGAAAAGGTAGGGAATGGAATGAAATGATAGTGTGGGGATGGCCATTCCATTCCATTCTCCTGTACCAAATAGGCCTTAATTTCCTTGTTTCTTCCAACATATGATATGGAGCTTGAGTTCCGCCTGAGGCACCCTCTATGAATTTTTTCCTCACTGTTTTCTTTGCTGGCCCAATCTCTCTTAGCTGATTTATATGAGGCCTTTTTGTAGACAACAGTAAAAATTCTTTGTCTATTTAAAGGCAGAGGTAAGAGGACAAAAGGTTGAAGACAACAAAAGAAGGGGGAAGATAATAAAAAAGGTATAAAACAATGTTAATATATCCGCAAGTTGTTGGGCAAGTGGTTATGGCGATTTGCCTGGGAAAGGCATGCATTGCGGAGGAGAGTGATTGAGGCGAGTTCTGGCAATACTTGGGGTGATTAGGTTTCCAACGTAGGAAATGGTCCACTTGGTGTGGGTTTATGGAAAAATATCTGCAAGTTGTGGCATTTATTTGAGGAGAAAGAATAGTGTCAATTTTTAGGAAGATTGGTGGACTAGTGTCGGTAAGTTGAAAGATAGTTTTCCTAATATGTTTGCAAGAGCCTGAGATTTTTTTTTTGGTCTTTTTTTGTTTTTTGGTTTTTTTTGTCTTTTTTTTTTTGGGGGGGGGGGGGTGTCTCAGTTGATAGTCTACTCTCTATTCAGGATGGGTTGGTGGTGGTGTGGGATATTCCTCTTCGGAGGTACTTGCAGGATTGGGAGATCGAGGAGTATAACAACTTGCTTCAATTGTTATACAATCAAAAGGTAGGGAAGAAGAGGATAAGGTGATATGAAATGGAACTACTTCAAGGTTTTTGACGTCCAGTCATTTTTGAA